>OX578143.1:77874839-79074839 GCA_951213105.1 Amaurobius ferox
CTAAAAAGAAGTTTAAGAATCTCTGTTCTCGCTATATAAAATTATCTTCATGGACATATCTGAAGAATAAAACATCTTGGACCCCTTATGTAAGCAAATATTAAAAAAATATGGAATTGAATCAATATATGCAAAATAAAAGCGTTAAAATTGTATGGGACCCGTACTAATTATATACGCGAATATTAGAAAATATAACCTGTATTAGTAGATTACATGTATAAATTGAAAATACCAATAAACCCGTAATCTTTAAATCTGAAGACAGTCATTTATTCCAATATATGCCAAAATTAAAGTGTAAAATTATATGGGAAGATATACACGTACTACTTATAATGTCCGATTATTAGAAGAAGATTACCCGTTTTGCAATATGAGTCACAAATGTTTTTTGGTAAAATACAACAGACGACGCAATAAATTGAATATATAATTAATCCCCTTAATCTTCATACCAGAAGACTGTACTTGATTCCAATATATATGCCAATATATGTCAAAATATATGCCAATATACCTGTACTACTTATATTCTCGTAGGTTAGAAGATATACCCGTGCATTCCTAGAAGATTACTCGTACAACGTACAATATGCGTGTGTCAGCAATTTTTGCCGCAATAAAACAATGGCGTAATAACTTAAAAATATCAATAATCCCTGAATCAATAATTCCGGAAAATATCAATAATAATAATGTTTAAACCTGAAGAGTATAATTGATATTATCCAGTCCAAAATGAAATGGCAATGAAATTTATTTTATATACATATCTTCATTATTCAAATCGGAAAGGATTTAATAAAAATCGTCTGCCGCATAAACACATTGGATTTAAATCCGTTGCTAAGCGACATGATATCATTTGCTTGAAATAAATTGGTAGAAAAAATATCGTCTAAATAGTTATATTTCTATGGAACATTTGGCGACAGTTTCGTCAAATTAGCGACATTTTAAAAAATCGCCAAATTTATCGCCAAGAGGGACTGTAGAACTGACAGTTCCACTTTGCGACAAATTGACGAAATATCATCACAATACTATCCCCTAACAAAAAACAATTAATATCATTTATGTAGCGCAATTTTATCAATTTCAAGATATTTTTATAGATTTGAAAACATTTTTATCAATTTGGCGACATTTTAAAAATTCGCTAAATGTATTACTAAGTAGGATGGTTGGTATGACAGATAAATGCTAACCAAACATCATTTCAGTACTCTCTTCTAACAAAACAAAAAAAAAATTCATTGATATGTAGAAGACCCAAGCCACACGACCAACCCGAAGGTTTATGGCAGCTGTTTGTGTGTCGTTTATATCAATTTTGCGACATTTCCGTCAATTTGGCAAAGTTTAAGAAAAGTTGTCAAATTAGCGATATCCCTCCAAATTCGTAGATTTGAATTTGCAGATCTGAATGAAACATTCTTATCCCGTTTCAATATACTAAATGAAAACACTACAATTGTATTAGAAGATATAACCGCTCTACTCTTTTTCTGTTTCAACAATCGGCTATAAGAATTTATTGGCTAAACACAATATATGAGTTTAGTAGCTAAATACGATATAAGCTTGAAAACTCTTTGCCAAAATAAATGCAATTGATGTACGCAGTCAGCAATTAATATAATTAAAAGAAAAATCAAACCGTCCATTCATAAGATATACTTTTATATCCATTTATCCATTTATTTATTATTTAAATCGAAAAAAAATAATAAAAACATTAACAAACACATTTAATTTAATTGCGATGCCGAGCAACATGATATATCCTCCTAAAATGTTAAAATTTATTAGCCACTAACAGCACACCCGTTATTCGTACGGAGTGTATAATTTAAAGAAACTTAAAGTTCGCAATCATGTGCAAATTCTGTTAAAATATTAAATTTATTGCTCCTAAAGAGAAGTTTAAGAATATATGTTCTCACTATGCAAAATTATCTTCACGATCAGATCTGAAGAATAGAACATCCTGCCCCCTTTTGTAAGCAAATTTACAGAAGAAAAAATAGGAATTGAATGAATATATGCAACCCCGTACTAATTATATTGTCGCAGATCAGAAAATATGTCAATGTGTTAGTAGAAGATTACCCGTATTACAATATGCGTCTCAAAAATATTTGCCAAAATAAAAGAGATGACGTAATAAATTGAAAACATCAATAATATCCGTACTCTTTATACCAGAAGGTCGTAATTGATTCCAATATATGCCTATATATATCAAAACATATGTCAATATACCTGTACTACTTATATTCTCGTAGATTAAAAGATATACACGTGTATTTGTAGAAGATTCGTACAACATACAATATATGAGTTTAAACAATTTTTGTCATAATAAAATAATTGCATAATAACTTGAAAATATCAATAATCCTTGAATCAATAATCCCCGAAAATATAAATAATAATAATTTTTAAACCTGAAGACCGTAATTGATATTATCCAGTCAAAAATGCTATAAGAAAAATCAAATCGTTCTTTTCTAAAATATATTTTCATATCCATTTATTTATTATTCAAATCGAAAAAATAATTATTAAAGTTAACAGACAGATTTAATTTAATTGCGTTTCTGAGTAACATGATATAAGATAGAATCTTATAACATGTTAAATATGTCATGTCTTATAACATAAACTGCGAAATTAAATAACGATTTTGATTTCTCTATACTTCTCATTGTTCCGTAAAAGCGTGTTTTAAATAAACCATGAACCATGGAGATAGATTTCCCCTTTAAATCATGTTTCAAACAATTCATGTTTTCAGAAAGTGACTAATTAACGCAAAAAATCTCCCATCAAACTCAGAGATTAAATTTTAATTCACTTTCAAACGATTTTCAAGCTTTTCGTTTGGATAAACCACGGAGTTAGGGAGTAGAACTCCTAGGAAAAAGTTCCGTTTTTCAATAATATCTCGACAACCCCAGGTCTTAGAAACTCGAAACTTGGACAAAATTTATGGGGGGATATTTCAAGGCTATTCACCAAATTTCATTAAATTCGGTTCAGCCGTTCTCCCGTGATGGTGTGACAAACAGACAGACAGACAGACAGACAGACAGACAGACAGATTTTCATTTTTATTTATATAGACTAGCAGCATACCCGTTCTTCGTACGGAGTATATAATATAAAGAAACATGAAATTCATAATCATGCCCAAATTCTTATAGTATACTAAATGACATGTTTAATCAAAATATTCTGTTAAAATATTTAATATAATGCTCCTAAAAAGAAGATTAAGAATCTCTGTTCTCGCTATATAAAATTATCTTCATGGACATATCTGAAGAATAAAACATCTTGGACCCCTTATGTAAGCAAATATAAAAAAAAAATATGGAATTGAATCAATATATGCAAAATAAAAGCGTTAAAATTGTATGGGACCCGTACTAATTATATACGCGAATATTAGAAAATATAACCTGTATTAGTAGATTACATGTATAAATTGAAAATACCTATAAACCCGTAATCTTTAAATCTGAAGACAGTCATTTATTCCAATATCTGTCAAAATTAAAGTGCTAAAATTATATGGGAAGATATACACGTACTACTTATAATGTCCGATTATTAGTAGAAGATTACCCGTTTTGCAATATGAGTCACAAATGTTTTTTGGTAAAATACAACAGACGACGTAATAAATTGAATATATAATTAATCCCCTTAATCTTCATACCAGAAGACTGTTCTTGATTCCAATATATATGCCAATATATGTCAAAATATATGCCAATATACCTGTACTACTTATATTCTCGTAGGTTAGAAGATATACCCGTGCATTCCAAGAAGATTACTCGTACAACGTACAATATGCGTGTGTCAGCAATTTTTGCCGCAATAAAACAATGGCGTAATAACTTAAAAATATCAATAATCCCTGAATCAATAATTCCGGAAAATATCATTAATAATAATGTTTAAACCTGAAGAGTATAATTGATATTATGCAGTCCAAAATGAAATGGCAATGAAATTTATTTTATATACATATCTTCATTATTCAAATCGGAAAGGATTTAATAAAAATCGTCTGCCGCATAAACACATTGAATTCAAATCCGTTGCTAAGCGACATGATATCATTTGCTTCAAATAAATTGGTAGAAAAAATATCGTCTAAATAGTTATATTTCTATGGAACATTTGGCGACAGTTTCGTCAAATTAGCGACATTTTAAAAAATCGCCAAATTTATCGCCAAGTGGGACTGTAGAACTGACAGTTCCACTTTGCGACAAATTGACGAAATATCATCACAATACTATCCTCTAACAAAAAACAATTAATATCATTTATGTAGCGCAATTTTATCAATTTCAAGATATTTTTATAGATTTGAAAACATTTTTATCAATTTGGTGACATTTTAAAAATTCGCTAAATGTATTACTAAGTAGGATGGTTGGTCTGACAGATAAATGCTAACCAAACATCATTTCAGTACTCTCTTCTAACAAAACAAAAAGAAATTTCAATGATATGTAGAAGACCCAAGCCACACGACCAACCCGAAGGTTTATCTCAGCTGTTTGTGTGTCGTTTATATCAATTTGGCGACATTTCCGTCAATTTGGCAAAGTTTAAGAAAAGTTGTCAAATTAGCGATATCCCTCCAAATTCGTAGCTTTGAATTTGCAGATCTGAATGAAACATTCTTATCCCGTTTCAATATACTAAATGAAACACTACAATTGTATTATAAGATATACCCGCTCTACTCTTTTTCTGTTTCAACAATCGGCTATATGAATTTATTGGCTAAACATAATATATGAGTTTAGTAGCTAAATACGATATAAGCTTGAAAACTCTTTGCCAAAATAAATGAAATTGATGTACGCAGTCAGCAATTAATATAATTAAAAGAAAAATCAAACCGTCCATTCATAAGATATACTTTTATATCCATTTATCCATTTATTTATTATTTAAATCGAAAAAAAATAATAAAAACATTAACAAACACATTTAATTTAATTGCGATGCCGAGCAACATGATATATCCTCCTAAAATGTTAAAATTTATTAACCACTAACAGCACACCCGTTATTCGTACGGAGTGTATAATTTAAAGAAACTTAAAGTTCGCAATCATGTGCAAATTCTGTTAAAATATTAAATTTATTGCTCCTAAAGAGAAGTTTAAGAATATATGTTCTCACTATGCAAAATTATCTTCACGATCAGATCTGAAAAATAAAACATCCTGCCCCCTTTTGTAAGCAAATTTACAGAAGAAAAAATAGGAATTGAATGAATATATGCAACCCCGTACTAATTATATTGTCGCAGATCAGAAAATATGCCAATGTGTTAGTAGAAGATTACCCGTATTACAATATGCGTCTCAAAAATATTTGCCAAAATAAAAGAGATGACGTAATAAATTGAAAACATCAATAATATCCGTACTCTTCATACCAGAAGGTCGTAATTGATTCCAATATATGCCAATATATATCAAAACATATGTCAATATACCTGTACTACTTATATTCTCGTAGATTAAAGGATATACACGTGTGTTTGTAGAAGATTATTCGTACAACATACAATATGTGAGTTTAAACAATTTTTGTCATAATAAAATAATTGCATAATAACTTGAAAATATCAATAATCCCTGAATCAATAATCCCCGAAAATATCAATAATAATAATTTCTGAACCTGAAGACCGTAATTGATATTATCCAGACAAAAATGCTATAAGAAAAATCAAATCGTTCTTTTCCAAAATATATTTTTATACCCATTTATTTATATAGACTAGCAGCATACCCGTTCTTCGTACGGAGTATATAATATAAAAAAACTTGAAATTCATAATCATGCCCAAATTCTTATAGTATACTAAATGACATGTTTAATCAAAATATTCTGTTAAAATATTTAATATAATGCTCCTAAAAAGAAGTTTAAGAATCTCTGTTCTCGCTATATAAAATTATCTTCATGGACATATCTAAAGAATGAAACATCTTGGACCCCTTATGTAAGCAAATATAAAAAAAAAATATGGAATTGAATCAATATATGCAAAATAAAAGCGTTAAAATTGTATGGGACCCGTACTAATTATATACGCGAATATTAGAAAATATAACCTGTATTAGTAGATTACATGTATAAATTGAAAATATCAATAAACCCGTAATCTTTAAATCTGAAGACAGTCAGTTATTCCAATATATGTCAAAATTAAAGTGCTAAAATTATATGGGAAGATATAAACGTACTACTTATAATGTCCGATTATTAGTAGAAGATTACCCGTTTTGCAATATGAGTCTCAAATGTTTTTTGGTAAAATACAACACACGACGTAATAAATTGAATAGATAATTAATCCCCGTAATCTTCATACCAGAAGACTGTACTTGATTCCAATATATATGCCAATATATGTCAAAATATATGCCAATATACCTGTACTACTAATATTCTCGTAGGTTAGAAGATATACCCGTGCATTCCTAGAAGATTACTCGTACAACGTACAATATGCGTGTGTCAGCAATTTTTGCCGCAATAAAACAATGGCGTAATAACTTAAAAATATCAATAATCACCGAATCAATAATTCCGGAAAATATCAATAATAATAATGTTTAAACCTGAAGAGTATAATTGATATTATCCAGTCCAAAATGAAATGGCAATGAAATTTATTTTATATACATATCTTCATTATTCAAATCGGAAAGGATTTAATAAAAATCGTCTGCCGCATAAACACATTGGATTTAAATCCGTTGCTAAGCGACATGATATCATTTGCTTCAAATAAATTGTCTCATCAAAAATATCGTCTAAATAGTTATATTTCTATGGAACATTTGGCGACAGTTTCGTCAAATTAGCGACATATAAAAAAAATATTTTTCGCCAAGTGGGACTGTAGAACTGACAGTTCCACTTTGCGACAAATTGACGAAATATCATCACAATACTATCCCCTAACAAAAAACAATTAATATCATTTATGTAGCGCAATTTTATCAATTTCAAGATATTTTTATAGATTTGAAAACATTTTTATCAATTTGGTGACATTTTAAAAATTCGCTAAATGTATTACTAAGTAGGATGGTTGGTCTGACAGATAAATGCTAACCAAACATCATTTCAGTACTCTCTTCTAACAAAAAAAAAATTTCATTGATATGTAGAAGACCCAAGCCACACGACCAACCCGAAGGTTTATGGCAGCTGTTTGTGTGTCGTTTATATCAATTTGGCGACATTTCCGTCAGTTTGGCAAAGTTTAAGAAAAGTTGTCAAATTAGCGATATCCCTCCAAATTCGTAGCTTTGAATTTGCAGATCTGAATGAAACATTCTTATCCCGTTTCAATATACTAAATGAAAACACTACAATTGTATTAGAAGATATACCCGCTCTACTCTTTTTCTGTTTCAACAATCGGCTATATGAATTTATTGGCTAAACACAATATATGAGTTTAGTAGCTAAATACGATATAAGCTTGATAACTCTTTGCCAAAATAAATGAAATTGATGTACGCAGTCAGCAATTAATATAATTAAAAGAAAAATCAAACCTTCCATTCATAAGATATACTTTTATATCCATTTATCCATTTATTTATTATTTAAATCGAAAAAAAATAATAAAAACATTAACAAACACATTTAATTTAATTGCGATGCCGAGCAACATGATATATCCTCCTAAAATGTTAAAATTTATTAACCACTAACAGCACACCCGTTATTCGTACGGAGTGTATAATTTAAAGAAACTTAAAGTTCGCAATCATGTGCAAATTCTGTTAAAATATTAAATTTATTGCTCCTAAAGAGAAGTTTAAGAATATATGTTCTCACTATGCAAAATTATCTTCACGATCAGATCTGAAGAATAAAACATCCTTCCCCCTTTTGTAAGCAAATTTACAGAAGAAAAAATAGGAATTGAATGAATATATGCAACCCCGTACTAATTATATTGTCGCAGATCAGAAAATATGCCAATGTGTTAGTAGAAGATTACCCGTATTACAATATGCGTCTCAAAAATATTTCCCAAAATAAAAGACATGACGTAATAAATTGAAAACATCAATAACATCCGTACTCTTTATACCAGAAGGTCGTAATTGATTCCAATATATGCCAATATATATCAAAACATATGTCAATATACCTGTACTACTTATATTCTCGTAGATTAAAAGATATACACGTGTATTTGTAGAAGATTCGTACAACATACAATATATGAGTTTAAACAATTTTTGTCATAATAAAATAATTGCATAATAACTTGAAAATATCAATAATCCTTGAATCAATAATCCCCGAAAATATAAATAATAATAATTTTTAAACCTGAAGACCGTAATTGATATTATCCAGTCAAAAATGCTATAAGAAAAATCAAATCGTTCTTTTCTAAAATATATTTTTATATCCATTTATTTATTATTCAAATCGAAAAAATAATTATTAAAATTAACAGACAGATTTAATTTAATTGCGTTTCTGAGTAACATGATGTAAGATAGAATCTTATAACATGTTAAATATGTCATGTCTTATAACATAAACTGCGAAATTAAATAACGATTTTGATTTCTCTATACTTCTCATTGTTCCGTAAAAGCGTGTTTTAAATAAACCATGAACCATGGAGATAGATTTCCCCTTTAAATCATGTTTCAAACAATTCATGTTTTCAGAAAGTGACTAATTAAGGCAAAAAATCTCCCATCAAACTCAGAGATTAAATTTTAATTCACTTTCAAACGATTTTCAAGCTTTTCGTTTGGATAAACCACGGAGTTAGGGAGTAGAACTCCTAGGAAAAAGTTCCGTTTTTCATTAATATCTCGACAACCCCAGGTCTTAGAAACTCGAAACTTGGACAAAATTTATGGGGGGATATTTCAAGGCTATTCACCAAATTTCATTAAATTCGCTTCAGCCGTTTTTCCGTGACGATGAGACAAACGAAAATTTCGTTTTTTACTAATATCTCGAGAACCACTGGTCGTAGAAACTCAAAACACGGATATAATTTTAAGTGGGGCTATTTCTGGGCTACCCACAAAATTTCATCAAATTCGGTTCAGCCGTTCTCCCGTGATGGTGTGACAAACAGACAGACAGACAGACAGACAGACAGATTTTCATTTTTATTTATATAGATTCAAATCGAAAAAATAATTATTAAAATTAACAGACAGATTTAATTTAATTGCGTTTCTGAGTAACATGATATAAGATAGAATCTTATAACATGTTAAATATGTCATGTCTTATAACATAAACTGAGAAATTAAATAACGATTTTGATTTCTCTATACTTCTCATTGTTCCGTAAAAGCTTGTTTTAAATAAACCATGAACCATGGAGATAGATTTCCCCTTTAAATTATGTTTCAAACAATTCATGTTTTCAGAAAGTGACTAATTAACGCAAAAAATCTCCCATCAAACTCAGAGATTAAATTTTAATTCACTTTCAAACGATTTTCAAGCTTTTCGTTTGGATAAACCACGGAGTTAGGGAGTAGAACTCCTAGGAAAAAGTTCCGTTTTTCATTAATATCTCGACAACCCCAGGTCTTAGAAACTCGAAACTTGGACAAAATTTATGGGGGGATATTTCAAGGCTATTCACCAAATTTTATTAAATTCGGTTCAGCCGTTTTTCCGTGACGATGAGACAAACGAAAATTTCGTTTTTTACTAATATCTCGAGAACCACTGGTCGTAGAAACTCAAAACACGGATATAATTTTAAGTGGGGCTATTTCTGGGCTACCCACAAAATTTCATCAAATTCGGTTCAGCCGTTCTCCCGTGATGGTGTGACAGACAGACAGACAGACAGACAGACAGACAGACAGACAGATTTTCATTTTTATTTATATAGACTAGCAGCATACCCGTTCTTCGTACGGAGTATATAATATAAAGTAACTTGAAATTCATAATCATGCTCAAATTCTTATAGTATACTAAATGACATGTTTAATCAAAATATTCTGTTAAAATATTTAATATAATGCTCCTAAAAAGAAGTTTAAGAATCTCTGTTCTCGCTATATAAAATTATCTTCATGGACATATCTGAAGAATAAAACATCTTGGACCCCTTATGTAAGCAAATATAAAAAAAAAATATGGAATTGAATCAATATATGCAAAATAAAAGCGTTAAAATTGTATGGGACCCGTACTAATTATATACGCGAATATTAGAAAATATAACCTGTATTAGTAGATTACATGTATAAATTGAAAATACCAATAAACCCGTAATCTTTAAATCTGAAGACAGTCATTTATTCCAATATATGTCAAAATTAAAGTGCTGAAATTATATGGGAAGATATACACGTACTACTTATAATGTCCGATTATTAGTAGAAGATTACCCGTTTTGCAATATGAGTCACAAATTTTTTTTGTAAAATACAACAGACGACGTAATAAATTGAATATATAATTAATCCCCTTAATCTTCATACCAGAAGACTGTACTTGATTCCAATATATATGCCAATATATGTCAAAATATATGCCAATATACCTGTACTACTTATATTCTCGTAGGTTAGAAGATATACCCGTGCATTCCTAGAATATTACTCGTACAACGTACAATATGCGTGTGTCAGCAATTTTTGCCGCAATAAAACAATGGCGTAATAACTTAAAAGTATCAATAATCCCTGAATCAATAATTCCGGAAAATATCAATAATAATAATGTTTAAACCTGAAGAGTATAATTGATATTATCCAGTCCAAAATGAAATGGCAATGAAATTTATTTTATATACATATCTTCATTATTCAAATCGGAAAGGATTTAATAAAAATCGTCTGCCGCATAAACACATTGGATTTAAATCCGTTGCTAAGCGACATGATATCATTTGCTTCAAATAAATTGGTAGAAAAAATATCGTCTAAATAGTTATATTTCCATGGAACATTTGGCGACAGTTTCGTCAAATTAGCGACATTTTAAAAAATCGCCAAATTTATCGCCAAGTGGGACTGTAGAACTGACAGTTCCACTTTGCGACAAATTGACGAAATATCATCACAATACTATCTCCTAACAAAAAACAATTAATATCATTTATGTAGCGCAATTTTATCAATTTCAAGATATTTTTATAGATTTGAAAACATTTTTATCAACTTGGTGACATTTTAAAAATTCGCTAAATGTATTACTAAGTAGGATGGTTGGTCTGACAGATAAATGCTAACCAAACATCATTTCAGTACTCTCTTCTAACAAAACAAAAAAAAATTTCATTGATATGTAGAAGACCCAAGCCACACGACCAACCCGAAGGTTTATTGCAGCTGTTTGTGTGTCGTTTATATCAATTTGGCGACATTTCCGTCAATTTGGCAAAGTTTAAGAAAAGTTGTCAAATTAGCGATATCCCTCCAAATTCGTAGCTTTGAATTTGCAGATCTGAATGAAACATTCTTATCCCGTTTCAATATACTAAATGAAAACACTACAATTGTATTAGAAGATATACCCGCTCTACTCTTTTCCTGTTTCAACAATCGGCTATATGAATTTATTGGCTAAACACAATATATGAGTTTAGTAGCAAAATAAGATATAAGCTTGAAAACTCTTTGCCAAAATAAATGAAATTGATGTACGCAGTCAGCAATTAATATAATTAAAAGAAAAATCAAACCGTCCATTCATAAGATATACTTTTATATCCATTTATCCATTTATTTATTATTTAAATCGAAAAAAAATAATAAAAGCATTAACAAACACATTTAATTTAATTGCGATGCCGAGCAACATGATATATCCTCCTAAAATGTTAAAATTTATTAACCACTAACAGCACACCCGTTATTCGTACGGAGTGTATAATTTAAAGAAATTTAAAGTTCGCAATCATGTGCAAATTCTGCTAAAATATTAAATTTATTGCTCCTAAAGAGAAGTTTAAGAATATATGTTCTCACTATGCAAAATTATCTTCACGATCAGATCTGAAGAATAAAACATCCTGCCCCCTTTTGTAAGCAAATTTACAGAAGAAAAAATAGGAATTGAATGAATATATGCAACCCCGTACTAATTATATTGTCGCAGATCAGAAAATATGCCAATGTGTTAGTAGAAGATTACCCGTATTACAATATGCGTCTCAAAAATATTTGCCAAAATAAAAGAGATGACGTAATAAATTGAAAACATCAATAATATCCGTCCTCTTTATACAAGAAGGTCGTAATTGATTCCAATATATGCCAATATATATCAAAACATATGTCAATATACCTGTACTACTTATATTCTCGTAGATTAAAAGATATACACGTGTATTTGTAGAAGATTCGTACAACATACAATATATGAGTTTAAACAATTTTTGTCATAATAAAATAACTGCATAATAACTTGAAAATATCAATAATCCTTGAATCAATAATCCCCGAAAATATAAATAATAATAATTTTTAAACCTGAAGACCGTAATTGATATTATCCAGTCAAAAATGCTATAAGAAAAATCAAATCGTTCTTTTCTAAAATATATTTTTATATCCATTTATTTATTATTCAAATCGAAAAAATAATTATTAAAATTAACAGACAGATTTTATTTAATTGCGTTTCTGAGTAACATAAGATAGAATCTTATAACATGGTAAATATGTCATGTCTTATAACATAAACTGCGAAATTAAATAACGATTTTGATTTCTCTATACTTCCGTATGTTCCGTAAAAGCTTGTTTTAAATAAACCATGAACCATGGAGATAGATTTCCCCTTTAAATCATGTTTCAAACAATTCATGTTTTCAGAAAGTGACTAATTAACGCAAAAAACCTCCCATCAAACTCAGAGATTAAATTTTAATTCACTTTCAAACGATTTTCAAGCTTTTCGTTTGGATAAACCACGGAGTTAGGGAGTAGAACTCCTAGGAAAAAGTTCCGTTTTTCATTAATATCTCGACAACCCCAGGTCTTAGAAACTCGAAACTTGGACAAAATTTATGGGGGGATATTTCAAGGCTATTCACCAAATTTCATTAAATTCGGTTCAGCCGTTTTTCCGGGACGATGAGACAAACGAAAATTTCGTTTTTTACTAATATCTCGAGAACCACTGGTCGTAGAAACTCAAAACACGGATATAATTTTAAGTGGGGCTATTTCTGGGCTACCCACAAAATTTCATCAAATTCGGTTCAGCCGTTCTCCCGTGATGGTGTGACAGACAGACAGACAGACAGACAGACAGACAGACAGATTTTCATTTTTATTTATATAGACTAGCAGCATACCCGTTCTTCGTACGGAGTATATAATATAAAGAAACTTGAAATTCATAATCATGCCCAAATTCTTATAGTATACTAAATGACATGTTTAATCAAAATATTCTGTTAAAATATTTAATATAATGCTCCTAAAAAGAAGTTTAAGAATCTCTGTTCTCGCTATATAAAATTATCTTCATGGACATATCTGAAGAATAAAACATCTTGGACCCCTTATGTAAGCAAATATAAAAAAAAAATATGGAATTGAATCAATATATGCAAAATAAAAGCGTTAAAATTGTATGGGACCCGTACTAATTATATACGCGAATATTAGAAAATATAACCTGTATTAGTAGATTACATGTATAAATTGAAAATACCAATAAACCCGTAATCTTTAAATCTGAAGACAGTCATTTATTCCAATATATGTCAAAATTAAAGTGCTGAAATTATATGGGAAGATATACACGTACTACTTATAATGTCCGATTATTAGTAAAAGATTACCCGTTTTGCAATATGAGTCACAAATTTTTTTTGTAAAATACAACAGACGACGTAATAAATTGAATATATAATTAATCCCCTTAATCTTCATACCAGAAGACTGTACTTGATTCCAATATATATGCCAATATATGTCAAAATATATGCCAATATACCTGTACTACTTATATTCTCGTAGGTTAGAAGATATACCCGTGCATTCCTAGAATATTACTCGTACAACGTACAATATGCGTGTGTCAGCAATTTTTGCCGCAATAAAACAATGGCGTAATAACTTAAAAGTATCAATAATCCCTGAATCAATAATTCCGGAAAATATCAATAATAATAATGTTTAAACCTGAAGAGTATAATTGATATTATCCAGTCCAAAATGAAATGGCAATGAAATTTATTTTATATACATATCTTCATTATTCAAATCGGAAAGGATTTAATAAAAATCGTCTGCCGCATAAACACATTGGATTTAAATCCGTTGCTAAGCGACATGATATCATTTGCTTCAAATAAATTGGTAGAAAAAATATCGTCTAAATAGTTATATTTCCATGGAACATTTGGCGACAGTTTCGTCAAATTAGCGACATTTTAAAAAATCGCCAAATTTATCGCCAAGTGGGACTGTAGAACTGACAGTTCCACTTTGCGACAAATTGACGAAATATCATCACAATACTATCTCCTAACAAAAAACAATTAATATCATTTATGTAGCGCAATTTTATCAATTTCAAGATATTTTTATAGATTTGAAAACATTTTTATCAACTTGGTGACATTTTAAAAATTCGCTAAATGTATTACTAAGTAGGATGGTTGGTCTGACAGATAAATGCTAACCAAACATCATTTCAGTACTCTCTTCTAACAAAACAAAAAAAAATTTCATTGATATGTAGAAGACCCAAGCCACACGACCAACCCGAAGGTTTATTGCAGCTGTTTGTGTGTCGTTTATATCAATTTGGCGACATTTCCGTCAATTTGGCAAAGTTTAAGAAAAGTTGTCAAATTAGCGATATCCCTCCAAATTCGTAGCTTTGAATTTGCAGATCTGAATGAAACATTCTTATCCCGTTTCAATATACTAAATGAAAACACTACAATTGTATTAGAAGATATACCCGCTCTACTCTTTTCCTGTTTCAACAATCGGCTATATGAATTTATTGGCTAAACACAATATATGAGTTTAGTAGCAAAATAAGATATAAGCTTGAAAACTCTTTGCCAAAATAAATGAAATTGATGTACGCAGTCAGCAATTAATATAATTAAAAGAAAAATCAAACCGTCCATTCATAAGATATACTTTTATATCCATTTATCCATTTATTTATTATTTAAATCGAAAAAAAATAATAAAAGCATTAACAAACACATTTAATTTAATTGCGATGCCGAGCAACATGATATATCCTCCTAAAATGTTAAAATTTATTAACCACTAACAGCACACCCGTTATTCGTACGGAGTGTATAATTTAAAGAAATTTAAAGTTCGCAATCATGTGCAAATTCTGCTAAAATATTAAATTTATTGCTCCTAAAGAGAAGTTTAAGAATATATGTTCTCACTATGCAAAATTATCTTCACGATCAGATCTGAAGAATAAAACATCCTGCCCCCTTTTGTAAGCAAATTTACAGAAGAAAAAATAGGAATTGAATGAATATATGCAACCCCGTACTAATTATATTGTCGCAGATCAGAAAATATGCCAATGTGTTAGTAGAAGATTACCCGTATTACAATATGCGTCTCAAAAATATTTGCCAAAATAAAAGAGATGACGTAATAAATTGAAAACATCAATAATATCCGTCCTCTTTATACAAGAAGGTCGTAATTGATTCCAATATATGCCAATATATATCAAAACATATGTCAATATACCTGTACTACTTATATTCTCGTAGATTAAAAGATATACACGTGTATTTGTAGAAGATTCGTACAACATACAATATATGAGTTTAAACAATTTTTGTCATAATAAAATAACTGCATAATGACTTGAAAATATCAATAATCCTTGAATCAATAATCCCCGAAAATATAAATAATAATAATTTTTAAACCTGAAGACCGTAATTGATATTATCCAGTCAAAAATGCTATAAGAAAAATCAAATCGTTCTTTTCTAAAATATATTTTTATATCCATTTATTTATTATTCAAATCGAAAAAATAATTATTAAAATTAACAGACAGATTTTATTTAATTGCGTTTCTGAGTAACATAAGATAGAATCTTATAACATGGTAAATATGTCATGTCTTATAACATAAACTGCGAAATTAAATAACGATTTTGATTTCTCTATACTTCCGTATGTTCCGTAAAAGCTTGTTTTAAATAAACCATGAACCATGGAGATAGATTTCCCCTTTAAATCATGTTTCAAACAATTCATGTTTTCAGAAAGTGACTAATTAACCCAAAAAACCTCCCATCAAACTCAGAGATTAAATTTTAATTCACTTTCAAACGATTTTCAAGCTTTTCGTTTGGATAAACCACGGAGTTAGGGAGTAGAACTCCTAGGAAAAAGTTCCGTTTTTCATTAATATCTCGACAACCCCAGGTCTTAGAAACTCGAAACTTGGACAAAATTTATGGGGGGATATTTCAAGGCTATTCACCAAATTTCATTAAATTCGGTTCAGCCGTTTTTCCGGGACGATGAGACAAACGAAAATTTCGTTTTTTACTAATATCTCGAGAACCACTGGTCGTAGAAACTCAAAACACGGATATAATTTTAAGTGGGGCTATTTCTGGGCTACCCACAAAATTTCATCAAATTCGGTTCAGCCGTTCTCCCGTGATGGTGTGACAGACAGACAGACAGACAGACAGACAGACAGACAGATTTTCATTTTTATTTATATAGACTAGCAGCATACCCGTTCTTCGTACGGAGTATATAATATAAAGAAACTTGAAATTCATAATCATGCCCAAATTCTTATAGTATACTAAATGACATGTTTAATCAAAATATTCTGTTAAAATATTTAATATAATGCTCCTAAAAAGAAGTTTAAGAATCTCTGTTCTCGCTATATAAAATTATCTTCATGGACATATCTGAAGAATAAAACATCTTGGACCCCTTATGTAAGCAAATATAAAAAAAAAATATGGAATTGAATCAATATATGCAAAATAAAAGCGTTAAAATTGTATGGGACCCGTACTAATTATATACGCGAATATTAGAAAATATAACCTGTATTAGTAGATTACATGTATAAATTGAAAATACCAATAAACCCGTAATCTTTAAATCTGAAGACAGTCATTTATTCCAATATATGTCAAAATTAAAGTGCTGAAATTATATGGGAAGATATACACGTACTACTTATAATGTCCGATTATTAGTAGAAGATTACCCGTTTTGCAATATGAGTCACAAATTTTTTTTGTAAAATACAACAGACGACGTAATAAATTGAATATATAATTAATCCCCTTAATCTTCATACCAGAAGACTGTACTTGATTCCAATATATATGCCAATATATGTCAAAATATATGCCAATATACCTGTACTACTTATATTCTCGTAGGTTAGAAGATATACCCGTGCATTCCTAGAATATTACTCGTACAACGTACAATATGCGTGTGTCAGCAATTTTTGCCGCAATAAAACAATGGCGTAATAACTTAAAAGTATCAATAATCCCTGAATCAATAATTCCGGAAAATATCAATAATAATAATGTTTAAACCTGAAGAGTATAATTGATATTATCCAGTCCAAAATGAAATGGCAATGAAATTTATTTTATATACATATCTTCATTATTCAAATCGGAAAGGATTTAATAAAAATCGTCTGCCGCATAAACACATTGGATTTAAATCCGTTGCTAAGCGACATGATATCATTTGCTTCAAATAAATTGGTAGAAAAAATATCGTCTAAATAGTTATATTTCCATGGAACATTTGGCGACAGTTTCGTCAAATTAGCGACATTTTAAAAAATCGCCAAATTTATCGCCAAGTGGGACTGTAGAACTGACAGTTCCACTTTGCGACAAATTGACGAAATATCATCACAATACTATCTCCTAACAAAAAACAATTAATATCATTTATGTAGCGCAATTTTATCAATTTCAAGATATTTTTATAGATTTGAAAACATTTTTATCAACTTGGTGACATTTTAAAAATTCGCTAAATGTATTACTAAGTAGGATGATTGGTCTGACAGATAAATGCTAACCAAACATCATTTCAGTACTCTCTTCTAACAAAACAAAAAAAAATTTCATTGATATGTAGAAGACCCAAGCCACACGACCAACCCGAAGGTTTATTGCAGCTGTTTGTGTGTCGTTTATATCAATTTGGCGACATTTCCGTCAATTTGGCAAAGTTTAAGAAAAGTTGTCAAATTAGCGATATCCCTCCAAATTCGTAGCTTTGAATTTGCAGATCTGAATGAAACATTCTTATCCCGTTTCAATATACTAAATGAAAACACTACAATTGTATTAGAAGATATACCCGCTCTACTCTTTTCCTGTTTCAACAATCGGCTATATGAATTTATTGGCTAAACACAATATATGAGTTTAGTAGCAAAATAAGATATAAGCTTGAAAACTCTTTGCCAAAATAAATGAAATTGATGTACGCAGTCAGCAATTAATATAATTAAAAGAAAAATCATACCGTCCATTCATAAGATATACTTTTATATCCATTTATCCATTTATTTATTATTTAAATCGAAAAAAAATAATAAAAGCATTAACAAACACATTTAATTTAATTGCGATGCCGAGCAACATGATATATCCTCCTAAAATGTTAAAATTTATTAACCACTAACAGCACACCCGTTATTCGTACGGAGTGTATAATTTAAAGAAATTTAAAGTTCGCAATCATGTGCAAATTCTGCTAAAATATTAAATTTATTGCTCCTAAAGAGAAGTTTAAGAATATATGTTCTCACTATGCAAAATTATCTTCACGATCAGATCTGAAGAATAAAACATCCTGCCCCCTTTTGTAAGCAAATTTACAGAAGAAAAAATAGGAATTGAATGAATATATGCAACCCCGTACTAATTATATTGTCGCAGATCAGAAAATATGCCAATGTGTTAGTAGAAGATTACCCGTATTACAATATGCGTCTCAAAAATATTTGCCAAAATAAAAGAGATGACGTAATAAATTGAAAACATCAATAATATCCGTCCTCTTTATACAAGAAGGTCGTAATTGATTCCAATATATGCCAATATATATCAAAACATATGTCAATATACCTGTACTACTTATATTCTCGTAGATTAAAAGATATACACGTGTATTTGTAGAAGATTCGTACAACATACAATATATGAGTTTAAACAATTTTTGTCATAATAAAATAACTGCATAATAACTTGAAAATATCAATAATCCTTGAATCAATAATCCCCGAAAATATAAATAATAATAATTTTTAAACCTGAAGACCGTAATTGATATTATCCAGTCAAAAATGCTATAAGAAAAATCAAATCGTTCTTTTCTAAAATATATTTTTATATCCATTTATTTATTATTCAAATCGAAAAAATAATTATTAAAATTAACAGACAGATTTTATTTAATTGCGTTTCTGAGTAACATAAGATAGAATCTTATAACATGGTAAATATGTCATGTCTTATAACATAAACTGCGAAATTAAATAACGATTTTGATTTCTCTATACTTCCGTATGTTCCGTAAAAGCTTGTTTTAAATAAACCATGAACCATGGAGATAGATTTCCCCTTTAAATCATGTTTCAAACAATTCATGTTTTCAGAAAGTGACTAATTAACCCAAAAAACCTCCCATCAAACTCAGAGATTAAATTTTAATTCACTTTCAAACGATTTTCAAGCTTTTCGTTTGGATAAACCACGGAGTTAGGGAGTAGAACTCCTAGGAAAAAGTTCCGTTTTTCATTAATATCTCGACAACCCCAGGTCTTAGAAACTCGAAACTTGGACAAAATTTATGGGGGGATATTTCAAGGCTATTCACCAAATTTCATTAAATTCGGTTCAGCCGTTTTTCCGGGACGATGAGACAAACGAAAATTTCGTTTTTTACTAATATCTCGAGAACCACTGGTCGTAGAAACTCAAAACACGGATATAATTTTAAGTGGGGCTATTTCTGGGCTACCCACAAAATTTCATCAAATTCGGTTCAGCCGTTCTCCCGTGATGGTGTGACAGACAGACAGACAGACAGACAGACAGACAGACAGATTTTCATTTTTATTTATATAGACTAGCAGCATACCCGTTCTTCGTACGGAGTATATAATATAAAGAAACTTGAAATTCATAATCATGCCCAAATTCTTATAGTATACTAAATGACATGTTTAATCAAAATATTCTGTTAAAATATTTAATATAATGCTCCTAAAAAGAAGTTTAAGAATCTCTGTTCTCGCTATATAAAATTATCTTCATGGACATATCTGAAGAATAAAACATCTTGGACCCCTTATGTAAGCAAATATAAAAAAAAAATATGGAATTGAATCAATATATGCAAAATAAAAGCGTTAAAATTGTATGGGACCCGTACTAATTATATACGCGAATATTAGAAAATATAACCTGTATTAGTAGATTACATGTATAAATTGAAAATACCAATAAACCCGTAATCTTTAAATCTGAAGACAGTCATTTATTCCAATATATGTCAAAATTAAAGTGCTGAAATTATATGGGAAGATATACACGTACTACTTATAATGTCCGATTATTAGTAGAAGATTACCCGTTTTGCAATATGAGTCACAAATTTTTTTTGTAAAATACAACAGACGACGTAATAAATTGAATATATAATTAATCCCCTTAATCTTCATACCAGAAGACTGTACTTGATTCCAATATATATGCCAATATATGTCAAAATATATGCCAATATACCTGTACTACTTATATTCTCGTAGGTTAGAAGATATACCCGTGCATTCCTAGAATATTACTCGTACAACGTACAATATGCGTGTGTCAGCAATTTTTGCCGCAATAAAACAATGGCGTAATAACTTAAAAGTATCAATAATCCCTGAATCAATAATTCCGGAAAATATCAATAATAATAATGTTTAAACCTGAAGAGTATAATTGATATTATCCAGTCCAAAATGAAATGGCAATGAAATTTATTTTATATACATATCTTCATTATTCAAATCGGAAAGGATTTAATAAAAATCGTCTGCCGCATAAACACATTGGATTTAAATCCGTTGCTAAGCGACATGATATCATTTGCTTCAAATAAATTGGTAGAAAAAATATCGTCTAAATAGTTATATTTCCATGGAACATTTGGCGACAGTTTCGTCAAATTAGCGACATTTTAAAAAATCGCCAAATTTATCGCCAAGTGGGACTGTAGAACTGACAGTTCCACTTTGCGACAAATTGACGAAATATCATCACAATACTATCTCCTAACAAAAAACAATTAATATCATTTATGTAGCGCAATTTTATCAATTTCAAGATATTTTTATAGATTTGAAAACATTTTTATCAACTTGGTGACATTTTAAAAATTCGCTAAATGTATTACTAAGTAGGATGGTTGGTCTGACAGATAAATGCTAACCAAACATCATTTCAGTACTCTCTTCTAACAAAACAAAAAAAAATTTCATTGATATGTAGAAGACCCAAGCCACACGACCAACCCGAAGGTTTATTGCAGCTGTTTGTGTGTCGTTTATATCAATTTGGCGACATTTCCGTCAATTTGGCAAAGTTTAAGAAAAGTTGTCAAATTAGCGATATCCCTCCAAATTCGTAGCTTTGAATTTGCAGATCTGAATGAAACATTCTTATCCCGTTTCAATATACTAAATGAAAACACTACAATTGTATTAGAAGATATACCCGCTCTACTCTTTTCCTGTTTCAACAATCGGCTATATGAATTTATTGGCTAAACACAATATATGAGTTTAGTAGCAAAATAAGATATAAGCTTGAAAACTCTTTGCCAAAATAAATGAAATTGATGTACGCAGTCAGCAATTAATATAATTAAAAGAAAAATCAAACCGTCCATTCATAAGATATACTTTTATATCCATTTATCCATTTATTTATTATTTAAATCGAAAAAAAATAATAAAAGCATTAACAAACACATTTAATTTAATTGCGATGCCGAGCAACATGATATATCCTCCTAAAATGTTAAAATTTATTAACCACTAACAGCACACCCGTTATTCGTACGGAGTGTATAATTTAAAGAAATTTAAAGTTCGCAATCATGTGCAAATTCTGCTAAAATATTAAATTTATTGCTCCTAAAGAGAAGTTTAAGAATATATGTTCTCACTATGCAAAATTATCTTCACGATCAGATCTGAAGAATAAAACATCCTGCCCCCTTTTGTAAGCAAATTTACAGAAGAAAAAATAGGAATTGAATGAATATATGCAACCCCGTACTAATTATATTGTCGCAGATCAGAAAATATGCCAATGTGTTAGTAGAAGATTACCCGTATTACAATATGCGTCTCAAAAATATTTGCCAAAATAAAAGAGATGACGTAATAAATTGAAAACATCAATAATATCCGTCCTCTTTATACAAGAAGGTCGTAATTGATTCCAATATATGCCAATATATATCAAAACATATGTCAATATACCTGTACTACTTATATTCTCGTAGATTAAAAGATATACACGTGTATTTGTAGAAGATTCGTACAACATACAATATATGAGTTTAAACAATTTTTGTCATAATAAAATAACTGCATAATAACTTGAAAATATCAATAATCCTTGAATCAATAATCCCCGAAAATATAAATAATAATAATTTTTAAACCTGAAGACCGTAATTGATATTATCCAGTCAAAAATGCTATAAGAAAAATCAAATCGTTCTTTTCTAAAATATATTTTTATATCCATTTATTTATTATTCAAATCGAAAAAATAATTATTAAAATTAACAGACAGATTTTATTTAATTGCGTTTCTGAGTAACATAAGATAGAATCTTATAACATGGTAAATATGTCATGTCTTATAACATAAACTGCGAAATTAAATAACGATTTTGATTTCTCTATACTTCCGTATGTTCCGTAAAAGCTTGTTTTAAATAAACCATGAACCATGGAGATAGATTTCCCCTTTAAATCATGTTTCAAACAATTCATGTTTTCAGAAAGTGACTAATTAACGCAAAAAACCTCCCATCAAACTCAGAGATTAAATTTTAATTCACTTTCAAACGATTTTCAAGCTTTTCGTTTGGATAAACCACGGAGTTAGGGAGTAGAACTCCTAGGAAAAAGTTCCGTTTTTCATTAATATCTCGACAACCCCAGGTCTTAGAAACTCGAAACTTGGACAAAATTTATGGGGGGATATTTCAAGGCTATTCACCAAATTTCATTAAATTCGGTTCAGCCGTTTTTCCGGGACGATGAGACAAACGAAAATTTCGTTTTTTACTAATATCTCGAGAACCACTGGTCGTAGAAACTCAAAACACGGATATAATTTTAAGTGGGGCTATTTCTGGGCTACCCACAAAATTTCATCAAATTCGGTTCAGCCGTTCTCCCGTGATGGTGTGACAGACAGACAGACAGACAGACAGACAGACAGACAGATTTTCATTTTTATTTATATAGACTAGCAGCATACCCGTTCTTCGTACGGAGTATATAATATAAAGAAACTTGAAATTCATAATCATGCCCAAATTCTTATAGTATACTAAATGACATGTTTAATCAAAATATTCTGTTAAAATATTTAATATAATGCTCCTAAAAAGAAGTTTAAGAATCTCTGTTCTCGCTATATAAAATTATCTTCATGGACATATCTGAAGAATAAAACATCTTGGACCCCTTATGTAAGCAAATATAAAAAAAAAATATGGAATTGAATCAATATATGCAAAATAAAAGCGTTAAAATTGTATGGGACCCGTACTAATTATATACGCGAATATTAGAAAATATAACCTGTATTAGTAGATTACATGTATAAATTGAAAATACCAATAAACCCGTAATCTTTAAATCTGAAGACAGTCATTTATTCCAATATATGTCAAAATTAAAGTGCTGAAATTATATGGGAAGATATACACGTACTACTTATAATGTCCGATTATTAGTAAAAGATTACCCGTTTTGCAATATGAGTCACAAATTTTTTTTGTAAAATACAACAGACGACGTAATAAATTGAATATATAATTAATCCCCTTAATCTTCATACCAGAAGACTGTACTTGATTCCAATATATATGCCAATATATGTCAAAATATATGCCAATATACCTGTACTACTTATATTCTCGTAGGTTAGAAGATATACCCGTGCATTCCTAGAATATTACTCGTACAACGTACAATATGCGTGTGTCAGCAATTTTTGCCGCAATAAAACAATGGCGTAATAACTTAAAAGTATCAATAATCCCTGAATCAATAATTCCGGAAAATATCAATAATAATAATGTTTAAACCTGAAGAGTATAATTGATATTATCCAGTCCAAAATGAAATGGCAATGAAATTTATTTTATATACATATCTTCATTATTCAAATCGGAAAGGATTTAATAAAAATCGTCTGCCGCATAAACACATTGGATTTAAATCCGTTGCTAAGCGACATGATATCATTTGCTTCAAATAAATTGGTAGAAAAAATATCGTCTAAATAGTTATATTTAAATGGAACATTTGGCGACAGTTTCGTCAAATTAGCGACATTTTAAAAAATCGCCAAATTTATCGCCAAGTGGGACTGTAGAACTGACAGTTCCACTTTGCGACAAATTGACGAAATATCATCACAATACTATCTCCTAACAAAAAACAATTAATATCATTTATGTAGCGCAATTTTATCAATTTCAAGATATTTTTATAGATTTGAAAACATTTTTATCAACTTGGTGACATTTTAAAAATTCGCTAAATGTATTACTAAGTAGGATGGTTGGTCTGACAGATAAATGCTAACCAAACATCATTTCAGTACTCTCTTCTAACAAAACAAAAAAAAATTTCATTGATATGTAGAAGACCCAAGCCACACGACCAACCCGAAGGTTTATTGCAGCTGTTTGTGTGTCGTTTATATCAATTTGGCGACATTTCCGTCAATTTGGCAAAGTTTAAGAAAAGTTGTCAAATTAGCGATATCCCTCCAAATTCGTAGCTTTGAATTTGCAGATCTGAATGAAACATTCTTATCCCGTTTCAATATACTAAATGAAAACACTACAATTGTATTAGAAGATATACCCGCTCTACTCTTTTCCTGTTTCAACAATCGGCTATATGAATTTATTGGCTAAACACAATATATGAGTTTAGTAGCAAAATAAGATATAAGCTTGAAAACTCTTTGCCAAAATAAATGAAATTGATGTACGCAGTCAGCAATTAATATAATTAAAAGAAAAATCAAACCGTCCATTCATAAGATATACTTTTATATCCATTTATCCATTTATTTATTATTTAAATCGAAAAAAAATAATAAAAGCATTAACAAACACATTTAATTTAATTGCGATGCCGAGCAACATGATATATCCTCCTAAAATGTTAAAATTTATTAACCACTAACAGCACACCCGTTATTCGTACGGAGTGTATAATTTAAAGAAATTTAAAGTTCGCAATCATGTGCAAATTCTGCTAAAATATTAAATTTATTGCTCCTAAAGAGAAGTTTAAGAATATATGTTCTCACTATGCAAAATTATCTTCACGATCAGATCTGAAGAATAAAACATCCTGCCCCCTTTTGTAAGCAAATTTACAGAAGAAAAAATAGGAATTGAATGAATATATGCAACCCCGTACTAATTATATTGTCGCAGATCAGAAAATATGCCAATGTGTTAGTAGAAGATTACCCGTATTACAATATGCGTCTCAAAAATATTTGCCAAAATAAAAGAGATGACGTAATAAATTGAAAACATCAATAATATCCGTCCTCTTTATACAAGAAGGTCGTAATTGATTCCAATATATGCCAATATATATCAAAACATATGTCAATATACCTGTACTACTTATATTCTCGTAGATTAAAAGATATACACGTGTATTTGTAGAAGATTCGTACAACATACAATATATGAGTTTAAACAATTTTTGTCATAATAAAATAACTGCATAATGACTTGAAAATATCAATAATCCTTGAATCAATAATCCCCGAAAATATAAATAATAATAATTTTTAAACCTGAAGACCGTAATTGATATTATCCAGTCAAAAATGCTATAAGAAAAATCAAATCGTTCTTTTCTAAAATATATTTTTATATCCATTTATTTATTATTCAAATCGAAAAAATAATTATTAAAATTAACAGACAGATTTTATTTAATTGCGTTTCTGAGTAACATAAGATAGAATCTTATAACATGGTAAATATGTCATGTCTTATAACATAAACTGCGAAATTAAATAACGATTTTGATTTCTCTATACTTCCGTATGTTCCGTAAAAGCTTGTTTTAAATAAACCATGAACCATGGAGATAGATTTCCCCTTTAAATCATGTTTCAAACAATTCATGTTTTCAGAAAGTGACTAATTAACCCAAAAAACCTCCCATCAAACTCAGAGATTAAATTTTAATTCACTTTCAAACGATTTTCAAGCTTTTCGTTTGGATAAACCACGGAGTTAGGGAGTAGAACTCCTAGGAAAAAGTTCCGTTTTTCATTAATATCTCGACAACCCCAGGTCTTAGAAACTCGAAACTTGGACAAAATTTATGGGGGGATATTTCAAGGCTATTCACCAAATTTCATTAAATTCGGTTCAGCCGTTTTTCCGGGACGATGAGACAAACGAAAATTTCGTTTTTTACTAATATCTCGAGAACCACTGGTCGTAGAAACTCAAAACACGGATATAATTTTAAGTGGGGCTATTTCTGGGCTACCCACAAAATTTCATCAAATTCGGTTCAGCCGTTCTCCCGTGATGGTGTGACAGACAGACAGACAGACAGACAGACAGACAGACAGATTTTCATTTTTATTTATATAGACTAGCAGCATACCCGTTCTTCGTACGGAGTATATAATATAAAGAAACTTGAAATTCATAATCATGCCCAAATTCTTATAGTATACTAAATGACATGTTTAATCAAAATATTCTGTTAAAATATTTAATATAATGCTCCTAAAAAGAAGTTTAAGAATCTCTGTTCTCGCTATATAAAATTATCTTCATGGACATATCTGAAGAATAAAACATCTTGGACCCCTTATGTAAGCAAATATAAAAAAAAAATATGGAATTGAATCAATATATGCAAAATAAAAGCGTTAAAATTGTATGGGACCCGTACTAATTATATACGCGAATATTAGAAAATATAACCTGTATTAGTAGATTACATGTATAAATTGAAAATACCAATAAACCCGTAATCTTTAAATCTGAAGACAGTCATTTATTCCAATATATGTCAAAATTAAAGTGCTGAAATTATATGGGAAGATATACACGTACTACTTATAATGTCCGATTATTAGTAGAAGATTACCCGTTTTGCAATATGAGTCACAAATTTTTTTTGTAAAATACAACAGACGACGTAATAAATTGAATATATAATTAATCCCCTTAATCTTCATACCAGAAGACTGTACTTGATTCCAATATATATGCCAATATATGTCAAAATATATGCCAATATACCTGTACTACTTATATTCTCGTAGGTTAGAAGATATACCCGTGCATTCCTAGAATATTACTCGTACAACGTACAATATGCGTGTGTCAGCAATTTTTGCCGCAATAAAACAATGGCGTAATAACTTAAAAGTATCAATAATCCCTGAATCAATAATTCCGGAAAATATCAATAATAATAATGTTTAAACCTGAAGAGTATAATTGATATTATCCAGTCCAAAATGAAATGGCAATGAAATTTATTTTATATACATATCTTCATTATTCAAATCGGAAAGGATTTAATAAAAATCGTCTGCCGCATAAACACATTGGATTTAAATCCGTTGCTAAGCGACATGATATCATTTGCTTCAAATAAATTGGTAGAAAAAATATCGTCTAAATAGTTATATTTCCATGGAACATTTGGCGACAGTTTCGTCAAATTAGCGACATTTTAAAAAATCGCCAAATTTATCGCCAAGTGGGACTGTAGAACTGACAGTTCCACTTTGCGACAAATTGACGAAATATCATCACAATACTATCTCCTAACAAAAAACAATTAATATCATTTATGTAGCGCAATTTTATCAATTTCAAGATATTTTTATAGATTTGAAAACATTTTTATCAACTTGGTGACATTTTAAAAATTCGCTAAATGTATTACTAAGTAGGATGATTGGTCTGACAGATAAATGCTAACCAAACATCATTTCAGTACTCTCTTCTAACAAAACAAAAAAAAATTTCATTGATATGTAGAAGACCCAAGCCACACGACCAACCCGAAGGTTTATTGCAGCTGTTTGTGTGTCGTTTATATCAATTTGGCGACATTTCCGTCAATTTGGCAAAGTTTAAGAAAAGTTGTCAAATTAGCGATATCCCTCCAAATTCGTAGCTTTGAATTTGCAGATCTGAATGAAACATTCTTATCCCGTTTCAATATACTAAATGAAAACACTACAATTGTATTAGAAGATATACCCGCTCTACTCTTTTCCTGTTTCAACAATCGGCTATATGAATTTATTGGCTAAACACAATATATGAGTTTAGTAGCAAAATAAGATATAAGCTTGAAAACTCTTTGCCAAAATAAATGAAATTGATGTACGCAGTCAGCAATTAATATAATTAAAATAAAAATCATACCGTCCATTCATAAGATATACTTTTATATCCATTTATCCATTTATTTATTATTTAAATCGAAAAAAAATAATAAAAGCATTAACAAACACATTTAATTTAATTGCGATGCCGAGCAACATGATATATCCTCCTAAAATGTTAAAATTTATTAACCACTAACAGCACACCCGTTATTCGTACGGAGTGTATAATTTAAAGAAATTTAAAGTTCGCAATCATGTGCAAATTCTGCTAAAATATTAAATTTATTGCTCCTAAAGAGAAGTTTAAGAATATATGTTCTCACTATGCAAAATTATCTTCACGATCAGATCTGAAGAATAAAACATCCTGCCCCCTTTTGTAAGCAAATTTACAGAAGAAAAAATAGGAATTGAATGAATATATGCAACCCCGTACTAATTATATTGTCGCAGATCAGAAAATATGCCAATGTGTTAGTAGAAGATTACCCGTATTACAATATGCGTCTCAAAAATATTTGCCAAAATAAAAGAGATGACGTAATAAATTGAAAACATCAATAATATCCGTCCTCTTTATACAAGAAGGTCGTAATTGATTCCAATATATGCCAATATATATCAAAACATATGTCAATATACCTGTACTACTTATATTCTCGTAGATTAAAAGATATACACGTGTATTTGTAGAAGATTCGTACAACATACAATATATGAGTTTAAACAATTTTTGTCATAATAAAATAACTGCATAATAACTTGAAAATATCAATAATCCTTGAATCAATAATCCCCGAAAATATAAATAATAATAATTTTTAAACCTGAAGACCGTAATTGATATTATCCAGTCAAAAATGCTATAAGAAAAATCAAATCGTTCTTTTCTAAAATATATTTTTATATCCATTTATTTATTATTCAAATCGAAAAAATAATTATTAAAATTAACAGACAGATTTTATTTAATTGCGTTTCTGAGTAACATAAGATAGAATCTTATAACATGGTAAATATGTCATGTCTTATAACATAAACTGCGAAATTAAATAACGATTTTGATTTCTCTATACTTCCGTATGTTCCGTAAAAGCTTGTTTTAAATAAACCATGAACCATGGAGATAGATTTCCCCTTTAAATCATGTTTCAAACAATTCATGTTTTCAGAAAGTGACTAATTAACCCAAAAAACCTCCCATCAAACTCAGAGATTAAATTTTAATTCACTTTCAAACGATTTTCAAGCTTTTCGTTTGGATAAACCACGGAGTTAGGGAGTAGAACTCCTAGGAAAAAGTTCCGTTTTTCATTAATATCTCGACAACCCCAGGTCTTAGAAACTCGAAACTTGGACAAAATTTATGGGGGGATATTTCAAGGCTATTCACCAAATTTCATTAAATTCGGTTCAGCCGTTTTTCCGGGACGATGAGACAAACGAAAATTTCGTTTTTTACTAATATCTCGAGAACCACTGGTCGTAGAAACTCAAAACACGGATATAATTTTAAGTGGGGCTATTTCTGGGCTACCCACAAAATTTCATCAAATTCGGTTCAGCCGTTCTCCCGTGATGGTGTGACAGACAGACAGACAGACAGACAGACAGACAGACAGATTTTCATTTTTATTTATATAGACTAGCAGCATACCCGTTCTTCGTACGGAGTATATAATATAAAGAAACTTGAAATTCATAATCATGCCCAAATTCTTATAGTATACTAAATGACATGTTTAATCAAAATATTCTGTTAAAATATTTAATATAATGCTCCTAAAAAGAAGTTTAAGAATCTCTGTTCTCGCTATATAAAATTATCTTCATGGACATATCTGAAGAATAAAACATCTTGGACCCCTTATGTAAGCAAATATAAAAAAAAAATATGGAATTGAATCAATATATGCAAAATAAAAGCGTTAAAATTGTATGGGACCCGTACTAATTATATACGCGAATATTAGAAAATATAACCTGTATTAGTAGATTACATGTATAAATTGAAAATACCAATAAACCCGTAATCTTTAAATCTGAAGACAGTCATTTATTCCAATATATGTCAAAATTAAAGTGCTGAAATTATATGGGAAGATATACACGTACTACTTATAATGTCCGATTATTAGTAGAAGATTACCCGTTTTGCAATATGAGTCACAAATTTTTTTTGTAAAATACAACAGACGACGTAATAAATTGAATATATAATTAATCCCCTTAATCTTCATACCAGAAGACTGTACTTGATTCCAATATATATGCCAATATATGTCAAAATATATGCCAATATACCTGTACTACTTATATTCTCGTAGGTTAGAAGATATACCCGTGCATTCCTAGAATATTACTCGTACAACGTACAATATGCGTGTGTCAGCAATTTTTGCCGCAATAAAACAATGGCGTAATAACTTAAAAGTATCAATAATCCCTGAATCAATAATTCCGGAAAATATCAATAATAATAATGTTTAAACCTGAAGAGTATAATTGATATTATCCAGTCCAAAATGAAATGGCAATGAAATTTATTTTATATACATATCTTCATTATTCAAATCGGAAAGGATTTAATAAAAATCGTCTGCCGCATAAACACATTGGATTTAAATCCGTTGCTAAGCGACATGATATCATTTGCTTCAAATAAATTGGTAGAAAAAATATCGTCTAAATAGTTATATTTCCATGGAACATTTGGCGACAGTTTCGTCAAATTAGCGACATTTTAAAAAATCGCCAAATTTATCGCCAAGTGGGACTGTAGAACTGACAGTTCCACTTTGCGACAAATTGACGAAATATCATCACAATACTATCTCCTAACAAAAAACAATTAATATCATTTATGTAGCGCAATTTTATCAATTTCAAGATATTTTTATAGATTTGAAAACATTTTTATCAACTTGGTGACATTTTAAAAATTCGCTAAATGTATTACTAAGTAGGATGATTGGTCTGACAGATAAATGCTAACCAAACATCATTTCAGTACTCTCTTCTAACAAAACAAAAAAAAATTTCATTGATATGTAGAAGACCCAAGCCACACGACCAACCCGAAGGTTTATTGCAGCTGTTTGTGTGTCGTTTATATCAATTTGGCGACATTTCCGTCAATTTGGCAAAGTTTAAGAAAAGTTGTCAAATTAGCGATATCCCTCCAAATTCGTAGCTTTGAATTTGCAGATCTGAATGAAACATTCTTATCCCGTTTCAATATACTAAATGAAAACACTACAATTGTATTAGAAGATATACCCGCTCTACTCTTTTCCTGTTTCAACAATCGGCTATATGAATTTATTGGCTAAACACAATATATGAGTTTAGTAGCAAAATAAGATATAAGCTTGAAAACTCTTTGCCAAAATAAATGAAATTGATGTACGCAGTCAGCAATTAATATAATTAAAAGAAAAATCATACCGTCCATTCATAAGATATACTTTTATATCCATTTATCCATTTATTTATTATTTAAATCGAAAAAAAATAATAAAAGCATTAACAAACACATTTAATTTAATTGCGATGCCGAGCAACATGATATATCCTCCTAAAATGTTAAAATTTATTAACCACTAACAGCACACCCGTTATTCGTACGGAGTGTATAATTTAAAGAAATTTAAAGTTCGCAATCATGTGCAAATTCTGCTAAAATATTAAATTTATTGCTCCTAAAGAGAAGTTTAAGAATATATGTTCTCACTATGCAAAATTATCTTCACGATCAGATCTGAAGAATAAAACATCCTGCCCCCTTTTGTAAGCAAATTTACAGAAGAAAAAATAGGAATTGAATGAATATATGCAACCCCGTACTAATTATATTGTCGCAGATCAGAAAATATGCCAATGTGTTAGTAGAAGATTACCCGTATTACAATATGCGTCTCAAAAATATTTGCCAAAATAAAAGAGATGACGTAATAAATTGAAAACATCAATAATATCCGTCCTCTTTATACAAGAAGGTCGTAATTGATTCCAATATATGCCAATATATATCAAAACATATGTCAATATACCTGTACTACTTATATTCTCGTAGATTAAAAGATATACACGTGTATTTGTAGAAGATTCGTACAACATACAATATATGAGTTTAAACAATTTTTGTCATAATAAAATAACTGCATAATAACTTGAAAATATCAATAATCCTTGAATCAATAATCCCCGAAAATATAAATAATAATAATTTTTAAACCTGAAGACCGTAATTGATATTATCCAGTCAAAAATGCTATAAGAAAAATCAAATCGTTCTTTTCTAAAATATATTTTTATATCCATTTATTTATTATTCAAATCGAAAAAATAATTATTAAAATTAACAGACAGATTTTATTTAATTGCGTTTCTGAGTAACATAAGATAGAATCTTATAACATGGTAAATATGTCATGTCTTATAACATAAACTGCGAAATTAAATAACGGTTTTGATTTCTCTATACTTCCGTATGTTCCGTAAAAGCTTGTTTTAAATAAACCATGAACCATGGAGATAGATTTCCCCTTTAAATCATGTTTCAAACAATTCATGTTTTCAGAAAGTGACTAATTAACGCAAAAAACCTCCCATCAAACTCAGAGATTAAATTTTAATTCACTTTCAAACGATTTTCAAGCTTTTCGTTTGGATAAACCACGGAGTTAGGGAGTAGAACTCCTAGGAAAAAGTTCCGTTTTTCATTAATATCTCGACAACCCCAGGTCTTAGAAACTCGAAACTTGGACAAAATTTATGGGGGGATATTTCAAGGCTATTCACCAAATTTCATTAAATTCGGTTCAGCCGTTTTTCCGGGACGATGAGACAAACGAAAATTTCGTTTTTTACTAATATCTCGAGAACCACTGGTCGTAGAAACTCAAAACACGGATATAATTTTAAGTGGGGCTATTTCTGGGCTACCCACAAAATTTCATCAAATTCGGTTCAGCCGTTCTCCCGTGATGGTGTGACAAACAGACAGACAGACAGACAGACAGACAGACAGACAGACAGACAGACAGACAGATTTTCATTTTTATTTATATAGATTTGTTTTCCTAAAATATTTAAAATTGAAAAAAAATGCTTACAACTACCGATGATCCTTAAGTGAAAATCGGGTCAGTTTGAGGACCTGCCGTGTACCGGACCACAGATCCTTAAGTGAGAAAAAGTTCGAAACCTCGTTCTAAAATGTAATCCTTTATACAATTTAAAAACATCTTGATCGAAGCTTTAATCTTCTGTGATAATGCTGAATGCTTTTACAGCAAGAATGTTAAAATCCTGATCTCCTGATATACTTGGAAATTGAAATTTGAATGAACAGTTTTTATGGGCTCAAAGAAAAGAAATCTTTTCTATATCGTGCCATCTTTGTTTTGTTGTGAATAACATTTATGGTTGGGTTTTCTTTGGTGCAAAACAGAGCGTCACGATAAATGCAAACACTTTGTATGTTTATACAACCAAACTTATACCTAGAAATGCCAAGTCGATAAAAACATAACCCATAAGTTGACATTTTAAAATATTAGACACTTTCGTTGAACTAGAAGTTGAGATGGATCAAATGTGATCAAAGCACAGATTCTAGCTAGACCGCATGTGCTCGGTTATTAAGCAAAGTTGTTTTGAATTATTTTATTATTCTTTTGCACCGTTGCTCTTAATTCGAATTTATAAAATTTTAGATTTTATTACTTTGGCCTTGCAGCTGAGAAGTATCAACTGACACAAGAACCAAATTCTAGCTGTCGTGGAAGTGTTCGATAATTTTGATACATTACCCCTCACTCACTTACTCAACTACTCACTCACTCACTCAAACACTCACTCAAACACACACTCACTTAACCACTCACTCACTCACTCACTCAAACTCTCACTCACTCAAACACTCACTCACTTAACCATTCACTCAATCAAATAGTCACTCATTTAATCACTCATTCATTTAACCACTCACTCACTCAACCACTCACTCATTTAGCCACTCACTCTCTCACTCACTCACTCACTCACTCACTCACTCAACAACGGACTCCCTCAAACACTCACCCACTCAATTAAGTGCATATTCTATAAATACACTATTAGAATTTGCACACGTTTAAAATCACGAGCAATAGTGGGTGTATCTGCCAGTGCAACAGTTATTAACTGTCGAAAGCCCAGACCATTCGGCTCGTCCAAGGACTTAGGGCAGCAAATTGAATGGCCGGAGTTAGTTAACTGTGTTAGTTATTTAACTGTGTAAAATTTTATCAAAATCTGTATAAAGTAATTTCAACAAAGCATCGTGAAATTTCGAAAACAAATAAAAACGTAATATGATGCCCACTACGAAAACCAATATATTGATAAACTCCAAATTAAAGGTCAAAATACCGCCACGTTATCTGATGTATTTATTTTTCTAAAATATTTAAAGTTGAAAAAGAAATACTTTCAGACTACCAATGGTCATTTTAAATGGGAAGAAGATCGAAACTTCGATCTAAAATGTAATCCTTTTCACGATTGAAAAAAAAATCTCGATCGAAGCTTTAATCTTCTGTGATAATGCTGAATACTTTTACTAGTAAGAATTTTAAAATTCTAATATCCTGAAAGACTTGCAAATTGAAATTTGAATGAACATTTTTTGTAAGGACTCAGTGAAAAGAAATATTTTCTAAAATGTGTCTTCTTCGTTTTGATGTCAATAGTTTATCTGGTGGGACAACGAAGCGTTACGAAAGAGATAAACTTTTTGGAATTTTATATATCGGAACTTATAGATAAAGATGTCAACTTTTCTTGTTTTGTTGGAAATAGGATCCAGAATAATTTCATTATTTTGCACGTTTTTTAAGCTGTAAAAAATAGCTCTCATTGCGAACGTTTTATTTCATTATTTTTCCTACTATCACTTCCAATTCCCATTGAATCAAACTGCTCCAATTGATTTAATAAAAATTGAGCTGGCAGCATAGCCATTGGATCTATTTAACAGTCTATGGTTTTAGGTAAGATATATTAGAAGTTATTCTTTACTTAAAAATGATCTATTGAAAGATATCTTGCATAGAAGCTATTATCCATAGAACCCTTTCGTTATAGGAATTGACTCATATCTCTTGTCATGCCCTAATGGATTGTCCTGCTGTGTTTTATTTGCCTTCATGGATCTAGCTATGTTGCTAAGTAAGGTTTTGCATTCCTGACTGTTTCAGTAAGAAGAAACCCTGGGAGAGACCTCAGCACATATTTTGTTCTTCTGCACTGGCGAGAACTTTTTTTGAACTGCTTTCAACTGCTTCTGAACAAAAATGTGTGTTTCTGTGTCTATATTATCTATGTCTAATGTACATTTTATTATGTATTTCTTTTTTTTTTTAATCTATACAAGACTTCGTGAAATTGGTCGCTAATGTGCCGGATTCACCTATGAAGTTGTATTGCGTTACATTCCAATTTTCGCTCGGAATATGTAGTAAACTATAAAATATATATATAAATAGTAAACTACAAAAATTTATACTAGGAAATTTAGTATAAAAATCTGTATTTACTGTGAAATGAGAGGTTTTATAGATTTCGAGTTTTGTCAAGTTGAATAAGATTGAAAACTTTATGTTTTTATGGTTGCAATACTTACATATATAAAAAAACTGAAAGAGAAAGCAACATTGAATAATAAGCAAGAATTTGTAGAATTTTAGAAGCTCTATAAGTGTATGTAATTCTATTTCGGATCGAGTTCTATTTCTTCGAAAAAATTTTAAAATGTGCCTATATGAGCGAGTGTTTTTCTTTTTTCTTTTTCTTATGTCACTTGAAATATCTTCAAAATTATAAAATATAGATATAAGTATTAAGTGACAAAAATATGTATGCGGAAAGTTAGTTTCAAAATCTATATTTATGTAAAAGTAACTCTTATGATTATCGCTGAATCTCCCTGTTAATTTGAAAAAATATGTACATTTTATGTTTTTCAAGGTTATATAATGTTTATATCTTATAAAGTGAAATATATAGCTATAAACAATAAGTAAGAATATGTACCCTATAAGTGCATATAATTAGAATTTGGATCCACTTTTCTTTCGCTATTACAAAAGTTGAGTTTTTTTTCATGGTCGTATTTAGGGGGAAAGGGAAGAATTTTTTCTGGAGAGGAAATTGTTAATTTAATTAGAAGCCAGTCGTTAGAGAATATTTTAATACCATTATATATGATTGGGGTTTGAACATAATGATCAGGAATAATATAATCACAAAAAGTATGATATAAATTTTATACAATATGAGAGAAAAAAAATATTATAAATTTTGAAATAAGAACATTCTGCCACACTTGTGTATTTTATCCCACGTGTATATTAATACGAATAATTTAAGCTTATATTCAACTGAAAATATAGAAGTATTTTTGCTTTTGGTATGTTTATGAATGTATAATTTGTTAGTTTTCGGTCTCCAGGAGCGCAGGATGCTATCAAAGAGGGGACAATTTTAAATGTAGTGCCTACTAAATTTTAAAATGTGATGCCCATACCATCTATTCATATTTACTTTGTAACAATACATATAATCACACCAAAAATAATCTGTCATCAACTATAAGACGGTATGGTTTACTGCATGTCGTAGTTTTCATAGATTTCTTATCATGTAAATTTGAAAGTATCAATTTTTGAATAGATTTGATGTTCCTTTTATTTTAATCAATTATTTCATTTTTATTTTTTATCATTTGTTTTACTGTCAAATTTTGAATCAATTTATTAATCAAATTACCATAATTTTTATTTATTTTCAAACTTCCCAGATAAAATATTGTGGAAGTGCACCAGTTTGCCCCACCACTGTCAGCTCTGTCTGTCTTTTTAACTTTCCCTGCAATACATGGTAATGTATAGGGAAAGTATTGGAATCATGTCGAAAATCGCAACTCGAGTTTTCGACATATCTACACGTCTCCAGACCTCTAGAATACGAAAAAATTATTTTTAGCGTGTCGTCTGTGTTGTGTGTGTAAAAGCAGAACTTTGCTTTTTTTGTGAAATGGTAAGTAAAAATTTCATTTATCCGCTCTAGCTGAAATACTCATTGACCAAATTTCACAAAATTTGGTAGAAAGGTAACATGTTGGATACTCTGGTGCTAATTAGCATTTGGCTAATAAGCATGCAAAATGTCCAATGTGAGCATTTGAACCGGAGAACAATTTTACCTCGTATTTTGAAAATCATTACAGATGTCAACCTGTACACAGCTCTTGCTGATACGGAATTTTGAAAAAGCATTACCTTCATATGCGCGTTTCTTTCGTTCCTGGTGTCTATTCCTACTAATTAAACAATGCTATATAATTTTTAATTACATTTGTATTTTATATTGTTTTGTTGTTGATTTCGGTGTCCTAACTGATTGATTCTCCTCTAGAAGCGACGTAATCACTTTGGGCATAATTCGATCGAGGTAGATAACTTCACTATAGGTATATCTAACGTATATACTTTTGGATATTTCATTAAAGTTACTAGAATGGCTAACCGACATTGCTAGTGTCCTAAATAAGTGAACTCTATTTAAGTAATACAGATGATACCTCTTAATTAGACCAGATAATACGGCTTAATTTGAACAGATAATACCGCTTAGTAGTAACATTTTATACTGAAATGCTAATTGAAATAGCACAAAGATAAAATCTTCTTCTATTGCAGATAACAGCATCTGTAGACCGGTGTCCATGTTATGTGCTCGTCAGCATGGAATAGCCGTTATAAAATAAATTGCTATGCGCAACAACAAGTTCTATATGCAGCAAAGAGTTGCACATACAAGAAATGAGTATGTGAAACATTCATTTAGATCGAGATTGTAAATTTTTAATGATATTACTTTCTTCAGTGCTTTTTTAAAAAATCACCGAAACCAAGAACTGAGCTATGTATAAAAGCTTATGTATGTCGTTTCCATTAACGCTGCCACTAATGATGTACGTTATGAAGTCTAAAAACGCACTGCCAGTCTTTTAAATTTTTGTGTACGTCATGAATAGTGTTTTTAAATAGAAACATCTTACAAAATTTGTAGTCCTTGCTAGAAATATTTTGAAAGAACTAATAATTTGTGGTCACGGAACAAACAAATATTTATATTTGTAATATTTCATTAGATAACTTTAGGCACTAATTCTTCATCAAAAACATGTCTCTCTCACTCGATAATTTAAACCTTTTCGATGTAATTTTTAAAGTTATATTGCTTCGGAATACATTAAATGTGATAAAATTATGTCGGTTTCCAAAGGCCTTATCACGCGACAAATCTATTACTACATTTTTAAGGCAATTAACTCGTTCCATTAACGAGAAAATATGCATTTTTCCTTGGTTTTGTGATTCGTTATTAACAAATTATCCATCTTTTAACTATTCTATGTAATCTTTATTTAATATCAACGCTTGCAATGGCATTTTATAATATAGTTTGCATGTGAATATACATAAAATTACTTTCGGTTTCACCAAAAATGACACCCAAAGAACCAATTTTCATTTATGCGAGTTTGAACTTAGATATTGTCATGCCAAAATAATGAAAGTGTGTATTGTAAAAGTAGCAACATTTAAGTGTAGCATATATTAGCAAAGAAATCTTGAAATTTTAAATTTTCGCGAAAAACTTTTCTGTAAACTATATCCTATATTATAAAAAAGTAAAAATACCCATTACAGCTTTTCACATAATTTTATTCATATCATAAACAAAATTCATTCATTTTCGTCATTCATATCATAGACAAAACCTAACATATGTTTTATAGCATTTACTTTTGCATAAAATAATCTTTTCAAAATGATCTGTGTAATGTCTGGGCTATTATGTTTTTATGATTATATCATCATAATACTCGTGAACAAGGGTTTTAAAGCTCACCCTGTACTTAAAGCATTTTTAAAAAGATCTGTTTTTGATAATTTATTTTGATGCAAAAGATTTAAAAACACATAAAGACATGTTTTATTGCGCTATCTTTCGTTTTTACTAATTCTATGGTTATTTTTGCTGAGACAGAAATGCATGTGTAATATGTTATGTTTCCTCTCTTATGGAATAAAAGTGTATTGTGCGTTTTACTGGTATTTTAATAGCGCCTCCAAAATTATTTTGCAGTACATTTTTTTTGCTTATCTCAGCACGATTTTGATACACAATATCCCTACAGGGAATTTCAGGCAAAACAACAAATTGCTAGATGTAATGAAGCACATTAATCTAGCTGGGCGGAGTTGAATCTCTTTTAGGGGATTATAACCTTTACTTATAAATGGCAACCATGTGTATCGAAAGGAAAAATGATATATACTCACTACAGTAATTGACATAGAGTTCGGCAATGTACAAAATTTACATTGTAAGTTAAAATGGCCCGAATAAAAATTGAATTCTTAAATGTTTTGTCTTGCATTACACTTTAGAATATTCTCCTTAAAAATTATCCTCCTAAAGAATTAAGAATTATCCTCCTTAGGGAGTATTCATATTCCCTGAAGAAAGATCATATATCTTTCTTCAAAACAGGGTTAGAATCTTTTAATAAAGTATTCTTGACCTGAGAGCACAGGTTAGCACCTGCGTTGACTTAGCGTATGTCATTTTATGGCTTTTTAGGAAGGTTGTTTATGTTACTTTCCTTATATATATAGTATAATGTATAAGGAAGTATTGTGATGGGGTCGAAAATTCGAATTCGAGTTTTCGACGGGAGAACACCTTTCAGGCATCATTAATCACGAATTAAACATTTTTGAGGTGATGTCTGTGTGTGTGTGTGTGTGTGTGTGTGTCAGTCAGTCTTTGGGGACGATATCCCACGAACGAATGGAGCGATTCGAATGAAATTTGAAACAAAAATTACAATCCTTGAATAATGGAAGCCTATTGTTTTTACACTCCAATTGAATGTTCAGAACCCCCTAAATTTTCGAGTGAAATATTGAAAAAATCATCATAAAATCAAAACCTTTAATAAAATTACGCAAATAGACATTTCTTATGTAATTTCTTATTATAAAACGATTGACATAAACTTTAGAATGCTAGCATGAACCGTTCTCGTGATATCGCACATTTTTTAAATACATTTATCAGAAAATCCCATAAATTAAAAAAATTAACTGTTGAGAGACATGTTCACTTTTCAAATGTAATTTCATGCGATAAATTTGGGGACATCATCATTCTCATGCATCTGGCTCGTTCCATTCATGAAAAAATATACTTTGAGTAATACTTTTGTACTTGAACGCCAGTAGACATTTATTTTTTATAAGAATAGCTTGTTTCTCCGTCCACAGCGCTTGACGAGATTTTGGTGACGATTTTGGTGGAATGTTGCTAATTTGGCGACTTTTTTCAATATTGCCAAATTGACAAAAATATCGCAAAATGGATATGAATGACGATAAATCAATAAAAAATGACGCTAATTGACGGACATTTAATATCTTGGAAAGAATATGAGTATCTACTATAAGAATAACTTATTGTTTTCACTGTAAAAGTAGTAAATTCATTGCATTATTTAAGGAAAGTCATGTGCTGCTTGTTCACATCAGATTTTTCCTTATATTTGGTGAAGTTTATATTTTTAATTCAAAATGACAGATTTCTGGAGATTTCAATACTTTTGCATTAATATTGTCGACATTTGTTATGTAACAATGTAACGAAGATATAAAAGACACTGAAAACTGTACTTTACCACTGACTATCATCTATGGATTCTCCAATAAATTTTAAGACAAATTGAATTTCAAGGTTTTAAAAGTAAAATATAGAAACTTTGTACCACCTGTTGCAGCACACAAAATGAACTATCATTTATTAAAATCAGTTTAGTAATTAAGGCTGCTGGTAAGTCTACATTAATAAAAACAAGAATGAAAGATCAATCACACATAAGCATTGATTATGAAACACTTTCCAACTGAAATTCCATTTTATTTAAACATCGTTAAAATGCGATACATTCAGTGGTGATGTTTTTAAATTGTTGCAGTACTACAATAATTTATTTTACTTTGAAACTTAAAACTACATTAAAAGAGGCAATGCCATAAAATCTTCTATTTTTCTATGTAAAATAGCTCCATAGCTAAATAATTTTCAGTTAAAAAAATTCAACACTTCTTATACAACTCATCTAAAAATAGCTTGCTTTGTTTACATTCTGCATAGGCTAAAATTTGGCTTCGTTGTAGAAATAATCAAAGTTTAGTGATCATTTAAAATAAAAAATATTGTAACTGAGTAGGCACAGAATTTGGATGCACAGATAATATGCAAAAGTAAAGCTGTAGGACGGATGTAACAATAAATATAAATACAAGCGCTCTTTAAAAATCACGATTTCCTCTAAGCGAAAGAAAAATGGATGCCATATTTTACTTTGAAATGAATCACGCGATCTCTACATATGATATGTGCATAATTATTATTTTAATTTTTATTTAAAAAAATATTTAACATATTTTGCTGATTTTTTTACACATTTTATGTGATAATTTAAATATTTCCTAAAATTTTCAAAGCAATTTTTGAATTTTAACTCCGCTTAAAAAATGTTTGAAAAATTGTTTCCCATAGAGTCAGTGTATTTCATTTTTTCAATCCAAAACCATTCAATCCAAAACCATTTGGATGCCATTATTATTTTACATTCCCATATGTCCCACATACCGTCTTAACGATATACTAAAATTTCATCTTGATAAAGTCGTTTTTACGGCAGTTATCGTGCGAACGGACAGACAGACAGAATGAACCAAACCATAGACACTTTATAACTATGTTGGAAAGTATTAAAAATGGGTAGAAAGACAATCGTAAAAGTGCCAATTTAATGGGGGGGGGGTGTCTTAAATTTTTTGTTCGGCTTTGACACGATTTTACAAAGAAATGATTTTCATGTATTTAGTTTTCTGAGGGGATGATTTACAAATTTTTGGAAATCGGGTTTGCCACGTCAAGTATAACACACATTTGCCAGCTGAGCCAACGGCCGTACCGTGCTGAAAACACCGGTTCTCGTTAGATCACCGAAGTCAGGCAGCATCGGGCGCGGTTAGTACTTGGGTGGGTGACCACCTGGGAACACCGCGTGCTGTTGGCGCATTTCGGGCGCGGTAGCCCGGTTGTTTGCGCGCTGGTTTTGCGCGCTGCCACAAATGTCGTCCTGTTCATGCGGAGTACGATCACGTTAAACAGGTGGGTCCGTAAGTCATTCCCAGAGGTTGGTGGTAGGGGAAGGATGGTACGGTCCCTGTGGATGCCTCCCCCACTGGGTTCCGGTTTAAATTGGGTGGCACTTCCCGGCCGTCCAAACGTTACCTTACACGTTTCTGGTATGTCGGACGGTCTGGGTCTCAACAACAACACACTTGCCAGCTATCCTTCCCGGCCGTCCAAATAGATACTCTAAGTCCTCTGGACGAGTCGGACGGCCTGGGGCTTTCACACTTGCCAGCTATGTATTAGGGCATTAATGCTTTGCGAAGAAGAATGCTGCCACGCATCTAATATATTTTTTTAATTTATTTATATAGCAGAGAATATAACCATCTTCCTTTCTAGATGTTTATTTTCGCATTAAGCTATTTATTCATATTACGAAGCTTAATATCTACGCTATTACATCTTAATGCCCGTATTTCATCATTATTCTCCTGCTTACCCATTAAACCTTTTATGGACTTAATGTACTTTTAGAAAATTCGTCTCCGAAATTTGCTTTTAATGCAAAGTTTTACAAACGCACAAATACTTTCCTTTTATTGTATTATCTTTTTTTACAGCATATCCCCCGCTTCGCCTCAGTTGTGACTGAAATGCTTACGTAAGACGGCATTTCTGCTTTCTTGAGTTTGAAAGAATGCGGAATCGCGTGTGGGGGCTTGAATTATACCTAAAGTGATTACTTTCTATTTAAAGAACCCTTTCTGTCTTGAAGTAAAATATTATGTTTATTAGACCCCCATGCTTATAAACCTAAAATTTATATCACGAAAGAACTGAAAGAGCTTCTTGTGCTTCATTCCAAGGATCATAGATTGAAAATGAAAGTAGGCTGTGTAATGTTACATTCTAATACGCATTATTGAGAAAGTATATTCTTTCCAAGAACATTTTTGATTTCGAGATTTTGTTGCGAATATATCCCTGGGAACGTTTTGATTCTTTTTGGAGTGATATCAGTCTGTCTGTCTATTTAATGTCTGCGGTCAAATTCTTGTGTACGATAGCTGTTACAAATATCATTGGATTTTCAAGAAACTTTACATCCGGATTTGTTATCGGAAAATCTAGAATGACAGTTCTGGCGAAAATTGTGGAAATCTTTTGAAAAAAGTGTATTTTTTAGGTTTGATGGCACATACAGCAATTTTTTTTTTTTGCATAACAATACCATAAATCTTACGCAACTAAATATTAACTGACATGGTGACAATTTTTGTATGTCTTATTTTTTCTATGTATTTCACTTTTCTTCTTTATAAATGCTGTTCTATTAAAAAACTAATTAATAAATGTTATTGTATTACAATTTTGATTAAGTTATCTTTGCTTTGATATATAATTTTATGGTATTGATACAAAAAAGTGGTGTTACGAGCCATCAAACATCAAAAAGACACTTTTTCCAAAAGGTTTCCCCAATTTTGACCACTACTGTATACAGCATTTTATTTTAAATTCGAGCGAAAACTGCGAAATTTATTTAAAATTTCACATTTTATTAAGATGACAGTATAGGACAAAATTTGATATGATCATGCATAAAAAGGATTATTTATGTCTCAATGATCACGATATTTAATAGTGTCAAGCATTGTTGTAAAAAAAGTCGGGATACATTTGTTATGATCGTGACGTCATTGGCTTCCTCGAGGGGGGACGGAGAACACTCCCCCCACACCGGATATATTTTCAAGTATAGTATCCATCGACAGATTTTACCAAACCCTTTAAAATGAAGGGCAACAAGTTATAATTGTAATAATTTTGATCAACCAAAATATGAAAAAAATATACAAGATATTTTAAAATGTATTGTGGTGGCGGGATTTTAATGCAAGAAATATTTTACGATAATAATAAGATCATACGTCAGGACGGTGGTTTACGAAATTAATAGGATCATGAGACATACACATTATTTTTCTGTTATTAAATAAGGATTTTGTCCTTCCACACTTAGGATTTTGAAGGCATACAAGCACCACAGAGGTTCACATATTTTACCCAGGATCACCCTCCTGTCCGGGAGTAAAACTGAAAGATGACCTACCCGAACACTATAAACCAAAACAACCAATAAAACTTTAAACCTCTACCTTTTAAGTACGTCGTCCTCTTCAGCTATAAATGTACATAAATAATACATAACTCAGAGGGCCTAATTAAACACACAGAATTTAAGTTAACTGCAATTACTTTTTTAGAGACGTTAAGTTATGGAGTTAAATAGACAAATGCTGAACCCTTATCAGCTGAATGCCATTGGACTCAGGCGCAGGAACTTATTCAAAATGCCGCCGACCTTTTAGCCGCTGTAATAATAATGTAAATAACATGTGAAATCATATATTTTATACAAATAGGTATGGTCATGACAACAGGAGAGCGAGCACTCAAGAGCACTTTTTCTTTAAATTATTAATGAAAACAAAGCAAATTTAATTAAATAATTAAATTGGTGAGATAGTAATTTTGTCATGTTCAGAGATCTCGGTTCTTGAGTCGATTAACAGCTATTAAATTCAAGACGTCGGTGAACTATTGGTTCCGAAACAGAAACGCAAAGAGCGCTTACCTCAAGCCACGAAGAAGTGGAGAGTACCCGAACGGGGTTATACCGTGAGGAAAAGTCGGTACACCATTTCTAGGCTGCGCCAGACAATGACCAGGCCTGGGCACTCAGCGTCATTCATCGGGGCTCCGACAGGCACGGACTCGGATCCGGCATGGACCTCTGGCCAATCCCACAGGAAGCGTCGTCGTCATTAAACGGACTCGACATGGGCCTCGGACCTTCGTACAGGAAAGTCGATGTCGATGACCATGGCGGCATTCCCCAAGCTCACAGGCTTCCAGGGATCGAATCGACCTAGTGGCCGAACTCCCGAAACCCGAAGTGAGCGCCGAAATTAACTTGGACCGGAGCCGGACTACCGCAGAGGAGTTCAAGGCAGAATTAATTAAGTTAAAAAGCTGTATGTAAATATGAAGATCAGAGATACATTATAGATTTATGAGTTTTATACAAAAGTAATGAGAGATCCAAATCTCGTGATTACAGATTATAGTATGAGAAAGTCGAATTAAGCTAGGCTCCAAGTATTTTATATTTTTCCACGGAGAAAATGAAATATGCAATAATCGTATTTCTATATATGTTATCATATTTCTATATATGTTATCATATTTCTATATATGTTATCATATTTCTATATATGTTATCATATTTCTATATATACAAATCTCAGTTTTTCTATTTAGTCCTTAAAGCATGGAATTGACAATAACTGTAATGGCAGTAATACAGACGGCAAACTACTGAAATATTGGTAATAATGTGGATATTTTATCCCAAAATTTGTAAAGTTTATATTTTGTTGGTAATGTATTTATTAATACATCTATCACGTAAATTTAATATTGATATCATGATTAGAACACTAGTTAGAAATGTTTTTATGAATGTCTATCTGAATTAAAAGAGCTGAAATTGAAATCTGTAGATGCAGTTTTCTCAGATTTGTATTTATAGTTTCTTTAAACTACTTAAATTCTTGTAACTCAGATACTAATTGATGAAATGTTTTGAATTTTTTTGTATCTGTTGTTAAAAATATATATGTTAAATGCCAATATTGAGTTCTTTATTAAATTATTAAATGTTTTTCGCATAAAATATTGAATTTTTTTAAAAATGGCAATTTAATTCAAAAATGAAATTTACTAAAAAATGCATGTGTCTCGATCGAGGACATGCTTTTGGTTTATGTTTTCTCCTCCTACACCTTCTCTTTGAAGAAAGTGAATTACACTGCATTTTTCCTGACCTTAATTAACTTACTTAAAATCAGAATAACAAATTCATATATTTGTTTTTACTGTTAACCCATTAGGAGCAGCTTTATATGTACATATTTGATGTCTTTAACCGATATCATATTATTTCAGTATTATCCTGAGCAATGCTTGGTATATCTTATAGTCTTCAGTATTTATTTTCCAGAAGAGTCCAATTTCCGCAACAGATGATATTTAGAAACTGTTCTAAATCAAGGACGTTCGACTTTGCATACATATAAATTTTTCGCCTTACGTCCAAAGCAAATTTTCGGAAATGATCTTTAGTATTGGGTTTTTGGTTTATGTTTTCTCCTCCTACACCTTCACTTGAAAGAAAGGGAATTGCAATGCATTTTTCCTGACCTTAATTAACTTATTTAAAATCAGAATAATATATTTATATATTTGTTTTCACTGTTAATCCTTTAGGAGCAGCTTTATATGTACATATTTGATATCTTTAACCGATATCATATAATTTCAGTATTTTCCTGAGCAATGCTGGGTATTTCTGAAAGTTTTCAGTATTTATTTTCCAGAAGAATCCTATTTCTGCAACAAATGATATTTAGAAATTATTCTAAATCGAGGACATTCGAGATTGCATACCTATGCATTGTATGCCTTAAATCCAAACAAAATTTTCGAAATGATCTTTCATATATGACGCATCATATATGATCATATATGATCTTTCATAAATGATCTTTCATATATCACATTTATATATTTGTTTTCACTGTTAATCCATTAGGAGCAGCTTTATATGTACATATTTGATATCTTTAACCGATATCATATTATTTCAGTATTATCCTGAACAATGCTGGGTATTTCTGATAGTCTTCAGTATATATTTTCCAGAAAAATCCTATTTCTGCAACAAATGCTATTTAGAAATTATTCTAAATCAAGGACATTCGAGATTGCATATCTATGCATTTTATGCCTTAAATCCAAACCAAATTTTCGGAAATGATCTTTCGTATTCAATTTTTGGTTCATGTTTTTTCTCCTCCTACACCTTCACATGTAAGAAAGGGAATTACAATGCATTTTATTGACTTTAATTAACTTACTTAAAATCAGAATAACAAATTTATATATTTGTTTTTACTAGTAGCTCATTAGGAGCAGCTTCATATGTACATATTTTATATCTTTAACCACTATCATATTATTTCAGTATTATCCCGAGCATTGCTGGGTATTTATGATAGTCTTCAGTACTTATGATAACTTTCAGTATTTATTTTTCTCGAAGAATCCAATTTCCGCAATAGATGATATTTAATATCAATTTTAATTCGAGAGCTTTCAATTGGAGCATCTTCTAGTTTAAAAAGTACGAAAGTGAATGAGATTGCATACATATACATTTTACGCCTTGCGTCTAAACCAAATTTTCGGAAATGATCTCTTTCGTATTGAACGTTTCTGGGCCATGAATAATGGATGAAAATAGTGAAGCTTGGGCGCTATCACCTGCTCAGGTATTTACATGGTATCTCTGAGGAATCGATCCAAGTTTTAGAATCTTTAAATGTTGTGCTCAGAGGAGTGAGGATTTTTAAATGGATGATACATATTTTATTCGACCACCGTATATTTTAGACACATATTTAAAATTATCTGATATAGTATATGCATATAATCAAATATGCATAAGAATTTTATTTATGGATGAATATCTGAAATATCCGGCAATGCCTGGGATAGTTCTGAAATAAAATTGACGATACAGGATTTTTTTTCTGAAATACACTCTGTTGCAAAAAAATATTTGTACCCACAAGAAATTGAGCCACAGCCGCGAAACTCGGTATGCGTGTATCGTTTGAGGAGATAAATAAATTATTAAAATTTGGGGGCAAATAAAGAACGTTTAAGAAATGGTAGCAACAAGATGCTGTTTTAGTAAGTGATACATCCTCATTTTTCAACTATACAAGGCGATATTCGGTGCGGCATACAGTCAATTGAGTTACTTATGTCCCTTTGCGGAGGATTCTGCAATAAATATTGAAACTTGTCGGTTACTTCAGTTGTGTTCTGAGAAGGCTGCAAATGATGTCCCAGCCGTTCTTATCCCAGACGTGTTCAAATGGTGATAGCTGTGGAGACCTGGATGGCCTTGAGAGGGTATTAAAGCCTCGTAGATATTGTTGGAAAATTCGTGCAGTATGTGGTCAAGCGCTATCTTGTTGGTAAATGGAATTTGTGCGACTTGACAACAAAGCATATCAACCGACTACATATTATCGTTGGCGTACAAGTGAACCGCCAGATTGGCTTACTGCACAACTAGAGGAGATCAGCTGTCCCACGAGATGGTTCCCCATACTGTCACACCACGACAGCACCACTGTTCGACAGCAAATGCGGGATCAGAACGCTTGCCAGTCCACCTCTACACACGTATGTAGCAAACATCAGCACTGAGACAGAATTGGGATTCGCCTTTAAAGTAAACATGCCTCTAATCGGACACTGTCCAGGCTGAACCAATCCAGACGGCTCTGCCTTTGTTCAAAGGTAAGTGGTAGGTGCCTTAATACATGCCGACACACAATCCCATCTCTACCAGTCGTTTCAGAATAGTATCTCTTGATACAAGATGCATGGAGTATGACAAATGCATTCGAATTCCTCAGCTTCTGTGACGGTTAAGTGTGAATTCTCTGATTTACTGTAATGAACATCGAGCATATTGCTCAGAAAAATATGTCTGTCGGTCCAGCCAGCTTCGCTTAAGACTATGATGCGACCTCTCTTCAAATCCGACAATTGTTCATACTGCTGTCAAGTACGTCTCAAGGGTATATCTGTACATAACTTGCAGTATCAAAAGAGAAAACTCAGTTCCAATCGCCCGTTACAGAGAAAACATGTCGTTTTAATTGCTGTCCGATGCGTCGTTCTCATGCGCGTTTCAATAGCCCTATAACGTCACTAGCGCTGACAGTTTGAACTTTTGCATAACTCTTAAAACGGTATGTGCATGCCAAGTTTCGAGGCTGTAGCTGCATTTTTTATGGGTGCATATATTTTTTTGCAATAGACTGTATTTTAGCCATAAATGTGCTTCAGTTTAGGCTCAACAAACCAGAATATAAATGCGCAAATCGGCCTTTTTTCCTCTCATTTCTTGTTTTATTACGCCATTCTCTTGGTTCTCATTTAACCTTTTCTTTTTGCAAAAGTTAGTTGGAGCTATGACAACTACAGTTTAAGGTTTTGCTGGCTAACGCCACATGATTTTCATTTAGCGTTATTATCTTGGGTAAGCCTTCTATAGAGCTGGTGCATCCGCCATTTTGTATCATACACTTAAGCTAAATAGTTTCTATTGCGCAGTGACTCGACATAGTGCATTGCTATAAATTCGCAATTAACCTTCATGCGTTGTTCAAATTTAGTATACACCTAAGGTGTTCGGGTCAAAAATGACCCATGGTGTAATTTTCAACATTATTGAATTGAAGTCACATTTTATAAATATTAGTAATGTAATTATATAATATATGCAATGTAAATATATAATATATATAAATGCAATGCAATATATAAATATATAATGCAGTTCAATCATTCATTCCTGCAAATCACTGTAAACTTTCAAATACAATACAATGAAGCATTTTCCCTGTATTTATTTCATGTATTTATTTTTATATAGTAGATATTTTTATATTTTAGAACATTCGTTTGATGAAAGCAAAACTACACAGTACATACAAAATATTTGTGAAATATTTAGCTTACCGCCAACAATACCATTCTGGAAGTTGTTCCGTTTATATACAATTGTTACACACTTGAATGAAATGTTTCTTACAAGTGAACTGTTCATATTTGAAACACTTTACATAACTTGTGTTTTCAGTCTGTGGGCACGAGTGACATCTTCCCCTTTTGCCAGCAGTTGCTACACTTCCGAATGCTTCAGGTCGGGATTCAGGTTATCCTGAGTTTAGAATATTCACCGCCAATTATCGGGCTGCCCTTGCTCCTGGCAGATGTTTTCTTCCGTCAATGTGGCGGGTTACTAATGTCATGCCAAGCTTCTCAATGAAGATTCTCCTTTTGCGAAATGACCTCATCTTCCATGCTGGATTGATCTTGATAAACAATAGGAATGCATTATACGCGGAAATGTCCAGGATGTTGGAGAAAACTACAATGGGCCATATGTTTGTCTTCCTCCGACAGGAATAGTGGGAGACCAGTTTATCTAACGTGTCTACCCCTCCTTTGGTGATGTTATACAAGTAGTCCAAAATGATTTGTGGTTTCTTTGTGTCTGTGTCTACTATTTTACTGTCATGGTGAAGAGTGCTCTGGAGAACCAAACACTTGCCTCTCTTCGGGATGTACGATAGAAGAGTTATATCTTCGTGAATGCAAATCTCGATGTGTAGTTTGGGTCCCCTTTTGAAAGCAACTGTGGAGGAATTGTTGGCATATTCTTTCTCATTGTTCTAATCATTGTCAGTTTTTCTCTTCAGAAGAAGCTGTTCAAGTTCATACGACGTGAAAAAGTTATCATATGTTACATTATGTCAATTCAAACCTTTAACGAGATCGTTGACAACCCTGAGATCTTGGTTTCGTTCTGGTGCAGAACCAGGTAGCGCTGTATATTCCAGACATAATTGGTAGCGTTATTACAAAGTACCCAAATTTTATGCCGTACATGGCTGGTTTCATGGGCATGTACTGGCGGAATGGGCACTTTCTTCGGAAAGCTACCAGTTGTTCATCCACAATAACGTACATTTCAGGGTTATACGATTCATACAGCAATAATAATTAATAGGGGAATTGTCACAGCAATAATAATTGAATAATATATTGGATTTTATATATTTTATTTTACCTATGCACTAAAAATTCAACACGGGTCAAAATTGACCCGAACGACTTATGTGTTGCAATTTTCACGGTAAAAAAACTACCACTTGAAAAAAAATTACACATAACTGAATATTTACTAGGACTATGAAAACAAAGTCACAAAATAATTTTGAAAAATTCCCAAAAATATAATAGATCTATACGAAATAAATTTGATATGGGTCAAACAGTGTAGTAAGGTTAAATGAGTGGATATTTATCTGTAAATTGATATTATGATTTCCGAAAAGCGATACCATTATTTTGATTTCTGCAGACACAGGAAGGAAGAAAAAATGGATATATTGTGGAAGAGATTAATGCAAGAATATCGTTTTGCCACATTCGGTAATAGGGGAGCCAAAACAGGTGCGCTCAATTAAGATTAGCATGGAAAGTGGCCCTGGTTTCCAGTCCTTGTAGCCAAGACGTTTGACACAACATGGTGGACTGTGTTACAAAAACTGTAATTGTATAGAATCTAGAATTAAAAGCTTATCTGAAATGATATTTTTATTTTTATCGCTTCATTTGCGCAGAAATTTCTATTGTTATACCCTAGTTTATCTCTTACTACAATCGCTCTGACTTAAAATTAACACTGCTCTCTCAATAAAGAAACAAGAAAGATCAATCATGCTTAAAGCATTGATTATGAAACACTTTCCAACTTCAATGCAATTTTATTTAAAAAAGTCGAAAATGCAATTCATTCCTCGGTAATATTTTAAAACTTATCACAATACTACATTAATTCATTATATTTGAAAACTTAAACCTTCATTGAAAAAAATGAACTTCATTCAAATGACGGCATTGAAATATAAATTGCCTGGATTAAATATCTCTAAAACTGGTTTAAATATCTCTCGATACATTCCACGGTAATATTTTCAAAACTATCATAATACTACAATAATTTATTATATTTGAAAACTTCATCGAAAACAACAGAAATTAATTCAAATGACGTCATAGAAAAAATAACACGCCTGGATCTCTCTATAAAAACACGATTTCATTCATAAATTTCTACCATTCATTTCATTCATCACAATACTATAATAATTTATTTTATTTAAAAATTAAGACCATGGAGCTACAAGTAATTAAATTCTATGCTTCAAACTTCATCGAAAAAAATCGTCCTTCACTTTATAAAATCAATTAATATTTCATTCATATCAGCCATGCAGACTCCATGGACTAAATTATTCTGTGTTAAAGAAATACAGCAATTCTAATACAACTCATTCTACATATTTTGCTGTTTACATTTTACATAGGTGAAAAATGGGCTTTGTTGTAGAAATAATTAAATTTGGATAATCATTTAAACTCAAATATATTGTATTTGCGTTGTTTCAGTATGTAGATGCACAGAATTTAAGCAAAAATAAAGTGGTTTCAGGACGGATACGACACTCAATATGAATAAAAAGAACTTAAAAAATCACGATTTTGAAACAAGATGGATGCCATACATCATTTTGAAGTGGGTCATGTGATCGTTTCATGACATGGTCACGTGATCGTTTCATATAAGAGGCGTAATTATTATTTTAATTTTTATTTAAAAAACTACTGAATATATTTCGCTGAATTATTTTTTATATATTTTATGGAACAATTTGAAGATTACCTAAAAGTTTCGAAGCAATTTGTGAATTTTAAATCTGCTTTAAAAATGTTTGAAAAATTAGGTCCCATAGAGCTCAATGTATTTAATTTTTTCAACGCGGGTTCAATCCAAAACTAATTGGGTGATATTATTCATTTATATTCCCATAGGTCCTACAGACCGTCTGAACAACATACTAAAATTTCATTTTGATTAAGTCATTTTTACGGCAGTTATCGTGCTAACGGACAGACAGACAGACAGAATGAACAAAGTCATAAACACTTTTCAACTTTGTTGTAAAGTGTTAAAAAATAACTTCAATCACAAATCACAAGAAGAAAAGCTCCAGAGGTTTTCTGATAATTGATTGGTAGAGTGATGAATATATATAGAAAATTGTGAGCCAATCGAAATTCCATTCCCGCTCTCTAGTTGTGACGTCACGAACCGAATGACATGAGAAAGGAGTGCATTTCAACACGGAATTATGAAAGAGACATTATGATAAAAACCACTTAAAGTAATAAATAAAAAATATTGTCACTTAAATAATTTTTTTTAATTCGTATGGTAAAATATTCGTCCGTGTTCATGTAAAATATTAGAGTTGTAGGAATCTTCAATTCGTTAATTAGCGCATGGAAAATTCCGAAACCGATTAAGAAATTCCATTACGGATTTTGTTCAAATGTGGTTGTAAAGTTACAAATATCTTCGATCTTTCTAATGGTGTAAAGATAAATATTTAGCGATAATATTTCTGATCTCTAAGGAATCTTTTGGCATGAAAATCGCTAAAAATTTAACTCCAATATTAACTAATTCAGAAATTAATTAAAATTTTATAAAATGATTCCAAGGTACATTGCCTAAACTCATATACCTTTTAACAGAATTTTGTTACTGTGTGTAGCTTGTATTTCCAGATAATAACACAGCAAACAAATATATAGACAATCTCTTTTATTATTATATACCGCCGAAATTACTTTCTGCATTTACTCCTATAACTATTCAATATACTGGTTATTTACACATTCCTGCATATATATATATATATATATATATATATATATATATATATATATATATATATATATATATATATAGCTTATCTATTCAATCTTGAGTTGCTACGTAATGAATCCCATCCTTCCAAATCTGTAAATTATCTTGATATCACCACTTATATACAAAGTAACTCACTCAAAACTACTATTTATGATAAGATACATCAATTTCGGAGGACAGAAATAAAAATGTGCAAATACTACAAAAACAGTAACTTCGGTTACACAAAAGACGTGCAAAACTTAAAAAAAACCGCCTCGGCGGATAAAGAAAAAAGTTTAAAACACTAATAAAACCGTTAAGGCGGATATCTAAAAAACAAATAGAACAAATACAGGCTACGACTCCAAAAAACAGTGTTATCCGTACTTTAAATGTTTTCTATTGTAGTGGTCACTTCTCGGTTAGTTTCTGAACTCTCGGGTTTGTCTCACCGAAAACATGTACAACTACTTCCACTCTCTTTAATCTGATCCATTCCATCGCGGTTTTTCGCTTGGTAAGCATTCAAGCTGGATCACGTAGTGGACTCCCATGAAGATCATTGACTTTGGTGGCCTTCAGACATGTGAGTTGTTTCGTTTTTTTGCACGTTTGTGCATTTGTGAGCTATATTTTTCATGATTATGTAGTATTTTATGATTTTAAGTTGAATTTTGTCCCCTTCGGTCGTTTCTCTATGAAACTAGTTTATTCCGTTGTTGGGCACAGATTGCATACATTTTTAACCACGTGTTTTTATGCAATCATAGAAACAACGGATTTCAGTATATCTGTCTAGAATGTGCCCTTGAAAACGTTTCTGCAGATATACTATTCATTGATTTATTTTCTTTTTCCTGGCCTTTTCTACATTTCCAGCCTTTCCTCGTTACTTTTTACTTTCTGTTATTAAATACACGCTATTATATTACCCGCGGTGTGATGCTGTGTTTACTGATTTGTACCCCTGCGCTTTCGTTTTTATTATTTTAAGTTATATATATATATATGTGTGTGTATGTGTGTTTCTTTTCTTTACGTGTCCCCTTTCAATAAAACGTCGAAGTGTTTGAATTTGAAAGCGGAGGAAATCGATAAAACAGGAAATTCCCAAACAACATATTTCCCCCTTTCAAATATATTAGTTATGTTCTGTTAAATTTTGAAAATAATCATTTTTCATGTTTAAAATATTTAGACGGCGCTTATAAATTTCATAAATAAACTTCTATGACCAAAATATGTTTATAACAGTTTTCGATATGTGAAAAGCCGATTATTATAGCCAATGCATTATAATATAGTGCCCTCAATTACACCACATCATTTAGGATTGTGTATAAGTATACAATACTTATACACCACACATATGCACAATGTCTTTTTACTATCATGTATAGTGAAAGAGGTCAGCAATATTAATTTTATGAAATATATATATTTGCGCAGACACTCTGAAACATTTGCAAGTGTGCTACTGAAATTTTACGGGGAACCACCTGTCCGTAAGTGGGAGTAAGTTTCCTGATAGTTATAATAATATATATCTAAAAATACAAAAACAAAGCTTCAGCAGACGATGATTAGCTGAATATGTCAGAAATGAAGCTAGAATTTTCATGAACGCCTGTAATTGCGTCTTTTCTGATTGCTGAAATTATCATCAAAGTAGCTTAAAAAAATGAGCAAAGGTTTCAGAATGTTTTGGCAGTGTATAAAGCGGGCACAGTATATATTTTATTTGAGATTTATTCGTTATAGAGGGAGATTTATTTTTCTGTTCAGAAATAAGGCTTCAAGACCAGAGAATCCACTTTAATAAAATGTTTTCCAGAGTCGCAAACACATTCTACCTGCGGATATATCTTGAGAAAGATGAAATGCAAATATCTTGAGACCGATTTATTTTAGCATAATCCAATTAACCCCATTTATTTTCGTTCGTGCATACTGTAAAAATGTGTTTAACCTTTACGTTACGACTCCAAATTCATTTTTTCAACTCCAGAAAGGCAAAATAACTGAAAATACCACCCGTCTAAAGAAACGCCTTCAATGACCTTGTCTTTTATTCGTAACTCGTTCCGTCTTCAGTTAGAAGAAACTTGAAGGAAGGGCTGCAGGCATTCTTCAAGGCACTCATCTGGGTACAAAGGCGTTCTCCTCCTTTCCCAGAAAAATGGGGGTGAAAAAGACTGGTACAGCAGTTGAACTAGGGCCGTTCTAGAAGGAGATATTTTTAGTGATACAACTGTTGTACCGTCGTAAGCAAAGGTTAATTTATGTATTATGAAAGAAAAGTACATGTTTTCTGTTTGGAAACAAAAAAGAAAACTTTTCGAATCATGATCACTATGAAAGCGATTTTCTTAATTAGCAAGTGTAATAACACCAATAGAAACAGATGCGAAATTTTAAGGACAAATAAAGGTATAAATAAAGAAATAACAACAGTATTTTTACTTTCCTTATATACATAATGTATAAGGAAAGTATTGTGACGGGGTCGAAAATTCGAATTCGAGTTTTCGACGGGAGAGCACGTTTCAAGCATCCCTGATCACGAATCAAACATTTTTGAAGTGATGTCTGTGTGTGTGTGTGTGAAAGTATGTGTGTGTGTGTGTGTCAGTGAGTCTGTGGAGACGATAACTGACGAACGAATGGACCGATTCGAACCAAATTTGGTACAAAAATCACAATCCGTAAACACTGGAAGCCTATTGTTTTTATACGCAATCGAATGTTCAGAACCCCCCTAAATTTTCGAGTAAAATTTTGAAAAAATCGTCAAAAAATCAAAACCACTAATAAAGTTACGCAAATATACATTTCTTATGTAATTTTTCATTAGGAAACGATTGGCATAAATTTTAGAACGCTAACACAAACCGTTCCCGAGATATTGCACATTTTTCAAAAAAATTATCAAAAAGTCATATAAAATAAAAAAAAATATATTTCCTATTGAGAAACATGTTCACTTTTCATATGTAATACCATACGATAAATTGGGTGACATCATTCTAGTGGATCTAGCTCGTTCCATTCATGGAAAAAGATACTTTGAGTAATACTTTTGTATTTGAGCGCCAATATTCATTTGTCTGCTGTAAGAATAACTTATTTCTTCATCCATAACGCTTGGCGAGATTTTGGCGACGAATTTGGCAGAATGTCGCCAATTTGGCGACTTTTTGAAATGTTGCCAAATTAACAAAAATCTCGCTAAATGGATAAAAATGACGTCAGATCAATGAAAAGGACGACTAATTGTCGAAAATTCAATATCTTGGAAAGAATATTAGTATCTAGTATAAGAAAAACCTATTTTTTACTGTAAAATTAGTAAATTCAGTTCATTGTATAAGGAAAGCCATGTGTTGTCCACATCAAATTTTTTATTTTAGAACAATTGCTCAAAAAATATATAACGAGCACTATGCCATAAAAGCAATAAAAGTGACAATGGCAAGCGTCAGGTAATAAAAACTAATGGAAAGTGAGCAATGCTCTAAGATTCGTGGCTGCCAAGTGCAACACAAAAATAACTCTTCGGCAGACGATAATTAGCTAAATAGTTCAGAAATCAAGCTAGAATTTTCATGAACGGCTGTAATTGCGGCTGATGTAAACGTATTTACAAAAAGCCGTAAAGTTAAAATCATTTGCGATAAAGATGACGCAAGGTTTCACGATAAAATAAACCAATTGAAAACAAAAGCGAAATTTTAATGCCAGATAAAAATGTATCTTGAAATAGAAAACAATGATATAATTTTTCAAATATATGTATCACAGAGCGGATACTGGAAGCGGTTATTGGAGAGTCAGGTAATAAAAACCAATGTTGAAGTGCAATATCTCCAAAATATATGGCGCCGAGGTTAAGACAGCTTTAAGGGGACTCAGTATTCTTCATTTGGCAAAAAATGATGGTAATACCGATTTTCAAATTTTTTGCTTAAAATATACCTTGATATCCCTAGTATATCCTGACAAAGTTTCGTGAAGATCCGAGAACTATAAATATATTCAAAAGGCTTTTGACTGCAACTGTGTCCTTTTAAATACCACGCCTATTTGTCTGTTTACGTTACGTCACATCTGCAACTGAATAATCCCAGTTTTACAAAATATTTCTACCAGGAGGAAGATGAAAGTGCTTAATCATAACTTTAACTGATAAAGAAATGTTGTTTACTTTTTCCTATCTGCTTTTGCTCGTTATTTGCATTTATTTTTTGTGCATAAATAGCAAGAAAAAGACTTTTTCAAGACGTAGTTTCGATTGTGTTGTCCTTAACTGTTCTCAGGAGACGGCAGTTTTTTTGCGCTAAGCCTAACTCTCGAAATAAGTTCTCTAAAAATCACCTATTCAACACAGAAATCTACTATTTTCAGGAATAAAATAAATATGTATTTTCTATTTTATGTATATTTTTCATACAAATCTGAATACAAAATACTCGTAAGTTGCTCCCATTCTTTTATCCGAAATAAACGAATAATTTCACTGCCTCTAAAATCCAAACAAAAAAAATAATCTCTTATATTGTTATGAGTCACCAACGAAATCATAAAGCTGCAAAAAAAAAAACCCGAAACTCAATTATAAAAATTTTGATGCTGCGAGAATTGCTCTGTCTGTTTATATTACTAAATCATGTTTCACCGCTCCAAATGGAGAAATAATTCATTGGATCCTCCTTATGCCAAGATCATGTATCTGCAAAATACGTTGAAGTTAGTTCCACGGACATTTAACGCCATCTAGTAGACAAATTAAAACGTTCCATGCGAAAGCACGCATGCGTGCCACTCGCCGTTTACCGTAAAGTTTCCTCCATCACGAGTGCGTGCCGTCCGTCCTTGAATGCAAGTTCGCAGCCGACACGCGGGCGTGCCAATCGTCTCAAAAGGGTTACCTTCAACTTATTTATATATGGTTAGTTTGTTATTTTTGAATATACCTCGCCAGAAGCGTAAGAAGCATGCTTTTTACATGAACAGTAAACGATGGTATAGAGTAAATAACCATGTCTGTGACATTGCTCAAACTACCAGTGCTGGAGAAGCAAATGTGTCATCTAATGCAAGACTGGAAAACTTATCTCTAGTTACTGAGTGTGATTATTTTACTAGTGAAAATTATATTATTGTCAACTATGAACAAATTAGTAAGCTGTTCGTTAAATTAAAATGCCCAGATTGCAATAAACAAACCTTAAATCTTGAAGTTGGTTGCAAATTAGGTTTTTCCTACAACTTAGACATAACTTGCAGTTCCTGTTCTGAGAATATAACTACAGTTCAAACCTCCAATTAGAGAAAAGGAAATTATGTCCCTGATATCAATCTACGTATAACACAGGCATTCTCTCATATTGGAAAGGGGTACGCAATTATTGAAAAATTTTGTATGGTAATGAATATATTGCCCTTTTCTTCGAGGACTTTCAGCAAGTGCATTAAGCTTTTATGCACAGCTTATAATGTTGTCTCAGAGAACATAATGAAATATGTTCATGATGAAATAAAACATGCTTATCAAAGTTCGGATATCAACGTATTGATATAGCTGTGTCATTTGATGGCTCATCGCTGACTCTTGGACATCCCTTGGATGTGTTATCGACATTCTTACAGGATATGTAATTGACTTTGAAATTATGTGTAAGATGTGTCGCCATTGTTCACAAGTAAAAAGAAAATTGGGTTAATGAAGTGGGGAGTACGATATATGGTACAGTGAGCATGAAAGTGTTTGTGAAATTAATCATGCAGCTTCATCTGGCTCTATCGAAATGGAAGCGGCAATGGTTATTTGGAAGTGATCAACATCATTAGGTTTTCGGTACATAACACTATTATCTGATGGTGATTGTAAAACTTTTAATTACTTATCTGAGAAAAAGGTATATGGTGCTGATATTGAAATAAAAAAAGGAAGAGTGTATAAATCATGTTAGTAAACGATTGGGAACTGCTCTGAGAAATGTTGTCAAGGATTCACGTGTGAAAGGTGTTACATTAGGAGGTAAAGGTTATGACACACTAAAAGAATCAATGATAAAAATGTTAACATCTTATTATCAGAAAGCCATAATAAGAAATAAAGGCGACTCAAAATCTATGAAAAATGCAATTTATGCTACACTGTATCATAGCATTTCAATGGACAAAAAGCCCCAACATTCTAAGTGTCCAACGGGAAAAGACTCATGGTGTTTGTTTTTACCAGTCAGCAATATCAAAGGGAGAAAAGCATAGTTCTCATAAATTATTTGTGGGAACACATGTAAAAGAGGCTATTTTACCTCATATTCTTCAATTTATTAAAGACTTGCATCAAAAGAACTTTTGGAAAGGAGCATAAGCTGAGGAACTCAAAATTCAAACGAAAGTTTCCACAGTGTGATTTCGGCAAAATGTCCTAAAGAAACATTTGTACATAAAAAACGTGTAAAACTCTGTGTAATGGAAGCTGTGTCTGAATACAATAAAGGTACACTGCGTTGCATAAAAGAAGCACAGAATGCCTTAGGTGTACCTTCAGGAAAACGCTCCATTATTCTCGGTTTTGTGCTCGATTCTCGAAAAAAAATGTTTCGACAAAGACGATGAAGTGCAAAATATCAACTTGCACGTAAATTGGTTAAAAAAGCAATTTTAAAAAGATACATATTAGTTAAAAAGAAGGAAGGTGTAACATAGAGCGCAAGGTATTTTCAAAAGAAAATTAAGAAATAATGGTTGTTATGCAGAAATGATATGCATAAAGTTACGAAATATTGTGTGTTTTTATGATATGAATATATTTTCAAATACTGTATTTCTTTTATAATATAGACATTATCATATTTATAGTTAAGCTATTTCCTAATGAAATGAGTCAAATGTATTTCATGGTGTAAAAATAATAATGAATTTGGTGAAATCAATTTTTATACAAATTTTTTTCTCGATTTCCTTTTCATTGTGTGACAGCTAAGGTTCAATGAAACAACTACAGTTTTAAAGGTAAGTGTATAATAAATAATTTAAAATAACATTTAAAGTAATTTAAAGTGGATTTGAAATATTTTTTTAAAGTTAAATTCTTTAAAGTGATTTTTCTCAGTTCGTATTTTTCCAGTATATCAATATGTTCAAAATGCTAAAACTTAAATATATATATTTTCAATTGACTTAATTTTTTTTCTGGATTTCATTATAGTGCATTTTATGAAACTAAGGATCGGATTTGCAATAAAATCAAAGGTGTTTTTTAAAAAATAGATATGTACAAAAAACTCAATCTTTTGTTGAATTTTTACATATATATGAATATATTATTTTTTTTCTCCCAAAGTAATTAACTTTTCAGATATCCGATCCTTAAAGTTATAAAGGATACTTCAAAGAACATTATAAAATAAAATTGTTGCAAAAAGTTAGAAATTGTAGGAGAAGATAGGTTTTAAAAATTATTTCAATTTAAAAAAATAAATAAATTTTTTCATATTGTATCAGTAGAATTGTCTTTTCTCTTGGTCAAATAATTTTCCTTAATAAAATCATTTAATAAAATGCAAAAAGAGTATTGTAAAGTGCTTAAACAAAAAAAAACTGTTCAAAGGGTACTGAATCCCAAGAGACATTAATAATAAGAATTTACAACATTAATGATAAGAATTCAAGACTATCCATAAAAGTCAACATTATTTAGGCAAAATTAACGGCGGCAAATACTCACAAGGCCAGCACTTGAAAAGAGATAACCAATAAGTGTCGTATCAAGAAACTCTGAAGAAAATCACAATTTTTGAGCAGCATGAGAATTCTCTCTGAATCGATTCAATCATATATCGCATGGAGTTATCATTTTGAGAAGCATTAAATTCACTTGTAATCTTAAATTACACTTTAGTAAAGTGTCTGAGATTATATAGTAGTCGTGAATGATAAAGTGCTAGTGGACGATGAGGACCAATTCGCATGCACTGATATGACTGACAAACAAGGACGGGGTGTTTTCTGTCAGCCAGACGCTCATTTTCCCCACATATTCGAATAACTACCAGTTACTTTTATAATGATGCAGCACCTGTTTTTCCCTGAAAACTGGAGACCAACCAAGCTATTTTCAAAGATAGTTGTGCAGTTTCATATTATCTGAGGTAAATTATGAAATAAATAACAATTTAATAAGTGATTACAGCGTGAAAGTTCTAGACAGGTGTGATGACATTAAATTCCTGACGTTTATGTTCAACATCTTATGTTTATCGCGTATGTTCCATAATACGCAGTATTTGAAGTTCTTTATGAATGAAGATTTGCGACAATTATCTTTATTGAAAGTATATAAGTGCTAATTCCTTGAAAGGTGTTAAATGAATAAATAAGTGTTTTAAATTTAACAATGTAACTTCTGAATATTTTAGTCAAATTTAATAAATATATTTTTCAGCTTTCTATATTTTAGATGCAGCAAGCAACAACTTAATTTGGGCAGGTTTCCTTGCGGTATAGTGCACATCGCAATTACAATTATATTGCTATCCTTTCTAAACTTAAAGCCTTATCCGAAATTAAAAATATTCACTAAATAAATGTGTTTAATTATTAACTTCGAATTAAAATTGTATCAAAAAATAGTAAATAAGGACATTTAATTTCATTTTCAGAACAAGTACATGCATTCCACACGTTATTGATTTTTCACAGACTACAAGGCTCACCTGTGGCTGAATTGTTTGTCTCTGGCTCTTAGATACATAGGTGTTAGGATTTAAGTCCGGTTAAGATAAGATAACTCTAGGATTGCATGAAAAATTCCATTAGTTGGTAATTTTGTATTACTGCCCAGTAAATATAAACAGTGCGTGCATAAAAATTAGGATACATGGCCAACATAAATACAAACAGCCCAATTTGAATGCATCAAGTTATAGACGAAAGCAAAATTCTATTTTTAAGAAAAATAAATGATCATATTATACGGTATCGAGAATTCTTCATCTCTCAGAGCACCTAGGATTATTTATTCATCATGCAAAGCTTTTGGTATTTTTCCATTTGGAGTGTTTCATCTTGCTAAACAGACAGAATATCTCGTCCTACAGGGCATCTGAGATTCTTCATCTTTGATTAATGAACCTGATCTACTGGACTTCTAGTATTCTAAACCTGTAGAATCCATGGAATTATTTGTCCATCAGGAAGCCTGCAGTTATTCATCCTACAGGGCACAGGAGATTCTCTCTGCTAAAAGTCAGCTGGCATTCTTTGTCTTAGTAAAAATGTATGTGATTAATCATCCTACTGGGCACCTGAACTTCAGGATAATCAGAAAAACATGTTAATATTAATGTCTTATTATTTTTAACCAACATAGAAACTATTATAGTCAATGTTGTAATTGCTTTAAATTAATGTATATAGGTTTCTAAGTACAGTTTGTACATAAAAATGTGAATACAGCATTGAAAATTTTGTCAAACACATAAATATTTGTTTTAGCTTATATAAAAGCAAATAAATATATGATTAACAAAATATATATGCCTGGCTATTTACTATTTCAAATTTGAAATGAATTATGATTTCCACCATATATTCATAATTAACACATTCTAGCAAATAGTTTACATTTTCTTCATTATGTATTTTTCCATTAAATTATTCAATATGAGGTTCAATATCCTACTGATGTTCAATTTTAGTTGAATTGTATTTGAATATATGGATATGTATCTTATCCTGTTTAACAAATTTTTATTTATTATACTAAATAACATTTTTATAACAGTATTTTTATCTAAAATTATTTATTTTTCGTTCACATCCAGTTTGTCGTTGCAAAATACTAGATACAACTTTAGAATGTGTATTATAAACAAAAACATTGCTAAAAACTGTTTTAACTTTGCTACAATACATGGTAATGTATAGGGTAGTGTTGGGATAGCGTCAAAAATCGGAAATTGAGTTTTTGACGGAATTACATGTTTTTAATCCACTACAATACGAATCCGCTGTTTCCAACGTGATGTCTGCGCATCCATGTATGTGTGTGTGTGTGTGTGAGTATGTGAGTTCAATGTATGTCTTGAAATCTAACTCAAAAACTATTTGACGATATTTCACAAAATTTGCTTGTCGCCGGTTAGTGCCTGGTGGGTTACCCTAGCGTTGATTGGATTTTGGTATCTGAAAAGTAGAACCTGTTTTTTTCCTGAAATGGCACTCAAAAATCGTCAAATTATTAAATGAAAAACTAAATATGCTTAAACATATTGTTTAAATGCTTGTTTTACAAAAAAAAGTAATAGTCATTCCTATCATTCTAAGTGGAACCGTTCTTAAAATATTTAATATATTTTGCATTTTTGCAAAGCCGCCATTTCAAAATATGACCATGAAAACGAAAAATAAATGAAAATTGCAAATTCGATGCAATTTTAAATAAATATCCATATAATATTGTGCAATTAAACTCACTGCATTTTAAAAGATGAATTTAATTTAAGTCTGCAAGGAAGTTCATGAGCTGCCCACATCTGATTTTTTTAATAAAATGCTACTAAATGGTGTAATTATTATTGTTTAATGAGCTTTCTGATACTGGAGATGTTTTTAAAATATTCACAAGGAGTTTAAAACCAATCTAAACAGCTTTAGATTAAGTAACACACCCTTCATATACTGTTTTTAATTCAGTTTTCAAACTTGAAAAAATGTTTAATGTTGCAATATATTATCTAATTTAGGTGCTTCTTGTATCCTTAAGGTACAAAAAAATAAACTTAACCTGCGTGATACTAAGCTGTAATGAGCGTTTTAATTCCCAAGCATCAGTTTCATACACCTATTTTTTATCCATGTTGACAGTAGCCTTTAAAGTTCTTTGTGTTGGGATAAACTTATTAAATGATTGAAATAACGAATTTTCAGACGGCGCGTTTAAAATTTCTAGATTTAAGTCTTCATAGATCTGATAGGATAATATATTCCAGAAAAAAAATGAACAATCCAATCATGGATTTGAGACCTGGTGTCGTATATGTCCTGTTGTCGTAATATGGCCTGTTTAAATAAAAAATTCTGAAAATAATCTGAAATCTTAATTTTGTTTTCGCAGTGATAAGAGAAAATATGTGCATGTATTTTATTAATATTTTATAGATTTTCCTGTTAGTAAGAGCACCCGTCTGTCATTTTATGATTTTTTTACTTTTTCGATGGATAAATATTTGTGTTACTGGGTGTACGCAGCCGAGGAACTAGGATCATTTTCTGAATTTAATTAATGCTGAGACTGGTTCTTGCCAGCTCTCAGTGCTCATTTATTTCCTCGTATGTTTTGCTGCTAGCAAATGGGAACTGGAACAGTTATATCGGATGATTTCTTTGATTACCAGTGTTTTCAGAGTTATGGCACCGTTTGCGGTTTAGGGGAGTAAAGTGGACCCAATTTATCCCCTAACGGACACCATGGTGTCCTAAACGGACACCATTCTAAAGATAGTCAAAACGTGTTCAAGGGATTCTGAATCAAATATTGACATCAAAACCTCGAAATCAAAAATGTTCGTGAAAACATTGCTTTGCACTATATATTCCATAGTATGAGAATAAAAATTATCGTCTGCTATTTTTATTACAAAGACTATAATTACCATCTTTTTTATCAAACAAAGAACAGAGCGTTTCCGTTTGTAAATAACATCTATTGTTGGAATATCGCCTGTAAAATCAATTTAAGTAAGTCGAATTAAATGTAATCAATTTTACATGCTTTATCAGTAATATGGTACAGTATATAATATGATATTGTTTAGAGTATAAATATATAAAATTAAGTTTAATATTTAAATATTTTGAACTATTTTTGAAGCTAAAAAGGTTTTGTCCGAGCGAGTTTTCACTTTGCTTACATTCACCTGAAATATCTTCTAAAATATATACAAGCAAGATATAAATATTAAGTAGCAAATGTATCGAGTAGAAAATCTAGTTTCTAAATCAATAATTTGTTTTTACTAGACTACTATAGTTTTTGAGGAATCGATTTATCAATTTGATTGTCTTGAAAATTTGCGTTTATAAGTTTGTTATGCTTATATCTCGAAAACTGTAACAGTTAGACTGAAACAGAACAACTGTTTCAGACTATAAGAAGTAATTTGCATCTTTTTGAAAGTTCTATAAAATACATAATTTCATTTTGGAACGGGTTCTAAGTTTCTGAAAAATCGTGGATCTAATTCCGATATTTGTGTATTTTGAACTATTTAAAAAATGTTTTAAGATGGTAAATCCGTCATAAAAAAGGTGTTCGTCCCGCGTACCCATTTTGGCTCCATCGGACTGGAATCACTGCTGATTTCTAATTTAGAATAATGTATTTCCAGCCATTCTTATGAGAGTGCCATTGAAGAGTTTCAGAAGAAATACGCATGAATAGATTAATATGGAATTTTCCTGAAACCTGATTTGTTGCAGTCGAAAACGAAGAATGTGAGACCTTTTATTTTTGCTCAAGTTAATATGGAGCTGAAAATTTTTAATGACACTCTCATAAAAATGACTAGAGAAATATTGCTTTAAAAAATATTTCTCCCTGAAAAGCGCCATGTCTGTGATTGATAAAATATACTTACATCAAACCTAAGTTGACAACAGAGGGGTATAGGATATATGTGAACTTATGATACCCTTATAGTTAGTCAATGTAGACATAATGAGCCTAAGGACACAAAAGTGAGTAATTATTCCACACTGTATTCAAGTTGACCTTGCCACTAGTATAACGATCTGTAATAATCGCCTGGCGTATTAAAACACCTGAGTGGTCAGCATAGGACTTTTACTACAGACGTAAATCCATTTGCTCTATCTTTCATAATCAAATTAAGTTTCATAGAGTAAAATAACATGGAAAACTATTTAAAATTAGACCAAATTCGCTGTTTTATTTCAATTTCCGTTTTCATTTAGAGACTGGACGTATTTTAAAAGGCGACATATCAAAAATGTAAAAAAAAAATAGCATGAGAACATTTAGTTTTGCAGTTGTGGGATTGACCTCATTCCTTTTCGCAGTCAGAAATTACTTACCAAATAATCATTGAATTGATACGCTTGAGCATACGTAATATAATATTTTAGAATTTGGTAATTCATTTCACAAAACAGATCGGTTCTCATTTTCCTGAATAGTCCCAAGATATAATTAGCACCACAGTAACCAACAAGCGACTTATCTATCAAATTTTGTGAAATTTAGTCCATTGGTTATTAGTTAGGGTAGATAATATGCTTTTGTGAGCCGTTCCACAAAAGTAGCCATGTACGTTTTTTAAGAATCGTACAAAATCTAATCAACACCAGGGTAACACATAACCGATTTATCTACCAAATTTTGTGAAAGATTGTTCATTAGTTTTTTCCGATAGAGTAGATACATACATTACACAGACAGACCCACATACAAACGCTCAAGTGGACGTCACGGACTCACATAGACGTGCTCAAAACGTGTAAATCCGTCAAAAACCCGAGTCGCGATTTTCGACACGATTCCAATACTTTCCGTATGTATATTATCATGTATTGTTAAGGACAGTATTAAGAAAGGAATTAACTAAAACGAATTCTACTATTTAAAAATTCCATTGCATGATATAATTCAATTATTTGATGTGAGCGACGTTTCGAACACTCTGTATATAAAACTGGCCATCTCGACCCGCGCTTCGCACGTTCGAATTGGCTGGTTATCATCAGATGTCACATCTGCACACTTACATTGTCTGGCGCATGTCTCAAATTGACTTTCTCATAGCAGAATTTCTATTTAAGTGGTTTGGGATATTTTTTTCAAATTTTACAAGAACAATTTTAAACATTTGTTTAAACATCCACATGATAGTAACTCCTTTCTGGTAGGTCGGACGGTCTGGGTTTCAACAACAACAACATGATAGTAACTATAGCGCATTATTCTTCATTTGGTACATTTTGTAAAAACCTTTAGATTGATGTAAAGTTTGACAATGTACCCCCATAGGTTAACTTTCCCTTCCCGAGGGAGAGTAATGGCGTCACAAACACAAAAGTTATATCGCAGCTAGTTTCCACTGCAATGATTGATAATATTAAGTTTCGTGATAAGTGAGTCATAACTAATCCGTTTATGTATTATTATGTAAATGTTGTCCTAATGCTGCCATGTGAGAAAAAAAGTCTTTTCTTGACCTTTGCTCGATTCTGTCTGTAGGTTGTTTCCATATGCATAACAATGGCTATGAGATAATACATGATCTTCTCATGGATATGACAAAACGCATGGCCATCTGATTAACCTTTATATAGGTATTATTTACATGTATTTGCAAAGTGCAACGTCTGTTGTAACGTCATGAAATGTATTTATTGCATATATAAACCTCAAAGTAAACGAGCAAAATATCATAAATATCTTATTAGAAAATTATTGGTTTTTCAGTGACATGCAATTAGCAATTCAACACCCATTCATTTCGGAAAATCATTCACCATATGGAGGAGGTAGAGGGTTTAAAGATTAAATTCGTCCCTGATAAATCGATATGGACCGTGCGCTGGCAAGTTGGTGATGTACACGATTAATGATTGTTGAACAGATAACCGTAATTAGAAGATTGAAAAATACAAATAGGAAAGGAAGCTGATACCAATTTAATTGGTAAACCTTAATATAAATTACAACTTTCGTCACAATTAATGCTTATTACTGATTTAAAAAAAAGCCATGAATTTTTCACGTTAACTTGCGATATGGTTATAATGCTAAAGAACAAAATGAACTTCAGTTATCAAATTGAAGGAACAGCTTCAAACACAAATGCTCTTCTACTTACAAAAATCTAAGTTCACAAACTTTCGTTCTTACGAGGGTAAGGAAAAACAAGAAAGATCAATCATGCTTAAAGCATTGATTATGAAACACTTTCCAACTTCAATGCAATTTTATTTGAAAAAGTCGAAAATGCAATACATTCCTCGGTAATATTTTAAAACTTATCACGATACTACATTGATTTATTATATTTGAAAACTTAAACCTTCATTGAAAAAAATGAACTTCATTCAAAAGACGGCATTGAAATATAAATTGCGTGGTTTAAATATCTCTAAAATGCAATACATTCCACGGTAATATTTTTAAATCTATCATAATACTACGATAATTTATTATATTTGAAAACTTCATCGAAAACAACTGAAATTAATTCAAATGACGTCATAGAAAAAATAACACGCCTGGATCTCTCTATAAAAGCAGGATTTCATTCATAACTTTCTCCATTTCATTCATCACAATACTATAATAATTTATTTTATTTAAAAATTACGACCATGGAGCTACAATTCATAAACTTTATGCTTAAAACTTCATCGAAAAATATCGTCCTTCTGTTTAAAAAATCAATTAATATTTCATTCATATCAGCCATGCAGACTCCATGGACTGAATTATTTTGTGTTAAAGAAATACAGTAATTCTAATACAACTCATTCTACATATTTTGCTGTTTACATTTTACATAGGTGAAAAATAGGCTTAATTGTAGAAATAATCAAATTTGAATGAGAATTTAAACTCAAATATATTGTCATTGTGTTGTTTTAGTATGTAGATGCACAGAATTTAAGCAGAAATAAAGTAGTTTTAGGATGGATACAACACTCAATATGAATTAAAAAGAACTTTAAAAAATCACGAATTTGAAACAAGATGGATGCCATATCTCATTTTGAAGTGGGTCATGGGATCGTTTAATATCATGGTCACGTGATCGTTTCATATAAGATGTGTAATTATTATTTTAATTTTTATTTAAAAAACTACTGAATATATTTAGCTGAATTTTTTTTTATATATTTTATGGAACAATTTGATTATTACCTAAAATTTTCGAAGCAATTTGTGAATTTTAAATCCGCTTAAAAAATGTTAGAAAAAGTAGGTCCCATAGGGCTCAATGTATTTCATTTTTTCAACCCGGGTTCAATCCAAAACTAATTGTGTGATATTATTCATTTATATTCCCATAGGTCCTACAGACCGTCTGAACAACATACTAAAATTTCATTTTGATTAAGTCATTTTTACGGCAGTTATCGTGCTAACGGACAGACAGACAGACAGACAGACAGACAGAATGAACAAAGTCATAAACACTTTTCAACTTTGTTGTAAAGTGTTAAAAATGCATTATGGATAATACAATTTCCAGGCATTTTAAATAATAATTAGCATTTAATAATTGGCATTTTAAATAAAATGAATATATATATATATATATATATATATATATATATATATATATATATATATATATGTGTGTGTGTATATATACATATATATATATATATATATGTGTGTCTGTATATACATATATATATATGTATATATATATATATATATACATATATATATATATATATATATATATATATATACATATATATATATATATATATATATATATATACATATATATATATATATATATATATATATATATACATATATATATATATATATATATATATATATATATATATATATATATATATATATATATATATATATATATATATATATATATATATATATATATATATATATATATATATATATATATATATATATATATATATATAAAAATATGAAATTGTACATCCAATGTTAGAATGTAAGTAGTAACACATAATACACTATTCCAAAATTTTTTACATAATACAAAGAAATAAAAGAAATTCAAGCATAAAGAGGAAATTATAAAGCGTAATGCAGGTCATAAAGACAAAGACAATCAACAAATTTCAAAGGTGAGGAATGAAAGTAGGAATACAAAAATTCAAGCAAAAAAGCTTGCACGTGGAAGAGCTTTAGGCTTAAGCTAAGTTGATTTCGAAAAAATTCTTGCCAAGTCCATATATCCCTTCGAAATGAACACAAAAATACTTGTTTCTGAAACACAAGATAGATTTTATCTATAAACTTCAGTTATATGGACGACAAGCATATAGATTGGAAAATAAGAGGAAACATAAATACCTTAAAATACACTTCATTAGTACAACTATCCTAATTCCTTTTGTATGCTTCGTATTAAAGAAACATTCTATATGCTATATATATATATATATATATATATATATATATATATATATATATATATATATATATATATATACATATAAAAATACATATATTTCTTTATCATATATATTTTCATATCTGCGATCCTATCATCTTGAAGTCTTTTCGCGCATGTGCGACTTTCCCTTATAAAATGTTGTGTTTTCATGCTGGATAGTAAGGTGTATCTCTTCCATGCTTGGTTCCATCTTTGCTCTTTTGTCCGTTCGGGTGCTTCTGTCTTTGCGCATGTGGGAGATTGACCATTGAGTTACATTGGTGCCGTGAGCGTTGCCCGGGTCGTAAAAGCTGCTTTAAGCGGGAAAGGGGTGTCGCAATCCACCCCAGCCATTCTATGCAAATCATATGGTCACTCCTGTTCTCGCTTATTTTTTCTTCTTGTTTATATCCTTATATATATATATATATATATATATATATATATATATATATATATAGATAGATAGATAGATAAGTTTCCATAAAGAAATAAGAGATATAAAACAACAAAAGAATAACGATAAGAGGTTTGTTTACGGGGAAGTAGCAAGGTCAAGGGGATTGTGACCCCTTTTCCTGGTTAAAGGAACATACTTATCACACAACCTGAAAAAGTTCACTTCAGAAGTGCATAAAAAGTAAAATGTCTCAAAAACTACATCGAAATTAAAAAAGGGGTTCCGTCCTGCAAAAATTCACCCATGTAGGTACTTGAAATAATTCGTGGTCTTGCTATTGTTAGTCTATCCAAGACGCGAACTCGCAGCTCAGATATTTTGTCTTTGACATTAATTATTTCTTAAACTACTAGGGGGATCTGCCCCTGCTTGCTCCATTAGCGCAATCCCTTTTGGGAGATTTCGCCTCCAACTCGCTGAGCTCACAGAGCTCGCTTCATATCTATATTTTCTAAAAATTCTACTTTCAAAAATCTCTTTTCCATCCCTACCTATTTTTCGCAGGAGGGAAAAGCAGGGTGTTTTTTAGCCCAGGGAATCCAAAAACTGAATTCGTTGATCATGACCTCGCTTCGTGAGCTATGTCTTACCAAACTAAAGTTTAAATCGATAAACGATTTATTTCACAGAGTTACCCGATTATTTCTCTATAAATGTACCAAATTTCATATTTTTGTATGTTATAGTTTTTACGGTACGAGACAGAGAAATCGATAGACGTACCAATACGAAAAAAAAATTCACTTCAGAAGTGCATAAAAAGTAAAATATCTCAAAAACTACATCGAAATTAAATAAGAAAGATCAATCATGCAAAAGCATTGATTATGAAACACTTTACAACTGAAATGCAACTTCATTTAAAATTTTCTAAAATGTAATATATTCAGTGGTGATATCTTTTACATTATCACAGTTCTACAGTAATTTATAATACTTAAATATTTAAAACTGTATCGAAATATAAATCATCTGATTCTCTATGCAAAATCAATGAATATTTCATTCATATAACTTGTATTCCAGACTCCAGAGCTAAATAATTTTGTGTGAAAAAAATTCAGCAATTCTTATGTAACTCACCTTACAATCGCTTGAGATATTTGCATTCTGCATACGTTAAAATTAGGCTTCGTTGAAGAAGTAATAAAAGTTTAGGGATCATTTAAAATCACAACTATTGTAATTGCATGGTCACGGAATTTAGATACATGGATTAATACACAGATACACAGATAATATGTGTGTGTATGTATTCAAAGTATTGGAATCGTGCCGAAGATCGGAACTCGAATTTTTGATTTTGGGACGTTTTGGGACTTCTAGAACACGAAAAACTATTTTTAGGAAGACGTCTGTATGTGTAAGGGTGTATCTGCTTATGTTTCTGTGTGTCTGTGAGGATATTACATCCACTCTAATTGAAAAACTAATGGACCGAATTTCATAAAATTTGGTAGGTATGTTTTTTGTGAGAAACCCTGATGTTCATTAGATTATAGTACGATTCGTAATAAAAGAATCTGCCTTCTTTGCAAAATGGCCGGCAGAAATTGCCTTTATCCACTCTAGCTAAAACTAATGGAACAAATTTAACAAAATTTGGTGTATAATATTTCAATAATTCTAGGACTAGCCGTTCTTGAGATATTTTAGTTTTGTTTTTAGCGTTTTCGCTACGCCACCTTTGGCAATAAATCCAGCTATCAAATGAGACCAAATTCAAGTTTAACGTGCAAATTCAATGTCATTTAAAATATTTATGGCTGTTATTTTGTGCAGATAAAGTCAAATTATTATTGAAGAAATAAAGAGAACGGGAATATGAGTCTGAAGAGAAAGACATGTGCTGGCCACATCAGAATTTTAAACAATATTACAACAATGATTTATAGAAGTGAACGGGGATTATTTGCAGGCCATTTCGAAAAATATATATGATCAATAGTTGAAGATCCACCAAATTTTTGTAGAATAAAATGTTCCACAAATTTAAGCTGTGTACAAAATTTTAACTCTCTAGAACGTAGGAAAGTGCATTAAAAATGCCATCAAATAAGTATATCACGAAGAGTTATATAAAATTAAAAAAAAATTTGAAAAATTGTTATCTACCAAATTTATTTTAAAATTCGAAGACTCTCTCATATATGAAATGATAAAACTTTTTGGAAAGATATTTATTAAAAAATGTATCTCTTTTTTCTTTCTGGAGGATATCCCAAAAGTCAGAATTTAATTGAATTTGTTTTTTTCCCTATATTTAATAATTTTTAATTAAAAAACTACTTAATATATTTTACTGAAATTTTTTTATATATTTTATGGAATAATGTGAATATTTCCTAAAAATTTCGAAGCAATCTGTGAATTTTAAATTTGCTTAAAAAATGTTTGAAAAATTAGGTCCCATATGGTTCAACGTATTTCATTTTTTCTACCCGGGTTCAATAAAAAACTAATTGGGTGATATTATTTATTTATATTCCCATAGGTCGCACAGACCGTCCGAAAAACATACTAAAATTTCATTTTGATAGAGTCATTTTTACGGCAGTTATCGTGCTAACGGACAGACAGACAGACAGACAGAATGAACAAAGTCATAAACACTTTTCAACTATGTTGTAAAGTGTTAAACAAGAAATATCAATCAAGCTTAAAGCATTGATTATGAAACACTTTCCAACTTCAATGCAATTTTATTTAAACAAGTCTAAAATGCAATACATTCCTCGATAATATTTTGAAACTTATCACAATACTGCATTAATTTATTATATTTGAAAACTTAAACCTTCATCGAAAAAAATGAACTTCATTCAAATGACGGCATTGAAATATAAATTGCCTGGTTTAAACATCTCTAAAATGTTATACATTCCTCGGTAACAGCTTTAGAATTATCATAATACTAAGATAATTTATTATATTTGAAAACTTCATCGAAAACAACTGAAATTAATTCAAATGACGTCATAGAAAAAATAACACGCCTGGATCTCTCTATAAAAGCAGGATTTCATTCATAACTTTCTCCCACTCATTTCATTCATCACAATACTATAATAATTTATTTTATTTAAACATTTTGTTTAAGACCATGGAGCTACAAAAAATTAAACTCTATGCTTGAAACTTCATCGAAAAAAATCGTCCTTCTCTTTATGAAATCAATTAATATTTCATTCATATCAGCCATGCAGACTCCATGAACTAGATTATTTTGTGTTAAAAAAATACAAGAATTCTAATACAACTCATTCTATATATTTTGCTGTTTACATTTTACATAGGTGAAAAATAGGCTTAATTGTAGAAATAATCAAATTTAGATGAGCATTTAAACTCAAATATATTGTCATTGCGTTGTTTCAGTGTGTAGATGCACAGAATTTAAGCAAAAATAAAGTAGTTTTAGGACGGATACAACACTCAATATGAATTAAAAAGAACTTAAAAAAATCACGATTTTGAAACAAGATGGATGCCATATATCATTTTGAAGTGGGTCATGTGATCGTTTCATATCATGGTCACGTGATCGTTTCATATAAGAGGTGTAATTATTATTTTAATTTTTATTTAAAAAACTACTGAATATATTTCGCTGAATTTTTTTCAGATATTTTATGGAACAATTTGAATATTACCCAAAATTTTCGAAGCAATTTGTGAATTTTAAATCCGCTTAAAAATGTTTGAAAATTTAGGTCCCATAGGGCTCAATTTATTTCGTTTTTTCGACCCGGGTTCAATCCAAAACTAATTGGGTGATATTATTCATTTATATTCCCATAGGTTCTACAGACCGTCTGAACAACATACTAAAATTTCATTTTGATTAAGTCATTTTTACGGCAGTTATCGGGCTAACGGACAGACACACAGACATACAGACAGACAGACAGACAGACAAACAGACAGAATGAACAAAGTCATAAACACTTTTCAACTTTGTTGTAAATTGTTAAAAAGGGGTTCCTTCCTGCAAAAATTCACCCATGTAGGTACCTACTTGCAATAATTCGTGGTATTGCTATTGTTAGTCTATCCAAGAGGCGAACTCGCAGCTCAGATATTTTGTCTTTGACATTAAATATTTTTAAACTACTAGGGGGATTTGCCCTCTGCTTGATCCGCTCGGGCAATCCCCTTCGGGAGGTTTCGCCTCCAACTCGCTGCGCTATCAGAGCTCGCTTCATATCTATCTTTTCTAAAAATTCTACTTTCAAAACTCTCTTTTCTACCCCTACCTATTTTTCGCAGGAGGGAAAAGCAGGGTTTTTTTTAGCCCAGGGAATCCCAAAACCGAATTCCTTGATCATGAGCTCGCTTCGTGAGCTACGTCATACCAAACTACGCTATGTCATACCGCTGCGCTCGCAGAGCTCGCTTCATATCTATATTTTCTAAAAATTCTATACCAAACTGCACTATGTCATACCGCTACGCTCACAGCTATGTCATACCGTTGCGCTCGCAGTGCTCGCTTCATATCTATCTTTTCTAAAAACTCTACTTTCAAAAATCTCTTTTCTATCCCTACATATTTTCCGCAGGAGGGAAAAGCAGGGTTTTGTTTAGCTCAGGGAATCCAAAAACTGAATTCCTTGATCATGATCTCGCTTCGTGAGCTATGTCATACCAAACTAAAGTTTAAATCGATAAACGATTTATTTCACCGTGTTACCCTACTATTTCTCTAAAAATGTACCGAATTTCATATTTTTGTATGTTATAGTTTTTACGGTACGAGACAGAGAAATCGATAGACGTACCAATACGAAAAAAAAAGTTCACTTAGGAGGTGCATAAAAAGTAAAATATCTCAAAAACTACATCAACATTACAACAAGAAAGATCAATCATGCTTAAAGCATTGATTATGAAACACTTTCCAACTTCAATGCAATTTTATTTAAACATGTCTAAAATGCAATACATTCCTCGGTAATATTTTAAAACTTATCACAATACTACATTAATTTATTATATTTGAAACCTTAAACCTTCATCGAAAAAAATTAACTTCATTCAAATGACGGCATTAAAATATAAATTGCCTGGTTTAAACATCTCTAAAATGTGATACATTCCTCGGTAATAATTTTAGAATTATCATAATACTACGACAATTTATTATATTTGAAAACTTCATCGAAAACAACTGAAATCCATTCAAATGACGTCATAGAAAAAATAACACGCCTGGCTCTCTCTATAAAAGCAACATTTCATTCATAAATAATTCCCCCATTCATGTCATTCATCACAATACTATAATAATTTATATTATTTAAAAATTAAGACCATGAAGCTACAAGTAAGTAAAACTCTATGCGTAAAACTTCATCGAAAATTATCGTCCTTCTCTTTCTAAAATCAATGAATATTTCATTCATATCAGCCATGCAGACTCCATGGACTAAATGATTTTGTGTTAAAAAATTTCAGCGATTCTAATACAACTCATTCTACATATTTTGCTGTTTACATTTTACATAGGTGAAAAATAGGCTTAATAGTAGAAATAATCAAATTTGTATGAGCATTTAAACTGAAATATATTGTCATTGCGTTGTTAAAGTATGTAGATGCACAGAATATAGGCCAAAATAAAGTAGTTTTAGGATGGATACAACACTCAATATGAATTAGAAAGAACTTTAAAAATCACGATTTTGAGACAAGATGGATGCCATATATCATTTTGAAGTGGGTCACGTGATCGCTTCATATAAGAGGTGTTATTATTATTTTAATTTTTATTTAAAAAACTACTGAATATATTTCGCTGAATTTTTTTATATATATTTTATGGAACAATTTGAATATTGCCTAAAATTTTCGAAGCAATTTGTGAATTTTAAATCCGCTTAAAAAATGCTTGAAAAATTAGGTCCCATAGGGCTCAATGTATTCCATTTTTTCAACCCGGGTTCAATCCAAAACTAATTGGGTGATATTATTCATTTATATTCCTATAGGTCCTATAGACCGTCTGAACAACATACTAAAATTTCATTTTGATTAAGTCATTTTTACGGCAGTTATCGTGCTAACGGACAGACAGACAGACAGACAGACAGACAGAATGAACAAAGTCATAAACACTTTTCAACTTTGTTGTAAAGTGTTAAAAAGGGCTCCGTCCTGCAAAAATTCACTCATGTAGGTACCTGTTTGAAAAATTCGTGGTCTTGCTATTGTTAGTCTATCCAGGGCGCGAACTTGCAGCTCAAATATTTGTTCTTTGAGTTTTACAATAAATATTTAATATACACTATATATCAAAAACCGGTTTATTTCAGCGTATTTTCAAAAACTTTTTCTACAATTGTACCAAATTTTATACTTTTATGTGCAATGGTTTTGGTGTATGAAAGAAAGAATCCTGAAAAACGAGAAATTTGTCAAACAGCGGCGGCTACTTTTTTTACTATAGAGATACACTATATATATCCCACAAAAAACGGTTTATTTCAACTTATTCCACAAAGCCCTTTCTAGAAGTGTACCAAATTTGATATTTTATATGCAATAGTTTCTGCGGTACGAAGTAAAGTATATCGAGAAACGAGAACTTTGTCAAACAGCGGCGGTTGCGAAGGCGGCAGTTTTTCATATAGAGAGACTACGTTAAAGTTTATCAAGGAAAGTAACCAACATCCCATTTGTTGTAAGATTTTAGCTAAGATATGTTTTGCAAATGTTTATGTTTTCCATTTTTCTGCAAAACACACTTACAGGCAGAAATGGAAAATATATATATCAAATCACAAAATTCAAATTTTTGAACGCATTTTTTGTATCTCCAAGGTAAAGCAGAATACATTATGTCAAATTCAATGCTTCATAATAAAAATCTGAATTGGTTAGAAAATACCGATACGTCGTCCCTTATCTCTTTGGAGAGACACATACTTAGGATTGGATTTCAGAATTTGCATAGATATTGGTGCAACACCATATTTGTTGAAGTTTTGAATTCACATTTTTAGGTTGACTCATGTATAGCTTAAGATATACACTGTGTTAAAATGTGTTAATATAAAAAATATTCCAGTATATGTAGCAAGTGTAAATAATATTTGTATGCGAATGGTGAACTGTTATCTAATATTTTTTTTATTTTATGCCAGAACGATTTAGTTTGGTTGCATAAAATGAGAAACTTAGGAATTAACTAAATAGGGAAAAACCTGAGATAATGGTTGAATATGAAAGAAGGGAATAAACATAAGAAAATATAGCAAGTAGTATATTTTGATGTTGAAATAAAATAAAATCAGGAAAAGAAAAAATAAACACAATATATATGATTTGTGATATGGGTTTCATTTTTTAATATCCTTAAATCCAGGTAAAAGATTCATGATATTTCTCACGAGCAAGGTTCATCAACATAATCATGACCAATATCTGTAAATTTAATCACTAGCAAAATGTTTTAAATAATCCTGAGAAAGATCCATGAAATTAATTACTGTCAAGGAGCTAACAACTAGTCATAAGCAAAACATGGAGTTAATTGCAAGCAAGATTACCCAAATTAATCACGAACATAATCCTTAAAATTAACCATGAGCAAGATTCATAAAATTAATCGCAGCGTGTCAGATCTTCAGAATAAAAGTAAGATCTATAAATTTATAATCACAAGTAAAGTCCCTTGAAATTATTACTATTAAGATCCATAAAGAAAGTCACAAGTAAGATCAATGGATTTCCAAGCTCGGTTCATAAAATTAATCACATGCAAATCCATAAAATTAATTGCTATCAAGATCCATAAAATTAATTACTCACGAACAAGTTCCATAATATTAATCCCCAGCAACATCATAAATTTATCAAATTCAGTATTCATAAAATTAATCCCTGCAAGATCCATAAAACTAATCCCTGCAAGATTCATATAATTAATCTCTGCAAGATCCATAAAATTAATCGCGTACAATATCTATAAAAGTTATCACCTGCGAGATCAATCCAATTAATTGCGGCTAATATCCCTAAAATTAATCAAGTGCAAGATCCATTTAGAATAAATCACGATAATTATCCCTAAAATTACCTGCAATATACATACTCCTAAGTTACCTGCGAGATCTATATTGGTGTTGAATCAATATCTCTTAAATTAAGATTTGGATATTTGGCTATCAATGTCATGCAACCCTAAGAATTAAAAGTAGAACCTGCAAATATTAAAAAAAAATAAACACTAAGTACTTCCTTCAAATAAGCACTAATTGTTTAAACGGATATATTTATTTATTTAAACACATTTATACATATTTGAAATAATAATATAGAATTGGTACATTTATTTTAGATTATATAAATTGATATTTTATATTTTTGACTACATTGTTGGCATAGGTGGGGGTACGAAAACAGGTTTTGGTATAGTACTGTGAGTATGCGGTTCCAGATGAGATTGACTGCAGATCTATTATCGGAATATGTTGGAAGTTAGTATTTCTATCTCTATGAGAGGTACAGAAAAGGTCAAATAAAAAATTACAGAGCATCGCCAAATTAGGAGGAAACGTTATATTTTTTTGAAAAATCGATATTTACATAAAGCACAGTCTAACGTAAAGTATGTTCAATATGTCTACCACACAATACATGTTGATTTGCAGGAAGAACGTCTTGCTGCACGCGGTAGCGTCTCGAAGTTTTCAGAGTCCATAAGTGGACTTTCATAAAAAGGCCTCATCCGAACAATAAGTACAATAGCAAGTCACACATCCGAAAATTGGTAATCCGAAAAATCGATCATTCGACAATTTAATTATTTTGTTTTTAAGAGCTTAAAAATAATAATAATAACATACGGACCCATTAAGAGAATAACATACGGACCCATTAAGAGAATAACATACGTGTTAGTCTTTTACTTTAGGTTCTGGAATAGAAGAACCCCCTCCCCCATCTGAGTCAACAATATTTTAGAGGTCTTTGTATGATAAAAAATACATCTAGGTTCGAAATTACCTTGTTCCTATGGATAATCCGACTTTGGTTTATGTAAAAAAGAGCACCATGGGGATTATAGTATTATGATCTCAATATGTTGAACTACAATTTCATAAACAGGTTGCAGCCAAAATGTTGTAAAGAACACTATAAATTGATTTTTAAATATAATACATAATAATAAAAGTGATGCCTAAAATATAATGTAGAATTATATAAAATACCGAAAGAACGTAGGATTAGGTATAATGTATAATGCACTAATGAGTCTTTGAAAAATGCATGATATGTCCAATAAAATGAATGTATAAAATTTTTGAGGACCTCTGCAAGCAAGAAACTCCAAGTGATTGCTTGGGTTGTTTGATCCTCAAAACGCCTCTTGATGCGCGTTCACCAACAGTACTGAGCAATATAACATCGTAAGACATACTGTCGTGCGTTTACCAGAACGTTTCGTCCAAATTCGACGTATAGCAACAGCATCTCACAATAATGTTGTTTCGAACAGCAAATTATGATCTTATTTTGAAATGATGCTGATCAAAGTACAGGCATACTGATGATAGACGATAGTTTGCAAATTCCCTGGCATATTTGATCTGCAAGAGTGGTTTTGCACGTCACAGCTATCACTTGCATGCGATACCCTCAGCAATGCTTATGGATTTCTGTGTACACCATTATATTGATTTTGCCATATGCCATTTATTAGTGATTAGGTGATGATCTATAATTTTATGAATGCCACTTTGTCTGTATCTCTCATAATTTCTGAGATAAAAGTGCTAACAAATGTTTTGCAAGGACTGCTATACGTCCTTCCATATGGGGCCAACGGTCGTACCGTGCTGAAAACACCGGTTCTCGTTAGATCACCGAAGTCAAGCAGCATCGGGCGAGGTTAGTACTTGGTGGGTGACCACCTCGGAACACCGCGTGCTGTTGGCCATCTCGGGTGCGGTATCCCCGTGGTTTGCGCGCTAGATTTGCACGCTGCCACAAAATGCCGCCGTGTTCATGCGGAGTACGATCACGTTAAACATGTGGGTCCGTAAGTCCTTCCGAGAGGTTGGTGGTAGGGGAAGGAGGGTACGGTCCCTGTGGATGCCTCCCCCACTGGGTTCCGGTCTAAATTGGGTGGCACTTCCCGGCCGTCCATACAGTTACCTTACACCTTTCTGGTAGGTCGGACGGTCTGGGTCTCAACAACAACAACAACGTCCTTCCATATGCTTTTCATATGACTTTATTATGTCTTATAAATGTCATTCCATAAAAATTTCAAATTCGAAAATATTCAGGAAGACACTATTTTTCTTCAACAGTATGAGAAAGATAGCAAAAAAAAAAAAAACGCAAAAAACGCTCCAACATATCAGAGGTTTATGAAACTTTCAGAAAGGAGAAACACTTTTAATACACTGATAATTTATAAATCTTTAAAATTCCATATATATGAAATTAAAATTCTGGGTGTGGGTGTGTTTGTAGTTTTGGGGACTAGGGGTTGTTGCGATATTAATGTAAAATGAACCTCTTATAGAGATAGAAGTATGCAAACGATATATTTTCTGCAAATTTATTTGAGAAAGAAGATGATATCATGTTGTTCAGCATCGGAATAAAACTCAATGAGTTTATACAGTAGACGGTTTTTATTAAATATTTCTGGTTGTAAATAATTAAGTAACGTATGTAAAATTAAATTTTACGAGAATTATATTTTTGACTGGATTATAATTTCTTAAGTGATCTGTTTAATTTTTTTTCAAATATTTTTCAAACTCACATACAAAATTTAGCCAATTCTTGAAACAATTTTATCGCCTTCATTTTGGCATATGTTGATCCAAATTCGTAGCGCTTTCATTTTGGTATATATTGATCAAATGTCATATTTTTAGTAAATTTAGTAAGAAACAGGATCAGGATGTTGATGTTGAGACCCAGCCCGCCTGACCTACCAGAAAGGAGGATCAGGATGTGTTATTCTTCAGATCTGACTGCTATTATAATTTTGCATAGTGAGAACATAGATTCTTATACTTAATATTAGGAGAAGTAAATAAAATATTTCAATAGAATGTTTGAATAACAATGTCATAGTATAAAATTAAAAAAATATATACAAACTATCTTCCTCAGTTTAATCCTTAAATTTACCTTTGTGAAGCAAGTTTCCATTCTTCTTCATAAATATAATTGAAAAACCGAAAATGCTGAAAGATAATATTAATCTGCATATATAAACAGCATAGATAAAATGAGGATAGCCTTGCGAAATACATTTTAAGCTGCACGCAACTGGAGCAGTTTCATTTCGCGTCTCGTTTAGAACGTAATGGAGTGTTCAGAGAAAACCCCCAAAACGTGATGGATTATCAGCAAACACTTTAAAAGTGTAACGTCGGCGTAAACTACTGTGCATGAAGTTATTACAAATAACCAAAATTGGGGGTATTAGCAATTTTCAGTATTTATACTACTTAAAATCTCTTTTTCACTTGCAAAATTTGTTCTCGGTTTTTATGGGGGGTTCTGTTTTGCCATTTTCGATTTTCATACATAGTATATGCATAGGCAAAGATACAAAGTATCTTCATGGCTCTTTATCCTGTTCGGGCGTTATTGTCTAGCATTTTCCCTTAATCGGGCTATACTGACTTAATGAACCTCGATCGATACTTTATGCGGATTATTTGGCTTAGATTACGAAATTACGTATTCGTACGTATTTATATCTGCCAATCAAAGAAACATAACTCAAAATATGAAAGAACTGAATACACAGGACCTTGAAGTCCAGGGCAATAACACACGGATTCAATTAGTTAATAAAACACATTTATTGTGTATTTCACACAAATTACTGCAACTGGCTATTTAAGTAAACTGGAGACAACCACTATTGCACTTGTCCATAAATAAACGCAAATATATAGTGATTTGAACTTGTACCGGTCTGGTGATATTTAGATAATCCGTGGGCTATTTATAAAGATTTTATGCTTATCCAGCTATTTTCTCTTTCCTGAAAAAAATTTCTTTTGGCTAATCGGGATACTAGATTCTTCTGGTCATAGTGGTATACATTAAGGCGGGTCGCTCTATCTTTCCAACTTAAGCACTCAGCTTGATCCTTTTTGCCTTCTAGAATCGCAATTAATCCTTTCAGCCTTCCTAGCCTTTTCAACATACTTAGTCCTTCTAGATTACTCGCGCACCGAAACTTTATTCTGTTTCCACCTGAGGATCGCAGAAATGTTACTTGGAAAATGATTGCTCAATATAACCGAACCAGTCGTTAATTTAAAGTACACGTACATTAAAATGAAAACCGAGGAAAATAATAACGAAAGGTTTATTAGACCTCAAAAGTTGTAGATTGATGTCTAAGATGTTTAATAGCAGCTAGGTCGATTTTAATATAACATTTCTACCTCGTTTTTCTCTACTAATTTCTCCTCTTCCTCTTTAACTGCCAAGTCCAGACCTCTCTAACCTTTCTTCTCTTTCTCTCTCTTTCTTCACCGTTTTACGCGTATAATGTGTCAGGAAGACGTGACGTGCCCCCAATAGACCTGTGTGCCAACATACACAAGCATATATTAAAAGGAAAGGTATGGTCACAGTAACACAGGGAGAAACGCACTGAGTAATATTATTTAAAGATGAATTTAGAATTCCAGATATTAATTCAATGTGTGGAGTTACTTAATTAGAGATGATATAAATTGAAATACGGAAGCCAGTATTTACGTTAGAAACATGTAGAAACTTTAATATTTATGCTTCCGCAGAAATCTGTGATATAGTTAGTTGTAGCGAGAGTTACCTCATGACAAGTTGATGTTAAGAAATCAGGAATATACTTTCGCCGCAAGTCCCTCCGGATGAACCCGTTCGAAGGAAAGTCCGGCACACCTAGATACATTCGGGATGCATAGGCCCGGACAGGGATTCGGCTTCATTCGGTTCATCTTTCAATAGTCAACACCCAGACCCGACAGAAAAACCTCGGGTCAACCTCGCTGGCCCGTCGTCGTAGGAGTCGTAATTAAAGGAATTGATGTCGGCGACGTAGACCAACCTTGACCAGCAGTCGATGGATCTTTCTCGATGTCAGTCGGCGATGGCGACCTTTTCCCATGCCCACAGAAGGCTGAGATCGCCGTGGTGCCAGATCTCGCACTCCGTGGTGGGCAACACGTAAAAATGCGGTCCGGGCCGACCTGATGTTGTCAGCAACCAGACAGGAGAAAAGCACACCGGTGCCTTCAAGACTCTCTTTTTATACCGGAAAAAATGTAAATCGGCCTGTCAATCCAACGCGGTGGAGAGCTATATACTGTCATCGGCCAATAGAAAACTTCAAAGGCCACCCCTCGCAGCAGGGTCCCGAATAATACGTAGCCTCTACTCGAAATCTCGAATTATTTACAGATGTTTCATCAGAACCATTGTGTGAAAAAGTGCATATCTTGAATAAATATTAACATGCAAAGACGAAAGCCACACATCTGCTCTGCTTGATGATAAGACCTTGAATTTTAACAGTTGAAATAATACTTCTCACTCTCTGAATGCGCTTTTACAGATTGTTAATAAAATATCGTAAAAGTAATTCCTTCAGCACTGATATTTTGTAGAATATAATGCGTTTAAAAGACAAGAGGGATAATTAAACAGGGTTAAAATGATGTATAAAATATAGGTATTGAAATATGATGCAGATTTTATGGTTTTTACAAGAGTGACGCGAGATTACGAAATCTCGTCACGACAAATGTATGCGCATTCACTCTAACTCCACATTTTTCATAGAAATTGTCAATCAGGGAAATCATGCGTTACGCTGTTGCTAGTTAGATTTCGGTACGCATCGTTAAATAATAGATACCTTTTCAAACTGGTCAAAAATATTTTTAAAAAATCTGATGTGGACAACACATGACTTTTCTTATATCATGCAATGCATTTACTCCTTTTACAGTCAAGAAAATTCACAGTACTGTGTTTTAACGTTGAATTGTACATTTGGAGATTTTCCGTATCAGATCATGTAATACTATTTCAAAGTACCCAAAATAACTTATATTTCTCACAACTCTAAATTAACAATTATCATTATTGATAACATCCTCAATAAGCGATATAGTCCATATAGTAAAATATTTTGATAATTGATTCATCAATTAGACGTCATTTTCATTAATTTAGTGTCATTTTTTGTCAGTTGCACGCCAATCTGGCATTAGAGGGTGAAGAAGGCAGAGTCCACTTCGACGACAAAAGCTTGCAATTTCGTCCCAGTAGCTCAACGGTAGAGCATCAGCTGGCCAGTTTAGAGATCCACGGTTCGATTCCTGGTTGGGAAAGCAAGGTTCTTAACAGAAGAAGTATTGTCATTGAATTATGTAGAGAAAAAGTCATGTGCTGTTCCCACTTTTTTTTTCTTTTTTTGCAACGAAGCACTATGCTTTAAATAAATATCGAATTAATTAAATTGAATATAATTCATGACGATTTTCTGATACCGGAAACTATTTTTAAGTAGCTACTGTTTTATCACAATTATAGCATGTTACCCTTCACTTAAAAGGAATTGAAAAAAAATATTTCGATTGATACCAAGTTTATCAATGTAGCCCCGGGGAGGTAACTTGCCCCACCTCTGAGGAAGCTAATAATGTCACGAGAACAAATATTGTATCACGGCTATTTTTCACTACAATGATTGCAACTGTCAATTTTCGTGATCATTGAACAATAAATAAACCCTTTTATGCATAATTATGTCAAATCAGGCCTTATGGCGTCATGTTAAGAAAATATACAATTTCGAATAAATTTTGGGGGGGGGGGGGGTTCTCTAATTTAAAAAAAATTCTAGATTCTAGAATTCTAGTTCCAGATTTTTTGTTATCAAAACCGAGTAAAAATTTTCGTGAAAATCCGTTAGTATGTGTGGCTGCTATCGAATACACAAGAAATTGACCACAGACAGACCACAAACGACAGATAGCCAGACGAATATCTCTCTAAACGCAGTAGAACCTAAAACATATATTGACATTAAAGCCTCGAAATGAAAAATCTCTACTATAGTCTATAGTATGAATATATAGTACATCTATATGACTATATCTATCTATCTATCTCTCTCTCTATATATAAATATATATATATATATATATATATATATATATATATATATATATATATATATATATATACATATATATATATACATATATATACACATATATATACATATATATACATATATATATACACACACACACACATATGGACTAAATCAAATAGTTAATGGTCACAATATAGTAAAAAATGATTTATTCAATGCTTCTATTCTAACTCCAACAGTATATTCTTTGATGCAAACTCATTCACACAAAACTACACGCACACAGAGGGGTATACACAAAAACAAACACTCCCTCAACTTAGACTTCACATCTCAAATAAATCTTCAATGCACACTTTTTGAATCAAACTATAATTGGAAACATATTAGAAACTGGGTTTTTTCCATCAAAAAACCACATTTAAATAAACTTTTTAATTCACTCATAGATCTCAATAATAAAAAGCAATTCGGACACCTAGTTTTTGACCTTTTACTAACAAGAGCAAGACTTATAGGAGTACAACTCACACATTCACACAAAAAAGAAAAAACAAACCAATCTTATTGTGTTATTAATTACACAAATCCTATATTTAATTATTTCAACTTCACACAAATTTTTAAAAATTTCCAATCCTTTTTTCCTATTAAAAATGTTAACATAGTAAAAGCATATAAATATCCAGTACCTTTAGGACGTAAAATATATAACTATAATCGTTTATCAAAACAATTGAATAATTCTGTATCTTGTTCGTGCAATGAAACCTGCAATCTTCCCTTTATCGACCCACAACATGGACACATAATCACCGGAAATCTAGATTTAATAAAGGAACCTCATCTCAAAAAATTTCTAAGCTATGGATCCAAATACAGATTACCTCTTCTTTATAATAAAAAGAAAATAATACAAGCTTTTGACATAGATCTAGACAAATATATATTTAAAATGTCAGGTAAATCCCACTGCCCATTTGAAGCCTTCAAGAGCTGGAAAGTACAAATAACTAGGCATGTAAAACTTTTGATCCAACACTTTCCCATTCCAATATATAAGCATAATTACCAAGAAATCGTTAAAGAAATCAAGTCACTACAAGATAAATATGTAATCACATATGTAGACAAGGCATCCAGTAATTATGCGTTTATCTGCAAAAAATTTTATTTGGACGAGCTTAAATTGCAACTCAGTACCTCTCTTTCTTTAACTCCTTTATACACTCATATCAATGTTATAAATAAACAAATAATAGCTTACTACAAACTTCTTAAACAAAAATACAATCTCAATTTTCCTTACTTGGTACTCATACCTAAATTCCATAAAACACCTATTTCATTTAGAACAGTTACTATAGGTTTTAATTCATATACCAATGCAGCTGACAAACAACTTCTAATCATACTCAATCAAATTTATGATTATTCTACTGCACAAAAAACACATATAATCAAAAATAGTATAGAACTTATTAATAAAATAAAACTAATCCCTTACATACATGATGTAAAAACTTTTGATTTCAAAGACCTATTTAATAATATAGACATTAATGATTTATATAAAGTCATACTTCTTTTATATGAACAATTCACTCAAGCCAAAAACATATCATTTCCAAAATTCAAAACTTTATTAAAATTCATTCTGTTCAAACAGTATATAGTTCAAGGAAAAAGCATATACAAATTAAATAAAGGAATACCACAGGGAGGTAAATCATCCACCATACTGGCCAACCTTTATCTACATTTTTACGAAAATCAGAACCTTTTCAACAGTCATATAATGTTCAGATATATTGATGATCTTATTATTATTGGAATTACTAATGAGGCTAATGAATTAAATTTTGATTTCTATCCACCTAATCTACAACTCATTGAAAATGTATATACATCCAACTGGATCAATTTTCTAGACGTTAGTTTAACAATTAAAAATGCAAATACAATAAAATTTAAAATCTATGACAAAACAGAAACTTATAACTTCAAAGTAAATAAACTTCAACATTTCTCTTCCAATCTTTCCAAATCTGTATATAGAAATATTATTAATAACCAGTTATTAAGAATCAAAATGTTAAGCACACCTTGTTACTACAAAGAACATCTTCATAAATTCATCAACACCGTTATCACAAATAACTATCCGCCCAATCTTATTTTTTCTTTTATTAAAACACATTTTAAATTTAAATTCAAAAACTTGCAACAATTACAGCAACATATTGACAGATCATACTCTAACATTTCTAAATAATTCATAATCTCCATGTCTTCTTCTAACAGTTAAACATTTTGTATAATTCACTGTAACCTGCTTTGAGAAAACTGCTTAGTCAGTAACAAAAATTCACTGTAACCAGTTCAGAGATGGTTGGTAATACACATGCTTTTCCAGAAGTACCACAGTACTAGGGGTAGATATATTATTCATTTTATTTTCATTATATTCTTTTGATATTACTTTATAATACTTTGCATCCTCATTTAAATAATTAGCCACAAGCTAGTGTTACAGAATATTTTATATTCATGTTTGATTTTTTTGTGTATTTGATCCACTTTGTTTTTTCTTCTACGTCGGGCCATTTACATTATTTCTGTAATACATTTTACAGTAGTGTTAACAGAAACGTAGAATCAGCATTAATGAAACATGTATGGCCCTTGATAACGTACATGGTTTCAGAAATGCTTTTCATATTCATTTTATTCCTTTTATTTTCACTAGACTCCATTTATTCAATTTCCAAATTTCTTGCATAGCTCATCGTGCTACACTAGGCTTCTGTTTTGCAATTTATTTACCTTTACCTTCAGTTTACAAGCAATTTTCTTTGGTATTTCTCGGGTATATATATATTACAAGTAATCATAAAAATCTTCTATTATATATATATATATATATATATATATATATATATATATATATATATATATAAAAGAAAGTTATTTGATTGAAACTACAGTCTATAATATGAGAATGTAAAAACTCATTGAAATGTATTATTATCCTCGTACATGATTGAATTTATGGAAATTGTCCTTTCTTGTCGTATTATTCCTAGTGCATTTTAAAAGTACTTTAATTTCACTTAATATGAGGCATATTTTTATAAATTCTCCAAAGTGCAATCACAAAGTATATCAGAGTGATTTTCCAGTGCGCAAAGAAGCGGCAGTTTTTCTTTTAATGGGAAATGAAAGTTTGAATAATCGAATTTTGTGTAATTTATGAAACAACGATATTCAAAAGCGCTGCTTTTTAAATTGGTTCCCATTACCATTTTGTTATATAAATGAAAATTTGAGAGTATATTAATACGAGGAGTATCAAAATAATGAATGGATAATTTAAGAGGTAAATGGTTTATCAATCGCTATATTAAAAGAAGTTTATCTATTTTATGCTTTTACTTTTATTGATATGATATTATTAAGAATCGTTTATAGACTCACTGAATGGCATCATATCAATAAGGGAGCATTAAACACGTTTATAGTTTAAATACCTTATTTTTTTACATATCCAAATAAACAATTTATTTAAATGAAATCTATTATGCATTACAACATTATGATTTCTAAAAGAGATGATAATTCAGTTTTGAAGTACAGTTAACCCCAGTTATTGCACTGGTATCTATCGGCATCAAATGCGGGTATTTGTAGACATGAGAAAGAATGGGAGGTATGAAAACACACGCGTTATATCTGAATCCACGGTATAGCTGAGGACGTTGTAACCAGGATTTAATGCATCTTATATCTCTGAACAATTTATGTTTTTGTTGAAACCCAGATCGTCCGACCTACCAGAAAGATTTAAGGTAATTGTTTGGATGGCCGGAAAGAAACACGCAATTTAGACCGGAACCCAGTGGGGGAGGCATCCACAGGGACCGTACCCTCCTTCCCCTACTACCAACCTCTCGGAAGTACTTACCGACCCACATGTTTAACGCGATCGTACTCTGAGTGAACACGGTGGCAGTTTGGGCAGCGGAGGGAATCGAACCCGGGCCTACCGAGTGCAATGCCCGCGCGTTAACCACTGGGCTACGGCGCCCCTGAACAATTTATGAGTAACTTCTGCTATTAATGGTTAACGCACCATTTAAAATACGCTAATATTCAACGTTATCGATATATCACACGTTTTGATCTAATTTTTCTTACTTTTAGCTGCAATGACTTACTCTATCTCATTTGATCTACAGAAAATTGCTATTTACTTCCAAAAATGGATTACTGCATCTGCATATTTCTTTTATGGTATTTTAAGTGCAAGGATATTTATTCATATATACATTTATTCACATGTACTTTTTATTTATAGGTACATATTTTAATAACTCATAGATACTTTAATTTTACTCATAGGTACTTTTATTTTACTCATAAGTATTTATTTTAATAAATCATAGGTACTTTGATTTTTGTCATAAGTACTTTTAGTTTACTCATAAGTATTTGTTTTCATAACTTATAGATACTTGTTTTTATTCATAGGTACTTGTTTTATTCATAGGTACTTTTAAAATTACTAATAGGCACTTTGTTTTTAGTCATAGGCACTTTTATTGTACTCATAGGTACTTATTTTAACAACTCATAGGTGCTTTGTTTTTACTCATAGGTACTTTTTCTTACTCGTAGGTACTTATTTTAATAACTCATAGGTACTTTTAGTTTACTCATACATAAGTATTTATTTTAATAAATCATAGGTACTCTGATTTTACTCATAGGCACTTTAGGTTTACTCATAGGTATTTGTTTTCATAACTTATAAGTACTTGTTTTTATTCATAGGTACTTGTTTTCATTCATAAGTACTTTTTAATAACTAACAGGTGCTTTGTTTTTACTCATAGGCACTTTTATTGTACTCATAGGTACTTATTTTAACAACTCATAGGTGCTTTGTTTTTACTCATAGGTACTTTTTCTTACTCGTAGGTACTTATTTTAATAATTCATAGGTACTTTTTTTAACTCATAGCTGCTTTAGTAGGTACTTATTTTAATAATTCATAAGTACGTTTACTGTACTCATAAGTATTTATTTTAATAAATCATAGGTACTCTGATTTTACTCATAGGTACTTTTAGTTTACTCATAGGTATTTGTTTTCATCACTTATAAGTACTTGTTTTTATTCATAGGTACTTGTTTTTATTCATAAGTACTTTTTAATAACTAATAGGTACTTTATTTTTACTTATAGGCACTTTTATTGTACTCATAGGTACTTATTTTAACAACTCATAGGTGCTTTGTTTTTATTCAAAGGTTTTTTCCTTCCTCGTAGGTACTTATTTTAATAATTCAGAGGTACTTTTTTTTAACTCATAGATGCTTATTTTTACTCATAGATACTTTTTATTTTTAAAGAATATTCTTATAATGAAAAATGCATTGTATCTAAACTATTTAATTTTTAGCATGCATTTCAATAAAGTAATTTATTATAACTTCACACTAGTTTCTTTTTCGGTATACATTTTCTATAAAGTGCATGTAATTACACAGAAATCCCTCTAATATATTTAATTATCAAGAATATTATGCAAATAGTTAGGCACATCAAACATTACTGGTTCCGAGTAAAGTCCTTAATCACCCAAATAACTTTGTAAATAAAGGTCCACGAGCGTACGTACACGCTAGGCATATAATCTAAATGATCGTGTAAAATGATCGTGCCCGATCGAATAAAAGAGATCGGGCCTCTAGTAAAGAATTTAAAAAGATAGGATATCGAATTAGACAACAAAGCGGGATAGTGGAAATAAGCAAATTACATAGATGTAGAGTATTGCAAAATTAATATGCAGGAACATCATAAACCCGCAAAACGCGTATATAGAGTGGACGCGTATACGTAAGTTCACATTTTCCGTTCTGCATGTGATGATTTTTACTCATACATGGGTTCTATACCACGGCCATTATTTCCATACGCGATTATTTCCATACATTCGTGAATAGTTCGACAAAGCTTTAGGAGGCACTTCACTTTTAAAAAGCGAGAATGTTGACAAAATCAACAAAAGTTGAAATCTATTGAAGTTATCGGGATGAAATTTTTAGGGTTGAGAAAATAATCAGTCGTCTTTAAATAAAAATGAAAATATAGTGTAATTCGAGAAATATTATATAAAAAGTAATTATAATTTACGTGTTTTGTCGAGAAAATTATACATTTTTGAGGACATGATATCTGAAAATTTTATGGATATAAATAAACTAGTTTCGGATTTCATTAACAGCATTCAAAATATATTTGTGTACTAGGATCAATTAAATTTAATGGGGCAAATTAATATGTTTTATTTAACTTAATATTTAAAGGGCGTTGTTACGAATTTCAATGTTTATCTTTTAATGTTATAAATAAAATCACGACGATATATTATTACTGTTTACACCGCCGCTGTTTGAAACACCGATGTAAACACCGCCCTTTTTTGAAATATAATCCCAATTCCATTGTAACTATATGTAGCATAATCCATGATAACCGGTTTTTGAAATTACTTATAGTGCAAAATACAAGTGGAATTCAGTAATATATTTGAAAAGGTGACAAATATTAAAAAGACTTTTTTTTTCAAATTGACTGAAATTTTGAAATTTCAAAATCAAATTGAAAAAATTTGAAAAAAAAATTCAAATTTTTTTCAAATCATTCAAAATTGACTGCTCCCTTTTTTATATCAATTTAAGAAATCTTGTGGAATGCCTTTAAATTTAAAACTATCCACGATCACAAAGTGTACAAATACTACTACATATAATATTTCAATGTATATGCGTTACTGATAATATTAAAATTTTTCTAAAAATATATTTGCATTCAAATTGCATCAAAAAGTTTAATCGGTTCAAATTATTGACGCTTAACCGTACCGAACAGTTTTTCATTTAGATAATCATGGCACTTTCAAATTAACTTTCGAATGTTTAAATCGAATGTGTCAGAAAATTCATAATATTTCGTTTGAATTTTCATTGATACACTGTTTTAAAATGTTTAGAGAAATATATTTGATTATATATGTATATTCTAAAGTAAAAAATATTTATAAGATAAATGTTTTCTATATAACACATCACTCAATAAGTCTCCGGTCTGACACATATATGGCAACACTGTTGACAGACCCATATGATTTGTGGATAGTATCAACCTTCAAACGATATGTGTCAAAATTTCATGACATTCTGAAAATTAGTTTACAAGTTACAGTGGTTTTAGTGACCCCAGTTTTGTAATTTTCAAAACAATGGATAAAAAATAATTTCGTGTGTTGATTAAACATTGTTATTTGATGAGTAAAAATACTGTTGAAGCCAAACACTAGCTTGATAAGTGTTATGGAGACTCTGCACCAGGGTAATCAACTATTATTGACTGGTATGCTGAATTTAAATGCGGTCGTACAAACACCGATGATGCTGAACGCTCTGGTCGCCCAAAATCGGCAGTTGTTCCGGAAAACATAAAAAATATCCACAAAATAGTTTTGAAAGACCGTATAGTGAAGTTGCGTGAGATAGCTGATACCTTAAAGATATCAGAAGGTAGTGTGTTTACAATTTTACACAAAAATTTGAGCATGCGTAAGTTGCTTTCGAAGTGGGTGCCGCGTTTGCTCACACTGGGCCAAAAACAACAAGACATGCCCCGTGTCACAAGTCGATGAAAACGTTGGTTAAATTATATGAATTACGCTTCGAATTGCTTCCTCACCCACACGTACTCCCCAGATCTGGCCCCCAGCGACTACTGGATTTTTGCAGACATCAAAAAGATGCTCCAGGGAAAGAAATTTGGCTCAAATGAAGGAGTGATTGCCGAAACTGAGGCCTATTTTGAGAGCAAAGACAAATCGTTCTACAAAAAAGGCATCGAAAAGTTAGAGGATCGTTGGAATGAATGTATCACTCTTGAAGGAGAGTATGTTGATGAATAAAGTCGAATTTCTAAAAAAAAAATTGTTTTTCTTAGTTAGACCGGAGACTTATTGAGTGATGTAGTAAGTAGTCAGATATCAAACTTATTTTTTGATGGCAAAATTTTAGAATGCCTTTCTAAAAATTCTTACTTGGAACACCTACTTCTCAGGATCTGCTATAGGATAAGGATTATATAATGACTGACGTAGAATCAGCATAAACTTTCAGATTGGATTGAGGGTTCACTAAGGATCTTTACTTCCGATTATTTTCCATTTACTGTTCAAAAATTTCCATTTCCCAAAATATACGTTACAAGATTGGCTATAGTTTGAACTTAGACTTTGCATGACAGGTATTCAGCACCAATTCCCGTGGAGTGACAGTTGATTTGGAAAGTATTTCAACTTCCAGTTCTTTTTACATTCTTTCTTTCTTCAAAAATTGCATTTTCCATGAAACATGCATTTCCTTCAGAATCGGCATAGAGTTTAGATGATGACTGATACGGATTCAGATGTGAACTGTTTAGAAGTTAAAAGCTCTCACTAAATGTTTTTACTTCCTGTTCTAGAGGTGTCATATCCGATAAAAATTTTGGCTTTTTCCTTGCAGCGTCTGTTTCTGAGGATTTCCTATAAATAGAGCTTAGATGATGACCTATGTGGACTCAGATTTTACATTTGGAATGGGAAAGGAGTTTCTTGAAGATTTCGAATGTTAGCTCTGGAGATGACACTTATGGTTCCTCTGAAAATTTGTATGACTGTGCGAAACAATTTTGCAAAAGAATTTTAGGAATACATCAAATGACATCACTATAGTAATTATAAGTTTTGCCTACTACAATCTCCTATTAACATACTATCACTATAGTGCTATCATACTACTACCATGACCTACCGTCACTGTGGTAACTATATTTATTATCCTTTCTAACTATATTTATTATTCTTTATTCATTTCATTGATCTGAATTACAATGAACTGAACTGTGGCTCAATACCAGAACTTCTCATATCATAATCCACGTTTAGTAGGGTTTTATTTATTTTTTTTTTTGAAAAATTAGTATCATGGGTCCAAATGATTACAATTATAGCGTGTTACTCCTCACTTTATGCCTGAATGTCTGGGCACTTACTGCGTACCTAGATATTCAGGCATTCCAGGTAATGAAATGACTGGTAAATTGGCTAGAAAAGATTCAAGTACACCTTTTGTTGGTCCCGAGCCGGTTTTGGATGTTCCTAATGAACTGACTAGAATTATCTATGACATCTTCAGGAAGCTTCAGTGCGAGAACTGGCGTAATACTAAGGGCCAAAGGCAGGTGAAATAACTAAACTGTAAATACCCTAGCATGCGTCAAAAGGAATTATTCAAGCTCAGTAGAACTGGCATCAGAAGGGCTGTTGGGCTCCTTACTGGGCACTGCGCTCTTAAAAGACACCTAAATATTATGGGTGTCGCTAAGGATTCACTAAGCAGAGGCTGCAATTATAGCGAAGAAACTGCCACTCACATGCAATGTGAATGTGTGGTATTCTCCGCCCATAGGTTCGAACACATGGGTCGACATGTGAACGAGCCCTGGGAGATCATGACATTCCTGTCAAGTGCCTACTGATTTTCGCCTTGGCTACTGGTCTCATTTCTTAAGGACCTTCATTTCTGGGATAGTACAATAGACCTCTGATCGCTGTGCTGGGCTGTTCTGGAGCCACCCTCCTTCATGTCATTCATTCATTCATACCCTTCACTTTATAAGGCTTGAAAAAATTTCTAGATTGATATCATACTTGAAAATGTACACCTCTTGGCGGTGGGAAATTGTCTCCCGATGGGGCTAATTGTGTCACAAAAAAAAATATATATCGTGACTATTTTTCACAACAATGATTGAAGCCGTAAAGCTTCGTGATCATTAAGCCATAATAAAACCCTTTTATGCATGATTATTTCAAAGTTTGCCCTATGCTTCCATGTGAATAAAATATAAAATTTCAAATACATTTCGAAGTTTTCGCTCGAATTTAATAAAAAAACTATCTAGTTTCGAACTGTTTGCTAACAAAGCCGGACATAAAGTTTTGAATTTGAAAATTATCGACAAACAACACTTTCTCTATACAATAATATGATAAAATGCAAGTGTATTTAACAATTACTACGAACAATCTTTATATAATTTAATCAAAGGAAGTATCCGGAATTTGTGAGTTTCCATGCTGCTGCAATGACAACAAATATTTAACATGTCTGCAACAACCAGATGAATCCGAATTTCCTTTGTTTCACGATGATAAGGAATTAGCTGCGAAAGATTTGCGAATTCCATGCATCTCCATATATTTCCCCACTTCTCGGATCTGCAGATAGTTTGTGTAGATAACAGACCAGAATTTCCACCAGAACAACGGTAATGGGGTGAGAAGTAATTGCAGGAACCGATAAAATACAAAAGAGACGAACGACTGTTACATTTGTTAGTTTATGAATAACGGATTCTAGAAAATATAATGGTTAAAGGAAATATAAATGTAATTTTTCTAAAAATATAGAAAATATATGGAAAATATAGTCATTATAGAAAATATAAATTATCACAATCTAATATATAAAATGAGGAATTCAGAATTGAGTTTCTAATATAAAATAACTGATATGGAGGGAACACAAGTTTAGCTCCACTTCCTCTTTTGGATTATTTATGTGTATCTATGTTTGGAGAATCAGATTAAAATTGGAGCGTTGCAAAAATGTAAGCAATGTCTTATAGCTCTGAAATTATTTGATAAAAATGTAAACAAGGTGTACTTTATTTGTCGAAAACAAAATACCAGTTATGAATGGATGAAGATAATTTCAATATAGGAACGGACCTTGCTACTGACTAATAAATCGCCTTATTCGTTTTTAAATAAAGTATCAATCTATTTTGCATGTTTTAAGCGAGTTATATTTTTATAACTTCGAAAATGTGAAAAAAAGAGCAAGCTTTCCTCTAGTATATTCATCTCGAAATTCAATAGGCCTCTAATACTCATCGACTGAAATTTCTGTACTAAATTCCATTCGACATTCTCAATTTGTTCGATAGTTTCCTTGCCTACGGAATCACAGCCAGAATTAAAGACATAATTGAGAAAATAGCTGATTTGTATGCAGTAATAGTCAGAATATGATATATGTCTCCCGGAAGTAGATTTCTCAACTTCCGGGAGTCGACATTTTGACATAAATGACAAAGTTTCCTTTATGTATATATAAGAAAATTGAAAATATGTATGATTATTTATTTGTTTGTTTCTTTATTATCCTGTCTGTCTGCATTTATGTCCTTCGGACTGATTTTAATGCCTTTGTAAGAAGTTAGAGAAGCCGATTTTATTTTTATTATATGTATCCTATCAATAAATGTATTGATTGTTTTTATATTAGTGTGGTAGCTATGGTAAAAAGTTACGTTTCAAATTCCAAAATTATCTTCTGGCTATTCTGTAAATCCAACCATTGAAGAATAGTTCTATAATTAATTTGATCATTAGATTTATATGTCTTAATACGTTGAAAATAAGGAAACATACATATATAGAAGATGAAATAGTGTTTTACAACATGCCGCAAATTCGGTGGTAATAGAACTATAAAATGTGAACCAATTTTGTGCTTAAAACGAAACGGCGTTTACTTTCCCTGCAATACATGGTAATGTATAAGGAAAGTATTGGAATCATGTCAAAAATCACAAGTCGAGTTTTCGACAGATCTATACGTTTCGAGACCTCTCAAATACGAAAAAACTATTTTTAGCGTGACGTCTGTGTGTGTTTCTGTGTGTCTGTGGAATGTATGTATCCACTCTAACTCAAAAACAAATGTACTAAATTTCATAAAATTTGGAAGGTAAGTCACTTGGGTGTGACCATGTTGCTGATTAGTTTTTGGTACGATTCATAAAAACAGAACCCGCCTGTTTTTGCGAAATGGCCCGTAAAAATTTCATGTATCCACTCTAGCTAAAATACTAATTGGGCGAATTTCACAAAATTTGGTAGATAAGTTACTTGTAGGATACTCTGGTGCTGATTAGATTTTTACCCTTTTTTACGAAATGATCCGCAAAAATCGTCAACATCTATAATAAAAAACAACGTATGCTGAAATATATCCATGAAATGCTTGTTTTATACGTAATTTTTGACGATAAATAGAATAAGACCAACCCCATTACACAAGGTCTAACCGTTCTCGAGATATATTAGTTCTCTACGCCACCTTTGAAAATAAGTCGTTACCAAATGAGAACGAAAATAGAATTAAAAGTGAATTAAACTTAATTAAAATAAAGAGAACGTGAATATAAGTCTGCAGGGAAAGTCATGTGTTGCCCACATCAGATTTTTGATATTGAGAACGTTTTTTAAGTATGCAGTGAAATATCTATATATGAATAAAATTGAAAATCTGTCTGTCTGTCTGTCTGTCTGTCTGTTTGTCCCATCATCACGGGAGAACGGCCGAACCGAATTCGATGAAATTTTGTGGGTAGCCTAGAAATAGCCCCACTTAAAATTTAGTCCGTATTTTGAGTTTCTACGACCAGTGGTTCTCGAGATATTAGTAAAAAACAAAATTTTCGTTTGTCTCATCATCACGGGAAAACGGCTAAACCGAATTTAATGAAATTTTGTGGATATCCTTGAAATAGCCCCCCATAAATTTTGTCCAAGTTTCGAGTTTCTAAGACCAGGGGTTGTCGAGATATTGATGAGAAACGGAACTTCTTCTTAGGAGATCTACTCTCCAACTCCGTGGTTTATCCAAACGGAAAGGATGAAAATCGTTTGTTTAAAACGCCAAAATGAAATAAAACTTTATTTCCGAGTTTGGTGCAGGACTTTTGCATTAATTAGTCACTATAGGAAAACATAAATTGTTTGAAACATGAATTTAAATGGAAAAATCTACCTCCATGGTTCATCTCTCACAAGTTTTTACTCAACGATGTAAAGTGTAAAAATATCAAAATGGCTATTTAATTTCGCATTTTATGAGGAAGATTCTATCTTATATCATGTTGCTCGGCAACGGAATGAAATTAAATGTGTTGTTAATATCTATTATTATTTTTTTATTTGTATAATAAATAAATGGATGTAAAAATATATTTTATAAATGAACGGTTTGATTGTTCTTTTAATTATATATATTACGGACTGCGTACATCACTTTCATTTATTTTAGCAAAGAGGTTTCACGCTCATATATTATGTTTAGCTAATAAACTGATATATTGTGTTTACCCAATAAATTCATTTAGCCGATTGTTGAAGCAGAAAAAGAGTAGAACGGGTATATGTATCTTCTAATACAATTTTACTGTTTTCATTTAGTATATACAAACGGGATCAGGATATTTTATTCTTCAGATCTGCAAATTCAGAGCTACGAATTTAGAGGAATATCTCTAAATAACTTGGTAACTTTTCTTAAACTTCCAAATTAGTGAAAATGTCTCCAAAGTGATAAAAATGACCCTAATCAATAAAAATTATACTTGTTTTTTTAGAATAAAGTGCTGAAATGATGTTTCTGTAGCATTTGTCGATCAGTCCACCCATTCTACTTAGTAACACATTTAAGGATTTTTTTTAAATCACCAAATTGGTAAAAATATTTCTAAATCCATAAAAATATCATGAAATTGACAAAATCGCGCTTAATAAATGAAATTAATTGTGTTTTGTTAGGGGATAGTATTGTGATGATGTTTCGTCAATTTGTCGCAAAATGGGACTATCAGTTCTACAGTCCCACTTGGCGATAAATTTGGCGATTTTTTAAGTTATCGCTAAATTGACGAAAACGTCGCCAAACCTTCCATGGAGATTGATTTATTCAGATGATATAATTTCCATCAATGTATTTAAAGCAAATGATATCATGTCGCTTAGCGACATATCCAATATGTTATGCGGCATATGATTTTTATTAAATCTTTTCCGATTTGAATAGTAAAAATATGTATATAAAATAAATTTCATTGACATTGAATTTTTGACTGGATAATATCAATTACAGTCTTCAGGTTTAAACATCATTATTATTGATATTTTCGGGTACTGTTGATTCAGGGATTACTGATATTTTCAAATTATTATGGAATTGTTTTATTATGACGAAAATTGTTGAAACTCATATATAGTACGTTGTACGAGTAATCTTCTACAAATGCATGGGTATATCTTCCAATCTACGAGAATATAAGTAGTACAGGTATATTGGCATATATGTTGATATATATTGGCATATATTCAAATCAATTACGACCTTCTGGTATTAAGATTACGGGGATTATTACGGGGATTTTTGATAATTTCAATTTTTTGTGTCATCTCTTTTATTTTGGCAAATATTTTTGAGACACATATTGCAATACGGTTAAGCTTCTACTAACACACTGGCATATTTTCTAATCTGCGACAATATAAGTAGTACGGGGTTGCATATTTTGATTCAATTCCTTTTTTTTTGTAAATTTGCTTACAAAAGGGGCCAGGATGTTTTATTCTTCAGATCTGCCCGTGAAGATAATTTTGCATAGTGAGAACAGATACTCTTAAACTTCTCTTTATGAGCAATAAATTTAATATTTTAACAAAATTTGCACATGATTGCGAATTATAATTTTTTTTATATTATATACTCCGTACGAAGAACGGGTATGCTGCTAGTATATGAATAAAATTGAAAATTCACTTGTTTTTTTCATCATTTCGAGATTATGACTGAATTGAATTTCATAAAATGTTGAAGGTTAGCTTTCGTAGGCTCTCACTTAAAATGTAGACTTTAAATCTGTATATCAGTGTTCATGCTCTTCTGATTGTGTCTTCCCATTAAGCGTGACACAATCCTTCAAACAAATTGGACCCAATCGTTACCTGAGTTTCTGAGCTAGAGTCACCAAACCGTTTTTTGAGCCTCTCTGCAATAAAGACAATCCAAATCCTGATAACGTGACCCGACTGTTATCTGCTATAAAATAACGGATTGTTTTTAAATTAATGTAATAAAAAATACATCATTTTATCTCAAAATCTATGAATATATTCTAATATATTCTCTATATTTTCGCCATAACAATAAAGAAAAATCTGACGTGGGCAGCACATGACTTTCCCTGCAGACTCAAATTCATTGTCTCTTTATTTAATTAAGAAATCATTAAATTTAGTTTAATTGCACTAAACAGCACACATAAATAATGGACTCAAAATCGGCATAGCAAAAATGCGAAAAAAATAAAATATCTCGAGAACGGATTGCACAACGGTTTAATTGCACAAAATAACGCCCACAATGATTTGAAATGACATTGAATTGGCACTTTAAATTCAATTTTCGTTCTCAGTTGGTAACTGGACGTTTTTTCAAATGTGGCGCAGCGTAATTGCGAAAAAACTAAAATATCTCGAGAACGGCTAGTCCTAGTGTAGTGTAGTTGGTCTTATTCTTTTCATTGTTAAACATGTATAAAACAAGCAATTGAATGATATATTTGAGCATACGTAGTACTTTATTTTAGATTTTGACGATTTTTGCGGGTCTTTTCGCAAAAAAGGCAGGTTATTTTATATGCGAATCGTACCAACATCTAATCAGCGCCAGGGTAACTCACAAGTGACTTATATGCGAAATTATATAAAATTTGATCTATTAGATTTTAAGGTATAGATTGGATACAGCAACTTTTGCGGGCCATTTCGCAAAAAGTGCGGGTTCTTTTATCACGAATCGCACCAAAAACTAATCAGTACCAGTGTCGCACCCAAGTGACTTACCTACAAAATTTTTTGAAATTCAGTCCATTAGTTTTTTAGTTAGAGTGGATACAAAATCTACACAGACAGGCAGGCAGACAGACAGACACCCACAGACAGACAGCAGATACATAGTCAGACAGACAGACACACATACAGACGTCACGCTAAAAATAGTTTATTCGTATTCTAGAGGTCTCGAAACATGTAGATCCGTCAAAAACTCGAGTTGCGATTTTCGACATGACTCCAATAATTTCCCTATACATTACCATGTATTGCAGGGAAAGTCATATGTTCAGAAACGTAGTCTACAAAGTTGCTGTTGTTTAATTGTTAAATGTCTATTCATATTAATAAATGATTGAGTCTGTATTTTTGTCTGTTTTTGCAAGACACCGAGCTATATCTACCCCACTTACAGATCTGAGGTTTTGTAGATAATAGCATCTAGACCTGAAATGATCCACATCGAAGATCTGTTTTCGAAGATCTTTTGTCGAAGTTCTTTTTACTTTCCCTGCAATACATTGTAATGTATAGGGAAAGTATTAGAATCATGCCGAAAATCGAACTCGAATTTTCGACGGATCTACACGTTTCGAGACCTCTAGAATACGAGAAAACTATCACTGCCCCTTAGAGAATCATTGCCCCTTAATAAGAAGTTCAGAAACAAACACATTGGAACAGTTTGAACATATTGAAAAAAATTTAAAACATTTTCAATGTGTTAAAATATGTACTTTTTTTTGATTATCTATAAAGAAAATTGCTTGTTGCGGTTCTGTCTGTCTTTTTATTATCTCACGACAAGAAAACTATTATCCTTTTTCATAAGAATTATAAAATTGAAAAAATTATCACTTTATTAAAAATTAACATTAAAATGATGTGAATTGTAAATTTATTTGCAGGATACATTCAGTACAAAGAGCGGGTATACTGCTAGCGTTATATATTTGGAAAGTAACAGTATTCAATAAAAGTATATATTTGGAAAGTGAATGTATATTATAAAAGTATATATTTGGAAAGTAAAAGTATATTATAAAAGTGTATATTAGGAAAGTAAAAGTATATAGTAAAAGCGTATAGTAAAAGTATATATTTGGAAAGAAAAAGTATAAACTGCACTATCCGTATTTAATCCAAACGACACAATCATCATACCTGAAGAGGTATCCTGCTGTAAAACAAAGCAAATATTTCGCAGCAATCGAAGGAACCCAAATTCCCTTTATTGTCCCTTGATAAGAAGTTGGGAGTGAAGGATTAACGGATTCTATGCATCTTCATATATTTTCTAAACAAGCTATTTTGCAGATAGATTGCACAGATAGGGAATGAGCGTTATCAATCTAATTATCTTAATGGGTCGGAGATAATAGCTGAATGATATAAAAAAATTATAAATACAGCGTACATGTGAATTTATAGATGTCAACTGGGTTTAAAGCATAAAAGCTTCTTTTTTAGGGCAAACAAGGAGCAAAACCTGACTTAATTAAGTAAGTCTGGCAAATGAGGTAGAATACAAAATCATATGAAAGTTTATACGTGGCCATGCTCCTTTATTACTGTTTCTGTAGATGTAATTTCTATTCAGTTGTGTGTAATCTCTATGTAATTCATTCTCTTAACGACTTCTTTTCAATGCATTCATTCTTTATTTTCTACTAATATTTTTCGTTGTATTATTTTATCAGTTGAACCTAGTCTGTCGTTTTCTTGCCTTACTGCGTTTACTTCTTCCATTTCTCCTTAGAGGTGATGATGACTTATCTTCTATCTTCAGCTGCGCCTTCTATTCCACCACAGTTGCCGAACTAGTAAGGAAAAAAGAATAATGTTGTTTGTTTCCGAATCCGGACGACCTTTACATATTTGTGTGAATGCTATATTTACGAACAATTTATAATATTTAGACCATATGACAGCATTTTTGAAGAGTTTATTTAAAGATGATATCTAATTATATATATATATATATATATATATAAATTCCCAAAAAGGAAAAGTAACAATGTACTCGTACAATGTGTACAAGTAACAATGTTGTGATATGTCACAAATTTACATTTGAAATTTGATATATGGTCCCCATTCACAATGTTCAATTTTCAATTATAACTCGCTCAATTTTAAAGATACTTATATGCGGTTTTCTTTAATGGTCTTGTTGCATAAAAAATAAAAATTTTCTGATTGACCAAACTTGTTTAAAGGAGTCGTATAAAAATTGAAAAAGTGTAACGTTTTGAAAATTAATGGGAGGAATGTTTCATTAACATAGTCTTTTTTCCTGCCTTACTTTCAACATTTTTGCAATTTACATTGCCCACTTATCTGCAACAGGTAAAGAATTAAAGCGCGTTTCAATCTTTTTGGGACACTCTGTATATAAATATATACAGGGTGTCACAAAAACATTGACCTCGCCTTTTATTCCTTAAATAGCGATCTTAGACATATATAATAAATTGCAAAGTTGCATAAAAAAGTACATAATTTTATGAAATTGATAAAAATTTTCAGAGGATAAAATTTTAAGATATATAAAATTTAAATTTTTATACGGCCCTCGTACGAAAACATTTCCAAAGAGTAAAATGTGCCCCATACACTAATTAGGTGATGTACAAAATTTCAGCATTTTATCACAAAATGTCCCAGAAATATGTTTAAACAACGTTGGTGAGGGATTAAACACAAATTAAAATGTAAATGTTTACAGCAAGTGTGCAAATGACGCAATGCAGAAATGCATCTTAGGCTTGTTATCAGGCGAATGCAGCTCTGTATTGGCATAGATGGAAAACATTTTGAACAAGCTTTGTAATATTTGTGTAAAAGCATTATTTCTACACAGTGTAGATACTTTTGTACTAATAAACAGCACAATTATTATGTTCTGTAATCATTGTTTCTTTCGTAATTTGTGTATGACCCCGGAAGCGCGATCTGCCAACATAATTTTTCCCCTCTGAGAATCCATGTCGATGCATCGAAACGTGGTTTAAGTCAGCATATTTGTTTTTTTATATCTCTGGGACTTTTTATGATAAAATGCTGAAATTTTGTACATCAGCTTATTAGTGGATGGGGCACATTTTACTTATTGGAAATGTTTTCGTACGAGGGCCGTATAAGATTTAAATTTTATATATCTAAAATTGTATCATCTAAAAATTTTTATCGATTTCTTAGAATTATGTACTTTCATGCAATTTTGCAATTTATTATATATGCCTAACATCAATATTTAAGGAATAAAAGCCGAGGTTAATGTTTTTCTGGTACTTACTACTGATTCGGAATCGCAAGCTTTAATCGTCGAAGTGTACGCTTCATTTCCCTCCTTCTTATGTCAGATTGACGTGCAGTTTGACAATCTGACACAGCATCGCCAGCTGTTTTCCTCATATTAGATTTGTGCTAAAATTTCTATCCAAGTTAGTTCTATCCTGCGTGATTGTTAGTCTCCTCGAGGGACTCGAACTGTTAGTCTCCAGAGGGACTCGAACTGCAAGGCTTTTCACTGGTCAGTATGAACTGGTGAACTCTGCAAGTGAACTGGTCTCTGAACGGTTGAACTCTGCACTGGTGAACTCTGCAAAGTTGACGTTTACCTCTTTCTATTTCGTGGAATTTTATCTTTTAATTAGACGACTACTGTGACCGCGGTGTTTAAATAAGTCGATATTTTTCGCTGTATCTACACGGGGATCATAATTAAAGCATTCCTGGACCATGTTCCCATTGCAGATAACAACATTTATAAGACGATGGAATAAATGTGATTGTAAGATGGAAAACCAAATAACATTGTTGTTGATCATTATTCGGATAAAGACTGGATCAAAACTCCCATTGGTTGGAATAACACACTCACAGTATCCTTTAAGAGCGAAACCGGTGCATGAATATTGTTATTTGCAATGGGAATTCGATTCTGCCTTCTGAAGCTTCCCCATTGGGTGAATTTGCTAAATATGAACTTTGCCATTGCATCATGAGCTCGATCTTTGTGACACTTGTTGCTAGCTTCGTGGTAGGACTAAATCTGCCAATGTCCACAGAGGTTTGAAAAATGGTAGCATATAAAAAAATTTTAGGTATAGGCTATTCTTTGCTGCGGAGTGCATAAAGAGTGCTAATGTTTGTAACTGGAGTGCAATTCTAAATTTTAGACGAACATTCAGGCTGGTAATATCCTTGTTCAGTATCTGTTTTGCACGTCATTTTCAATTTCCAAAAATTCATGAATGAAATGATTCATTGCTATTAGTAATTCAAACATTCCGTTTATGTATATTCATAAAATGTTTAATTATTAATTTAGTCAGTCTTGATATCTCTTCTAAATTTATAAATAAAAATATTTAGAAAACTTGATATCTACCAGTAAATAATTAAATCCTTTTGCGACTATATACTAAAGGGGATGACACGTTCATATACATTAATTAAACTTTGTCGCATGCAAATATAGAACACGAATATATACTGGATTTTATTTATTCCAGAGCGATACCTTTATTCAGAGAGTATTTTCCCTGATTTAATTAATTTATAAATGCATTGAATAACTTACGTGTCTATACTCTTGAACTGATATGTCATTAGTTAATTTAACATTTTGAGAAGTTCGCTTTAATTATACGGGCATTAATTTCACAGAAAATTCGATAAATATGTATAAATTATAGATTTTCCAATTACACATGTTCTTCTGATGTTAAGCTGAAAACTGTCTACTTTAGACATATGTTTTAGTATATTATGCGATTTAAATAAATTGTATCAAAAATGTTTATTATTCTCAAAAGCTGTTTCTCTATTATTATTTATTGACCCATTTACATAATATTATGTACAGGTACATACAGTGATATACAGCAATCAAATACGAAATGTTTCGGAGATCCTATTTCACCACAAATACAGTTTTCGGTGTCTTTCTTTTGGTATTTGTAAAGATAGGTTGGGAAACAGCCAGCAAAAAAGGACGGGCGAGCAAGAAACAGCCAGCAAGAAAGGGCGCAAGACATGGGGGATGATCCACTGAAATTCAACATAAACTTCACCCACATGATTGTAGCCAGTGAGAAAAGGAATCACGGACAGCCAATGAGAAAAAGAGGGGGACCCACAGAGTACTCGTACAACACTTGTGTAAAGGTGCATCACGTTTTGATGTTGTCGAAAAAGATGCTGCTATTTTTGCAGTACGTTTTCCGTTTTTCAAAAAAGATGTTTACATGACTTAAGTTATGTTTGGCGACTTCGAGTATGCTTCTAGAACTTTGAATACGTTGTATGATATCAATAAACATGCTTCTATTACCTTAATCACGTTTCATGATTTCGACAAGCATTCTCTTAGAAAATGTATAGGCGCAAGACGCGCAGTTCATTTGAAAATGTTATCACATTGCAAAAGACAGACATTTTGAAAAATGTTAAATAAGTTGCTTCTTTGTGTTTCTTGAAAAAAACCAAAGACAACAAACAGGTACAATTTTCTCGACAGATGTAAGGATTGTAATAATTCTGACTATAAGTCAATAATTCGCGCTGTATCACAGTAACTAATCTAAGTGATTGGTATATCTAACCGAAGCAATCAGAATTGTTAATTTAAGGAAAACATAAATTATAATGGAAATTGAGGGAAATAATAATCGAAAGGTTATTTAGACCTCACAAAGTAGATGTTGTTGTTGAAACCCAGACCGTCCGACCTACCAGAAAGGTGTAAGGTAACTGTTTGGACGGTCGGGAAGTGCCACCCAATTTAGACCGGAACCCAGTGGGGGAGGCATCCACAGGGACCGTACCCTCCTTCCCCTACCACCAACCTCTCGGAAGGACTTTCGGACCCACATGTTTAACGTGATCGTACTCCGCATGAACACGGCGGCAGTTTTGGCAGTGGCTGGAATCGAACCCGGGCCTACCGAGTGCAACTCCAGCGCGCTAACCAATGGGCTACCGCGACCCTTCACAAAGTAGATGTGAAAAATCAAAATTCAAAGTTACTGGATGGGCTGAAACTAATCACCTGTAGGTGATATGCAATTTATAAGTGTAAATAATTACGGACTTGCACCTTAGAAACAACTATTTTCAACCTAATAATGGGCAGACGTGTTAAGCAATGTTATTGCATCACATTTTACAAGAAAGATGATGATAATTAGTATGAAAGAACAAGGAAGGGTCAATAAAGATGGACGAACGTTTGTAGATAACGGCCACCATTTCAAGAGGTCATCAAGAAGTAGTGATCGTAAATTTGTTCTTTGCTGAAGGTAAACCGTTGGTTAATGATTACGGATAAAAAATGAACCTAAAATTTTTGGAGATTCAGAACAAGCAATTTTGATGGATGATTTGATATAGTGTCGCATACAAATTTGTACCCAAATTCTTGTCGCATGAGGAGCAAGCTTTCAATCTGGACATCGAATTTTTGGTCAAGATCAAATTATCTCATATCGAGTAAGTTTCATAATTTCTACACCAGGTTCCGTTTTACTGCTAGTTTCTCCCGAAACTAACATTGTTGTTAAAAATTCCACGAATTTTAGCGATTATGCTTGTTGTTGAGAATACCGAATACGAAAATTGATAAAAATGAATTAAAGTTAACGATAGAGAACCAAAACATGTAAATATGAAAATAATAAAAATGCAGATAAGGGGCGTGTTTGCACTGTCTAGTTGTAGCGACTGCATAAATCCCATTGTGCAAGTACGCCACAAAAACAAATATTTGCAGCCTAACGATGGCCATATGTGTAGAGGAACGTAATTGGATTGAATTTTATCAAAAAAGTGGTGATAATCAATTTAATGCAATTAAAGAGATTTAGTCCAGGATCTCCAAACGTCTGTTGATAACTATCACAGTTCTAGAAGGCCTTTATACAAGTCGGAAAACGTCGAACATGTTCATATATTGGTAATAGCAAACAGTTAGTTAATGACTTCTTAAATTTAAAATCTTCAAAATCTCTCATTGTTTAGCACAAGCAATTTGAGGAATGATGTGGTCATACATATTGTTCCGTCCATGGTTGTATCTTACCACCTGTCGAATGAATAATAATCCTTCACTCTCGACATCAAAATTTTGGTAACGGTTAAAATGCTTCAGATCCGGCAGGTTTCGTAATAATCAAGTTTGATGTTTGGCTGTTTTATGTAATGCTGTTCCCAATTTTTGTGCAGTGTATTAAATGTTGTCAAATACGATGAAGGAAATTCTGGCTATATAAGCAATGGACTTTGAGAAGCGTTTTCAGCAATGGAAGGAACATAGCGTCGCAAGCAGTTAGCGATGAAGGAGATTGACATCCGATCAATAGGTAAGCTAATATTTCCCTGACCAAAGGTTACATACTTCTTGACCAAAACTCGCAAATTCTGATATATTTGGAATAATGTAAAAAGTTATCATATTTAAGAGGACCAATGCAATGAAGAACGAAATATACACATATACCTGGAAAGCCCGTTTTTAATAAAAATCCTTGTTTTATCGCTGAAATTGTATTTAAATTTTTACATTAATTCAATTAAATACTTTGTGATATTTATTTTTTAAAATGGGCGAATTAACGGTAGTCATGGTGAGATAAGTTTCTCTGTTACAAGGTCCAACTTCGATAAATGATGAATGGCGGTCTTGAGCTATCATCGGCAACCGCAACACGATACAATCAGCATAGCATCGAATGCAATTGCAATATTATTACAGAAAAATCAGTGTGTAGTTCTTGTACGTCGAGTGGAATCCACAGACACTCACAAATATACAACTGCAATAAATTTTCTTCGAATTCCACAATGCAATTGGTAATGGGCAATGTATAAGTAAATTAATCAATATTTGCCATCAGCATTATAATAACTAGGAAGAAACCACTATTGTATATACAAATATAGGTTTAATCATAGATGGATAAGTAAGGAAATTATTTTTCTGAGCATAATACCTATTATTTTTTTTGAAGTTAATTCCAGAAACATTTATATTTTCCATATTCCTTGATAACTACTCTACATATATTCCTCTCGCATTGTATTAGTTAATTTAGTGACCTGACTAACTGCACAAATTATTTTTTATACTGTAAGTGTGAAATATTCTTAAATCTGCAATATTGGAAATTCTGCAAACTCATTTGACTTAAAAGTCTATACATACCTACTCAGTCATATAATGCGATGCTGCAATCCCTTATGCGATGCTGCAATCCCTTATGCGATGCTGCAATCCCTTATGTGATGCTGCAATTCCTTACTCTAGAGATAAAATGACTTTTTTTCTCAGAATGTAGGTATGTCATTTATATTTGAATGTAGTATTCAGTAGTGTATAGTATTGTTCTGAGCTGCGTTACCCACATGACAAAGAAATAGGAATCTGTTATCCAATATCAACTGCTTTTATATTTTCACTACCTGTATATTTTTCATGGTAGCTGTAGTGAATAATTGTCTCCTGCCTTGTTCGCCAATTGGAATATAATTGCCGTAACAAATACAATTGCTTTAATTAAAATATTATAATCATTATTCCATTTCACTGACATTCGTGGCTTTGAGCAATATCCGAATCACATTAAATAATTATTAGTTACACACTTATTTTTACAGCACACGTGTAAATATCACGAGTAGTTTATCATGATATATATATTCACTACTCAATTTATTGTATAATAAACATAAGGAGTTATTAGTTGTTATCGATGGAGAAATTGGTACATTCAAGTGTATTTCACGAATTTTGTCATATTGTACAGTATAGTGCTTGAAATATGCATAATACAATATAATGAAACTTATTCATCTAAAGACGTTGAACTAAATAGAAAAAGTACATTTGTATAATTATGTAATAAACAAAAAAAAACTGATGTAAATAAACATGATTTTTCGTGCATAAAGTGCTGAGTTTGTTTGATTTATTTCTGACACACTATTTAATTCATCTTTCATTTGTACCCGTGTTAAAAACATTTGAAATACAATTACAATTTAGAGCTTAAAGTGAATTGGATGATCAAATAAAATCAGTTATTCATACTCTGTGGCAAAATCCAAATCAAATTCACATTCGTAGTTTATTAATATTAACTCAATCGGGCTTACTCATGTTGGCTGGAATTTGATTTTGAGGAATGCGAGCATTGGAACTACTGTCTAAATTAGAAAAAAGAAGACCGTAGGTTAGAAAAGAGCCAAGAGCAGATAATAGCAAACTTGGATTGATATGAAATGCTGACAAAGCTGTCATTACAGGAATGTCCATGAGGGTCATATGCCGAATCAAATTTACAGTTGGCTCATCTATGCCATGGTTATAAATGCAATTTTTATGCATACCATGAAAAGTCTGCTTCAAAGCTGTAAATTGCAGAGATATTTGTGAAGCATATAGTATAACTGAAAATAATCCAAACAACGACAGAGTGACGCTTGTAATCATTTCGAAAACAAATGCATCATACATTAAATCAGAAGTACTTTGAACTAATGCATAAATTAAATTAAATATATTAAAGAACTGATAACCTAACAATATGAAGATAATAGGAGAAAGAATATCTTCTAAAAGGTTTACCAGATTTTGCAGACTTGACAGTTGATCAAAGGTATCTTTTATAACATGGATTTTACATAATGCTTTATGCAGAATCAATTTGTTGTTAAATTGCCTTACAAGAGTAGTACATCGGTGGTAGAGAATGCAACATAAACATGCTACAATTGCAGGAAATTGATGAAACATACAAATAAAACACGTATAAAAGAATGATGCTGTTATATCTCGTATAATTTCATTTTGAATGGGTAGATTAAAAGTGTAAAATTCTTGCATTTCTTTAGTTGTAAATTTTATGCAATATACACCAAAAACTCCTATTATGACTGGCATAACGAACAAAATGAACAGAAAACATTTAAATTTCTTATCTGACATAGGTGCTACTCTGAAATTTTTCTGAATAGTCTTGACATAAAATACAAATTTTTGTATCTTCGCCACTTTTGCGCTGACTAAATACCACAATACTATGGGAAATAAACCTTGACTTAATGTGTAAATCAAGGTTTGCCATGACCCATGGAACATTTCTTTGAAGTAAATGAACGTATATAAAAGTAAAACCTTCATAATTAATGGATAAGTATGCAAAATAATTTTTCTCTTTACACTTTTGTGTTTCCTTTTGACGTCTATTCCAGTGCTGCACAGTACTTTCCATATTCCTCCATATCCAATCCATAAATATTTCTCTGTATTTGAATCAGACCATTCTGTGTTTGGGCTTGGAACATCTAATGGGTATTCCATACTTAAAATAACCATCAAAATCGAATTAACTTTCTATTGTCTATTAATTAAAAATTGTAATTATCGCTTTATTTAAAAAAATTAAAATACTTTCTTTTCCTTAAATTTGTGGACAATAATTCTCCTTCTCAATGACACCAGTAACTTGCTGAACTCTGAGGACGAATTTGTATTGTTTGTTCCATCCACCCCAAAATTTCAAACTAACCACCTGATACCGAATATTGATTCTAATGCTATATTTCGTATGTCTAAACATATTGTTATGTGTTTTCCACAGTATGTTTTGTACTTACACGCGTGTGGTTGCTTTCATTTATAAAATTGCCTTTTTATATTTAAATTGTTTGTATTGATCAATATGTGTAAAATGAAAAATATACGTAATTCACTTTACTCCTCTATTTGACACAATACAATGAATCATATTCGCGCAATCAAATTAGCTCATTGTATAAACGCATCTCATTCAGAATTTATTATAAAAATCTTACCAGATATGAGTTTAGAACTTTTGTGAAGGAGATTTTACAAAACAATTATTGTTTTCTAAGTTAGTAAAATTAGTGATTTCATTCTAAGTTATATTTCGATTTCCTTTCAAATACCCATTTAATATCGCATACAAATAAAATACTTTAAGATGAGGAAATTGTGAAAATTGGTGTTAGGTCTTTAAATACTTACCTTTCTACTGAATATGTATATAGCCGTAGATAAAAAAGACAATATCCTAAATTAAGAGAACATTAAAAGGGTCTGATCTCGTTTTCAATGCATTAAACAATCGCATCTGCCTATCCCATAATTTTTCACACAAATTAAAAAATTTCGATAGAGAAACTTTTATACAAAAATAAATCTTTCTAATATTAGAGCTCTGTAAATTTATCATAGTGGAAAATTGTGCAAAGACAGAAAGTAATTAAAAAACAGAAACTAACGAAGTAAAAAAGACTTTCTGACTCTTCCCATACATTTATTATTTACCTATACCACTAAATTTTTGCATTTGCGTGACCCTTTATAATACTTTTTAAAGGCATACCCCATTATGAGATATATTACTTTCCTTATATACATATAATAATGTATAAGGAAAGCATTGTGACGGGGTCGAAAATTCGAATTCGAGTTTTCGACGGAAGAGCATGCATCAAGCATCCCTGAACACGAATCAAACGTTTATGAGGTGATGTGTGTGTGTCAGTAAATCCGTGGAGACGATATCTCACGAAATAATAGAGCAAATGGAACGAAATTTGGTACAAAAATTACAATCCGTGAATACTGGAAGTCTATTGTTTTTGGTTTATCAAATGTTAAAATATCCACAAGTTTTGAAATGAAATTATGAAAAAAAATTATCAAAAAATAAATACTCCTAATAAAGTTATGTAAATAATCACTTCTGTTGTATTTTGTCATTAGATAACGATTAAAACAAATTTTGAACGCTAGCATGAACCGTTCTCGAGATATAGCAACATTTTCAAATACATGTATCATAAAATTACAAAAAATAAAAAAAAATGTATTAACTATTGTGAATTATGTTCACTTTTAATAATGTAATGAGATAAATTTGTTATCATTATTTTCATAGATCTACTTCGTTCTATAAACGTGAGAATAAACTTTGGGTAATAGTTTGTATTTGACCCTATTAGTAGTTTATCTTTTACAAGATTAACCTACTTCTCGTCATAACGCTTGACGAAATTTCGGCCACGAATTAAGTAGTATATCGCCATCTTGACTTGCAGACGATAACGAAATTTGGTACAAAAATCACAATCTCTAAACACTGGAAGCCAATTGTTTTTATACGTAATCGAATGTTCAGAACCCCCCAAATTTTCGAGTGAAATTCTGAAAAAATCGTCAAAAAATCAAAACCGCTATTAAAGTTACCCAAATAGACATTTCTCATGTAATATTTCATTAGAAAACGATAAACATGAATTTTTGAACGCTAACATGAACCGTTCTCGAGATATTGCACATTTTTCAAAAAAATTATGAAAAAGTCATATAAAATAAAAAATATATTTCCTATTAAGAAATATGTTCACTTTTCATATGCAATATCATGCGATAAATTGGGTGACATCATTCTCGTGGATATAGCTCGTTCCATTTATGAGAAAAGATACTTCGAGTAATACTTTTGTACTTGAACGCCAATAGTCATTTATCTGCTATAAGAATAACATATTTCTCCGTCAGTAAAGCTTGGCGAGATTTTGGCGACGAACTTGGCGGAATGTCGCCAACTTGGAGATTTTTTGAAATGTTGTCAAATTAACGAAAATCTCGCCAAATGGTTTAAAATGACGCTAAATCAATGAAAATGACATGACGACTAATTATCGAAAATTCATTATCTTGGAAAGAATATAAGTATCTACTGTAAGAAAAACCTATTTTTTTTATTTTAAAAGTAGTAAATTAATTGCATTATATAAGGAAAGTCATGTGTTGCCCACATCAGATCTTTAGACATGGTTTCTTAGGTATGCCAGTCATATGACGGAATTGAAATTTTGAAAATCATTGCATCCTATTTAGCGTTATTTTTAACAATTTGGTGACCAGCTTATCAATTTGGCAACATTTTAGTCAATCTGGCAGTATTGAAAAAAGTCGCCAAGTTTGCGATATCCCGTCAATATTTTTTCTAAGCATTACGGACGGACGGAGAAATAAATTATCCTTATAATCGTTTGTTATTTTATTTCCAAGATATTCAATGTTTATCAATTAGTTGTCATTTTCATTGATTTAGCCTCATTTGTTTTTTCAATTCGGACATATTTTCGTTAATTCGGCTACGTTTAAGAAAACTGGGGGGATGCTTGAAACGTGCTCTCCCGTCGAAAACTCGAATTCGAATTTTCGACCCCCGTCACAATACTTTCCTTATACATTTTGTATATAAGGCAAGTAAAAAGTACATAAGAAACTCGCTTCTTTTACGTTTGTTTGTAACACTGAACAGTACATATGTCAAACTGGGAGAATAATCTAGCGAAATGTCGCCAAGTTGGCGATATTTATCCCATATTGGCGAAAATATCATCAAAAATGACGCCAAGTTAATGAAAATGATGCCCAGTTGATGAATTTATGATTAAAATATTTTAAAATATGGACTATATTGTTTATTGAGGATGCATGATAACAATATTGATAATTATTAATTTAGAGTTGTGTGTAATATAAGTTAATTGGGTACGAAATAGCTTTACATGTTACATTTCTGTGTGTGTGAGAGTGTGTGAAATATTATAATCCGTAAATACTAGAAATCTATTAAATTTAAACACGATAAAATGTTTAGAAAATAAAAAATTCAAGTGAAATTTTTGGAAAATCATTAAAACAACTGAAATTTCAATAACTGTACATAAATAAGCATTTCATATGTAAATTTTACTTTCCTTATATACTTAATGTATAAGGAAATTATTGTGACGAGGACGAAAATTCGAATTCGATTTTTCGACGGGAGAGCACGTTTCAAGCATCCCTGATCACGAATTAAGAATTTTTGAGGTGATGTATGTGTGTGTGTGTGTGTGTGTCAGTGAGTCTTTGGAAGCCATATCTCACGAACAAATGGAGCGATTCGAATGAAATTTGGTACATAAATCACAATCCATGAATACTGGAACCTTATTGTTTTTAAACGCAATCGATTGTTCAGAATTCCCCTAAATTTTCGAGTGAAATTTTAAAAAAATCATCAAAACATCAAAACCTTTAATAAAGTTACGCAAATAGACATTTCTTATGTAATTTTTCCTTAGAGAGCGATTGACATAAATTTTAGCTAAAACGCTAGCATGCACCTTTCTCGAGATATTGCACATTTTTCAAATAAATTTATCTAAACTCCCATAAATTAAAGAAAAGTATATATTAACCTTTGAGAAACATGTTCACTTCTCATATGAAATATCATGCGATACATTTGGTGGCATCATTGTCATGGATCTAGCTCGTTCCATTCATGAAAGAATAAATACTTTGGATAATGCTTTTTTATCTGAACGCCAATAGCCATGTATCTGTTATAAGAATGACTTATTTCTCCGTCCATAACGATTGGCAAGGTTTTTGCGACGAATTTGGCGGATGTCGCCAACTTGGGGACGTTATTAAATGTTGCCAAATTAACGAAAATTTCGCCAAATGGATAAAAATGGCGCTAAATCAATGGAAATGACGACTAATTGACGAAAATTCAGTATCTTGGAAAGAATATAAGTATCTACTATAAGAATAACCTATTTCTTTTACTGTAAAAGTAGTAAATTCATAGCATTATATAAGGAAAGTCATGTGCTGCTCACATCAGATTTTTTTTAATTAGAAAATGAATGACGCATGCATTAGAAATCAAATTACTTTATTACTAGTGCATGAGCCATTTTCGAGATACAGCATATTTTCGAAATACATTTATCAAAATATTACGTGAAACTAAAAATTATTCTCTGTCGTGACATTTATTCACTTTTCATATGCAATGTTATGCTACAAATTTGTTTACATCATTCACAAAGAACTTAATTATTTTTTAGTCGCCAGAAATTATAATTCCGTGTAATAGTTGGGCCCAACAATTCAGCAATGGTCATTTATTTATTTATATTTAAAATAATCCTTTATCTCTCCGTCTATCTATAACACTTTGTAATAAATTTGGTACATCTGGTTACTAATTTGGTAAAATACCGTCAATTTGGTGACGTTTTTTTTATATAGGTACCAATTTGACAAAAATTTCTAAAATGACCTTAATTAACAAAAATAACGCAAAATCGATGTATTACTTAAAACGCTTTAATATTTGGATTATTGCTTATTGCTTATGCTTATTGCTTATTGCTTATTGCTTATGCTATCAATATCAATAATTTTCAAATTAGAGTTGAGTGGTTTATAAATTTGTTCGATACTTCGAAATAGTTTCATATGCTGTCAGAATGCGCCAAATGTACAATTCAACGTTCAAAACACTGTTGGAACTTATACATTATTACATTACTTATATAGCATGATGTATAAGGAAAGTACTGTGACGGAGTCGAATATTCGAATTTGAATTTTTGATGGAAGAGGACGTTTCAAGCATCCCAGAACACGAATAAAACGTTTTTGAGATGATGTCTCTGTATGTGTGTATGTGTGTGTGCGTGTGTATGTGTAAGTGTGTGTGTGTGTGTGTGTGTGTGTGTGTGTGTGTGTGTGTGTGTGTATGAGTGTGTGTGTATGAGTGTGTGTGTGTCAGAGAACCTGTGGAGACGATATATGATGGAACCGAATGGAGCGATTCGAATGAAATTTGGTACAAAAACTACAATCCGTGAATACTGGATTTCTATTGTTTATAAACACAATCGAATGTTCTGAATCCCTCTAAATTTTCGAGCGAAATTTTGAAAAAATCAACAAAAAATCAAAACCTTTAATAAAGTTACGTAAATAGACATTTATTATAAAATTTTCCGTTACAAAACGATTGGCATGAACTTTAGAATGCTAGCATGAACCGTTCTCGAGATATTGCACATTTTTCAATTAAAATTATCAAAAAATCACATAAATTAATAGAATGTTAACTATTGAGAAGCATGTTCAATTTTTCATTTGTAATATCATACGATAAATTTGGGGACATTAATCTCGTGGATCTAGCTCGTTACATTCACGAAAAAAGATACGTTGAGTAATACTTTTGTATTTGAACGACAATAGTAGTTTATCTGCTATAAGAATAACGTATTTCTCGGTTCATATGTCGAGATTTTGGCGACGAATTCGGTAGATTAGACAAAGTCAAACTGAATCACACGAGGCATGATGATCGAACCAAAAGCACCCGGATTAGATAAAACCAAAGAGTTTGTATCTTTAGAAACATTCGTTTTACAACTATTCAAAATTTGTAAATAGCTGAATACCAAGAACAATTTGTCATTACGTTTGTATCAAAATGATTTCTTAAATGCTAGTTCAGTAATATTATCCTTAAACCAATCACGTCTCATTAAATTTAAATCGCTTAAGAATGATTTATATGATATTCAGTATTTCTAGCTATTTTTTGGTTTGTTTTGGTTTAGTTTATGGCGTTGCGGTAAACTTATCTCATCTTGCTGCTAACTAACTGCAGACCTACACTTTAAAGCGGATTCCTTGCCACTACAAACACACAGAGATGTGTATCTGTGAACCTTGCAAGTTGAGAATTCGACAATAATAATGCTACCTTATACGACAGAATAATAAAAACTAATTTCTGCAAATGATATAAACCTTGAACGAGAATAAAACCTTACCCAAACGTTAATTATTAAGCGTTGGATAGTTGAAAATGTGAGCATTTATAAAAGTTGTCTTGCTAAAACAACGCATGCATACATAACTATGTTTCGAGCCGTACATAAAATCATTCAATCTCATTCCAATCACTTTCCATGTGTACCAAACACCTTGACGAGAATTGCAAAAATTTTAAATGCGCGATATTTCGGTGAATATTCAACTTAGAAATCTGGCAATTTTTACTTTCCCTACAATTCTTCATACTCGAGTTGTCGACTGATCTAAACGTTTTGGGAACTCTGGAACATGAAAAAACTGTTCTTAGCGTGATGTCAGTGTGCGTACCTGTCTGTGTGCATCCTGTGCCATGTATGTATTTACTCTAACTCAAAGACTATTCGACGAAATTTCATAAAATTTAGTAAGTTCTTCGTACTTTTCACTAGTGCTGATTAGATTTCAGTATGATTAGGGAAAAAGAAACCTGCCCTTTCTTTTCAAGAAATGATCTCCAAAAACTGTATGTATCCACTCTGAAAAACTGACATCTGAAAAATTGAAAATCTGAAAAATTGACAGGCAAAATTTCACAAAATTTCGATGGTAAAAGAAAATTAATTTATGTTTAGGGAAAATAATATGCTGCCCTCATCAGATTTTTTATTTGACTAATGTGACATCAAATCGGATGTTCCTTTGAAGATGTCCTGTATAAAAAGTTACATTTTGTAGTTTTATGCATATACATCCCCATTCAAAATACATTATATATCCAACATATCTACATGATATATGCACTATTTTCTGTAAAGAAATATGTTTTTCACGATCAACAGGGTTAAAGAAAATAATCTGTTAAAAGCAACTGTTAGAAATAAATTTCAAACCATCCTGCACAATCATAAAATATTATTACATGAGCAAATTAAATTTATTAGTCTGCAGGTGTTATTGTAAAATCAAATACATGCACATCACATTAAATCAAATTCATGTATATTACATCATTATGTATACAGTTAAATCAATTACATGCATATTATAGTATTACAATGCTTGTAACTGCGCCTTGTGAGAATACAGGATTATCTTAATAGGAGCAAACTATGAATTTGAGGGACTACAATTGTTTCAAAGGTATTATGGTATTATTAGCTAGCTCATATGGCTTCCAAAATCGGTTGCTGCATTTCTGTTGTTGCATTGTCATGAATCGGTTGCTGCATTTTCACTTATTGGTATTTTAAAATAGTTTAATGATATATTATTTAAATTTACGTGTTAAAATTATCTGAAATATATTCCGAAATATGTTGTTTCCTTCATGTTTTGCAATATACTTCATATTAACTTTTTAGTGTCATTGACTAGAATTTTAAAAAATCAAATTCTATTTCATCTTAGTCGATAAAGTTAACCCTAATACATTCTGATACTGGTTACATCTTTTATATTTTTATTGCATTCTGTTTAATTTGCCTTTTTAACTGGTATTTTAAAGCATTTTGATTAAATGAAATCTAAAATTGGAAAAAAATACCCAACGTTGCTCAGTGTTTAAAGCAGGAATTCATTTAATTCATTCATTCATCATTTCAAAAAAACGCAGTAGTCCGTTAAGCGGGCGAAAGTTCTCAATAAATTAGCGGTGAACGCTTTTAGCCCCCTAGGCAAAAGAACACATGGTATGCCACTCTCGCTTCATGGGCGCATAGTACAACATGTGTACACGGCACGGGTACTGGCCGATATGCCAGATTGAAGGCTACACCATAAGAGGACTGAATAAATATCACGTCTTAATCCATTAGAGCCTGACGTTGCGTTTTCGCAACATTAATTTAAAAATTTGTAAATTATTTTCCAAGTAGTGTTTTAAAATATTTTTTGTGTATGTTGTAGAAAAAGCTTCAGTGTTTTTGGAAAAAAATAGATTTTGTTTCAGTTTGTAAATTTTTAGAGAAATTAATAACTGTATTGAGTATTTTTAGCAAAATTTTATTTGTTAACTTTGAGTTGCTCTCACATATGGCAGCACAGGTCCTGGTAAATTATGAAGCAATTCTTATTTTCTACAGACGTTAGTTTACGAAATGGCGTCGAATGGTAAGGACATTTTTTTTGTTTTTATTATTGTAGATAACAGTTATTTGAAATGTTGCGAAAACGCAACGTCAGTCCTTAACAGTGTATGAATGAACATAAACTGATATTTTATTTGTAACTGGATTTCCTTTTCAGATAAGTCTATATCTCGAAAATAACAATTTCTAACGTTGAATGAAGCCGTGGACTACCTGCAAAAATTAGACGATGATGGTTCAGAATTTTCATCAGATGAAGATTGTGAAGATAAAACTGATTTAGTTATAATCCCACCGGCCTCGACGTTTTGATAGATGAAGAATGACGACATATACATTGATGACGACATATACGAAGATAAATTGCCAATACCGAAAGACATAACAGTTGAGGTTGAAATTGTTGAGGTTGAATAGTTGAGGTTGAAACATCTAAAAAACATAATAAAATATCCAACTCATCTAAGAAAAAGAAAGGATAAATTTCTTGGTCAAATTATTCGCCCATATATGCGATGATGCCTGATGACAAGGAATCTACAGAAAATGCAAGAAAAGATGTAATTATGGAAAAAATGCATAATCTCGAGCCCATGAATGTATTTTAAAGAATCTCTTGGAGAATATCTCTCAAGAATCTGAAATATATGCACATCAGAGTAATATTCAAATTTTTTCTCTTTCTGTTCCAATGTTGCCGAGCTTTATAGACTTTCTCCTTTGCACTGGATATGTATGGCTTCCTCAAGAACAAGTACACTGATCAATTGCTGATAATGTCAGTTGCCCATTAGTACATGCAACAATGTCGCGTGCGATATATACTAGTATAAAGCAGAATCTCCATATTTCAGATAATGGTGCTTTGGATATAACCGACAAATTGGCAGAGGTTCGGCTATATATATATATCTTAAATGCCAATTTTATGAAATATGGTGTTTTTTCAACACATCTTTATATCGATGAAAAATGATACCGTACTATGGTCGACATTTTTGTAAAATGTTTATGAAGGGAAAGCCCGTTCATTTTGGGTACAAAGTTTGGTGCTTAAGTTCATCAGAAAATGCCCCATAATACCGGAAAATGCCCCATAATACAAGTGAATAAAATGAAAAAGGAAAAACGTGGAACATTTGAATCCGCCTTTGATAAGAAACATAACATTGCAGTAGTTCGTTGGAATGATAATGCTGTCATCTCAATTGCTACTAACTGGGATACAATTGAACCACCAACAATGGCCAAAAGGAACTCAAGAAAAAAAATATATATCCATAAAGCAACCCAAACTTATCGGAAATTACAACAAATATATGGATGACGTGGACCTACTTCATAATTTTATAGCTATGTATAGAGTGCAAATAAAGGGCAAGAAATGATGGTGGCTGATTTTCACAAACTTTATTGATGTCGCTAAAGCAAATTCATGGAAACTCTATAACATTGCTATAAAGACAAAACTTTATATTTTAGATTTTCAACGAACTGTTGCTTTGTCATTACTAAAAACAAAAGATGAAGCTTCTCAAGACATGCAACCTTCATCTTCATTCACCCATTGGTCGGCTATCTGTATTTCAGAATTTAGCTTTGAATGAAACCAGAAAAGATCCTACAAATCATATTATTGAAATAAATCAGGCAAACGAAAGAAAAGGATGTAAACATTGTAGCAGTTAGACAGTAACTGTTTGTAAAAAATGTAATGTGCCTCCGCATAGTAAATGCTTCAAAGATTTTCATGTATTCACAAAGTCATCGCATTGTACTGACGTTGCGTTTTCGCAACATTTTGTATTTCATTAACCAATAAATATTTTTCTCATCGGACACTTCAAATAATTGATAATTCAAATAATTCGAATTTCAAATGAATCTCGACTTGTACCAAATTTAATGGTTGTAAGTAGCTTTGAGTTCCCTCATGGCGACCAACAACGAACAAACAAACATACAAACATCTCTATTTATTATTATTCAGTGGTTTTTGACATTAACTCACATAGTTTTCGAAACCGGTTGATTTCTTTCATTTTTGTTACATGATCATTAATACCACTCAGTCATTGGTATTTTCAAATTAGTTTATTCGAATGTTATTATAACTTATTTGATGTACTATATAGCTCTTATAGCTTCTGAAATCCGTTAGGTTTGAGATGTATTTCTTGTATATATGTGTGAGACCAGAAATAGATCTCACATTTGATGAGACAGTTTTATGTGAATATTTATTGTGGACAAAACGGCGAACAAAGTGTGTAGTCTGTCTGGCACCGATTTTTATCACTCCGTGATCCTAAAGGTCAGAAAACCATAAATTTAGGGGTGCAATACCAGAGGGGCTGAGCTGGGCCTTACGAAATGTGGAATGGTTCCATTGGTTGAAGGAGTTGAAACTATGTACTTGTAGATGATACATTGTATTATTTTTGACCATCTAAAATACCACCTAAATTTGAAAATGAACGACAATTGTGGGCTATGCTAGTGGGTGATACACAAATCCCATGCAAGTACAATAGCACCTTATAAATAGCATAGGTGTTTGAAACCTAAAGATGTCAAATGTGTTGAACTTCATTATTGTATCAAATTTTATCCGAAATGTGGTTATACAATAATCAGAGATATTTAGTCAGAGATGACTGAACGTATATCGATAACGACCATCATTCTGGCAATTTATCAACAGTCGATATCCTGAGTATTAAATATGTAAACAATAATTTGAACTCTTTGCACCTTAAAGACACCCAAACATAGAGTTAGTTATGTGGCACAAATTAATCAAAGGAGTTTTAGTCATCATTCAATTTTATAACTTCAAAGAACTCTACTGACAAGGATTACTATGTTGATTACGTGTTCCAGAGATGGCATAGTAAGGATAAACAGAAATTGTTTAAAATGTTCAATTATTGGTGAAGGTAAAATGTTGGTTAACAATTAAGGATAAAAAAATGTCCCTACAATTTCTCACGGATCAGAACAAGCACTTTTGATGGACAATCTGTAGTATGCACAATGTCGCTTGGGAATTTGGGACCAAATTCTTACCGCATGAAGAGCAGGTCTTCAGTTTGGACATCGACTTCTTAGTGAAGAGCAAAATACATCATAACCAGCAAGCTTCGTAATTTTCCATTCAGGCTCCGGTTGACTTCTGGTTACCAAGCTAATTCCCTGATTTTTAGCTGCAGAATATATTGTTGAGAATACAGAAACGGACATTGATAAAAGTGAATGGATGTTGTTTAGAGAGATTCAAAAATATATAGTGACATATGAAAATTTAAAAAATGCAGTTAGAGGATATTGTTAGCAATATCTACCAGTAGGCCATGCATAAATCCCATACATTTGTGAAGAATAATTTTGCGGGTACACCTCAAAAACAAGTGTTTGTAACCTAAAAATGGCCATATGTGTTGAGGAACGCTATTTCATCGAGTTTTATGAGGAAAGCGGTTATATTCAGTTTGATGCAATGAGGAAGATTCCGTCAAAGACTCCGTAACTACCAACTTAATTACCAACGTAAATCATTAAAGTGTTATGAGATGATTAAATTGAAAACAAGTATAATTAAATTGAGTACTTTGAGTATGTTCTTACTCAAATCAAAAATGCAATATATAGTTATTTGAGAATATAAATCATATATAGGTCTTCTAAATTTTAAAACTATTTACTAAATTGGACTATAAACTTTAAAAGTATTGAGTAAAATATTTCAATTTTAAACATATAATTAATGGATGTTAACCTCATATTCATATATGAAATACATACATCATATATTAGTGAAAATTATAACTGTATTATATTAATGCAAAGTATGTTTAATACTTATGGCATTCCTTATGGCAAAAATAAATCTCATTTAAATTTGAGTCAAATATTTAGTATGGGAGATGATAACGCAACTGTCTGTCAATCTCTAATCTCTATGAAATTGTTTTTATAGGCTTCGACAAAGTTTTGTCTACGAAAATACAACAAACATGATTCTCATGTTTATGATTATAATATTATATTCAATTCTACTATAGAACACGTGATGTTAACAAATTTAGTTGTCAGTTGAAATATTGGTACTTCATACTGAACTATTATAATTATTATATATCATAATATTATATTTCATGATATTATATTTCGTAATATATATTTCATAATATTATATTTCATATTATATATTTCATAGTATTATATTTATAATTATTCCTTAAATATTATAATTACCATCGCAATTCATTAGAGTGTAATAAAATGATTGTATTGAAAACAAGATTGATTACATTAACTATTCTGAACATGTTCTTGTATAAAAAAAAGTAGATTATATCATTATTTTACAACATAAATCATATTTCGGACTTGCGAAATGTAAAGTAAATTAAATTGTACTGTAAATTTTAAAAGTATTGAACAAAATATTTCAACTTTAGAACTTTAATTAAAGGATGTTAATCTCACATTCTTGTATGGTATACATAAATCATAATTACAATTGTGCACATAACTATGTTTTGCTAATGAAGTTCTTTTCTATTTATATTTGCTCAGAACCAAATTAGACGAAATATGTCCGTTGGTAAGAAGTTACCCAATGGTTGAGAGTATTAAAACATGCTTCAGATGAAATATTGACTGTACTGTCATTACCTAAACCACAAATACGGTCATATGTCGAATAAAATTTATAGTTGGTTCTTCAACACCCACCTTGAAAATAAAGTCATGTTTCATGCATATAGCCATGATTTTGTTCTAAATTGGTAAATTGCAGAAATGTTTGTGAAGATCACATTATGATTGAAACTATTTAAGGTATAGTCAATATGATACTTGCTAACATTTGCAAAGCTATTACATTATCGTATCATACGAAAGATGATTGTACTGCTGTAGTTAAGAAGAATAGTAAATATCCAATATGGCAACATGGAACTACTGAGAGAATATCTTCTAGAAGAATTACCTGTTTTGTAGCTTTGACACCTGACCAACGGCATCTCTAATGGTAATGCTTTAAAGAGACATTTTATTTACAAGAATCAATGTCTGATGTAATATTGATAAGGACGGCGGTAGATAATACAATACAAACATGTTACTATTGCATTGCAAAATACTAATTAATAGCATAAAAAGAACAAATGAGAAGAACACATCATGTTATATGTATTGAATATTAATGTTCAACATATTGGTTAAAATTGTCATATTTATATATCGTGCAATACGCAGTTTGAAAATTTAATGAAATGTAGTACAAGACCACTTTATCTGATAAAGACAATGTTCAGCAACCATTTTCCTCTATAGTACCTACATTGCATGCGAAAATAAAATTTTTCAACTTTCGTTTTGATTGCTTTGAATGCCATAAAGTAATTAGTTATGAGCATTGTACAATTAGAGCAATTTATATTTGTCAAGATCAATACAATACTGACAAAAAAGCATTTATTATACGTACAAATATAGGTTTTACCGTTAATGGGTTGGTAAGGAAGATTGTTTTTCTGAACGCCTTTTGCGTTATTTGGCGTTAATTCCAGTTGTACATACCATTTACAATATTCCTGGATAAACACGCCACGCACTATATTCCTCTCTTACTGCAGTAGTTACTTTTGTGGTTTGATTTACTGGCAAGAAAAAATTTTCCAAACTACAAGTCAGTTGTGATATATTCATTTTTAATCCTGAAATATTAGAAATTCGGCAATCTCAGTTTATTTGATTGACTAAAATTATTCATACTTAGTCATTTGATGCAGAGTTACAATCTTTTAAATTTTATTTCTCCAGACATAAAATTATTTTATTTTCACAGAACATAGGTTTTTTCTCAGAATATATATTTTAATGCAGTATTGAGTAGTATGTAGTAATGTTCTTATCTACATACTCCATGGCAACCAAATGGGCCTATGGGTGAACTCTGATTGTTATCCAATATTGAGTGTCTATATACATAATTGTCAAAGCATAATATTTTCATTATCTGCATTTTTCTTCATTGTAGCTATCGTTGAAATCAATGTTCTGGGTAGTCCATTAAGTGGAGTAGAATTGCCGCATCAAATAGAATTGTACCATTTAAAATATCCGGGTTATTTTATTTGAATCATATTAATGAGATTTTAAAAAATCCAAATTCAATTAAATATTTATTAGTTAAACACACGTGAGGCTACCATGATATAAATTTTCTACTTAACTTATTATACATATGTATGTGGATATGAAAATAGATAAAAAAAGAAGTGAACAACCATCCGATTCTTGCAATCGTTCTCGAAATACTTGAGAATAGGTACCCTAGTGAACAACATGCTTTTATAAACACAGATAGATACATGCTGGATAGATGTGTTGGTGCTGGTGCAGGAATCTACTGTAAACATTTTGCATTTAATAAATGAGTTGGTAGAGATATAACTAGTTTCGTTGGTGCAGTGGAGGCTATCAGTGTAGACTTAGAATATATATCAGCTCATAAATACTATTTCACCAAGGTCGTTAATTTGTCCAATTCCATGGCTGCTCTGCAAGTTATATATAGCAATGGAAATTGTAACTCGAGGCAAATTCATGACTGCAGGTTGTTCTTAATCTCTTTGGCTAATTCTGTCATGCTATAGTGGGTTCCAGCCCACTGTGGTGTGGTAGGAAATGAAAGGGAGGACATCTTGTCGAAGTAGAGAACTGCTGTACTTCATAAATAAATCCATTAAAGATATTCCATTCCGTCTAACGTCAAATTAAATTGGAGTTTGGACAAAAACTATTTGATAATGAACGAATTAGAATATTATCCTATATACATGTAAATCATTGAAATCCATATATAGCTTAGAAATAACGTTGTGTACCCAATTCTTCAAGTAGAGTCTCACTGATGTTGGTCGGTTTTTCAATTTGAAGAACGCAACCACTGGAACTTTTGTCTAAATTAGAAAAAAGTAGACCGTAGGTAAGAAAAGAGCCAAAGGCAGAAAATATCAAACTTGGATGTAGATGAAGTACTGACAAAGCTGTCATTACAGGGATCTCTGTAAGAGCCATATGCCGAATCAAATTCACAGTTGACTCATCCATTCCATGTGTGTAAAGACATTTTTTATGCATATCACGAAAATGTTGCTTCAAAGCTGTAAATTGCACAAATATTTGTGAAGCACAAAGTATAACTGAAAACACGCCAAACAACACAAACGTGATGCTTGTAATCATTTCTAAAGCAAAGGTAACGTACATAAAATCAAAAGTACAGTGCACTATTGAAAAATAAAGAAAAATATGATAAAGTATTGATAACCTAATAACAAAAAACTAATAGCAGAGAAAGAATCTCTTCTAGAAGATTTACCAGATTTTGCAGACTTGAGAGCTGGTCAAAGATATCTTTTATATCAGTGATTTGAAATGATGTTTTATGTAGCTTCCCTTTGGTATTAAATTGCGATACAAGGGTACTACATCGGTGGTAGAGAATACAACATAAACATGCCACTATTGCAGGAAACTGATAAAACATATAAATGAAACATGGGTAAAGGAAGAAAGCTGTTATATCTCGTATATATCCATTTTGAATTTGTAGAATAAAAGAGTAAAACTCTTGCGTTTCTTTATCTGAAAATTTAATGTAATATGCACCAAAACCGCCTGTTATTACAGGGATAGCAAACAAAATGAACAAACTACATTTAAATTTCGTATCTGGCGAGGGAGCTACTCTAAAATCCTTCTCAATAACTCCAACGTCAAAAGCAAATCTTTGTATATTTGCCACTTTCGCGTTGACTGAATGCCACAATACTATTGGAAATAAAAATTGATTTATTGACGAAATTAAGAGTTGCCACGTGCTACAAAACGACTCTGAGAAATAAATGAACATATATAAAAGTGAAACCTTCATCATTAATGGGTAAGTATGCAAAATAATTTTTCTCTTTACTCTTTTGTGTTTCACACTGACGTCTATTCCAGTGCTGCACAACACATTCCATATACCTCCATACCCACTCCATACAGGTTTATCTGCATTAATATCAGACCATTCTGTGTTTTGGTTTGGAACATCTAATGGGAATTCCATACTTGAAATAACCATCAAGATCTATATTATTGTTCTATCTTCTTCTAGCCCAAAATTTTAATTTTCACTTTATTTAGAAAAATAAAAAAGTATTTCTTCTCATCAAAGACTTGTAACTTGCTAAATTGTGGGGACGGCACGTCTTTGGAGTGTTTGTTTCAATCCAGAGATTGCAGACTATCCATATGTAACCGAATATTGATTCTAATGCAGCATTTCGTGTATCTAAGCAGATTGTTATATTATTTCTAAAGCGTGTTTTTTATTTGCTCGCGAGTGGTTGCTATCATTTATGAAATTACATTTTTATATCTAAATTGCTTGTATTGTAATGATCCATTTATATGGTGTAGAAGGGAACGAATTCATAATTCACTTTACTCTTCTATTTGATTCGCGAAATCAAATCAGCCCATTGTATAGACCCACATCACCCAGCTATTATAAGAATCCTCCCAGATTCATTCATCGAACTTTTGGCTGAGAAGTTTACAATACAATCATTGCTTTTAGATTAGTAAAATTAGAGCTTTCAGTCTAAGTTATACTTCGATTTCTTTTCAAATATCCATTTAATGTCGTATACAAATAAAATGCTTTAAGATGAGCATCAATCATAAAAATTGACGTTAGGTCTTCAAATTATTTGCCTTTCATGTGAGTATGTATTATGCCGCTTATAAAAAATACGATATCCTGAATGAAGAGAAAGTTTTAAAAGGTTTAATATGGTTTTCAATCCATTAAAAAATCACATCTGACCATCATATGGTTTTCCATACAAATTAACCAATTTCGATATTATAGAGACATTTTACACACATTACATGTTTCTTATATTATATCTGTCCGAAAATGTATATCATTGTCAGAGACTGTGCTAAGACAAATATGTATAATTAATCCTTGGTTGATTTGCATCCGGGTATTCCACATATGAATAAATCTATCAAAACCTAAGAGATCGATCCGATTTCTGATCCCATCACAATATTTAATTTTCACCTATATCACTAAATTTTTACATCTGCGTATCCATTCAAGATATTGTTTTAATAGAAATACACCATTAAGAGATTTATTTTAATATTATGCATCTTCTATCTCTTCTTTACTTGTATTAATGTATCCGCCAAATGTGTAAAAACTATCGAAAACGGAGAAACCGATCTTTGACCTTTCCTCAATACTTACTCTTCAGCTATATTCATAAATTTAAATGTGTGCATATACATTTTAAATATTGATTTTATAGGCATACCTGTGGCATTAACTCTCCAAACGCATAAATCTATAAAAACCAGAATGCTCGTTATATGACCTCATCACAATACGTTCGTTTCCTCTATATGACTAAACATTTTATATTTTCGTACATCTTTTAGATATTGCTTTTATAGGCATATCCCCATTTCGTGAATTGTATTATGTATATCTTGTATCTCTTCTGCCTAAAAAATTCAGATATTCCACAGACATGCAAATCTATTAAAATCAGAGAGCAAGCTTTTTAACTCTATCTCAATTCTTATTTGTTCTTCCAGTATACCAGTTTTAAATGTTTTCTATATTTGCGTATTATTTTACGTATATTATTTTACATATTTTATATTGGTGTATTAGATATTAATGTAATTGGGAAATCGTTGTAAAGTACTGAGATCTGTTTTGTTTCTAGTGTAAAGTAACTATATTTTCATGTGTCAATGTAAAGCCTGTGAATTCTTCTAATTGGTCCACATGGAGTATGTTCTGGAAGGTGTGCAGATTTATTCATTTCAAAAGTAACATAACTCCAAATCTTAGATTAAGTGATACAGATAGCATCATGACCAGGGACAATAACGCACTGATTCAGGATTATAACTGAAACACATTTATTGCGCACACAAAAATTATACAGCATCTGGCTGCATAAAATATAGACATATACCAAAGAGCCAGTATTGCACGCTCCTGGAATTTAACTTAAAGCTAAATATTGACTTTCGACCAGGCCTACTGGTAAAACCAGTTTTTTGGTAACTAGCGAAATAAAACCTAAATAGTCGAATTTTACCAAACTGCATCCGAGGACATCGAGATATTTTCCGATTGTTATTATACCAGTTTTAAATGTTTTCCATATTTGCATATTATTTTATGTACTAGCCCAATACCCGTTGAAAATCAACGGTCTCGCAATAAGCAACTCCTGAATAATGTAAATTTTTGAATAATTTGCGTTTCACATTTATTCGGCAAATTGAATATTTTGGTGTGCAGAACACCCTGAAAAACAAAATTTTGAAAAACTTAAATTGCGCACTTCTTCCTTTCGAACTATCTACCCGTACACCAAATTAAAGTCTCTATCTCATCCCGAAGCATACTATTTTATTATTTCTCCTTTCGAACGTTTTTCTGTGAAGCACACCCATAAGTGAACATTTTTAAAAACTCTGTTTGTCTTGGGCGTTTTATCAGACGATTAGCTCATATACCAAATATCAAGCCTCTATCACATTTAAAAGGAATCTTGCCTCATTTATTCGGAAAATCGAATATATTAGTGTGCGGCACCCCTTAAAGTAGCAAATATTGAAAATCCGAAATTTCACTCTTACTTCTTTTCAAACTTCCCTTTCACTCTTACTACCTTTCAACCCGTATACCCAATTTGAAGTCTCTATCCTATCGCAAAGTATGTTTTTTCCAGCACTTCACCTTTAGATAATTTTTCTGTGTAGCACCCCGTTAATGAACATTTTTGTCAAACCGTATTCATCTTTGGTTCTTTTGTCAAATAGTTAGCCCATATACTACATTTAAAGCCTCTATCACATTGTAAAGGATGTATTTTTCATTTCTTCGGCAAATCGAAAATTTTAGTGAGCGACAACCCCTACAATAGCCCGCCCACACATTTTGTTACCATTAGCCTTAGGGTTGGTCGTGTGGTCTGAGCCTTCAATCTCCTACACTAGCAAAGGTTGAAAAACTGAAATTGCACAATTTCTTCCTTTCAAACTTTTTACCCGTACACCAAATTTGAGGTCTGTATCTCATTGCGAAGTATGTTTTTCTAGCATTTCACCTTTAGAATGCTTTTCTGTGGAGTACCCACCCCCTTAAATATACATTTTTGAAAACTATATTCTTCTTGTGATTTCTATCAGACGATTCGCCCATATACGAAATATCAAGCCTCTATCACATTCTAAATGGGGTGTTTTTCCTTTATTCCAAAAATTGAGCATTTTTGTGTGCGGCACCTCCTAAAGTAGAAAATATTAGTAAACGGAAATTGTACACGTTCTTCCCTCCAAACTATCTACTCTTAGACAAAATTTGATATCTCTATCTCATCTCAAAGCATGTTTTTTTATCAATTCACTTTTCGAATGTTTTTTCTGGAGCACCCCCTTAAACGAACATTTTTGATAAACTATTTTGTCTTGGGTGATTTCATAAAATGATTAGCCCATATACCAAATTTCAAGCCTCTATCAAATTTTATAGGAGTCTTTTCTCATTTCTTAGGTAAATCGAACATTTTGTTGTGCGGCACCCCCTAGAAAATATTGGAAATTTGAAATTGCAAACTTTTTTCCTTTCGAACGATTTACCCATACACTAAATTTGAAGTCTCTATCTTATCGCTAAGCATGCTTTCCTATCATTTCACTTTTCGAAAGTTTTGGTGTGGAGAACCCCCCTCTGTTGAACGTTTTCGAAAAATTCAATTTTTTCAGGGGGTTTTATCGAACGACCCAGCAGTGTACCAAATTCCAAGTCTCTATCTATTCGGGAAGTGCCTAAAAAGCGTGACAGATAGACAGACGGATACTTGGCAATTGGTATATATAGATATTATTTTAAATATTTTATATTGGTATATTAGGTATTAGTGTAATTGGGAAATCGTTGTAAAGTACTGAGACCTGTTTTGCTTCTACTGTAAAGTAATTATATTTTCATGTGGCAATGTAAAGACTGTGACCTCTTCTTAATGGTCCACTTGGAGTATGTTCTGGGAGTTGTACAGATTTATTCATTTCAAATTTGACATAACTCCAAATCTTAGATTAAGTAATACAGATAGTCTCATGACCAGGGTCAATAATGCATGGATTCAGGATTTTAACTGAAACACATTTATTGCGCACACAAAAATAATACAGCAACTGGCTGCATAAAATATATACATACACCAAACAGCTAGTATTGCACGTTCCCGGAATTTAACTTAAAGATAAGTATTAACTTTCGACCACGGCTAGTGGTAGAACCATTTTTGCGGTAACCAGCGAAATAAAAGCTAAATAGCCGAATTTTACCAAACTGCATCCGAGGACATCGAGATATTTTCCGATTGTTATTATACCAACACTAGTAGAATACACAATGGAACAGAACCTTGCATCTTCTACGCACTCACATAGTGACTCCGGCTTCCAACAACCCCCAAAGCAACTTGACTCGTAGCGACTTGATTCCCAACCTCTATCACGATCCGAAACTTATCCTGCCGAACTACCGGGCAGCAGAATTGTTACTTGGTTTGGTGATTGGTCTACAATTCCGGAACCAATCAGAAGTTATTAATATAAATCGAAACATAAATTAGAACTTAACTGAAGTAAATAGCAATTAAAGTTCATATAGCCCTCACAACCTCTATTTAGAGATTGGTTTAAAAATGTGTGTTAATCATTACAATTGATATACTCATAAAATGCATAAATAACGAAATGTGGAAATTCCTACTTTCTTTAATGTATCTCCATATTTAATGAGGCAGTATTTTACTTACTTCGTTATCATAACTGAATTCCTTCATAATTTCGAAATGTTTTTCATAGTAACACATGGCGTTTCACATATAATCGTCACGTATAACCATATTTTGCACAATCTATTTACACTCTTACGTACAAATACTAACTATTTTAGAAATTCTGTTGCCGAATCCATTTTTCTTTATTTACTTAACCAGTTCTTGATATCCAGATTGGTTAATGATAATATATGTACGATATTCTATATTGAGTATACTAATACTGCATTTTCTCGGTTATTTTAACTAAATGCCGTAACCTCGGTGCAGGCTAAATGCTTATTTATAACGGTGGACCATAATAAGTGACATGTTTTATTCTCAATTTAAGCAATTTTAATCTATATGAATAAAATTGAAAATCTGTCTGTCTGTCAGTCTGTTTGTCTCATCATCACGGGAGAACGGCTGAACCGAATTTAATGAAATTTTATGGGTAGCATTGAAATAGCCCCATTTGGAATTTATTCAATGTTTCTACGACCAGAGGTTCTCGAGATATTAATGAAAAATGGAACTTTCGTTTGTTTCTTCATCACGGGAGAACAGCTGAACCGAATGTAATGAAATTTTGTGGGTAGCCTTGAAACAGCCCCTTAAATTTAGTCCAAATTTCGAGTTTCTAAAACCAGGGGCTGTCGAGATATTAATGAAAAACGAAACTTTTTCCTAGGAGTTCTACACTCTAACTCCCTGATTCATCTAAACGAAAAGGTTGGAAATCGTTTATTTGAAACATGAAAGTGAATTAAAATTATATTTCTGAGTTTAGTGGCAGTTTATTGTGTTACTCAGGCACTTTTTGAATACATGAATTGTTTGACAACATGCATGTTTAAAACATAAATGTAAATGGAAAATCTGTCACCATGGTTTATTTTTCACAAGCTTTTACTCAACAATGAAAAGTATTAAAAAATCAAAATGTTATTTAATTACTAGCAGCGTAGGGAGTACATAATATAAAGAAACTTAAAATTCACATTCATATGCAAACTCCTATTGTATACTACATGAAATTGTTATTCAAAATATTATGTTAAAATATTATATTTTTCGCTCCTTAAAAAAGCAAGTTTAAGAATATATCTTCTCACTAAGCAAAATAATCTTCACGGGTAGATCTGAAGAATAAAACATCATAGCCCCTTTTGCAAGCAAATATAAAATTGAAAAATATGAAATTGAATCAATATATGCAAAATAAAAGCGTTAAAATTGTATGGGATCCGTACTACTTATATACGCGAATATTAGGAGATATAACCTACATTAGTAGATTATATGTATAAATTGAAAATATCAATAAATCCGCAATTGATTCCACTATATGCAAGAATGAGACTACTAAAATTATACGGGAATATATGTATATATCCGCTTACTACTTATATGGTTGCAAATTAGAAAATATGCCAGTGTGTTAATAGAAGATTATCCCCGGTATACAATATGAGTCTCAAAAATATTTGCCAGAATGAAAGTACTAAAATTATATGGAGATATTTACAGGGTGTCCAGAAAGTTCCGGAACGGCGCAATATCTCGAGAAATATACTTCGGATCAAGAAAGTTAAAAACACGTATTCAATATTTTTAGAAAAGCTATGCAATGATACCAAAATCGACCCCCACCCCCCTCCTGGGGGAGGGGGATGGGGCAACTTTGAAATCTTCAGTGGGAACCCCCGTTTTTTATTGCAGATTTGGATTATCCAGAAAAAATTACATAAATTTGACCTACGATTTTGATTCAAGCACCCCGACATGAGAGTAAAGGGGAGTTACTGGAAAAAACACCCTGATCATGAGAGGCAAGGGGACTCATGTTAAACAAGCACCCCGAAGGAAACAGAAAACTACTACTTCCACATCGTTGTTCCTGGGAAGTGCTAAAAGTTGTTTTGAACCGTTTTCTAAACTGAAGTCAATAGTTGTCGCTGAAGTTGTAGCTTTTCTAAAGATATTGAATACGTGTTTTTTATTTTTTGATCCGAAGTGTATTTCCCGAGATATTGCGCCGTTCCGGAACTTTCTGGCCACCCTGTATATATATCCCCGTACTACTTATATTGTCGCAGATTAAAAAATATGCCAGTGTGTTAGTAGAAAATTACCCCCGTATTGCAATATGAGTCTCAAAAACATTTGCTAAAATAAAACACCTGACGTAATAAATTGAAAATATCAATAAGCTCCGTAATCTTTATACCAGAAGGTCATAATTGATTCCAATATATATATATATATATATCAAAATATATGCCAATATATCTGTACTACTTATATGCTCGTAGATTAGAAGATATACCCGCGCATTTGTACAAGATTACTCGTACAACGTACAATATATGAGTTTCAACAATTTTTTCAACATTGAAACAATGGCATAATAACTTGAAAATATCATTAATTCCTGAATCAATAGTCCCCGAAAATATCAATAATAATAATGTTTAAACCCTTTCGCGACGATCGGCACGCCCGCGTGCCGGCTGCGAACTTGCATTCAAGGCCGGACGGCACGCACTCGTGACGGAGGAAACTTCACCGTAAGCGGAGATTGGCACGCATGCGTGCTTTCACGTGGAACGTTTTAATTTGTCTACTAGATGGCGTTAAATGTCCGTGGAACTAACTCCAAAGTATTTTGCAGAGGCATGACCTTGGCAGAAGGAGGATCGAATGAATTATTTCTCTATTTGGAGTTGTGAAACATGATTTTGTAATATAAACAGACAGAGCAATTCTCGCAACATCAACAATTTTATAATTAAGTTTCGGATTTTATTTTTATTTCAGCGTAATGATTTCGTTGGTGAATCATAGGAATATAAGAGAGTATTTTTTTGGTTTGGGTTTTAGAGGCAGTGAAATTATTCGTTTATTTCGGATAAAAGAATGGCGGCAACTAACAAGTATTTTGTATTCAGATTTGTATGAAAAATATACATCAAATAGAAAATAAATATTTCCTTTATTCCTGAAAAAAGTAGATTTCTGCGCTGAATAGGTGATTTTTAGTGAATTTTTTTCGAGAGTTTGCTTAGCGCAAAAAATGTGCCGTCCTTTGGGAACAGTTCGGAAGCGAAGCGCTCCATCTTTCGGACCGCGACCGCTCCGGAATGTCGCCGTCGCGAAAGGGAAACCTGAAGACCGTAATTGATAGTATCCAATAATGCAATGTCAATGATTATTTTATATACATAACTTTATTATTCAAATGGGAAAATATTTAATAAAAATCGCATGCCCTATAAACACATTGGATTTAAATATGTTGCTAAGCAGCATTATATCATTTGCTTCAAATAAATCGGTGGAAAAATATCTTCTGTTATATAAGAATTATCTATGTAAAATCATTGAATACTTCATTCTTCCTATCACTTATATTCCAGACTTCAGAGCTAAATAATTTTGTTTTGAAAAATGATTCAGCAATTGTTATACAACTCAAGTTAGAATCGCTTGATTTTTTTTATATTCCGTGCGCTATAATGTAGCGTTACAATTAAGTTCATTGTAGGATAAAGAGCGTTTTGTCGTCATTTAAAGTAAAAAGTTTTGTAATTCAGTTGTCACAGAATTTAGATACACATATAATATAAAAAATCTGATGTTGGCAGCATATGACTTTCCCTGCAGACTTATATTAACATTCTCTTTATTTTAACTAAATTTATTTCACTTTTAATTCAATGTTCGTTCTCATTCGGTAACCGGGCTTATTTTCAAAGGTGGCGTAGGGAAAGTACAAAAAGCTAATATATCTCGAGAACGGCTAGTCCTAGTGTAATGGGGTTGATCTTATTGTTTTCGTCGTTAAAAATTACGTATTAAATCAGCATTTAATGGATATATTTGAGTATACCCAGTTCTTTAGTTTAGATTTAGACGATTTTTGCGGGCTATTTTGCAAAAAAAGGCAGGTCATTTTTTTCCGAATCGTACCAAAATCTAATCAGCACCAAGGTAACCCACAAGTGACTCATCTACCGAATTTTGTGAAATTCGGTCCATCAGTTTTTCAGTTAGAGTGGATACAAGTTTTTGAGGGCCATTTCGCAAAAAAAGGCAGGTTCTTTTATTCCGAATCGTACCCAAAACTAATCAGCACCAGACTCGCTCACAAGTAACTTACCTACCAAATTTTGTGAAATTCGGTCCATTAGTTTTTTAGTTAAAGTGGATACAAAATCTACACAGACAGACACACAGACACACACACAGACGTCACGCTAAAAATAGTTTTTTCGTATACTAGAGGTCTCGAAACGTGTAGATCCGTCGAAAACTCGAGTTGTGATTTTCGGCATGATTCCAATACTTTCCCTATACATTACCATGTATTGCAGGGAAAGTAAAAAATAAAGTGGTTTTATGACGGATACTGTGCAAAATATATATGTGCACGAACTTTGAATATCTGCGAAAAAACATACAGCGGAATAAAATATGGAAACCATATTTTATTTTGCAATTTATCAAATGATCTATTCATATAATGTGGGTACAATTATTATTTCAATTCGTATTTCAAAAAACTTCCCAACATATTTAATTAAAAATTGTTTTACACATTTTATGTAATAATTAGAATATTTACTAAAATTTTAAAAGAAATTTGTGAATTTTAACTCCGCTTAAAATACATTTGAAAAATTGAGTCTCATAGGGTTCGAAGCATCTCAACCCTGGTTGAATATGAAAATCATTGGGGAATATTATTCAGTTTGTCCCCAACATCTCACACACAGATCGTGTCAACAATATACTAAAATGCCATTTCGATAAAATCATTATTACGGCAGTTATCGTGGAAATGAAGAGACAGACAGGCAAAATGACCAGAGTCAAAAACGATTTTCATCTATGTTGGAACGTGTTAATAATGATATCCTGAAACTCTTAATAAACTTACTACTTAACCAGACAACTGCTTAATAATGCAATTTAGGAAATTTTTAGACCTTACATCTAACAACGTGTTTGTTTATCCATATTTTCTTTTATACTTTATCGAAGCTCAGGATTTTCAATCATCTCTCTTATTCTCAAAGTGATTATGGAAATATATTTTTCTGCATCAGAGTGATCATAGCTATGTTAATATTGGTTGGAACATATTTAGTTTCAGGAAAAAAATATACAGTGTTAATATTAAGTATGCTAATGACTGGGAAATTAGCTAGTTAAAATATTAATATTGTTTCTACCAATTCTACCAAAAGAATATTGCAATAAAAAATATGTACCCATAAAAAATTGAAATTGAGCCGCAGCCGCGGAATTCGACGTGACAATGTTGTATTAAGAGTTATATAAATGATAAAATTGTAAGCATCTATGAAGTTATAGGGCTCATACAACGCGTAGGAGAGCAACTCATCAAACATCAATTAGAATGAAAGGTATTCTGACTAATGTATAATTGGAACTAATTTTCAACTTTGATAGTACAAGTCGTATTCAAATATGTCTTTGTTATGAACAATTGTTGGATATAGAGAGAAGTCACACCACAGGCATAAGAGAAGCTGGTTGCTCCAATAGACGTGTCATTCACCATCGAGGTCAGAACGATATGATAGTTGATCGGTGTTGGCAATAGTGGATCAGCAAAAAAGACACATGTAATCGTCACAAATGATCATGACACCCCAGACAGATGCTCGAGAGATCGTGCAGTTTGGAGAGAAACCACGTCAACACTAATGGTGTCTCTATTATCAGCCATTCGAAAGCCGTTGACAGCCTCCATGTATTCTGTATCAATGATTACTATTCAGAGTCGACTGGCAGAAGGTGAGACATGGTATGGGGGTCCATTAAGGCACCTATCACTGATCATAAGCAAGGATACCGGATTAGTGCCGAGCTGGGTCAGGTTGTACAATTTCTGATTGAAGACAAGTTGTTTTTAGCAACGGATCCCGCTTCTCTTTAAGTGCTGATGACCGCCGCATATGTGTGTGTAGGAGAGCGGGCCATCGTTCTGAGCTCGCATTTCTTGTTGAGCTTAATACAGCCATCACAGTCTGGGTAGACATCTCGTTCGATAGCCGATCTATTAGTGCTACAATTCAATCTGACGGCTGGGTTGTACGAGATTTTGCAGTCGATTGTTTTGACTATGATGTCAAGCCATCCAGGTTTCATTCATCAACAAAACAACGCTCGACCACATACTACCCTTCTCTCTAAAGAATGTCTGCGAGGATTTAATATCCTCTCATGGCCGTTCAGATTTCCAGACATATCACCAATAGAACACGTCTTGAACGTGCTGGGATGACAATCACGGCCTTCTCAGAATACCTCTGAATTAGCTGAACTGTTGCAATAGTTGTAACATTATCTTTCGCAGATAAATTGACTCTACTTAAACAACTTAATTGACTATGCCACGCCGAATATTGGCTTGTAAATCTTCTATGGGAGGATTTAACACTTACTAATATGTCATCTTTTTGCTACTATTTCTTTATAAAACATTTTTAACTCCGAAATTATAATGCTTTGTATAGTGTGATAAAGCAATACAATAGTGGCACTTACCTTGGATGCCTTTACTTAGTGTGATGTATGATAAACACCGCTGACTCGCAAGGCTAAAAGAATGACACAAGATTTAATTCAGTGCAATAATCAATTATTAAATTGGCCAAATATTTATTAACGTTTCTGAAATAAAATATAAGTTCATTTTAACTGAGATAACACTATGGCGTATCTCTTGCCATACATAAATGCATTTTGGGGAATATGTGCAACTTGCATAAAATGAACTGTATGTGACATCCGCGAGTTTAACTTTCAAGTGATTAAATATAAGATTTTTGTTAATACAGATAATAAAATAAAACATTTATAACTATTAACATTTTACCTTGCACACTACGTAATATAAACAAAAGTGTTACAGATTGCAGCAAGTGACACTTTTTGAATATCGGACTGTGTTCGGCTTGAAATTCAGGCATCGACACAAATTACAATGGTTGCAATGATGATGCAATCATCAGTAAATCACGACCAAACCTGCTGGATTTCATACCTTGATAAATCACAATCAACACATATTCTCTAAATTTGTATCATAACTAATTTATACTGCATGAATTTTGTGCATTATTGTAGGAAAATATTTATGTACGAGCATCATTGGAATCTTTAGAGTAGTTTGGTTGGATGTTATTCGAATTTAGTTGATATATGTAGTTCTTATTGCATGCAAAATCGCTTGATCTAAGATTTAATTTTATACATATTAGTTCATATTTTTATGCCTCTTATGCTTACTTCATATTTTACACATATTAATAGCTATTTTCCGTATTTTGCAAAATTTTTCTCTTTACCAGTGCTTACATTTTTATTCCTTATTCTCATAATTATTCTCAGATATATTTAATCCTTATTCTCATTTCCATTCCTTATTCTCATTAACCCTTCCTATTTCTCATAAGTTTTCTTATTTTTGACTCTATTTAAACGTTTTTACAACTATTATTTTAATTATGTTTTATTTATTGTTTTGAGTTAGGCCTCATATCAGGATTTGGCCTAATGTTTTCATGCAGTTAATGCTAATGAAAACCGTTTTGGTGCTTAAAGGCAGTTGTACTACGCATTTATAGTTAACATACCTTTAAGATAGTACAGACTGTTTTTGACATAATTTAGTGAGATTCATTATGCCCTTGATTTGAAACTCCTCAGACACCGACTTTTGTGCTAGTATTCTTTCAAATTAACAAAAATACTGTACAGCTGAAGAAAAAGAAATGGCCGGCCCCACATATTGTTCGTGGATTGTTCATCCTAGAACAGATTATAAGATGTCATTCGATAAGGAATAACGTCCTCTACAAATTATGGAGCATAAAATTTGTACGAGTGACTGTCTTCAAATTAAATCGCTCACAAATTTTGAAGTTTTTAATTCAAGTTTTGACCTACTAATGTTAAATTAGTTCCCAGCCTTTTATTCATACCTTCTGTAGTCATTATCTTAGCATGATGGTTTTTTTCATTGCATTACCACCAAGTAACCGAAGCACAATTACTGGATTTTCAATTTTTTAAATAATTGTTTTTATGAAATATGAATTAAGAAATTAATATTCGAAAAAATATGAATAGGAGCCTAGACTATTTTGATGGAATTCGATTCATAACGATATATTGTATGAGTATGCAAAATAAAAGTGCATAAATATGTTGAGACTATCTACTTGTAGGTGATAAATTAGTCACATACACATGTAAATAATTATCTGCAGGCACGTCAGAAGCAAATATTTGCAGTTTATTGTTATCCATACTTGTTGAGCTACTTTTTATAGCCAGTTTTATCAGACAGATGGTAAAATCCAGTCTGAAACAATGACGGAGATTCATCAAATGGTCTCCGAATGTTTGTTGATAACGACTATTTTATTGGCAGGCCGTCAGAAAGCAGTTACTGTGAAATTGTTCAAAATTGTTCGTATATTGCTGATGGTAAACCGTCGATATACCGTCGGTAAACCGTCACTAAACCCAAAGAGTTCAAATGACCTTAAAAAAATACTTCAAATATTCTCATAGTTATTCACAAAAGAAATTTGACGAATGATTTGGACATGTAAGCTGTACCCATCATGTTTGTGTTCAAGATTATGCCGAATGAGACTTACGCTCGCAACCTCTTTTTCAACGTTTGGTAAAGTACAGAATACTTCAGATTCTACAGGTATCTTAATATTCAGGTCTGTCTCTGCTTGGAATTCAGGCAGTTTTCTGAGCTTAAAATGATGCTAAAAAGCTTCCGATAGTTACATTGTGGCTTAATATGTAACTCGAAACTGATTTTTCATATGCAAGTCAGTTGTTAATTATTTTTCTTATTTCTGCTATATTCGAACAAATGTACATATATATTGTTCGTTACTTAAAACAATCTGCTGTGAACAGGAAATGACTTTCTGTACATAAAGTGCTGAACTTCCTTGGCTTTTTTATGAGACATCATTTAATTTGGCTTTCATATCTGCATACTTTGAAAATCGGGTAAAACAGAATTAAAATTCAGACATTTTAGACACTTTGAAAATAAAATAAAATCATGCAAATCGCGTGCAAAATGTCCATCAAATTGTCATTCTTAATAATCATCACCCCCAAAAGTCCTGATTTGCTGCCTCAATGTAAATGGGGGGAGGTGTTCCTAGGAGTGGTGTTCGAAGTTCGTTGGCAGCTTTATTTCTGGCAGGGGCATCCTAGGTGTGAAAGCCATTCGGCGATACTCAGGTTACCCAGGTAAAGCACTGCAGTCAGATGCAATGTCAGATTCATCTCCTGGAGCCTCAATGTCCTTGGATCCACTGAAGCTGCATATTACTCCTATTGTTCCCGAAGTGTAACTTAGCGCAACTCCTTCTCATGTTTTGTTATGTATTAGTTGCCACAAAAGCCAGCTATATTCCAGTCCTGAAACGGTTTTGGACCTTTAACAGTCTCAGAAGGTCAATGACTTGGTCTGATGTTGCTGTCAGTCAAGTGGAGATAAGCCACAACGACAACAACAATAACAATAATTACCACTTCAAAATGGCGGATGCTTCAAATCTAGTGCAAAAATATTATAGAATGAATAAAGTGGAAAAACATTCAATACACATGTAAATAATTAAATTACGCTTATACCTTGGAAATAAATATTTAGTATCCAATTTCAAAAGTAGCATTTTATATGTGTTGGCCACTGCTGAAACTAGAAAATAGAAGACCATAAGTTAAAATAGAGCCAAGAGCAGAAAATACCAAACTTGGTTTCATTTGAAATACAGATAAAGCGGTCATTACAGGAATTTCCATGAGGGTCATATGCCGAATCAAGTTTACAGTTGACTCATCTACGCTATGATTACAAAGACATTTTTTATGCATTTCACAAAAAGTTTGCTTCAAAGCTCTAAATTGTAGAGATATTTGTGAAGCGCAGAATATAACTAACAATATTCCAAATAACGGCAATATGATGAATGTCATCATTTCCAAGATAAATAAATCGTACGATAGATCTGAACCAAATTGAAGTAAAGTATACAGTATGAAAAACATGGTAAAACATAAATAACTTAACAGCACGAAATTAATAGGAGAAAGAATCTCTTCGAGAAGGTTTACCAAATTTTGCAAACTTGAGAGTTGGTCAAAGGTATCTTTTATAACGGTGGTATGAAATGATATTTTATGTGGCATCAATTGACTATTAAATTGCGATACAAGAGTACTACAGACGTGGTAGAGAATACAACTTAAGCATGCCACTATTGCAGGAAACTGATAAAACAGAGATATTAAAAACGTGTAATAGAAAAATGTTGTTATATCTCGTATAAATTCATTTTGAATATGTAAGTGAAAAGTGTAAAATTCTTGCATTTTCTTGTCTGTACATTTAATGAAATGTACACCAAGAACTCCAATTATGACAGGGATAACAGAGATAATGATCAGAAAATATTTAAATTTTGTATTTCGTACGTGATCCACTCTAAACTGTTTCTCAATAGCCCCGACATCAAAAACAAATCTTTGTATTTCTACCACTTTTCTGTTGATCAAATGCCACAATACTATGGACAATAGACCTTGATTGAATGATGAAATCAACAGCTGCCATGAGATCCTTGACATATCGTAAGGATGAATAATATACTCATGTACAAATAAAACCTTCATAATAATTGGATATATATGTAAAATAATTTTTTTACTTATAGTTTTCTGCATTCTTTTGACGTCTATTCCAGTGCTGCATAAAACTGTCCAAATTCCTCCATACCCACTCCATGCATCTTTCTCTGTTCTTTGATTAGACAAATTTGTGTTTTGATTTGACACATTAAATGGGATCTCCATACTTGAAATAATCATCAAAATATACTTTTATTTTGCTATCTTCCGCTGACCTAAAATTATTATTATCTGAACATTTAGAAAATTAAAAATATTTTTTCTACTTCTTCATATATCCAGTGAAATTTTTGCAAACAATGATTTTCCATCCGATACACCGAAACACACCAGAAATATATAAATCTAAACTCCCGTCTATGTATTTTTGGTTCCAAATGTGAACTAACAAACTAACCACCTGCAACCTAATATTAGTTCTAATGCAGTATTTTGGATTCTTAAGCTTAAATTTTCTTGTTTTTCAAAGTTTGTTTTGCATTTCCACACACGCAGTTGCTATCATTTATGAAATTATTCTTTTTTATCTGCATTGTTTGCATAGTAAAAACCTATTGACTAAATTGATTGAATTCGAAATTCACTTTAGTCTTCTATTTGGCATAATGCCCTGAAGCATATTCGCAAAGTAATATTTAAATGTCCATTGTATAAGCAGAATATATCCAGCTATTATATTGTAATAGAAATCGTACCAGATATGTTTTTAGAAACTTTGAAAGAAAAATTTTACAAAATAATAATTGCTTTTGTGTTATTAAATTGAGTGTTTTCCTTATATGTTTTATATTGATTTTCTGTCAAATTTCCATTTAAATTCGCATACGAATAAATTGATTTTAGATTAGGTCAAATGGTAAGAATTGACGTTAGACCTTTAAAATGTTTACATTTCTACTGAATATGTTTTATGCCGTACATAAAAAAGATAATATACTGAATTGATAGAATTATAAAATTATTTAAAGTGGTTTTCTGTTTATTAAAAAACTATATCTGTCCATCACGGCTTTCAATACATATTCACCATTTCCGATAATTGTGTAGAAATAATTACACAAATTACACCTTCCTTACACAAATTACACCTTCCTTATACTTTATCTCTCTCGATATATAAATCCTGTTCAGAGACTGTGCTAAGACAGATAGACGAAAATCATATATGATTTATTTGTATTTAGGTATTCCCCAAACGTATATATCAATCAAAATCACTGAACTCGTTTTTGTCCCTATCATAATACTTACTCTTCACCAAAACCAGTAAACTTTTAATTTCCCTATATACATATAATAATGTACAAGGAAAATATTGTGATAGCGTGGAAAATGCGAATTCAGGATTTCAAAGAGAGAGCACGGTTCAAGCATCCCTGAACTCTAATCGAATATTTTTGTGGTGACGTCTCTGTGTGGGTGGTTATGTGCGTATGTGTGGGCGGATGGGGGTGTAAGTGTGTCCGTGAGGCTGTGGATGTGATATCTTACGAACGAATGGCGTGCTTCGAACGTAATTGTGTACGTTTATTACGACGGGGAATCCCCGACGTATGTGTGGGCGGAGGGGGGTGTGAGTGAGTCCGTGAGGCTGTGGATGTGATATCTTACGAACGAATGGCGTGTTTCGAACGTAATCGTGTACGTTTATTACGACGGGGAATATCAAAATCCAATTGATTTGAAAGGCGTTCGAACATTGGAAAGAACCTCACATTTTTGAATGAATTTTTGAAAACATTCATAAAAAGTCAGGACATTCATCAATGATAAATAAATGATCATTTGGTACGTATTTATCTATTCTAAAACGAAAATCATAAATTTTAGAACGCTTGCTCATACCGTTCTGGAAATGTTATACGTTTTTCAAATAACTGTATATAAAAATACATAAATATGAACTGTAGTAATTATCATTAAATGCGTAAAATTTGAATAAAAATTATTGCTTTTGGCAACTTAACGATTTTTTAGCATGTGACCAAATTGACGAAATTATCGTAAAATTGGCAAAAAATGACGCTAAAGTGACGCCAAATTAATGAAATTATTATTATCATATTTCAATGTAATGGAATTTATTGCTTAGCAGATGTTAGCAATGTTTTCAATTAGCAAGTTATAGTTGCTCGAAATAAGTTAATTTGATACTTCAAACTAATTTTACATATCAGCAATTTTTTCAATGTTAAAAACATTGTGCCTTGGATCTTATCCACCTTTCTATTCCATTGAAAGAAGCCAAATGTTTTTATTAATTACATGCTTTCAGATTTTTTATCCGAGTCTGCAATACCAAATAAAGTAATATGAAATACAAGTAATATGTCATGGTGAAAACAAGCTGAACAAAGTCGTCAGACGAATTGGTATTGTTGCGGCCTACGCACTGTTTCCAGTCCTTGAGTTTTTGCATAACCAAATTTGCTCCAATTTGAATACCGCGGCGCATGCATTTCTACGAAGCTCGAAGTACTCGTGGCAACGCAAGTATGTTGGAGGCTCGAGAAGGAGAGAAAAAGGTCGTCGTCTTCGAAGGAATCGCATGTCGCATCACATCTCATTGACCTCATAGAATTTGGATGGAAAGGAAGACAGAACGTCCGACCGCACTCAAGTTTATAGTTGAAACCGCAATTGGACGCATGTATTATGCCGCAAATTTGTAAAGTTGAAAAGTCTTCAACAGACGTTTGTAAGTAGTTGATCATCGAATAAATACAGTCCACTTTAAAAATTTTAGTCGTTCATTTCAAGGCAATCATGGCAAAACATGGTCCGTCGAGCCGGAGCTTGACCTTTGGAAATCGTTTGGAATATTGAGTTGGACTTAGGACTTGTACTTGGATTTGAAAATCGCTTGGAATCTTGAGTTTGACCTAGGACTTGGACTTGGATTTGGAATTCGTGTGGATGCTTTCGCTTTCGGTTGGATAGTAAGATAATGGCGAATGAAGAACTAATGACGCTCAACCGTCGTCGAGGTGGAATAAAGACTGCAATAAAAAGACTGCAAACCTTCATCGCAGATGTCAAAGAAAGTGAAGATTTGGAACCAGTTGGGTTGCAAATGAAAATAGAAAAAGTACAGAAGTTGCTTAGTTAAGTAGAAGAGATTCGGTTATAGTATTATAAGTTCACGCCTGCCGAAGATTTGGAGAGTGTAGAGGACCAACTAACAGACATCGAAACAGACATTTCAAATATAGAGGTAAACCTCAAACATTTCTATATGCCATTGTCTAGTTTAAAGGATATCAATAATAGTTCTAAAGATTTGAAAAGTTATGAAGTACATGCAAAGTTGCCTGAAATTCCTTTACCTAAATTTTCCGGTAATTACGAAGACTGGAATAATTTTAAATCCCAGTTTAATGCTTTAGTTACATCAAGTGTTCAGCTTTCGGAATCTTAGAAATTGTATTATTTGCAGTCATGTTTAATAGGAACGGCTAAGCAAATGCAAACGATGGAAGACACATTTTCATCCTTGTTTAAAGCTCTTGAAAATAGATTTGGTAACAAAAAATTAACAGTAAATGTAAAAATTAACAGTAAATGTAAATGAATTGCTATCTATTGAATAATTTCATTTTGAATCCTCAAAAGATTTGCGATCATTAATTGATAAGCTACAGAAGTATTTAAGAGCACTAAAATCTATGCAATTAGAACTATACAAGTTGAGTAAAATTATGTTAATTAATATTGTGTTTCAAAAATTAGATAAGGAATCACGCAAGCAGTTTGAAATGACATTAGCCTCTACCGATTTAACGGATTGGGACACATTTCTTAAATTTCTAGAAAAAAGATGCCAAATCGTAGAAAATATTCAAAGCAAAGCCTCTCATTTCAAATCGAAAGTGCATTCTCCTCAAAGGGATAAAACTAAAAGCTTAGTAACAAAAATCATAAACACGTCGACTTGTGTTCCTGGTAGGTCGGACGGTCTGGGTTTCAACAACAACACTCTGGCCGCTGTAATAAAGGCGAATGACGAAGAACAAAGTGCCTGGCCATTTGAAAGGAAGGAGCAATTTTCGAATGCGATTCATTTCTCGCAGCCACTCCAGTGGAACGTTATGACCTCATTAAGAAAGTATTCCTTGTGTATAAATTGCCTTCGTAGTAATCATAAAGTTGCTCTATGTCAATCCAAGAATGTTTGCAACGTGTGTAATTCAAAGCAAAATTCTCTCTTTCATCGCCCGACAGGGACTTTCAATTCGCTAGATACGTACTAGGTACGTTCGCTAGGTACGTTCGCTAGTACGTTCGCTAGATCGACAAAGAAAACTGTTTTAATTTCGACAGCAGTTTTATGAGTTCAGAATAACTCGGACCAATTTGTAAAAGCAAAAGTAATTTTAGATAATGGATCGCAGTCAAATTTCGTAACGATCGAATTTGCTAATTACGCAGGATTAAGAAAGGAAAAAATAAACATTGCAGTTTCAAGCTTAGGTGGGATAACCACAACGATAAGATCACAAGCATTTGCTACCATAACAAATGGTAATAGCTCATTTTCGGCCTCATTGAATTTTTTAGTAGTTCCGAAAATTACGGATATGGTTCCGGCAAAAAAGATAAACATACAAAATGTAAGAATTCCTCCGCAATTCATGTTAGCGGATCAAAAGTTTGTAAAGCCATCAAAAATTGACATGCTGATTGGAGCAGAGACATTTTTCGAAATTGTTAGAGGCAAACAAATGTGCACTTCGTTAAAGTCGCTCATTTTTCGCACAATTTCGTTAGCTTGGATTCGGACGCCACCTCATCAATTGAAAAGTTTTGGGGCTAATCGAGTAACAAAAATACAAACTTTAACGCAAGATTGCATTTGGCAGCATGTGCCATCCAGTTTGAACCCTGTGGACATTATATCCCGTGGAAGTTACCCTCAAGAGCGTTCAACCAGGAAATTGTGGTGGGATGGCCGAATGTTTCTTCAGGAACCGGAAACTCCCGCGCTAGATGAAGAAACAAGTGAATTCTCCACAGACTCGCAGTACTTGGAAGAATTCAAAAAACTTTCGGACATAACTTTGAGTTTCACAACAGACAAGTTGTTCTGGAATAATTTTCTTGATTTAAGTAATAGTTATACGAAACTAATTAGAATTTTCAGTTATATTTTCAGGTTTACATACAATCTTAAGAGCAAGGTAAGACGCACAGATCATCTGACTACTGAGGAGTTGAAAGAATCTCGAAACCAGTTAGGAAAGACTGTTCAGGTTATGTTGAAATCATATTTCAACGGTATGTTGCGGACTGAGCACTGTTTCCAGTCCTTGAGTTTTTGCATAACCAAATTTGCTCCAATTTGAATACCGCGGCGCACGCATGTCTAAGAAACTTGCAGTGCCCGTGGTAACGCAAGTATATTGGAGGCTCGAGAAGGAGATAAAAAAGTCGTCGTCGTCGTCGTCGAAGGAATCGCAAAGATCGCATGGCGCATCACATCACATCGACCTCATAGAATTCGGATGGAAAGGAAGACAGAACGTCAGAAATTCTATGAGGTCGATGCGAAATGATGCGCCATGCGATCTTTGCGATTCCTTCGACGACGACGACGACCTTTTTCTCTCCTTCTCGAGCCTCCAATATATTTGCGTTGCCGCAGGCACATCGAGCTTCGTAGAAATGCGTGCGCCGCGGCATTCAAATTGGAGCAAATTTGGTTATGCAAAAACTCAAGGACTGGAAACAGTGCGTAGGCCGCAACAGGTATTATGGTTGACATTTCTTTTGAACGAGGTTTACAACCCATATATTCACAAATTGGCGATGACATCATTAGGTTTGAAAGTCACGGTGTCTATTTGTTCATAACCTATGCTTAGGTATGGTAAGACTCGTACAAGCTACATCAAACAGGAGGGTTCATTCAGGACCATCCCTACGCTATAAAAAAATCGAGGCCAATCAAACACATGGAAGGCGTGTGTCCCGGAAACAAAGTAAAAAATAAATTAAGATTACCTGACAAAAGAAATACAGCAATAAGGAAAGATTCTTCTAGGTATGAGGACGATGAGCAGATTGGTATGAATCCTCGAACTGTGAAGAAGACAAAATGCTCGCTGTGACGAAAAGTAAAAAGTAATTTTAAAGAAATCAATTCCAGAGGACGCAGCGTTGACAAATTCACTCCCCATTATATTGTGCCCTAAGTCAAAACTAGTGGTCCCTAGTGAAGTTAAAATGCACATAAGGCACATACCAGCTATATATGCGTATTATGACAATCATATCGAAACAGACCTTTTTTAATATTTCAATAAGTATAACTTGGTCTCACATCTCTTACGATGTCTTTCTTATGATTAAATTAGTTGTTGTTGTACAAAATACTATTTGTAAATATATGTTTTGACAGTTGAGTGCTATCTAAAAAAATATTATAAATTAAAAGATGAATATTGTAGTCAGTTACCAAAGATTATTTTTTACTTTACTCCCAATTTAGAGATAAATGTTTTGGATTATTATCAGAACAAATGCTATGTAAGAAATCATTCCTATAAAGACGAAAATATTATTTAAAATCTTTCAAAATAAATTTTATAATTTAAATCTGTAAAAAATAAAGAGCAAATATACTATTTCCATGTAATCTCTATACAAAGTGGTATTGATTAAATTGTCCATATTCAAAAAGCGTTTGCAGAAATATTTAAAGTTTGCAACTGATGACAAACTTCATTAGAACAAGAAAGAAACTTTCATTTGGCAGCAAATGATGCATACATTTTATTTTTGATACAAATATTAAGTATTTTTATTCTATTTTACATACGTTTCCGCACAGTCGTACAAATCTTTGGTAAGGCGTGCGACAGCCCAGGGGTTAGCAAACGGGGATTTTTTTTTGTCGGCCTAGGCCGGAGGGCTTGCCTAATCAATCTTATAGCTGCTTAAAAAACCCCGGCAAGGAAAGGAATCCCACAAGGTATGCACAGAAAGACGAATCACTAGACGAAAATCCACAAAAATATACAGGAATATTTACATCAATATACATCAATATCGTATTACCTTTGCATTAGTTTACATTATTTCAAATCAATTATCTAATATTTAATATTTAAAATATCAAAGGTTTAATTTTTAAATACCATAAATCTTCTGTAAACCAACTAACACAATATATACAATAAAATTCACAATACATATACATTAATCAAAACAGTTATCAAGTATTTAAAAAATTCCAGGGATTTCATTTTCAGTACTAAAAATCCAATATTTACATATTTACACAATACATGTACGAAAATTCACACAGCATATGCAAAAATATGTACGATAATTTTCACAGTTGCACACTCAATGCATTTTAATATATATACGATACCCAAAATGCATATACAATTCATGCATAAGACATACATTTAATTTCAAATTTTAATGTACAAATGCCCGTAAGTTTAATTTGTACAGATAGCCCAAGAAAAATTAATAGCCTTTACATAATTATCTAAATATATTACCTTTAATCCATTTAAAATTTTTCCTAACCATTTAACTATTATTTAAAAATACGAATATTATTTAAAGATGCAACTTTAATAACAGTTTCAGTATAAAAAGCTACACATTTAAAAGAGGTAAAACTATAATACAATATTAACACTAAACGATCAACCCTGCAATCGACACAGCGGTTGAAACACATTTACTTATTCTCCGGATAGACCCGGGGTTGGCTACAACCCTATTAAACCATAAAGTCCTACTACCCTCCATCGGGGCCCAGAGAGATGGAAATCGCGAGTTAGAGGGCAGACGAAGGCATAATGGTACGCGTCCACCTCCAACCCACAAGAACAGAGGGAGGAGTCCCTAAGGTGAAAACTATGGAGATAGGCTACGAAGGGCCTATAGCCCGTAAAAAAGTGGAAAAGATCTCTAGAGCATAGTTGAAAATCAACAGAAAGGCCGAGTGAAAGGAGTAGGCACGCGTCCCACCGTCCCACGACCCACAAATGATCTCCTCACCATCTCCTCCCGGATAAAGCTGGACAGGAGGGAGTAAGGGTCAGGGCCCCCCCAAAGGGATACCGGACGAGGCAGACAACTTCGCTAACTCATCAGTCGCCTCATTACCAATGAGATCCACATGAGCTCTTACCCAGATTAATGTAATAACCTCCCTAAAAGGGATAACGATTTTTCTAATATCGTTGACAAATCTGGAGCAGGTCTTGGTGGAGGCGAGCGCACTGCTGGAAGATAAACTATCTGTATAAATATCAGCCGCATGGCTAGTACTCCCTATCCACATCACAGCTCGGGCAATCGCCAGCATTTCTGCCCGAAATACCGTATTATAATCATGCAACTTGTATTGTTCTGTTTGATAAAGGGAAATATTTCTGTAGACACAAAAAGCCAAACCCACCTTGCCGCCGATCTTCGAGCCATCAGACAACACCTAAAAGTACGAAGGGCCCGGCTTCCCCTCATAGGACCAATATGCGCTCATCCAAGGATATATCCTTAAGAGAAGAGGTCTCTAAAGAGATCTGAGCTTTCGTCCCTGAGCTAAAGTCAAGGCCCCAGCCCAGACACCAGCGTAATACGCAACCATCTTCTCAACTACCGTTAGATACCATCTCTTAAGCATCCTCTTATTGGCACCCCACCAAAACTGGACATCTTGGAAAAACCTCCAGCCGATACACCACATTTATCATAAGGAAACTTCAGATGATTACTCAATGTCAAGTCAGATGAAAAAAACACTCCTAAATAATTAACACTTGCCGTAATCTTTACAGTTTTACCCTGTAATTTGAAAGAAGGATTACGCTTAAGAGTGCCTTTGTTCGCAAAGATCAATGCTTTTGTCTTTTCACTTGAAATGTCAAGCTTTAGATCCTGAGTTACCCCTACACCTCCTTCAGGAGTAAATTCACATTTATCTCAAGTTCTCACCGGGTCTAACCCGTGGTATATACCACAAGGTCGTCGGCATAGGCTTGCTAGAAATATATTTCATTGTCAATATTCAAGACTCTATTAAAATAAAGATTCCAAATAAGAGGAGCTATAACAGATCCCTGTGGGCAACCCCTAGAGGTATTTCTGGTAGCCCCGTGGATTTCGTCTGCTTAAGTCGCCGTCCAGGTAAATTTCTACAGTAATAGGGAATACCCATGTCATCCAGAACATCTACAAGCACGTTCCAGTTTAAACTGTCAAATGCTGCAAATATTCATATCGTACTTAAAACAATTGGAGTCATTCAGTTTGTGCAAGTTTGCTTTTTTCAGGTTTGCAAGAATATTGTACATTCTAGCATTTTGAACATATAAATATGTTCTTAAATGTGTTAACAGCAAAATGAATGACATTGTTAACAGACTATAAAAATTAGAAGTGAAGAATCAAAATTATTGACATTAAGTTATAGGGTTAGCTGGTACTATCTACTTGTAGGTGATATGCAACTCTCATACATGTGAAAACCATTACGCACTAGCATCTTAGAAACAAATATTGCAAGCAATATTATTGCATCTAATTTAATCAAAAAGGTGATGACACCCAGTCTGAAACAATCAGAAAGATTTAGCAAATACGGCCGAATGTCTGTAGATACCAACCACCACTCAAACAGATCTACATGAAGAAGAGATCGTAATTTTTTTTAAATGCTTGTGCGTTGGTGAAAGAAAAACCCTCAGTTAGCCCTTAGGAATTTACTTCGAAATTTCTCACGGTACAGAACATATAACTTTGAAGGACGATATGAGCATGAAAATTGTCACATACAAATTTGTGCTCAAACTATTACTCAAACTCTAGCATGGCCCCAATTTGGATGTCAACGTTTTGTTAAAACACAAAATAAATCAGATCCAGCAGGCTTTGTAATTTTAGTTCGTACTTCATTTGACTTCTAGATATTCCCTAAACTAAAAACACCTCTACTTCAAAGAACAAACAATTACTTCAAAGAAGGTATCACTACATGTTTTTACACACTGTTAAATCAATGCGTAAAAACATGTTGTGAAAACGTAAATTGCAAAAAACAGTGATACGGACTGTTGACACTATCTACTGGTAGGTGATATTTAAATCACATACAAATGTAAAACACTAAGCACGTGTACCCCAGATACAAATGATTGCATATGATCATAGTCAAAAGTGTTGAGCAACCTTGTTGTATTGATATTTATCATAAAGGTGGTGATACCGAGTCTTGAAAAATGGAGATTTATCCAAAGATCTAAAAACGCCTGCTGATAACGACCATTATATTGGCAGACCGTTAACAAACAGTAAATATTTAATTGTCAAAAGTGTTGGTGTATTGGTGATGGTAAACCGCCCGATAACACTTAAATACTTCAAATGACTTCTAAAAGATTTCACTATTTCTAACAGTTTAGTACGGTTTTAACGGACGATTTGGAGATGCAAATTGTCTCCAACGTGTTTGTGTCCAAGCTTCTGCCGAATGAGTGTTGGTGTATTGGTGATGGTAAACCGCCCGATAACACTTAAATACTTCAAATGACTTCCAAAAGATTTCACTATTTCTAACAGTTTAGTACGGTTTTAACGGACGATTTGGACATGCAAATTGTCTCCAACGTGTTCGTGTCCTAGCTTCTGCCGAATGAGACGCAGTCCCCCAATCTCGTTGTTGACTCTTTGGTAGATCACAAAATACTTCAGATCCAGCAGGCTTCAAAATATCCAGGTTTGGTTCCATTCGACTTCTGGCTTTATGCGAAGCTTAAAATAACGCTAAAAATTCCCGATTTCGAAGCAGAGAGGATGTTGTATCGAATAGATGGACGCTGCTAATGGCATTCCCAATAATGGATTTTGAGTATTTGAAATGTGTGGGAGACTCAAGCTGTCTTCATTGAAGAAGATTGAAATGCAAACTCAATACCTGAGCGAAATATTTTTGACCGAAGTTTGGATACTCAATAATTTTTTTTAACTTCTAATATACATTGAGTGGCAGTGAAAATGAGACACCAAGAAAGAGTGCGCAAAAAGTGATGAAAATCGACAAACAGAGAGAGACAGCAACGAACAATAACTGATGTTTATTGTAACATGTTACAACAATACACTGAGTGACAACACGGTCTGATCAGTAGGTAGGAGGACCACCGCGGGCGTTGATACAGGCTACAACGCGTTTAGGTACAGAGTCAATGAGCGTATGGATGGTGTCCGGAGGGATGGCTGCCAATTCCGTAAGAACCATTTGCCAGAATTCGTCTTCTAAACGCAGCGGTGACAGCGCAAGTAAGCCACGTCCAATCATGTCCTAGACGTGTTCTATTGGTGAGATATGAGGGGAGAATTGTGGTCAGGGAAGCACCTGGGTATCTTACAGGACATGCAGGCTGATGCGTGTCGTGTGTGGTCGGCGCCCCCTGGAAAATGGCATTGGGCACCCCCTGAAGGAAATGTAGTGTCATCGGTCGCAACACGTCATCCACATATAGTTGGGTCATCATAGTGTCTCAATACGGACCAGAGTGACTTGCTATCGTAGGCGAAGGCGTCCCAAACCATGATGCCGCGGTGTAGCGTTCTATAGATGCGGACGGATTGGATCCGTCAACAATTCGGCGCAAGACACATACACGGCAACTGTCATTGCTAAAACAGAAGCGTGACTCGTCTGAGAACACGACCTTGTGCTATTTCGCCGTCCTAATGGCTCTATCCCGACATCCTTGCAAACGTAGGCGTCTGTGCTGTTGGTTCAATGGTTAACGGGCGCCATGAGTGCAGGGCGCCTGTGACCAATCGACGGATAATGATACCGGTCGATATGGAAGCGTCAAAGCTGACCTGCACATGCTGCAAAAGGGCGACGGAAATAGCCTCCGGGACCGCCAACGCTTTCCGGCGGATGCGTCGTTACACGCTTACTGACGTCCCTCTGGCCGTAACGGCACCCCTCAAATGTGCCACATTCCCTTGCTCCAACCATCTCCGCCACAGCCGGTGCACCGTAAACACGTGTAGGTGGCTGTCCGTTGAGATTTGACGTATGGACCAACCTGCCCTTTTGAGTCCGATCCCCTTATCCCTCGTGAAATCGTCTGACTGCTGGAACTGCCTCGATTGGCAGCGGACTGGTATTCTCTGCTACTACATTTTACCACTGAGACAGCAAAAAATGCAAAATGATTTCCCTGGCAGACAGAGCGGCGCGACTATTGTCGAATCTGTAGGTTCCTTCCCTTATATCTCACTCATCGTGCTCGAGACAGCTGCACATTTTGCATCATTTACATAAGTCGGTGAGCTGTGTCTTCCCTGCAATTTGCATATTTCGCTACCAACTCCTTCTTGGTGTCTCATTTTCACTGTCACGTAGTACATTTGGAATAAAGCAGTGAGTTACCATAATTAAAGAAATAATGCGATGGTGAACGGTTGCGAAATAAGTGGACATAAATAGCATATAAACGGTGTATGTTTGTTTTAAATAAAACTCCTTCGATTTTTATTGCTGAAATTTCATTTTGTACGTTGATTAAATTAAATACTTTGAGTTATTTCTTTTGTATAAAAGGTGATACACGATAGCCATATTGAATTCAGTTTCTCTGTCACAAGATTCAAATTCGGTGGATAGTCAATGGATATTTTCAAAGATGTTCTGCAGTTGTAACACACTACAATTGCGGTAATTGCGATATTAGTAGTGCAACTTCATTTTGTGGTTTCTGTATATCGTATGGAAACCACAAATTATTTCAAATGTAACACGCAGGGTTACAGCTTTGTTACTAGAAACATTATTCAAACTCACAAAGTAAAATTAGATTTACTTTCTGAGTATTGTAATAGTTATTATTTATTATTGGTGTTTGTGTTTATAAATCACGCTGTGCTGGTGATACAATCATTTGGTAATCAGACCAAATACTAAGTTATATGTTAACTCTTTGATAATCTAATACTCTACATCAAGCCTTTGGGACAACAATGCATCCCAATTAAATTTGAGTGAAATATTTTATATGGACTTGGGTAACTTAATTTAATGTTACTCAGATATCTCTATGAAAAGAATTTTTATAGGTATCGACTATGATCCAATTCTATTCTAACAAGTAATGTTTTAAAATGTAAAATATCATCTGGCGATCGCCTAGTCTGTATCGTTTTCGCGGCAAATTATAATTACTAATATAGTTCAATAGATTGTCACTGAATGATATACATTTAAAATATGGGGAATTAGATTGAATATTCTAAGCATGTTGTCATATAAAATAAAAATACAATATTTTATCCATATTTGGGGAATATAAATCATGTCTCAAACTTATAAAGTGAATGAAATTGGCCAGTATATATTACAAATATTGAATTTTTTTTTCAATTTTAGAAATATAGTTAAAAGATGTTCACTTCATATCATATGTGAGTGTCGTGAATATAAAAAATGTAATTACTTAGATTTTATTATAGGAGGTTAGATTTGGTCGTGAATCTTAAAATTTGTACATTGCCGAAGTAATAACCCACCATTAATTCTTTGCACGAGTCCCTTATCATAGCCATTAAATAAGAAACACTACTCATTAAATTCCACATGTTTATTTTTTTTTAAATCAATATTTATTCACACTTTTACTGTTATTATTACTAAAATTACATAAATTTATTATAAAATCGCTTAAGCAGGAGAAAGGACCAGTGTGTGACCAGATCGTTTTAACCTCATTCCATCGATCAAACATTGACCTAATATACATGAAGATCGGCATATTTTTTATATTTCGGCCTCATTTTGATGGTATGTTACTCAGCATTTATGTCACAAAGGCTCCAATTCTTCTTCTGACATTTGGAGTCAGACTTCAAATTTTTGATACACTATTTGAACTCTCATAATTTTAATTGTCTGCCACATCCTGATAACTGATAATTTAACTGTTAACTATTTACATTCTGCTACCTGCAACTGTTTAATAACGTCTTCAACAAACGTTTTAATATGACTTTTTTAACTGTCTCGTAAACTCTGAATACTGACACTGCAACCGTCTGAATAACTTGATTATTGACTTTCTCAATTCTTGAATACCGACTCTCTGAATAATCTTCATTTACCTTCTTCCTCCACAGAATCTATTGTGATTCAGGGGAATATAAGCTCGTGTGTCTTCATTGATTATTCTTCAGTGTAAGGCCGTAACGATATTTCATTGGTCTTCCAGTATCGAATGAAGCTTGGTTTAAGTCTTGGCACTAGTATATTTTTTATGCCCCAACCACACCTGCAATTTTCGTATTTATTGGGGTCATAACTTTCCTGGCCATGACTGCTAAAATTGATGACCATACGTTTGAGAATTTGTTTCGTCGCAAACATCAAAATCTGCATATGGTGCTTTCTGGTCATACAATGAGATACATAAATCATATAATTGTGAAAGTCATAATTAAACTTTACTTGAGCACTTAAGGAACAAATGTTTGTTACTCAAGTTATTTTTTATTCGTACTTGCTCAGAACTAAATCAGACAAAATAGACCATAGTTAAAAAAGTATACGATGACTGAAAATATTAAATTAGAGATCAGATGATATACTGACCATACGTCATTACCTGAATGACAAATACGGTCATATATGGAATCAAGTTAAAGTTTAGCTCTTCAACACCTTGCAGATAAGAAGTACCTATAGTTAAGAAGCTATGATCAATAATATCGAACATGACAATAAGAAACTAATGGGAAAATATCTTCTTGAAGATATACCAGCTTGTGTAGGTTTGAAACTTGATCAATAACATCTCTAATGGGATTGCTTTGAATTGGCATTTTATATACAAGAACCAATTTAGAATTTATATTTAGAATGATAACATTAGAGCGGTGGTAGAGAAGGCATCTCAGACATGTTACTATTATTAGAGACTGTTCAGTAGCGTAAAATGGACAAGTGAGAAGGGCGAGTCTTGTTACATTTTTATACATTCAATTTCAACATATAGGATCAAAGTATAATATATATTTATATTGTGCATTCCCCTGCTTATATTGTGCATTCCCCATTTATATTGTGCATATAATTAAATGTGCTGCGCAACCACTCATTATGGGGGGGGGGTACAATAACACAATGATTCGCGAACATTCTGGCTTTACATTTGGAAAGGAAATTACCATAAAATATTTTCTAGTGGTGTATTTATTAAATACAAATGCTTATAATTTTTAACTTTTGTTTAACTTCTGCCGCAATGCAATTAGTTATAAACATTGTATAATTAAAATAATAATTATTTACTATGAGTACTGTAAAAATGAGGGAAAAATCCATATTTTATATGTAAAAATATATACCATCATCAGTGGATAAGCATGGAACTTTATTATTCTGAACATAAAACTTTTGCTTTCTTAGACATTGACTCCAGTTATGTTTAACATTTTCTATATCCCTCCATAACTACTCTATCCGTCCACCACACATATTCACCTGGTATTACATTAGTTACTCTTGTACCTTCATTTTCAACACAAAACTATTTTTCCATACTGCAAGTCAGATGTGAATTATATTTTTAATTCATCAATATTAGAAATTGTGTAGACCCAGTTAGTCTTATAAAATAAAAATATCTATCCAGTTTTTTATGCGAGGCTGCAGTCTTTTAAAATATAATTACTCAAGAAATAAGATAGTTTTTTCCTCAGATCACTGATATTTTACTTATGTTTTCATGAAGTACTGAGTATTGCCTTCTAGTCAGTCTGCATACTCTCAAGGTAACTAAATGAACCAATTGTTGAATTTTGATTGTTCTCTAATATCATGTAGCTCCGCATTTAATTTTCTAAGCCTTATTTCTTTAACCTGCAATATTTTTCATACAGACTCTCTTTAAAACGTATCTTCGGAATTGTCCGCTGATTTAAGAGGAATTGCCTTAGCATATATAATTATAATATGCAAAATATCCAAGTCATTTTTCCACTTGACGAAAATTGATGTATTCGAATCAAATTGTGTACATAATTGTTAAGCACACGAGTAGATATCATGATATAAATTTACAACTAAATTGAGGAAATATTCTACTCAAAATATTGGTTATTTCTGATAGGGTTCATTCGAGTGTGTTCCACAGATTTTGTTTTATCATCCACTGGATCGCTTAAAATATACTTTATAAAATGAAGATTGTTCATCTTAAGATGTCAGGCTAAATAGAACAAAAGTACATATTTATTGTTCTTTATTAAATCAAAAATATGATATGATCAATAATTTACGTTCCGTACTTAAAATACTAAATCTCCTTTACTTAATAATAAAACATTTAATTTTACTCCCATTTGTACATACAATAAAAATCTTTTAAATCACTATTATATTCCAGACATTTTAGACATTTTGAAGATCAAATAAAATAACTTAACTACACTCACGTGCAAAATCAAAATTAAATTGTCATTCTCATTTAATAATTATCACGTAAACTCAGAGTAATTTGGCAAATTAGTCGGGATTAAAAGACAGAATTAATTTGAATCTCTTCAGTAGTTAGGAAACAATTGCAAAGCGTCAAAATGAACGAAGCAAAACATATTCTATACACATGTAGATAACTATATTATACCGTGGACGTGAGTAAATATTCAATACACAACGATGTTAGTACACAGTGCTTTATGAACTGTTTATGAATGCTTCTAGCGCATTTATATCGCATAGTAGAAGTTTTCACAGAACGCGCTAGACGCGTTCTTAACGGTCAAAGGATTAAAGTAGTGTTTCTTTCATTTTTGACGAATCCTAATTTTGATCAGTAAAAGCATTGTGACTAGTCCAAAGAAGATATTAGAAGACCATACGTTAGAAAAGAGCAAGAGTAGAAAATATCAATCTTGGACTAATATCAAATGCTGACAACCCTGTCATTATAGGAATGTCCATGAGAGTCATATGCCGAATCAAATTTACAGTTGCCTCATCTATGCTATGATTATAAAGACATCTTTTATGCATATCACGAAAAGTTTGCTTCAAAGCTAAAAATTGTAGAGATATTTGTGAAGCACAAAATATACTTGAAATCATCCCAAATAATGATAATACGATGCTTGTGGTCATTTCCAAAAAAAAAAAGTTCATATTGTATTTTAGAAGTAGATCGAACAACTGTATACAGTAACATAAACATGGTAAAATATAAATAACCTACCAACAGGAAACTAATAGGAGAAAGAATTTCTTCTAGAAGATTTACCAGATTTTGCAGATTTGAGAGGTGATCAAAGGTATGCCTTATGACAGTGAAGTGAACCGATGTTTTATGCAGAATCAACTTGCTATTAAAATTTGATACAAGGGTACTACAGCGGTGGTAGAGAGTACAACTTAAACATGCAACTATTGCAGGAAACTGATAAAATACACAAATGAAACACGTGTAAAGGGAAAATGTTGTTATATCTCTTATATATATATTTTGGATGTGTAGGTTAAAAGTGTAAATTCTTTGCATTTTTATGGGAGTAAGTTTTAGGAAATGTACAGCAAGAACTCCAGTTACGACAGGTATGACAAACACAATGAACAATAGGAATCTAACCATTTTATCTGGCAAGGGATATACTCTAAACTGTTTCTCATTTGTGCCAACATCAAAAACAAATTTTCGTATTTTTACCACTTTCGTGTTGACTGAATGCCACATTACTATGGGTAATAAACCTTGTATTATTGCTGAAATCCACAGTTGCCATGAGCCTGTTGATATATCGATATGATAGATAATGAATAAATATGCAAATAAAACCTTCATTATTAATGGATATGTATGTAACATAATTTTTTTGCTTACAGTTTTGTGTATTCCTTTTACGTCTATTCCAGTGCTGCACAATACTTTCCATATTCCTCCATACCCATTCCATATATCTTTCTCAGTTCTTTCATTAAACAATTTAATGTTTCGATTTAAAAAATTAAATGATAACTCCATAGTCATCACTATCTGTTTTTTTCTGTCTTCTTGTAACTCAAAATTGTAATCATCAGTTAGTTTTTAAATATTTTTCTACTCATTTATATATCGAGTTACAGTTCTCAAAGCAACTATTTATCTTCTTAATGACACCATTGATTTGCTAAACTGTGAGGAGGTAGTTGCATTTCAGTTTCGAGTTCAGAACTTACAATCTTGCCATGTTACCAAATACTGGTTCTAATGCCTTATTTCGTATTTCTAAACTCATATTTTTCATGTGCTTTTCAAAGTTTGTTTTGAATTTTCCATCGCGCGGTTGCTATCATTAATGAAATTATCCATTTATATCAATATTATTTGCATTGTAAGGTTCAATTGATTTTATTGATCAATTCTATATTCACTCTATTCTTCTATTCCACATAATAAGCATTCTCGAGAAAATAAAACAAGAAAGATCAATCATGCATAAGCATTGATTATGAAACACTTTCCAACTGAAATGTAATTTCATTTAAAAATTTCTAAAATGTGATTCATTCAGTGGTAATATCTTTTACATTATCACAGTACTACAGTAATTTATTATACTTAAATATTTAAAACTGTATCGAAATATAAATCATCTGATTCTTTATGCAAAATCAATGAATATTTCATTCATATAACTTGTATTCCAGACTCCAGAGCTAAATAATTTTGTGTGAAAAAAATTCAGCAATTCTTATGTAATTCATCTTACAATCGCTTGAGATATTTGCATTCTGCATATGTTAAAATTAGGCTTCCTTGAAGAAATAATAAAAGTTTAGGGATCATTTAAAATCACAACTATTGTAATTGCATAGGCACGGAATTTAGATACACAGATAATACACAGATAATATATATGTGTATGTGTATATACTCAAAGTATTGGAATCGTACCGAAGATCGGAACTCGAATTTTCAAAGGATCTACACGTTTTGGGACTTCTAGAACACGAAAAAACTACTTTTAGGAAGACGTCTGTGTGTGTAAGGGTGTATCTCTGTATGTTTCTGTGTGTCTGTGTGGATATTACATCCACTCTAATTGAAAAACTAATGGACCGAATTTCATACAATTTGGTAGGTATGTTTTTATGGGAAATCCTGATGTTCATTAGATTATAGTACGATTCGTAATAAAAGAATCTGCCTTCTTTGCGAAATGGCCGCAGAAATTGCCTTTATCCACTCTAGCTAAAAACTAATGAACCAAATTTAACAAAATTTGGAGTATAATATTTCAATAACCTACAAGTGATTTATATACCAAATTTAACAAAATTTTGTATATAAATCATTTGTAGGTTATTCTACTACGATTCGGGAAAAAAGAACGGGCTATTTTTGCGAAATGGCCAGCAAAAATCGTTATATATAAAAATAAAAGACTACGTGTGCTCAATTACATCAATTAAATTCCTATTTTATATGTGATTTTTGACAACAAAAAGAATAAGACTAACCCCATTACTCTAGGACTAGCCGTTCTTGAGATATTCTAGTTTTTTCGCGTTTTCGCTACGCCACCTTTGACAATAAGTCCAGCTATCAAATGAGAACCAAATTTAAGTTTAACGTGTAAATTCAATGTCATTTAAAATACTTATGTTGTGCAGATAAACTCAAATTATCATTAAATAAATAAAGAGAACGAATATGAGTCTGCAGAGAAAGACATGTGCACATCAGAATTTTTAACAATATTACACCAATGATTTATAGAAGTGAACGGGGATTATTTTCAGGCCATTTCGAAAAAAATGTATAATCTATATTTAAAGATCCATCAAATTTTTGTCGAATAAAATGTTCAACAAATTTAAGCTGTGTACCAAATTTTAACTCTCTAGGAAAGTGCATTTAAAATGCCATCAATTAAATTTATCAAGAAGAGTTATATAAAATTTTAAAAAAATGAAAAATTGTTATCTACCAAATTTATTTTAAAATATGAAGCCACTCCCATATGCAAAATGTTTAAACAAAGGGAGAGATATTTATTATATAATATCTCTCTCTTTTCTTTCTGGAAGATATCCCAAAGTCAGAATTTAATTGAATTTGTTTTTTCCCCTATATTAAATAATTTTTTTAATTAAAAAACTACTTAACATATTTTACTGAATTTTTTTTATATATTCTATGGGATAATGTGAATATTTCCTAAAAATTTCGAAGCAATTCGTGAATTTTAAATTTACTTAAAAAATGTTTGAAAAATTAGGTCCCATAGGGTTCAATGTATTTCATTTTTTCAACCCGGGTTCAATAAAAAACTAATTGGGTGATATTATTTATTTATATTCCCATAGGTCCTACAGACCGTCTGAACAACATACTAAAATTTCATTTTGATAAACTCATTTTTACGGCAGTTATCGTGCTAACGGACAGACAGACAGACAGACAGACAGACAGACAGACAGACAGACAGACAGACAGACAGACAGAATGAACAAAGTCATAAACACTTTTCAACTTTGTTGTAAAGTGTTAATAAAAAAGAGCATTGAATAAACAGACGATATCTAGCTATTATTATAAAATATCGTATCAGATGTGTTTACTAAACCTTTAAAGGAGAAATGTTGCAGCATATATATTTATATATATATATATATATATATATATATATATATATATGATAATTGATTTTGGTTTATTAAAATCAGTGTTTTCATTCTAAGCTACATTTCAATTTACTGCCAAATGTCCATTTAATTTCGTAAGCAAATAAAGTGATTTAATATGGAATTGATTGAAGGATAAGAATTGATTCTAGGTCATCTAAATATTTGCCTTTCTACAGATTATGTTTTATACCGTACTTAGAAAAAGCAGTATACTGAATAGATAGAATGTTTCGAAGGATTTAAAGCAAATTTTAATTTATTAAAAGGCTGTATCTGTCCATCATGCCTTTCCATAAAAATTTACCAATTTCAATATTGTGGGGAAAGAATACCACAAATTACAGTTTTGTTTATAGTAGAGCCCTTTTGGATGTATATATCATGTTTCGAGGCTGTGCTAAGACAGATAGACGCAAATCATATATGGTTGATCTGTATGTAGGTATTCCCGAAACGTATATTTTTATCAAAATCAGAAAACCCAAATGTTGTCCCCATCACAATACCTACTCTTTAATTATACCAGTAAACTTTAAATTTCCATAAAAGTTATTATATACAGGGTATTATGACAGTGCCGAAAATTAGAATTTCAGTTTTTGACGGAAAAGCACCTTTTAAGCATACCTGAACTCTAATCGTACGTTTCTGTTGTTATATCTCTCTTTGCGATTGTGCGTGTCCGCGAATCTGTGGATACGATATTTCATGAACAAATTGAACGTTTCGAAGATAATTTGGTATGATTATTACAATCTGAGAATATCGGAACCCTGATGATTTTAAACGTGCTCGGACGTTCTTAAGAAAGCGAACTTTTCAAATACATTTTTGAATAAATCATAAAACATCATTACCTTCTACAATTGCAAATACATAATAATTTGGTACGTATATTTTACTGCTAAACGACTGACACAAATTTTAGAACGTTACCTTAAACCGTCTTGAGATGTTATACATTTTTCCAATAAATATATCTAAAAAATACATCAAAATGAACGATGATAATTTTCATAAAATACTTAACACTTAGGGACAATTTTTGCGGAATTGGCAATTAAATTGGCTATCGCTGACTCGGCGCTTTTCTAATGCGAGATTAAATTGACGAAAATATCGCCAGATTTTCAAAAAGGACGTTAAATGTATGAAAATGACACCAAATCCATTAAATAATAATTTAAATAGTTTAATATATTGGAAATCATTGCCTAGCATATGTTAGCAACATTTCCCATTGGCAAGTTATAATTGCGCCAAATATAACTTAATATAATAAATATAAATTACACTGGCTTCCAAAAGTTAAGCACGGACAGTAATATCAACAACAACGGAAAAGTAAAGCTTTGATTAACTCAAAATTGTACATGAAGGTGGCAAATGTGTTTATGTATTAAATAAAAAACAATTATATACAAATATGAAAAAATATTTACTTTTCGTACGTTATATGACGATGTTACATTTTGGGTCATTAAAAATGATGTTTACAACCAAACAAACTAAACAAAACTTACATTTACATGGCATGTAACCACCCCAGATTTTCATTCAAACTTTACAACGATTTTAAATGCTTTCAATGAGGGGATCAACCGTGACGGGTGCGAGCAATGGCCATCGATGGCATCCCAAAGGTTTTCAATGGGACTAAGGTTCGGGAATTACTCCGGCCACTCCCTACGAGATATGCCCTCAGTTTATAGGCATTCGTCAACGATGTTAGCTCGATGGGGATTGGCATTATCGCCCATAAGGAGGATATCAGGACCAACTGCTGCAGCATAGAGTCTCCCAATTGGGTCCAGGACTTCGTTCCGATACCGGGCAACCGTCACAGAACCGCTCTGGCGATATCCCATTGACACTGCCACCTCTCCCATTGACGCTGCCTGCTCACACCATGACGCTGCCACCTCTGAATGCGTGATGTTCCATGATGACCTTGGTTTGATTGCGTGTGTACTGTTTGTTCTCTCCAGACCCTTACACGCTTATCATTTGATTCCAGGGCAAATCTGGACTCATCCGAGAACAAGACGTTGCAAAAATCTGAGAGAGTCCAACTGACATGTGGACGACACCCCTGTAATCTTTCCCCTCTAGTTCGGACGTTTAGTGGAGCACAAAAACGTGGTACTCGGGCGTACAGTCCCTTCATGTGGAGCCTTCGGCGCACAGTACTGGCATATATTGCCTCACCAAATGCCATGCTGCAAGAACGCATGTAACAGTTGTGGAGGTCGCTCGTCGATTCCGCTTAGCTACTATAGCAATATACCGATCATCAGAGAATATAGTAACCTTTGGACGACCGGTCACAGGTCTCCGTACATCTGTTTGACTTGTTTTGAATTGTTTCCGTAATCTATAAATTACCGAATGATCAACACCAAAGAAAATAACGACATCTTTGATTGACTGTCCTGCTTCAATGCTTCCGACAGCACGCCAGATCTCACTATCTGCCATTCGTCTTCTTTCAGCCATAGAAACAGGAATATCATAAAAAATAATCCTACAAATGCTATAAACACATTGTATCAGCATTTAAATGCACTTCCTTGCAAACCCTTCAGAATGATGGTGTCTTCAACATGCTGGCGTCTTTTCTGCCTAGGTAGCATATATCCGGACAGTTAATCGTGATTGGCTGTAACATATGATATTTGCATACTGCCATCTACATCCGCAGCAATTTTCAGCCACTCAAATTCAAATACGCTTTCGAAGAATGAAAATTTACACTGCGTTCTTATCTTTTGTAAGTTAGTGTAAGCCAGTCAAAATATTTCTGCGTGCTATTATCCAAAGTAGGGTCAAATAGAAATGTAGTTTAAAACGTTAAAAACATTATATCATGGATCTTGTTCATCTATAGTTTAGATGAATATGAGATGGATAGATCCATGTATAGATTGCGAGTGCTTTTCTTGCACGTGCTTTCCTTGCAAATGCTTTACGTATATGCAAGTCTTTTCCTTATTTCAAAGCGCTGCAGATTCTATTCATCGCTTTGAAATAAGGAAAGCACTTACATTATGTAGAGAGAGTTATGTGCTTCCTTTAGTAACTTTATTTTCCGAACCAGAATTGAAAACATTTCGTAACCAAAATCTTTGGTTATCCCATATGAACTCATCCGAAATTTAATACTGAATTCAGTTCAGTCATCATCTAAGCTTTATCTATAGCCAGCCCGAAATAAAAAAACATTTTAGGAAAAAATTTAGACTGGAAATGGAAATTCTTAGATAAAACCCAACCCACTCCTGAATTTGATGATGAATTCATATTAGTCATCATCTAAGCTATATATAACAGGTTTGAAGAAACAGATGCTTCAAGGAAATTTAAATGTTTTCATCGGAAGTGACCGTCAGAATCTAGAAATCCTTAGGGAGTCCCAAGAATTAAACACAGAATCTATATCAGTCACTATCTAAAGTCTATCAATACCAATTCTAAGAAATATATGTTTCAATGAATATGCAAATACTGTACTTTGTATTTTGAAAACGTTGTTCATTCAAAGAACTGGTTCCTGAACTGGTTCCTGGTATCAAACTGAAGTAATTTTATTCTAGATACAACACATTTTATTCAGCACAAATTAACCAGCACATAAAATTAATCAAATAAAACATAATTACATGTACATTTTTTTTTAAATCCTGAAGGCATTTTAATGAATTATTTATTAGATTGTCTTTTAAATTAAATTCAAACAATAAGTTGTTATTAAGTAAAGAAAAATAATTCGAAAATTACGTCATGAGATTTCAAAGTAATTTTAAACATATTTCTAACTTCCTCCTTTAAAATAAATTGAGAAATAATAAGATCACAGAGATACTTTGATGAAAGAAAATTAAGAAAACATGTTTTTAGATAAATAAATTCAATTAATTACTTAAATTTGGGAAACATAAAATACCAGAAATGTCATTAATGAAAACCTTATTTAAATTGGAACCTCATTTTAAATGAGCGTTTCTGGTAAATTAATCAAAAGTAAAAAGCACGATTAGAAAATATAACTTGAAACATTCAAAAGTATATGAATATTTATTGCAAATTTGTATTTATTTTTACAAAGTTTCTTGGAACAGAAAATAAATGAAATTAGAATAATTGAATTACTTTGAAATAAGAAATAAATAAAAGTTCATATTATTAGAAAATTTCATTCTGGTATATAGTGTTTTTAAATAATGTGTCTTTTGATATTTTATGTTATTAATGAACGCAATAGACTGCATTGCGTTGCCTAAATTAGACATGAAATATTGAAAATTGCATCGTTATAAAAAAATCGAGAACAGATAATTATTTTGTGAGTAATTTCTGAGAACATTTTTTATAATTATCAGCAGATACGTCTGATTTCTAAATTATGTGCATTTCACCTTGATTTCACTCCACAATTTTCACGAATATTGACTTCAAACCTTCATTTTTCCATATATATTATATTATTTCGCATACAGAACATAATATAATTTTGAGCTAATCATACACATTGATTAATTCATTTTTAATTTTCCTAAAATGTATATAGTAGATGTTTTGAATTTTTCAAAAACGCGAATTTTGTATTTTGTTACACCCCTACACATTTGTAGAACTCCCACTTTAAGTAATTCAATAAACATTAATGAATTATTTAAAGTCATTTAAGAACAAAAGTAACAAATGTACAATAATTAAAAACTATGAAAACATATTCATACAATTAATAAAATGTTGGTATTGCAGATCATTTAAACTTATATATAACATAAATATTCATAATTGTATGGACTAATTATTCATAAATGCATGGACTCTATTCCTAAATGTATTATTTAAACAAACATGAGATTAATTATGCAATTTGTGCAATTATTAAAATTATATTGAACAAAATATTTGCTTATTCTAACATTTTTATCAAAATTATCATCTTCGAATATATACCCAGTCATTACGCTTTTTTTCTATATGAATGTAAATACAGTTATGTTACCTTTTCTAGAGTATAGTCAGTTAAATAGTTAAATACAGAGATATTATAATCAATTTTCAAATTATATTCTTACGTATATATATATATATATATATATATATATGTATGTGTTTGTATATATATATATATATATACATATATATATATATATATATATATATATATATATATATACATATATATGTATGTAAATATATATATATATATATATATATATATATATATATATATATATATATATATATATATATATTTGAAATATGTAAAAATAAAATAAAAAAATATATATATATATATAAAAAAACAATTCAAGTAATATTAACATCACCATAGAAGCAATTTCACGGCCACAATGCCGATAGAGAAAAGAACAGCACCGTCCCAAATTCGATGATTAATCAGAACTAAATTCATCTTCAGGTCTGAGTATTTAATTCTAATTAACCCAAACAAATGCCTGTTTCAGATTAAGCAATAGCACATCACTATAAATGCTGAAACTCAGACTACAGGCAACAAAAATTGAAAAAATGAAAATAGGATACATTAAGAAAATTTGTATTACCATGCGGCATGAACCCTTCTTCTTCCACCACGTGTATCGTGATCAACCTCAACAGCTTAATCTAGAAGCACCGGAATGAACTAGTCGAAATTCTACCAGGGAGGCAATACGAAAGTTCACAGTAATACTCCCAGACCCGTCCAGTGAGTCTAAGCTGGAAACCGGACAAGCATTTCAGAATATTAACTTCCCAAATATACAATCCTGAATATGAATATGAATCAAAGACGAAAATTCTTACTAAACAAGTAATTCAGAGGAAAACTGGATAAACGAGAATGCCACTATACACCATTATAAGGGCGCTCAATACGTAGTTTCAATACTGACAAAAGTTACATTTTTTGCGAAAATAAAATTCAAAACATTAATGTTAATGCATCTTATTTTCCGATTTTTGATTTTTCTAATGTTTTTGACTTAGTTTATTATTTTTCATTTTTATTTATTTATATAATTAATAAATAATTATATATATATATATATATATATTTTTTTTTTCCCCCGTATGTTAGTCACTATAATTGGGAATGTTTTCTAGGATGTTATCGAGTGAAAGTTGATACACTGAGTTAATAATTTTAATAACAAACTTGGGATATATATATATATATATATATATATATATATATAAATATATAAATATAAATTAGTAAATCCAAAGTTAGAATGTATGTAGTAACTCATAATACACTATTCAAAAATTTTCTACAAAATACAAAGAAATAAAATAAATTAAGACATAAAGAGGAAATAATAAAGCGTAATGCAGGTCATAAAGACACAGACAATCAACAAATTTCAAAAATGAGGAATCCAAATAAGAAAACAAAAAAATCAAGCAAAAAAGCTTGCACATGGAAGAGACTTAGGCTTACGATAAGTTCATTTCGAAAAAATTCTCTTCGGGTCCATATATCCCTTCGAAATGAACACAAAAATGCTTGTTTCTGAAACACAAGATAGATTTTATCTATAAACTTGTGTTATATGGACGACAAGCATATAGATTGGAACAATAAAGGAAACATAAATACCTTGAAATACATCTCATTAGAGCAACCATGACAAGCAAAATATGGCTAGACCAATGTTGCCATATGCAGAAATGAAAAGATGTGATTTGCTGTTGCCAAAGAGAGTATTAAAAACTGTACTGCGTAAAAGCAATAAAAAGAGATATTCAGCAGTTAAAGCTTCAAGATAAAAAGATGAAAATATAAATTCAAGAGAATGAATAAGTACGGCTAAATAAGATAATAAGGGGAGAATATGAGAATTTTAGGCTAATCGTAAATATATATATCGTAATATATATATATATATAATATATATATATATATATATATATATATATATATATATATATATATATATATATATATATATATATATTACAAATGAAAGATCTATGAAAAGTACAAGGAATATCATGAAATACAAAGAAAAACAGAAACAAATAATGGAGTGCAAACGGGGTATCAGTAATGGCTAGGGGGATTGTGACCCCTACCCCTATACCTGGTTAAAGCATGCTTTTATTCCCGGGAAACACTCCCAGAAACAACCAATCGCCCGAAGCAGCTCCAATCCGCGTGTACAGGAAAATCAGAATCCTAAGGGAATATCAAAACCAGAAAAATAAAAGAATCATAGGACATTCCAACATGGGTTCACACCAATGTATGTAAAAGGGAATCCAGAGTCTAAACACATATAAGAATTAAAAGCACAAAGTTACAGTGAAGAGAAAGATTCCATATAGTCAATTGGCAACAAGTCTTGGAAATTAGCATAAATTACACCATCACCACGTAGTTTTTTACATATTGATAAGTAATAAGTTTTTAGAAAGCCGAGAGGAAAGCCGTTCTTCAATGCTTCCTTTATCAAATGTCGTTCACATATATTTCGCTATGTGTTCATTGGTAGAATTTAATTTACTATATCTTACAAAATGATTAGCAATCAAATTTCTCATTACACCAATACTCATATTACTACTCCACGGCGTGGTGTAATTAATATTACAATTGAAACTTTTACGTTTATCATAAATTTTGTAAGATAGATAGATGATCTTGAGGATTTCGATATATTGAGATATCCAAAAACAACACTTCACCACTGTTATTTTCTACAGTTTCAATAAGTTCAAGGTTTCTAGGGTAAAAATTAAAGTCAAATTGAAAATCTTTAACAAGATGGCCGATCAAGATGTCATCCACGAAACGGAGATACATAATCTCATTGAGTATATGTGTACCGTTTCCATATCTGTATAAATATAAATCCACCAGTAGTGACGAACAGCCACCACCCATAGGTATTCCTTTGATTTGTTTAAAGAAATCAGTTCCATTGAATAACAAAATATAACACTTGATATAAGTAACTTGAAGTCTTGTTTGTGCGAATTCTAGTGTTGTGTTTAGCTTCAAGGATCATGGTCTTTTCGTTTCCAAATAGGTGTTCTTAGGTGTAATGGCCTAGAAGCGGAATGGTACCGGCATCCAGGAGTGTGTCCATGGCGTAAAGCATGCTGACCCGGGGTGAGGGGGTCACAACCACCCCTCTGCCAATTTTTGGTACTTTTCTTTTTCTTGTTTTTTCATGTATCATATTTGATTTTCAGTTTTGGAAATTTCCTTTTGGATATATATATATATATATATATATATATATATATATATTAGAAAATTATAATAATAATAATGATAACCGATACCAAGTAATCATGAAATATTAAAATCACCAAAGCAGTCAAACCACGACCCAATGCCGATAATAAAAATGAACAGCACCGGCCCAATTTTGAAGATTAACCAGAATTAGATTACTCTTCAGGTCTGAGTAACTAATTCTAATTAACCCAAAAAAATACCTCTTTCAGATTTGGCAATAAGGCTTGGCAATTTGGTAAGTTACTATAAATGCCAAAACTTGAACTACAGGCACTAAAAGTGGTAGAATTGAAAAAAAAAGAAACATTAGGATATCGAGTATTACCATGAGGCAAGAACCATCGTCCACGTGTAAGTGCGATAAGCTGCAACAATAGTGTTTTTTGGAAGATATTAGTAAAAAACAACCGCAAATAACTTTTTCTTGATTTACATTTACTCTGTAGGGAAAAGGGGAGGGAGTAACTCATAGATCAGTTAGTGATAAGAATGGCTTTTGGCTACGGTTTATGGAGGCTGGTAAAAATTTTTTCGTATTAAAATAGTTCATTTATATGTATTGTTTTGATGTTTTGTCCGCATGAAATGGTGTCGATGTGATAGTATCATTATTTTTTTTGTATAGTATCAGTATAAAACAACCACACATGTAACTTTAAAAACATAAATACATTTTTTTTTAAATTTATAAAATGTACAAAACTAACAATAAAAAATAAAAGAAATTGTAAAAACTTTTCTCACTTATGGCGAGATATGGTTCGATGTTTATGCTAATATATAAAAGTTCGATTTAATGGTAAGACTTATGGGATATGTTAAACATGATTTAAAACTATATGTGGAAGGTGATCTTTATTTAATGTGAAGTATTGTGAGAAGAGATGTTAAAATTTATTAAATATGAAAATACAAAATAAAGAAATTTTAGAGACCGGCAACGTCAAAGCTTTTGCAGTGACAGCTCGATCGACAGAAGATAGGGAATTCGGTCGACCGTCAACCAATTACCCTAAGCCCAATACAATTAGGAATTATTTTAGGCCTATCGAACCAGCAGGTGAGAAAAATAGCAAAAATGTAATGGATGTAATTTCGTCAAATAGTGTTGAAATGTCTAGAGTGAATAGAGGTAAAGATGAATCTGATGGTGATAGTAAACTCAAGACTGTCACAGAAAGGAATATAGTCTGGAAACACAACTGCCATTATAAAAAAATGGAAACGTTCAAATATCAAGTGCGTAAATCGAGGCGATGTAAATTATGTCCACAATCTGATCCTAATCAGATCACGAACAATTATAATAACAAGGTATTTTGTAAGGTTTTCAATTGTATATATGGTATAAAATGCACTAAGTTCAACATGTTATATATCGGTCAAACGAAAAATCCCTTGCATTTACGCATAAATTTACATCGTAGCCAGATTTACAAGTTAATGGAAAATCCGGATTCGGATTCTACTATGGAAATAAGTCACTTTGCAAGACATGGAACTGACGCTATGATGATAAAAATAATTGATTTGGTAGTGAATTTGAGCCAAAGGCTATAGTGGGAAAATAGACACATCGAAAGAATGAATACTATTTACCCGTATGGATTGAATACCACAAAATATAATAAAATTTATGATGGGGAACATTGTAGTAGACTGAATGATTAAGCTGTCGGAAATACTAAAATGGAAATACCTACTACATTGCACAAGAGAGCGGGAAGAAAACAAAAATTTGCTTTAAATGAAACCTTGTTATATATAAAAACTTTTATGAAAAGACACGAAGATCTTGATTTTTTACCAGTAAACTGGATTAAAAATATAGTATTCGGATTTAGAATAAAGTTTCTGGAAAAAATATGGAAAGCATTGTATGAAAATGTTGAAGAATATAAAAATACTGAACTATACAATATAAGGGCAGTGATACAAGATTATTTAAAAGTAAGAGCAAACAAATTAAAAATTACTTTAAACAATAAATCTGTCAACTTCAGAGTTCGTAGTGATCAATTTTAAAAATAAGTCATACGATTCTATTCCGTTTGGCAGGATTTTTAAAGAAAATAATTCTTTTTTGCCACTAAACTTTAAGGCTGCTTTATCATACAAATACAATACTCCTATATGCAGAGACTTTTTCAACTATAACAGAATAGGTCAGAACTTGAAAGAAAATATAACGGACGATTGCAAGTGTAATTTAAACCATATTTTTAAGAATGAATTTCATGGACATATCGTGACGAGAGATTTGAATTTGATAAGATCGAAACGATTGAAAAGGATTTTGAGTTTAGGAGCTAAATATCGAAATCAGAAATTTACTAATGAAATTCAGTCAATTGAGTCCGATATCGACAAATTTATATATGGAGTAGCCGTAAAATATAGTGTGCCAATGGAGGTATTCAATGAGTGGAAACACAACATCTTAGTGAGTGCTAAACTTTGGCATAAAAAAGACAACCGATCGATAAATAGAATTGGAAATGTAAAAAAGGAATTAGATTAAATACATAAGGACTTCGTAATATCATATGTTGCTAAGGTGATATTTAACTAAGCTTTTACATGTAAAAAGTTATATACGGAAAAACTATGCGAATGTTATCTAGATGACAATATGTATAAATGTTTGAATCAGCCAAGAGTAGAGATTACTAGTAGAATAGTTGCTCTATACAAAAAGATTGGTCATGATATAGATGTTATTAAATCTCCTTAATTGGTTTTAATTCCTAAACTACATAAAGTGCCAGTTAAATTCAGACTAGTTACCATCGGAAATAAAACTTACTTGACAAAGGCTAATAAAAGATTATTAAATATTTTGAAATATGTCCTTTCAATCATAAAAAAACAATGAGCGCACTTTATACATAATAGTATGGAAATGGTGAATACCATAGAAAAAATAACAGAAAAGTTACATTGCAGAAGTTACGACTTCTGCGATTTATTTAATAACATTATGATAAAATACCTATATAAGATCACTATGGATCTTCATCATAAATATAGTTTGCAGAAATTTTTTGAAATGAATAAATATAGGACACTAGTTGGACTGGTTTAGAACCAATCCAACTAGTGCCCTATATTTATTCATGAAAAATGTCCTATATTTATTCTAAATGAAACAGTGCAATACAATGGAGTGGAATTTTATAAACAAATTAGAGGAATACCGATGGGCGGTAATTATTCATCGGCATTGGCAGATTTATATTTGGACTACTATGAGAATGGAACTCATTTGTTGAATGAGATGTTGTATTTAAGATTCGCTGATGGCATTATCATTGACACAAAAGATCATAGATACGTATTGGATTGTGGCTTCTATCTGAGTTCACTTAAATTGGTTGAAACACCCATGAATGAATACGGGAGCCTGAATTTTTTGGACGTATGTATTATGTCAAACGAAAATAAAACTTCCTTCTGTATATATGATAAGCGTACAGTCTTCAACTTTGACGTAAACTTTATCACTTCTTGGGAAACTTGTTTAAGTAGGGCTTTATTCCGTAATATAATTGTCAACCAACTTTTAAGAAACAAAAGGTTAAACTCTCAAAGTAGCGATAGAATTCAACAGGATAAAAGGTATTTTAACGAGGCACGGAAAAAGGGTTATCCGGTTGGCTTTCTGAATGTAATTGAGTCATCTTTTCACGGCAAACTGTAACCGTTGGTTATTTCGATCACGGACATATTTAGTTGATGACATGGTACTATATATATTGGGGATTTGTGTTGTATAAAGCATGATTTCTTTAGGGAGTAAGTTGAGGTCTTGTTTGTGCGAATTCTAGTGTTGTGTTTAGCTTCAACGATCATGGTCTTTTCGTTTCCAAATAGATTTTCTTAGGTATAATGGCCTAGACGCGGAATGGCACCGACATCCGGGAGTGTGTCTATGGCGTAAAGTATGCTGAACCGCGGTGAAGGGTTCCCCCCCCCCCTTCTGCCAATTTTTGGTACTTTTCTTTTTCTTGTTTTTTTCTTGTATCATATTTGATTTTCAGTTTTGGAAATTTCCTTTTGGATATATATATATATATATTGTTCATTGATGCGAAGCTGCGTGGCGCTTTACTTCATTGTTACTTCGAGTATAATTTTTTTGGGTTTTGGTTAAAATTTAAAATAATCGAAATGATAATTTGTTTTTTGATTGCTTTAAAATTAAATAGATGGTTTTTAGATTTGTTATTTAATAATCTGTATTAAAATTTGTAAAAAAATATTGATGTATACATATATATATACATCCTATATATGGTGCGAACGTATAACGGGTATGGAACGTTACAAATGAAATTAGGTACAACAATCTGGCGATTCTGGAATCCTATTTATTTGGAAGAATCCAAATTTCAAATGATATTTTAATACATAAAAGCAGGCATTCAATAATTTCAAATAAGTTTCATTCTGTATGATAACTTATCATTAAAACAAGAATGACACTAAATTTAGCACGCTTGCATGAACTGGTTTGAGTTATTGCAAATTTTTTCTGATAAATTTATAAAACAAATTTATAAAAATTAAAAAATATTTAATACAACTAAATAAGATGAATTTCTTCATACAATATTATGCTATAAATCTGTTATCATCAATTATCGTTAATTTAGCCCGTTTCAATAACTCGAATTTACGCGTTATATCATAGCATCAAAGTTTACGATAATATTATAAACCTTCTTAAATAATTTTTTACTTTTCAACAGTCTTAATTATTTTGCATACCACGTTCAACATACAAGAAATTTTCCCTATTACCGGCTTCGAGCCTTAGACTGTTTAATCTTTTAAGAAGTGGTTTTCAGACTGAATTCAGGAAATATCGCTAAATAATTGGTGGTTCCAGTCCAATGGAACTGAAATGATTTTGGGTGAATAACATTTTGCAAAATAGAACTCCTGTAACTTTCAATAAGTTTATTCGATTTTTTCAGACTTTTGTTTCATTTACATGCTTTCAAAGCATTGGAAGTTACTCGCTAAGTGTTAATAGCTAGCTAGTTTATAACTGCTATTAGCTTTCTCTCCAATTTCATCTATAAATTCTGACCATCGTCTACACCTCAAAGTATCCAATTATTTTATTAACTTGTTTTGCGGTATATAAATTAAACTGACGAGATTATACGTATATATATCTGACGAGAATTTACATTCTAGTTAAACTTGACTGGCGGCACATAAATATGTACTAGTTTACGCATATTTCAATGTATTCTATTCAAACTTTACCAATCATTAAACATATTTAGAAACCTTAAGTAATTTTGATTTCATTTATTTTAAACATAACAAAATATCTCGTGCTTGTGCACCAATATTTCATCATGGAGTAAAAAGCAGATTGAGCTGCAACATTCTGGGCATTATAAATATCACAGCGTTTTCGACCATTAGACAACACAAATCGAGGTGATAACATATTGAAATTATAGCCATTAGACTTCGAAAATTAAGAACACGATCAAACTCCAATTATAGACACTTGTAGGATTCTACATAGCTACAAATTTGTGCTCATTATTTACAGCTAACAGTTTTAGTTTTTGAGGTATAAGCATTACAATCTTGAGATGTGAAAAAATCAATCGCCTTTCAAACGTCTTCAACTTAACAAGACCATTTAATATTTTCGACCATTAGACAACACAAATTGAGGTGATAACATATTGAAATTATAGCCATTTGACTTCGAAAATTAAAAACGCTGTCAAACTCCAAATATAGACACATGTAGGATTATAAATAGCTACAAATTTGTGCTCATTGCTTACGGCTAACAGTTTTAGATTTTGGAATATAAGCATTATAATCTTGAGAAACGGAAAAATCAATCACCTTTCAAACGTCTTCAACTTAACAAGACGATTACTCGAAAACTTGAAAGCCTTTCTTTTTAAATAGATATGTATAATTAGAAAAAAAATTACCCCATACATATTTTTGTCGCTTACTATTTATATCTATCTTAAATTTTTTTAAAATAATTTGAAAAACACTGGCTAAGAATTAAAGAAGCACTGGCTCGGGCTTTTTTGTTTTTTCGAAAGAAAGTTCAAAATGTTAACAAATTGAAATTATTTATATACATTCATAATTTGTATCCTATTTCTGACAAAAAAAGAAAAATATTTATATTTTTATTTATTAGGTTCGGGAGTACAAGCGTCCAAATTGTTTACAGTTTTCATAACGCACATCAAGTGTTATTTACATAAAAATATATAAAAAATATCTTCCTTAAACAATTTCGTTACAACATATTAGAATTTTAAGCATGAATATTTAATTAATTTTCCTGTTTCTCATACAAAATAACTGATGTTTAATTTCTCATCTTCTAGTCTCACGTATACTGAATTACATTTCATAACGTTAGCACGCAAATGTAAGTGAAAGAAGAATTTAATTTTATGAAAGAAGAATTTAATTTTATGTTCAGGTTGTCAAGGCATTAACTGAAAACATATTTAAAAGAAGACATGAAGGAGCACGTGGCATGTAGTGTACGCACGTTACAAGTAGTGTTTACTTACACAAGGCAAGCAGAGTATAAACGATAAAAGTGTAGTATATACACATGGCAAGTTGTGTATAAACGTTACAAGCAGTGTATATACATGGCAAGTAGTGTAAACATATATGACAAGTAGTGTATGCATATATGGCAAGTAGTGTATACATATATGGCAAGTAGTGTTAGGCATCATTTTCCACAAATCTATTAAAAAGCTTTTACTCTTTTGTGCACTTTCTAGTACAGTCCTTAAATAGGTACTGGAAGTCCTTATCGAACCCCTCTAGAATTCAGTGCTGAATACATATCGAAGAACTATCGAATATCATCGAAGCACTGTCTATTTCTAACCCTGAGAAATAGACATTGCGCGGTAAATATAAATTTTACCGTGTAATAATTTTTAAATGATAGGCCAGAGAAAGACTATTACAGCTACATTTAAAAATAAGTTATGTAACTTTAAATCTTAAATGCCTTGCTTTAAATTTGTTCTAAAAATGTGTAAATGGACATTACATGTCCAACGCTGAGAAACATATGTTTCGAGGAATATGTATTAACCGGAAGAGAAATCTTTAATATGCCCTCTACTTCTTCCTAAATTTGATGTTGAAACAATATTAGTTGTCCTCAATTGCTTCATAAACCCAGATAAAAAGTAGATATTTCAAGTACAAAGGACATTTTTGAATCGGAAATGGAAAAATAAGCGAAGTGCATTATGAACCTCTTTATGAACCTATTATTTACGTTCAGAATTTGATGTTGAATTCAAATCAATCACCGTTATCTGTTTCAGATCCCGAAAAATAGATGCTCCAAGAGAAAAATAATCATAAAATTAACAATATAGCAAACTTTATGCCACCAATGATAGAAAAGAATACTATCCTTAAATAATTTTGTTGTAGCATATTAAAATTTTAAGCATGAAACCATTCATTAACAATTCTATCTATCATCCATCTGTTTAATTTATGTTTGAACACATCAGTACGCAAAAGCAAATAAGAGAATCATTTAATTTTATGAACTTGATTATGTTTATTTTATCGAGAAATTACTAACTGGAGAATATATTAAAAATATCGAATTCTAAAATGACAAAATTGAAGTAACTTTAATATATGAATATCTTAGAAATGCAAAACGAGATTGGATCTTAATGTGCTTTGGTTTCAACGCGCTGGAATGTTTTAATTACGTTATTTGTTCATTCAAACAAATAACTATCCAGCTCATTTAAAATTAATGTAATGTCATTTTAAAAATTTACTATTACTAGTTGGAGTAACGTTGAAACCATGAAGTTACAGAAAAGAATATAAAACATATATGGATATTAAGATTGTTATATAAAATATATGTTATATTCAATAATATTAATATAAATGGATAGAAAAATTGAAAATGCCTTATTTGCATTTGTATGATATCTTGGTGTATCTGGTGTTGCTAATGTCCCCTCTGCTCTTATTTGAAGCGATATAAATGCTTAACATTTAGTATATGTTCTTTTAAATATTTTTAAATGAAAGTTACCTAATTATTAGTCGATGTGATCAATAATTGTCTTACTTCTAGAACAGGGTACATAATATAAAGCCAAAAATGAATTGAAAAGTAAAATACATTTGAATACGTAGGACTATTTTTATTGTTCGAATTCTGAATCGCATTACAATGATAATTTATTTTTGTAAAATTAGCAATTCAAATAAATATTATTTTGTTCAATACTAGGAGCTCCACCTTCTGCTCAAACAATAGTTTGTGTGCTGATAGATACGACACAATGCGCTTATAATTTGGGAATTTAGAATAACGTGGTCGTGAATCATGTAGGTCGTACATTTGCATGGTGGCCGCAATAACCCACCATTATCTCTTTGCACGAATTCCATAATATAATCATTAATTACAACACGATACATTAAATTCCACATTTTTAGCTTTTAAAATATATATTATTTATTCACACATCTTATTGTCGTAATTAAAATTTCATTAATTTTAATAAACGCTTAAGGAGGAGAAAAGTACCGTGTGAGACCAGATCTTAAAAATATTATTCCAAAATCAACAATTGGCCTAATATATACGCAGACTGGCACATACCTCTATATATCGGGCTGTTGCTCAACATGCCTGGATATTTTGCCTCTTCTTTTTCTGACATTTGGAGTTAGCTTTGTCTTTTTAAGTAACATTTTAATATTTAGCATAACGACTCACTACACTGCTTGAAAACACACACTCGGAAGTTTTTCATTATCATTTTGTATAGTCACCTCATCTCCTCTTCGATATAAATTGTTCATTTGCGGTCGGGTGTTTTTTTTTCAACAGCTGTACATAGTATATTGAATAGAATTATATGAAAAAGTTGAGAGGATATACATGCATGTTATATTGGTAATTTTGTGTTGGCCTTTATGTATGTATACAAACTTGTAAAAAATGGCCTAACATTTATGTCGTTACAGACCCTCCAGAAACCTCCTGGTGATAGAAGCTAATGGAAAAAAAAACAAGAAATGGAATAAGAAAGTACCTAAAGGAGATGAATTTTGGATTCCTCCCAACCCCTCCGGGGACGGAGAATATACTTTTTATTTTTCACAAAGTTTTTCCCGATAATCTAAGAGCTCTCTTGGTGACATAAAAGGCAAATCTTTGTTATCGAATTCGCTATAGAACTTAAACAAGCCGGATTTTCAATTAGATCCACGGGATTGAGAAAATATTTTTGAAGCCTTTTCAAACCCTACAAAATGGGTGACAATAAAGGGTGAATCTGGATTACTTTAAAAAAATCTGCTTCATTACCTTCCAGAAATCCATTTGTTACCTTAAAAGTTCAATCTTTGAACGCGTATATTACAACCCTTATGGGATAACACCTGACAGAGATAGATTTCCGACTCTTCCTATTCCTAAATGGACTAGAAAATGTTTTTAATCTTTCCAGATTCACTGAAAACACTCCGGTGACAAAGATAAATCTTTATGGATAGTATGCTCTAAAGAATATAATCTAATGGAGCAGGATTTTCAATTTGTTTACCTTAAAAGTTCAATCTTTGCACACTTATATTATAAATCCTATGGGACAAAACATAACAGAGATAGATTTCCTATTTTTCCCAAATGGTCTAGATTAATACCTACTATGGAACAGAACCTGGTTGAACATACTGTTCAACAATTTTGGAGCCTTTACACTGAGTACTTCGATCTCAGAGTATGCATATATATATATATATATATATATATATGTATACATATATATATATATATATATATATATATATATATATATATATATATATATATATATATATATATGTATACCGGGTGGTCAGAATTAAAACACCCCTACTCTGAGATCTAACTACTCAGTGTAAAGGCTCCAAAATTGTTGAACATACTGATCAAGACATGGGGAAAGGGATTACGCGAAAAATAATTAGTTCCAGAAACACCGATAGGTGGCGCTGTACAACAGAAAATATGCGGAAAAGACACAAAATACACATTTGTAACACATTTTATTCGAACGTGCCAAACATTCATATCACAAGGACCTTATCGATGCGGGGAATGCTGCGTATAACGTTATCCATTGATTGTTCAACAATAGCGGTGGCAACATCGTCAACGACATCTGAACTAGTCGATTTGCGTCCATGATCCGGCTGAACTGCAAGATGTCCAGTTTTCTCGAATCGAGCGATCATTCTCCTGAGAGCTTGTGGAAAATAATGGTGCTTTGCGCAAATTCTGAAGTCGACGAAACTCTCGAAGTGCAGCTGTAGCATGTCCTTTGTTTTCATAAAACAGCTTCACAAGCAAAGCGCGTTCTGGCAGTGTGACAGCCATCGCTGATAAGAATGAAAATTTCCCAATTTTATTCCCTTTTATGCCCAGAACATAGTAGCTGCAAACCCAGGGTTTATGCAAATTTTTGTGCTTACAGTGCGAAATTGCAGTTTAAATGACAGTTTAAGTTTCTTCTCTTTTTTATCTTCTTTTTCTTTCATATCAGCAAAAGAAATTAAAAAGGAAAAATTCCATATCGCATGTGTTTGTTTTTTTATGATTATTTTGTGTCTTTTCAGCATATTTTCTGTTGTACAGCGCCACCTATCGGTGTTTCGGGAACTATTTTTTTTTCACGTAATCCCTTTGCCCATGTCTTGAATAGTATGTTCAACAATTTTGGAGCCTTTACACTGAGTAGTTCGATGCATAGAGAGCTCAGAGTAGGAGTGTTTTAATTCTGACCACCCGGTATGTAATATATATATATATAAATTCTTCATGTATATATATATATATATTAAGTCTTCATGTATACTGCGCTCAATTTTGTGGACAACGCAATGCTGGATCGTGTACATTCAGCCATCCTACGGCGCGATATGGAAGACAATTTTTCACTTTGGAACATTATAAAAAGTAAAATTTATAGTAAACTGCGTTGAAATTAAAAAAAAAATCTGATGTGGGCAACACATGACTTTCCTTATATAATGTAATGAATTTACTACTTTTACAGTAAAAAAAATAGATTTTTCTTATAGTAGATATTAATATCCATTCCAAGATATTGAATGTTCGACAATAAGTCGTCATTTTCATTGATTTAGCGTCATTTTTATCCATTTGGCGAGATTTTCGTTAATTTGGCAACATTTCAAAAAGTCGCCAAGTTGGCGACATTCCCCCAAATTCGTCGCCAAAATATCGCCAAGCGTTATGGACGAAGACATAAGTTATTCTTACAGCAGATAAATGACTATTGGCGTTCAAATACAAAAGTATTACTCAAAGTATCTTTTTTCATGAATGGAACAAGCGAGATCCACGAGAATGATGTCACCCACGCATGGTATTACATATGAAAAGTGAACATGTTTCTCAATAGGAATTTTTTTTTATTTTATATGACTTTATGATATTTTTTTTAAATGTGCAATATCTCGAGAACAGTTCATGTTAGCGTTCCAAAATTTATGTCAATCGTTTTCTAATGAAAATTTACATAAGAAATGTCTGTTTGTGTAAATTTATTAGCGGTTTTAATTTTTTGACGATATTTTCAAAATTTCATTCGAAAATTTAGGGTGGTTCTGAACATTCGATTGCGTATAAAAACAATAAGCTTCCAGTGTTTACGGATTGTGATTTTTGTACTAAATTTGGTTCGAATCGGTCCATTCGTTCGTCAGTTATCGTCTCCACGGTCTCACTGACACACACACACACACACACACACACACACACACACACTTTCACACGCACACACACAGACATCACTTCAAAAATGTTTGATTCGTGATCAGGGATGCTTGAAACGTGCTCTCCCGTCGAAAACTCGAATTCGAATTTTCGACCCCGTCACAATACTTTCCTTATACATTATGTATATAAGGAAAGTAATAATATGTGGGTAGCACATCGTTTTCCCAGCAGACTCGTATTCACGTTCTCTTTATTTCTTCAATAATTCATTACATTGAGATTAATTGCACAAATTAACAGCCATAAATATTTTAAATTACGTTGAATTTGCATTTTTAATTCAACTTTCGTTTCCATTTGAAAACTAGACTTATTTTCAAAGGTGGCGTAGCAAGAATGCGAAAACAATAAAATATCTCGAGAACGCCTAATCCTAGAGTATTGGGGGTTAGACGTATTTCATTCGTCGTTAAAAATTACTTTTAATATAGGCATTTAATTGATATAGAGCACATGTAGTCTTTTATTTTATGATTTAACGATTTTTGCGGGCCAAAAGGCAGGTGTTTTTTTCCCAAATCGTATCAAAATCAATCAGCACCAAGATAATCTACAAGTGATTTATCTACAACATTTTGGAAAATTATGACTATTAGTTTTACAGCTAGAGTGGATATAGGCAATTTTTTCAGGTCATTTCGCAAAAACATGCATGCCGTTTTATCCCGAATTGTACCAAAATCTAATCAACACTAGGGTTACCCATAAGGAACTTATCTACTAAATTTTATGAAAGTCGGTCAAATAGTTTTAGTTAAAGCGATTACAAAATCTAGACAGGCAGAAAGACAGACACACACGGGGACACACACACAGACGTCATGCTAAAAATAGTGTTTTCGTATTCCAGGGGTCCCAAAACGTGTAGATCAGTCAAAAACTAGAGTTGCGATTTTCGGCATGATTCCAATACCTTCCCTATACATTACCAAGTATTGCAGGGAATGTAAATAGGACTCCGTTCTGCAAAATTCCATATATGTAGGTACCTGGCTGCAAAAATTCGTGGTCTTGCAATTGTTAGTTTCTCCAAAACGCGAATTCGCAACTCAAATATTTTGTCTTTGATTCTGGCATAATAACGATATATTGCATGTTAATTAGCATTGATACAGTATTAGTGGCAAGAAATTTATAAACTATGCTTTGCCAAACTGTTTTTGTAAACATCTATAAGCACAGGATCAACTACACATACAGTTTATATGATGCATAATATTTTCTTTCTTGATGAAAAAATATTTACTACATACTTGAACATTTTACTTAAGGAAATTATCACCACCGTATTAAAGTAATCGATTTCTCCAAAAAACTTTTTAGGCAAATAAAATGTTTCAGCTCATTAACTTTAACTTTGATCGAAACACGTTGAATTTATTAGCTCGCCAGGAATGAGTTTTCGTCCCATAAAGACTATTTTGCAAATTTAGTTATATTTTTTTACTGAATATTTGAAGAGAAAAGGTCCATAAGAATTCCACTTCACACTTACGTAGTAGTGCAAAATGTAATTTTAATTTATAGTAAAACTAGCAGATATAACTGACGTTGACGTTGCTTTTGATTTTAAATTATCTTAATATACATTGTGCAAATTTTAATTGCTGTCATATTGATTTTAAAAGAATCCCACTGAAACATTGAATGTAAGTCCCCTAGTAAAAAATAAAAGTAATAGAAGTATTTTTTTTTTGCTATGCAAAAATATGTCTGTAGCAAATCTGAAGAATAAAATGTTCTAGTCCTATTTGTAAACCGATGCACAAAAATAAAGTTTGGTACATGTATACCAATATGAACACACTGAAATGTATAACAAAAGTTATTGCCGTACCAAATGTTATGCGTTTATAGCACGCGTGTAAACATATTCAAACATATCTAAAATTAAAAAAATATCTATATATAATAATTGCCAAATGTCCGTCTGTCTGTCTGTTTGTCCGTCTGCTTGTCTGTCTGTCTGTCCGTCTGTCTGTCACGCTTTTTTGGGCACTTCCCGAATAGATAGAGACTTGCCATTTTGTACACGGCTCGATCATTCTATAAAAACCCCTGGAAAAATCGAATTATTCGAAAATGTTCTCTAGAGGGGGTACTCCACACCAAAACATTCGAAAAGTGAAATGATAGGAAGGCATGCTTTGTCATAACATAGAGACTTCAAATTTGGTGTATGGGCAAATCGTTCAAAAGGAAGAAAGTGTGCAATATCAGATTTCCAATATTTTCTACTTATGGGGGTGCCGGACACCAAAATATTCGATGTACTGAATAAATGAGAAACGGCTCCTTTAAAATGTGATAGAGGTTTGAAATTTGGTATATGGAATAATCATTTGATAAAAAGACCCAAGACGATTATAGTTTCTTAAAAACGTTCGTTTAAAGGGATGCTCCAGAAGAAAACGTTCGAAAGGTGAATTGATAAGAAAACATACTTCGGGATGAGATAGAGATTTGAAATTTGGTATACGGGTAAATAGTTTGGAAGGAAGAAAGTGTACAAATTCAGTTTTCCAATATCTTCTACTTTAGGGAGTGTAGCACACAAAAATGTTCGATTTTCGGAATGAAGTAGAAACACTCCTTTTAGAACGTGATAGAGGCTTGATATTTGATATATAGGCGAATCATTTTCTAGAAAACCCAAGAAGAATGGAGTTTTTCAAAAATGTATATTAATGGGGGGGAGGGGGTTGTACTCCACAGAATAACATTCGAAAGGTGAAATGATACAAAAAGCATGCTTCGCCATAAGATAGAGACTACAAATTTGGTATACGTGTAGATAGTTAGAAAGGAAGAAATTTTCCAATATTTGCTATTGTAGGGGGGGTGCAACACACTAAAACTTTCGATTTGACGAACAAATAAAAAACGCCTCCTTTACAATATGATAGAGGCTTGAAATTTAGTATATGGGGTAATCATTTGATAAAAGAACCTTATAATTATTACGGTTTTTCAAAAATGATCCTTTAAGGGGGGTGCAACACAGAAAATATTCGAAATATGAAGTGATAGAAAAACATGCTTCTCGATAGGATAGAGACATCAAATTTGGTGTACTGGTAGATAGTTCGAAAGGAAGAAAGTGTGCAATTTCAGATTTCTAATATTTGCGACTTTAGGGGGAGCAGAACACCAATATATTCGATTTTCGGAATAAATCAGACACGTTTCCTTTAAATGTGATAGAGACTTGATATCTAGTATATGGGCCAATCATCTGATAAGAAACCCAAGACGAACAGAGTTTTTCAAAAATGTTCATTTATGGGTGTGTTCCACAGAAAAAAGTTTGAAAGGGGAGATGATAAAATAGTATACTTCGGGATGAGATAGAGACTTTAATTTGGGGTACTGGTAGATTGTTCGAAAAGAAGACGTGCGCAATTTAAAATTTACAATATTTTTTTCTTTAGGGGGTTCCGTGCACTAAAATAAGCGATTTGCCGAATAAAAGTGAAACGCGAATTATTAAAAAAAGTAACAATATTCAGGGGTTGCTTATTGCGAGATCGTTGATTTCCAACGGGTATTCGGCAAGTATATTTCTAAAATATTACCGTGATCTGATATTCCATGGCTATAACTGGTAAAACAATAACAGAAATTTAATACCCATGGAGGTAAAAGTAGGAAGTTAAAACATCATATTAAGAACTTCAATATCGTTTGAGACAATAATTGAGGTGGTGATGTGGTAAGAGAAGTAGTTCTGCATTGTATGCATTGTATACATTTCTATGTTGAAAGGCCTAAAATATTGATTAAAACCCTTAATTTTGAAAAATAAATTATTAACGCAATAACATTTTTAACTAAAATAACAAAGAATATTCTTACGTATTCATTTTTATTTACCTTTCAATTTATTTTTACCTTCATATATCTCGTACTCTATACAACAACTATAACCAAATATTGATACGAATAATTTGGGAACCCTTAATTGAAACATTACAAGATTACATATACTAAATACTACGCATTTTTACTATGTAAACTAATAATAGCGACTACATTACTAACACTAGCTTTACCTAAATATAATTCTCAAAGCATTGTGGCATTTTCAAGCATTTGATTCAGGAATTTGATTTCCTTTCTAACTTCATGATAAAACAGTTTATGCATTAAATTAATTTTATTGAAATAGAATAAATTAAATGAAAACCGTCTGCAGCATAAACAGGTATAATTTAATTTTGCTAATAAGCAACATTTATTTTATAATTTTCTTCAAATAAGTTTTCGGATAAAAAATTGTCTGTGTAATACAATTTCCATGGAAATTTTTTTATTAATATTTATACAATATCTCAGTCTACAAACTTGATCAATAATAACCCGTTTACTTGTATATATATATATATATATATATATATATATATATATATATATATATATATATATATATATATATATATATATATATATATATATATATATATATATATATATATATATATATATATATATATATGTATGTGTGTGTGTGTGTGTGTGAGAGAGAGATCTTGAGCCAAATCATCATTTTGAGCATCTATCATATCGAATCAATTCTGAAATTATGTCTGTGTATGTGTACTTGTTTATTTGTGAGAGACTCTGTCCAGGGAGTGTTTAAAAGAATAACTACACTTGAGTAATATTTAGAACAATTAGTAAACTTGGATAATAATTAGAACAATTAGTAAACTTGAATAATAATTAGTGAAGTTAAATAATAATTAGAACAATCAGCTGAAACTCTCATAACTTATAATGACAGCAGGAGTGGAACAGTGAGTAGTCACTTAAATCATTTCATAGTAAAATCGCCACCGTCATAGATGTATGATTTAACAAAATTAAATGTTTAAAATATATTATTTTTTCACATGCTTTAAATTGGAAATCAACTCTGCTTACTTTTCAATAATTTAACTATTTACGTTTGAATTTTTATTTTACTTTTTAATAATTATTGTTACAAAATAACTTGATTCAAGTATTTAGTCAAAAAATTCCTTGATTTCATATAAATCAAAATCCGAAGATATCGTGATTATGTCCACTGACAAAGCAACAATGTATTACAAAAAGACGAAATATTAATCATGCTTAAAGATTTATTTAGGACACACTTCTCAACTGAAAGCAATTTTATTTAAACATCTATAAAATGTGATATTGTGGTGCACATATAAGAAAAGAAACTTAAAGTTGAACTTTTTCGATTAATTATTATTAACTTAATAATATCTTAACATGGCCGTAAATTGCTCGTATTCGTGGAACTCATTATTGTGGTGAGGTGAATTTTACACATAAATACACTAAACTTAACACATAAATACATTAAAGATACTCACCAAATAGTTCCACCAGGCTCAACCGCGTTAACGTATAGTGGGGTCCGATTGGACCTAAGTACATTGCGTTTGCTCAACAATTAATCACTCCCTTTTTGTGGCCAACTAACAATTTATTTAGAACACATGAAATCTCAATTTTAAACATTAATATACAAAAATGCACAATTACAAAAAAGCATTCCCAAATTACCTAACTTGACCTCGGGGTGCACAGTATTTTTGCATTAATTTGCATATTTATAAAATCCAAATTTGTAATTAATTACTTTTGGTTAAGACACAATATGTATATTCAATTTTGCAAAAACTCCCATTTAGCATAACCTTGCCCTTACACTATTGGATTACATCAGTTACTTAAACATTCATGTACACATTTTAAAATCAATATATAATTTCCATACCTTCATGCATGAGACTCTCACTGAGTGCTGTAGCTGACCTCTGCACGTAGGAAAGGGTGGCACAATTAATTGAATGTTTATTAGTTCATTTATTCCGATGGTTCGTGGAAGACACTACCAGTCCGGGAAACACTAGGTTGCATATCATCAGGTCATAAGTTATTGCCAAGTATTATTTTGGAGATGGGCACACCGTCCACTTTCCTTCTCCTCCTCTTAAACGATGGCTTAAGTCCCAGCGGCTCTTGAGTGAGCATGCGTACAGGTTTTGCCAAAATATATACGTTTTCGTAGAGGTTCGTCTGCTGCTTAGGATCCCTGGATTGATGCTCCTCTATCACTCCATACACGCAGTGTTACAGTTACCACGGCTTAAATGCAGCTAAAGGAGCAAGGTCCTACACCGCGCCGTTTTAGTGGTAGAGCTGTGTTGCACTGCAACTAACAAAACAAATGACGATGGGCATACTGCTCACTTTCCTTCTCCTCCTCTTAATGCGGCTTAGACCCAGCGGCTCTTGAGTGAGCATGCGTACAGGTCCTTGCCTAAAGAGTGGAGATCAGATACTTTATTTGTAGAGATTGACTGCTGCTTAGGAGCCCTGGATTGATGCTCCGCAATATTCCGTGCACACAGTATTTACGTAACCACGGCTTAAATGCAGCTAAAGGAGCAAAGGTCCTACACTGCGCCGTTTTGGTGGTAGAGCTGTGTGTACTGCAACCAATTAACACATGACGACCTTCTTCCCTTTTCTGGTCGAACTGCCCGAAGAAAATGCGCCCTCGCGCTGAGTTAGGCTCGGCTCGATTTGGGCTACGAGTCGCCTTCTATACCGGACCCACCACGTCGGCTCCTCGGCAAAGGCATTGCCGCCCGAGATAGGAATCGCGGATGCCGGCTCAGAGATGCATCAAAAATACATGCCGGGTCGGGCTACACCGAAATACAAGTGCCCCGCACTTGGAGTGCTCTCTACTCGAGCTCAGAAAAGCAACTGACGATTTTTACATTTCTTAAAACTTTCAGAATTTTACAAACAAGGGGAACGACAAAAACAGGGAGGAAGTCCCCCCAACTCTCATTCGCTGTTCCCAAACGCTATAAAAAAAAGAGGAGGTCCAAAGATGCTTCACCATTGGTTTCAGAAGCGACGCTTATTTTATATGCGTTCCACTAAAATACAAGAACCAGAGGGCATACAAAACCAGGGTGGTCCAAAAGACCGGACACCGACTCGCGCCATACCTATAAATAAAAGCCAGGGCTATAAATTTTCAAAGATTTGTAGCTCAACTTTGACATTATGCTGCAATTAAATCTCTGAATATTTACCATCCATGTCAGTGCGCATACAACCCAACGGCGCCAAAAAATCCCAATTCCGTCTGTGCAAAGGCCTAGCTATAAACATAAATCACCAAAACATAGTATACATTTCAATATATTTACACCATTCCCTTTTTTCCCAGGGTTATGTATCAAAATATGTGAAAATATTGTCACAATTATTATTGTACATTGCGATGTGTGCCGCTATTAACTCCCCAATTATTTATCTTTCGCGCGTGTTCTGTAAAAGAATATTAATTATTATAATACTAAATTGATTGCTCCATTTTAACAATAACAATAAAATATTTATTAAAAGCTTAAATACTAAATTTCTTAATTACAACAATTCTTCTTCTTATTAATTTTTCCGGCGTAAAGAGACTATGTGAGATCAGTATTAAACTGCCTAAATGTTTTTAGACCTGTAGTTTTTAATGGGCACATACCTCCACTTTCGGCTTTGACCATAGACCATAATGCTTGCATCAGTTACTTGTACTGGCCGTAACTCTGCGTGTTTGGCTCCATCTCGTACTTTTGATTGCAATGCAAATTCATCTATCCATTATTTTGGAACATCTACGGAACACTCTACATCTCTAGTCGTCGTGCTGTCTTCAAGTATTCTCTTATGTCATAGGATGTGGCTTCTGCCTCAGGACTGTCACTCCTCCTTTGCTCTCATTTGCAGCATTCAGTTTGACGCTACATGCACCTTCTCCATTGGTCAGCCTTTTATCCAATGTCGTTACTTCATATTTTCTTAAGAGTTCGCTAGACTCCTCTGCCTCGATGCCCCTAAATTTTGGTTTTATATGACCTTTGGGTTAACGTGCTGAAAACACCGGCGTCATTCAGACTGGAAGTATTGTTTGATATTTCAGACACAATAAATTACTGGTATAAAACTGTCTCGCCATAACAGTGTGAAATATATTTCTGGTATCACATATCTCCCGGCGGAAAATGAAACAAAAAAAATCACCACCAATGCAGTTTGAAAAAAGTTCGAATCACTTGCAACTCTGTAATTGACATTTTTCATTGAAATAAGTTCGTGATAGAACTGCAGTACAAATACAGTCTTGTTGTGATAACCAAAAGTTTGTCAACACATAATATACACTATCTATATAAAAGTTATATACTCATCAAATCTATATCAGGTCAAGCTTTCAACTGAAGCAAAATTAAATTTTGACTATTTTATAAGATTTTAAACATATGCACATTCACCTGACAATGTTACACACTTATATATCTAACTACTGATAATTTTTCAAAATTACAAATTTTATTACAAATTACACAGCATATTTATTTTAACACAATGCCTTATTAATTTTCCAATTTTCATTATTGATACGTTATAACATAATACAACATATTTGCTTAAACTTTAACATCGTAGTACATAATTATTAACATTTTTTTAAATTCAGCAATTTAAAATATACTTTTACATCAGAAATCTTTAACTACCTTTAACATTGCAAATGGGAATGACAACACTGATTTGACATTTTCCCTTTAAATGCCCTTCTTAACACCGAACGTACACAACAACAGACCCCCTGAACTGGTTACAGTTAATTGATTCATGGACTTGCAAAAAGATCATTACAGATCTCCATCATTATGACCCCTTTTTCCCAGCGGAAGTTCCCTAAGCAGGAAGTGTTCAGAAATTTCCTTCGCGCGAACTTCGTAGTAAAAACCAATCATGCTGACCCCTTTCGATTCCTTCTTTTTAAAACGTCTTTCTATTGACAGAATAAAAACAACTCATCCACTCAACTCTACTCTGAATAATGACCGACCGGGAACTTTCTAGACGTTCTGCCGTGGGTGCTCGTGGTTTAAAATGGAGGCGCTCGCTGATCAAAGGACTGAAACACAATTATCGTAACCTTTTATTATCCCATTCGACGTGTATATAAACGTTGACTTAATATGTTTTAAATATCTACTCATCTGCCCATTATTTTATTATTACGTTCATATTTTGCTAACCATTTTTTTACTATAGACTGTTGCAAGTGCTCTTGTAACATTATTTGCATTATATAGCTTTCCTACTGTTTTTAAACTCAAATTTTGCCTCCATTTAAAAGAATTTATATTAATAATCCCCTATTTAAATTTTATTTAGTTTGTTGCTCTAGGCTAACCTGTATTAAATATTAAAGTTTTTTTTATGTGCCTTCTATCACTTAACACATGTCTTGAACTGCCTTCATCCCTTTTATAATAACTTTATTCAATATTTTAAAACATTTTATTGCTTTATGTTATATTTAAATTTTATTTAACCTTTCCATACCTTATTCAGATTCTCTCTTATTATCATTTTCTTTATTATTACCTTCCTTCTTGATTTGCATGAATACAAAAAAATAATAAATTAAAAAAGAATTGAATTTTTAAAATTTTTGCAATTTAATTTGTTTATTTATTATTTATTTTTTTATTAACTCTTTGCTTAACAAATTCATGACTTTTAAATTTTATATAAAAATTTTCTAAAACAAATTCAGGAATTTAATTTTTGTCTCAAAAATTACCTTATTTTATTTATTTATCCTTTTTTTTAACCGCGGATTTATTTACTGAACTTTATCCACAATATTGATTCATATACTTCACATTTATGACCTTCTTCAAAGCTTTCTCTCACTTTGTTCATGAATGTCCCTTTCATTTGTGTTTTGAATTTGTATCTCATTGAGCACATGAAAATTTTGTTGTACGAGACATCTATGGGCTCTATGGAAGATCTCGTCGCAAGAATCATTCTTGCTGTGGACCATATCAACACCACACCAGCAGTCTACGAGAGAGTGAAACAGTTTTTTCTTAGCATGTACCTGCTGTGCAACGACACCCTCGGAAGCCACTTGGCGCAGCTGTCTTGGTGTTTCTATGCATACTATCTGTGAGACTAGAAGACACCATATACAGTTTTTGATGTTTACGAAGAAACAAAGCACAGACTTTTAGTCACTGTTTTATGACAGTCTTGGCCCCGAAAGCCATGACCCCAATAAATACACGTCACACAAATTGCAGATGTGGTTGGGGGAAAATATTCTATGACCAAGATTTAAACCAAGCTTCATTAGAAACTGAAAGGCAAAACCTAATAAATATTTTATCACTATCATCCCTCTGTTTTAGTGGAGTTAATTTACGATACCCCTTATTATATATATATATATATATATATATATATATATATATATATATATATATATATATATATATAAATATATATATATATATATATATATATATATATATATATATATAAATATATATATATATATATATATATATAAATATATATATATATATATATATATATATATATATAAAAGGTGTCCCAAAAATGACTGACACATTTGAAAAATGCATTAAAAAATACAGAAGGCGATAGAAAGGTTGCGTATGCTGCATTGTACTCGGAAAACCAGGGAATTTTATGCAACCAATTTTCAAAATTAGTTATAAAGATCACCAACAGATGACGCTGCGGTTGTGTGATAGCTGCAGGGAAACGCATACTGTCAGATCGCCAAGAAGTGTATGCGAGGTTTATTTCTCTTGTTATATATTGGTGTTAAATATTAGAATTTTAAAATGTCTATTGTGTTTTTGTTTTGCTGTAGTGAATCTTGATGATACAGTTTTAGTGGTATAGTCAGTATAGGTCTTTCAACTTTTTTACATTTAAAGTTTTAGTATAGTGTACTTGGTTTGCGACATTGTATCCGCTTCCGGGAGTGTCGTCATGACATTAAGCTGGCTTATCCGGGAAGTGGGGGTCACAATCCTCCCGGGCAAAATTTTGATGCATTGTTGTTTTTCTTCATTATCTTTTGTATTATATATATATATATATATATATATATATATATATATATATATATGCGTTGAAAGTAAGGTAGGAAATAAGACTACGTAAATAAAATAGTTCTCGCAATAATTTTCAAAATGTTACACATTCAAAATAATTTCTAGCCGAATACCCGTTGAAAATCAACAGTCTCCCAATAAGCAAACCCTGTGTCATTTTTTTAATAGTTCGCGTTTCACATTTATTCGGCAAATCGAATATTTTAGTGTGCGGAACCCCCTAAAAGGAACATATTGTAAATTTTAAATTGCGCATGTCTTCCATTCGAACTATCTACCAGTACACCAAATTAAAGTCTTTATCTCATCCCGAAGCATACTATTTTATCATCTCCCCTTTCGAACGATTTTCTGTGGAGCACACCCATAAATAAACATTTTTCTAAAATTCTGTTCGCTTTGGGTTTCTTATCAGATGATTGGCCCATATACCAAATACCAAGCCTCTATCATATTTAAAATGAAGCGTGTCTCATTCATTCCGAAAATTAAACATATTGGTGTTCGACACCCCCCTAAATTTGCAAATATTGGAAATCTGAAATTGCACACTTTCTTCTTTTCAAACTATCTACCAGTACACCAAATCTGATCCGTCAAGCATGTTTCTCTATCATTTCACATTTCGAAAGTTTTTCTGTGTTGCGACCCTCCTATCTGATAATTTTTGAAAATCCGTAATAATCTTAAGGGTATTCTATCAAATGATTACCCCATATACTGAATTTCAGGTCTATATTGCACTGTAAAGGAGACGTTTTTCATTTGTTCGTCAAAACGAACATTTTAGTGTGCGGCACCCCCTAAATTAGAGAATATTGAAAAACTGAAATTGTACACTTTCTTTCTTGCAAATTATCTATCCGTGCACTGAATTTCAAATCTCTATCTGATCCCGAAGTATATTTTCTTATCAATTCACCTTTCAAAAGTTTTACTCTGGAGTACCTCCTTAAACGAACATTTTTGAAAAACTATATTCATCTTGGTTGTTTTCATCAAATGATTAGTCTATATACCTAATTTCAAACATCTATCAAATTTTAAAGCAACCCGTTCTCATTTATACGATAAATCGAACATTTTACTGTGCGGCACGCCCTTAAGTAGAAAATATTGGAAATCTGGTATTGCACACGTTCTTCCTTTTGATCGATTTACCCATAAACCAAATTTGAAGTCTCTATCTTATGGCAAAGTATGGTTTCCTATCATTTCACTTTTCGAACATTTTGGTGTGGAGCACCCTCTAGAGAACCTTTTTAAAAAAATTCGATTTTCCAGGGTGTTTTATCGAACGATGGAATCGTGGACCAAATTGCAAGTCTCTATCTATTCGAGAAGTGCCTAAAAGGCGTGGCAGACAGACATGCGGACACTTGACAATTAGTATATACTGATAGATACGAACCCCTTAGACAATTTCGGTCAATCAGAAAATGTTTATTTTTAATGCAACAAGGTCATTAAAAAAACCCTCATATCTGTAAAATTAATTTGGTGAAATTGCGAATTTTATTCATAACCAGCTAATGGATTGTTCATTATCAGTTGTCTGAAGTGGATGAATAATCACACGGTTATGTTTTTCACCAATTGCAATTTGCATGAGCCTTATTTGGCGAAATTTTCTTGAATTCCAAAATTGACTTATTGTTTACGAAGATTTAACTAAATGATTTATTATATAGAATTAGTGTTTGAAATACTAGCGATATATATAAATGGCACATAAATATCTCCCCCTTTTATTTTTCGCAATCTCATACTCTGTTGGGAGAGGAAACAATGTGAACGGATTTTAGATTAACGAACGGTTGTTGAAATGGGTGCGCTAAAAATGTAATTACGCATTTCGGTTTATAAATAAAACAAGAAAGATTAATCATGCATAAAGTATTAATTATGTAACAATTACCTAATGAAATGCTATTTCATTAACATTTTAAGCTGCCTCAAAAATTACCATTGACAAAATTAATCTCAAATTTTCTTGGAAGAAGACAATGCTAGTTACAAAAATTGAATTTTTTGCGACTGACGTCATTGAAAGTATAGATTGTGAAGTATTTACGATGCTTTTGTAGTTAATATTACGTCACAAATTATAATATTTCATTATTAGAGAAACGATATCGTTTGCTTTTTCATGTTAAATTAGTTCTTTGAAATATTTGTAACTACGACAAGCCATTTCATTTTATAAATCGTCTGCCTCTCTATGTCTTACAATCGATTTATCTTTTATATTCCGTATGCTATAGTGTAGCGTTAAAATTTAGCTTCATTGTAGGATAAAGTAAGTTTTGCGATCATTAACATAAATAGTTTTCTAATTCAGTTGTCACAGAATTTAGATACATATATAATATCCAAAAATAAAGCGGTTTTATGACGGATGCTGCACCAAATATAAATGTGTACGAACTTTGAACATCTACGTAAAAACATACAGCAAAAAAAATGGAAGCCATATTTTATTTTACAATGAGTCACATGATATCTTCATATAATATGGATGTAAGTATATTTCAATTCACATTTAAAAAACTACTCAACATATTTTTTTGATTCTTTTTTACACATTTTACTCAATAATTTATATATTTTCTAAAATTTTCAAAGAAATTTGCGAATTTCAACTCCACTTAGAATATATTTGAAAAATTAATCTCATCTCATAGTGTTCGTAGTATCTGAACCCGGGTTGAATCAGAAAGTTATTGGGTGATATTATTCAGTTTTTCCCAAACATCCCACACACATATCACGTCAACAATATACTAAAATGCCGTTTCGATAAAATCATTTTTACAGATGTTATCGTGCAAATGCACAGAGATACAGACAAAATGACCAAAGTCAAAAGCGATTTTCATTTGTGTTGGAAAATGTTAATAATGATATGCTGAAACTCTTAATAAGCTTACCACTTAACTAGACAAATGCTTAATAATGCAATTTAGGAAATTTTCAGTGCTTACATCTAGGAACGTGTTTGTTTATCCAGATTTTTCATGAAATTATCTTTTGTACTTCATCGTAGCTTAGGAATTACCATCTTCTTTCTTATTTTCAAAGTGATTATGGAAATTAATTTTTCTGTATCAGTGTAATCATAGTTATGTTAATATTGTTTGGAATATATTTAGTTTCTGCAAAAAAATATAAAGTGTTAATAATAAGTATGCTAATGACTGGGAAATTAGTTAGTTAAAATATTAATATTGTTTATACCAAAAGAATATTGCAATAAAATATGCGCACTCATAAAAAATTGAAATTGAGCCGCAGCCTCAAAATTCGGCATGACAATACTGTTTTAAGTGTTATATAAATGATAAAATTTTAAGTATCTATGAAGTTATAGGGCTCATATAACGTGTAGGAGACCAACGCATCAAGCATCCATTAAAATGAAAGGTTTTCTGACTAATGTATAATTGGAACTAATTTTCTACTTTGATAGTACAAGTTGTATTCAAAGATGCATTTGTTATGAGCAGTTGTTGGAAATAGAGAGAAAACACACCACAGCCATAAGGGAATCTGGTCGGTCCAAAAGACGTGTCATTCGCTATCGAGGTCAGAACTATATGGTACGAAAGCACATGTAATCGTCACAGATGATCTGGACACCCCAGGCTCGAGAGATTGTTCTGTTGGGAGAGAAACCACTTCAACACTAATGGTGTCTCATTCAACCATTCGAAAGCATTTGACAACCTATATGCATTCTGTATCAGTGAATACTATACAGGAACGACTGGCAAAAGGTGGGATAAAGTATCGAGGTCCATTAAGGCACCTATCACTGATCATAAACCGGGACATCTTGATTGGTGTCCAGCTCGGTCAGCTTGTACAGTGTCTGATTAAAGACACGTTGTCTTTAGCGACGAATCCTGCTTATCTTTCAGTGCTGAAGACCGCCGCATATGTATGTGTGGAGGTGGACTAGCTATCGTTCCGAGATCGCATTTCTTGTTGAGCGTAATACAGCAGTCACAGTCTGGGTAGCCATAGCGTTGGATAACCGATCTACTGGTGCTGCAATCCAATCTGACGGCTCGGTTTTACTATATTTTGCAATCAATTGTTCTGACTATGCTGTCAAGTCACCCAGGTTCCGGTCACCAACCAAACAATGCTCGAACATATACTGCACTTCTCTCTCAAGAACGCCTGCGAGGATTTAATCCCTTGTTATGGCCATCCAGGTCTCCTGACATATCACCAATAGAACACGTCTTGAACGTGCTGGGATGATATTCACAGTCTTCTCAGAATACCTCTGAATTAGCTCGACGATTGCAAGATTTGTAGCATAATCTTTCGCAGAAGGATATAAGCAATTTAATGGACTCTGTACCACACCGACTATTGGCTTATAAATCTACTATTTTAGGACTTAGCAGTTACTAAAATGCCCATCTTTTTGGACAGCCAAACTTTTGGTGCTGCAATCCATTCTGATGGATCGCTTGTACTTAGATGATATTCTGCAGTCATTTGTTTTGACTATGCTATCAAGTTACCCAGCTTTCATTCAACAACAAAACAACGCTCGACCACATACTGCACTACTTTCTCAAGAATATCTGCAAGGATTAAACTACCTCTCATGTCCATCCATGTCTCTAGACATGTCACCAGTAGAACACGTCTGGAACATGCTGGGACGACAATTACAGCCTTCACAGAATACCAGTGAATTAGCTAAACGGTTGTAACATTTGTAACATAAACTTTCGTAGATAAAAATAAACCACTAAATTGACTCTATGCCACACCGTATATTGACTTGTAAATCCTCTACGGGAGAGGATTTAACACTTATTAGTATGTCATCTTTTTGCTACAATATCTTAATAATATATATTTTGACTTCGAAATTCCAATACATTGCATATTGTGATAAGGCAATACAATAATGGCACTTACTTTGGATGCCTATACTTCGGATGATGCATGATAAACACCGTTGATATTCAGGGCTAAGTGAATGACACAAGATTGTATTCAGTGCAATAATCAACTATTTAATTGACCAAATATTTATTAAAATTTCTGAAATAACATATAAGTGTATTTTAACTGAGATAACAATATGGCATAACTCTTTCCATACATAATTACATTTGGGGGAATATGACCAACTTGCATAAAATTGAAATGTATGTGACATCCGTGAGATTAACTTTCAAGTAATTAAATATGAGCTTTTATTTTTAAGACAGTTAATGAATTACAGCATTTATATCTATTAAACTTTTCTCCTTGTACACTATTTAATATAAAGAAAAGTACGGATTTCAGCAAGTGACACTATTTGAATATCGCAATTGAGTTGCACGTTTACACAAATTACTATAGTTACAATGCTGATGCACTCATCATTAAATCACGACCAAACCTGCTGGATTTCATACCTTGATAAATCATAATCAACACATATTCTCTAAATTCCAAGCATAACTAATTTATATTGCCTGGATGTCTTGCATTACTGTAGGAAAATAATTATGTACGAGTATCATTGGAATCTTTAAAGTAGTTTGGTTGAATGCTATTCGAATTTAGTTGATAAATGTATTCTTATAGCATGCTAAATAGCTTATGTTCCGAGATTTATTTTTGTACATAATTTTCCATACATTTTAGCCTCTTATGCTTCCTTCATATTTAGCCCATATTAATAGCTATTTTTCGTATTTTGCAATATTTTTTTCTTTACCAGTGTTTGCATTTGTATTCCTTATTCTCATAATTATTCTCAGAATTATTTAATCCTTATTCTCATTTTTTTCCTCATTATCATTAACCCTTCCTATTTATCATATTTTTTCTTATTTTTGACTGTATTTAAAAGTTTTTACAACTATTATTTTAATTATTATTTATTTATTGTTATCATTTAGGTCACATATCAGGATTTGGCCTTGTGTTTTCATCCAGCTAATGTTAATGAAAGCCGTTTTGGTGCTCTAAAAACAGTTCTACTACGCAGTTGTATTTAACATATTTTCCGATAGTATGGACTGTTTTCGACGTGATTTAGTGAGATTCATTATGTCCATTATTCACAACACCTCAGTTACCGAATTTTCGTGCTAGTTTGTTTCTTTCACGTTAACAAGAATGCTATTTAGCTGAGGAAAAAGCAAAAGCCCTACATATTGTCAGTATATTGTTCATCCCAAAACACATTTTTAGATGTCATTCGATTAGGAAAAACGTCCTCTACAAATTAGGGAGCATAAAATTTGTACGAGGGGCCGTATTCAAATTAAATCGGTTATAAATTTTTAAGTTTTCAATGGTAATATCCAACTTTTGAAATACTAATGTTAAATTACTTCCCAGCCTTTTATTCCTACTTTCTGTAGCAATTATCTTAGCATAAAGATTTTTTTGTATTGCGTTATTACCAAATAACCCAAACACAAATTCTAGATTTTCAAGTTTTGTAAATAATTGGTTTTATGAAATATGAATTAAGAAATTAATATTCGAAAAAAATATGAATAGGAAACTGGACATATTTTGATGGTATTCGATGCATAACGATATCTTGTATGAGTATGCAAAATAAAAGTGCATAAAAGTGTTGAGACTATCTACTTGCAGGTGATACATTAATCACATGCACATATAAATAATTACCTGCATACACGTCAGAAGTTAATATTTGCAATTTATTGATATCCATACATGTTGAGCTACTTTGTTGTAGACAGGTTTATCAGAAAGATGGTAAAATCCAGTCTGAAATAATGACGGAGTTTCATTCAAAGGTCTCCGAATGTTTGTTGATAACGACTATTTTATTGGCAAGCTGTCAACAAGCAGTAATTATGAACTTGTTCAAAATTGTTCGTGTATTGCTTATGGTAACAGTCGGTAAACCTTAAATACTTCACATGGCTTCCAAAAAAATCTCCAAAATTACTCACAGTTATTCACCAATAAAATTTGACGAATGATTTGGACATGCAAACTATACCCGACATGTCTGTGTACCAAATTATGGCAAATGTGACTCAAACCCTCAATATCTTTGTCAACGTTTGGTAAAGTACAGAATACTTCAGATTCTACAGGTATCTTAATATTCAGGTCTGGCTCTACTTGACTTCTGGCAGTTTTCTGAGCTTAAAATGACGCCGCTAAAAGTTCCCGATAGTTACTTTTGTGTCTTAATTTGAAACTCGGAACTGTTTTTCCATATGCAAGTCAGTTGTGAATTAATTTTTTCTTATTTATGCAGTATTTGGACAAATGAACATATACATTGTTCGTCACTAAACAAAACCTGCACTGAACAATAAATGACTTTCTGTACATGAAATGCTGAACTTCCTTGGATTATTTATTAGACATCATTTAATTTATCTTTCATATCCGCATACATTGAAAATCATGGGAGACACAATTAAAATTCAGACATTATAGACACGTTGAAGATAAAATAAAATCATGCAAATAGCTTGCAAAATGCCCATCAAATTATCATTGTGAATAATTAACACCTCCCGAAAGTCCTGCTATGCTGCCTCACTGTGAGGGGGGAGGCGGTGTTCGAGGAGTGGGCAAAGTTCGTTTGGAACTTTACTCTTAGTAGGGACAACCTAGATGACGTCCATTCCATTATACTCAGCTAACACATTGCAGGCAGAGGTACAGTCAGACTTCATCTTCCGGAGCCTCAATGTCATTGGATCCACTGAAGCTGCATTTTACTCCTATTATTCTCGAATTGTAACTAAGTCCAACTCCTTCTCATGTTTTGTTATGCATTGTTTGCCACAAAATCCAACTTTATTTCAGTCCTGAAACGGTTCTGAACCTTTTGCAGTCTCACAAGATCAAAAACTTGGTCTGATGTTGCTATCAGTTAAGTGGAGATACGCAACCACGGCAACAACAACAATAGTTATCTCTTGAAATGGCGGATATTAGCAAATTAGTCGGAATTGAATTCGTTAATTAAATTAAATTCGTTGTTTCAAAACTAGTGCAAAAGTAATAGAGAATGAATAAGGAATGAAGGAGGAAAAATATTCTATACACATTTTATATACATGTAAATAAATGAATTACGCTAATAACTTCGAAAGAAATGTTTAGTAACCAATTTCAAAAGTTGTATTTTATACGTGTTGGCCACTGCTGAAACTAGAAAATAGAAGACCATAAGTTAAAATAGAGCCAAGAACGGAAAATACCAAACTCGGTTTCATTTGAAATACAGATAATGCGGTCGTTACAGGAATTTCCATGAGGCTCATATGTCGAATCAAGTTTACAATTGACTCATCTACGCTATGATTATAAAGACATACTTTATGAATTTCACGAAAAGTTTGCTTTAAAGATGTAAATTGTAGAGATATCCGTGAAGCGCAAAATATAACTACTAACATTCCAAATAACGGAAAAAAGATGTATGTGATCATTTCCAAAACAAATAAATCGTACGATAAATTTGAAGCAGATTGAAGTAATGTATACAGTATAAAAAACACGGTAAAACATAAATAACTTAACAGCACGAAACTAATAGGAGAAAAAATCTCTTCAAGAAGGTTTACCAGATTTTGCAAACATGACAGTTGATCAAAGGTATCTTTTATAACGGTGCTGTGAAATGAGGTTTTATGTGGCATCAATTGACTATTAAATTGCGATACAAGAGTACCAAAGCGATGGTAGAGAGTTCAACTGAAGCATGCAACTATTGCAGGAAACTGATAAAACAGACAGATGTAACACGTGTAAAATAAATATGTTGTTATATCTCGCATATTTTCATTTTGAATGTGTAAGTTAAAAGTCTAAAATTCTTGCCTTTCCTTGTCTGTACATTTAATGAAATGCACACCAAGAACTCCAATTATGACAGGAATAACAGAGACAATAATCAGAAAATATTAAAACTTTGTATATCGCACGTGAACTACTCTAAGCTGTTTCTCAATAGCCCCAACATCAAAAACAAATCTTTGTATTTTTACCACTTTTCTGTTGATCAAATGCCACAAAACTATACACAATAAACCTTGATTGATTGCTGAAATCAACTGCTGCCATGATATCCTTAGCATATCGGAAGGAAAATAAATGGATACATATGCAAATAAAACCCTCATAATTAATGGATATATATGTAAAATAATCTTTTTGCATACAGTTTTGTGTATTCTTTTGATGTCAATTTCAGTGCCGCACAAAACTGTCCATATTCCTCCATACCCACTCCATACATCGTTTTCTGTTCTTTAATTAAACAACTTTGTGTTTTGATTTGAAACATTAAATGGGTACTCCATTCTCTCTCTTGAAATAATCATCAAATTATACTTTAATTTTTCTATCTTCGAATGACACAAAATTATTATTATCAGTTTATTCAGAAAATGAAAAATATTATTCTAATCATCCATATATCCAGTGAAATTTTTGCAAACAATGATTTTCCTTCCTAAAGACACCAGAAATGTTTCAATCTAAACTCTCGACTTTGTAATTTTGGTTCCAATTGCGAATTTATAAACTAACTATTTGCAACCGAATATTGATTCCAATGCAGTATCTTGGATTTTTAAGCTTAAATTGTTGTTGTTTTTCAAAGTTTGGTTAGCAGTTCCACACAAGCAGTTGCTATAATTTACAAAATTGTTCTTTTATATAGTATACATTGTTTGCACCGTAAATACCTATTGATAAAATGGCTCAAAAATAATTGATTTTGTGTTTTTAAATGGAGTGTTTTCATTATAAGTTTTAATTCGATTTCCTGTCCAACGTCTATAAAATTTCGCATGCGAATAAATTGGTTTTAAATGGGACAAAATGGTAAGAATTGATGTTAGACCTTTACAATGTTTAGCTTTCTATTGAATGTGTTTTATGCCGTACATAAAAAAGACAATAAACTGATCTGATAGAAATTTTAAAAGGATTTAAAGTGGTTTTTAGTTTATTAACAAATTGAATCTGTCCATTCCTGCGTTCCATACAAATTCATACAAATATTATTTCCGATATTGTGTAGAAATAATTACACAAATTACATGTTTCTTACACTAGAGCTTTCTCAATATATAAATCTTGTTCAGCGACTGTGCTAAGACAGATATACTAACATCATATGTGATTTATTTATATTTGGGTATTCCACAAACGTATACTTCTATCAAAATCAGTGAACCCATTTTTTGTCCCAATCACAATACTTACTCTTCACTAATACCAGTAAACTTTTATTTTCTATACCAACTTATAGTAATGTACAGGGCAAATAATATGACATCTTGAAACATTTAAATTCAAGATTTCGACGAAAGAGTAGGGTTCAAGCATCTCTGAACTCTAATCGAATGCTTCTGTGCGTGTGTGTTTATGTGTGGGGGGGGGGAGGCTGAGTGTACCCATGAAGCTGTGGATATGATATTTCATGAATAGAGTGTTTAAAACGTAATTTTTCACTTTTATTACGACCGTGAATATCAAAATCCAATTGATTTGACAGGCCTTCGAACGTTGAAAGAACCTCACATTTTCGAATGAATATTTGAAGAAATTTATAAAATGCCAGGATATCCATCAGTGTTAAATAAATGATCAGTTGTTACGTATTTTTCTACTCCAAAACAAAACCATAAATTTTAGAACTTTTGTTCAAATCGTTCTGGCAATATTATACGTTTTTCAAATAACTGTATGAAATAGATATAATATGAACAGTAGCAATTATCATTAAATGTGCAAAAATTGAAAATAATTCGGAGGACATTGGCGACTATTTTGGCAAAATATCACCAACTTGACGACTTTTTAATATGTGGCCAAATCAACAAAATATCGCCAAAATGGCCCAAATGACGCTAAAATGATGCCGAATTAATGAAATTATATTTAAATTTCTGTATAATGGAATATATTGCGTAGAACATGTTATATATATTTTCAATTGACAAGTTATAGTTGCGCTAAATACGTTTAATTTGGTACCTCAAACTACTTTTAAATGTCAGCATATTTTCAATATTAAAAACATTGTGCCTTGGCTCTTTTCTACCTTTCTATTGCATTGAAAGAAGTAAAGTACTTTTAATATGTATAGAAAAGCATTTATTTTTCATTGAATTGATTGTTTTTCTTTCATTGAATCTATATTTTTTTTGAAAAAGTAATTACATGCTTTCTGATTTCAATCTCCGAGTCTGTAATAGCAAGCCATATGAAGATCAAGTAATATGACATGGTGAAATCAAGCTAAACAAAGTCGTCAGACGAATAGGCATTAGTGTTGACATTTCTTTTGAACGAGATTTACAATCCATAAATTCACAAATTGACGATGAAATCATTAGATTTGAAAGTCACGGTGTCTATTGGTCCGTAACCTATACTTTTAACTCGAACAAGCTACGTTAAACAGGAAAGTCCAATCAGGACTCACCCTAAATGATCATAAAAAATCGAGGCCAATCATATGTCCCCGAAGCAAGATAAATATAAATTAAAATTACCTAATGAAATAAAGGCATCAGTTTGAAAAGATTCTTCTAAGTATGAGGACGATAAGCAGGTTGGAATGAATCCTCCAAATTTGAAGACAATAAAATGTTCGCTATGACGAAAAGTTAAATTTAATTTTAAAGTAATCAATTCAAGAGGCCGTTAACAAATTCACTCCCCAGTTCCATGTGTCCTAAGTTAAAACCAGTGGTCTCTAGTGCATTCAAAATGCACACAAGGCACGTACCAGCTATATATGCGTATTATGACAAACAGATCGAGAGCAGATCTTTCTTAGTATTTCAATAAGTATTTCTTTGTCTCACATCTCCTACGATGTCTTTGTGACAAATGATTAACCGTTTGCTTACGGGTGGAACAACATCCATTCCAAATGAAGAACCTCTCAAAAAGATAGGTATTTGACATATTCTATCTCAAACATTTCGATCCCCCTTTGCAGGCATTGACGTCCATGCACGCTAATGTCTGAAAAGAGGGACCGAACTGTATTATTTGAAAATGTATGTTTTGACTATTGAGTGATATCTAAATAAATAGTATAATTTAAAAGATAAATATTGTAGTGAATTACCAAAGATTTAATTTTCACTTAACTCTAACTATGGAGATAAATTTCTTGGATTATTGTCGGAACAAATGCTATTTAAACAATCATCCCTATACTAACGGAAATATGATTTAATACCTTTTAAAATAAATTTTGCAGTTTAAACTTAAAAGAAAATAAAGAACAAATATTTTTTTATTTCATGTAATCTCTGCACAAAGTGGTCTTGATTAAAGTGTCCATTTCCAATGACATTTGCAGGAATATCTAGGGTTTGCAACTGATAACAAACTATGTTAGAACAAGAAAGAAGCCTTCATATGAAGACAAATTATGTATACATTTAATTTTTGACGCACATGTTAAGTATTTTTATTTTTTTACATAATTTTTCGTACAGTCATACAAATCTTAGGTAAGAGGGGAAACAGGCGAATGGTTAGCGAGGGGGATTGCACTCGGATGATCCGATCTCGATTCCAACCTCTTTCCAAACTTTCGGCCTGTTCACGCCGAGTACAGGCACGTTGCATGTGCGAGCCCGCAAGCCCTTCTGAGAGTCTAGTGGCAGGGGAAGGAGGGTAGAATCCAAGGAAGGGTACAGGCTATGGATTGCTGCCCCACTGGATTCCGGTCTAACTTGAGTGTCACTTCTGGGGCATAAAAACACATACCTTACACTTTAGTGTAGGTCGGACGGTCTAGGTCGAAGAAGAAAATATCTTCTGTGAAACAAGTACGGGCATCTCCTAAACAGGAAACGGAAATCCTTTGTGAATACTGTAAAGAGCTTTATCGCCCCATATCTAGAATCGAACTCCGGATCTCCGAACTTTCCAGCCGACGCTCCAACGTTGAGCTACTGGGAGTAAATTGCAAACTCTTACCGTCGTATTCACTCTGAATTGTCCATCCACTAATGTCAAATTAGGAGACTACTGGCAATCTGACTGACTACTTCCTACTATTTTTATCTCAGGTTAGCCGCCTGCTACTACTATTTTTACCCAGGTTAGTATCTTGCGTGGACGTTAGCCTCTCAATTTTAAATTGGAGCTCAATCTTCCAGAGTCCATGAAATCCGTACTGGTCGTACTAAAGTCACATTGAGACCTGCAATATCTTTACAATAACCTACAGGGTTGATTTGTTCGGGTGCAATTGTAAAGAGCCTTACGGCATCAGACTGGAATCGAACCCTAGATCTCCGAACTGGAGTGCCGACACTCTACGGTTGAGCTACTGGGACGAAATTGCAAGCTCTTATCATCGAAGTTGACTCTGCAACACGTCATCCTTACTTCCTCTGAAATTCGGTGTTAAATCTATATCAGTTATTATCTAACCATTATCTATAGCTAATACTAAGAAATAGATGCTTCAAGGAAATTATTTGAACCCAAAGTGGGAAAAATTCGAAATAGAAATATTCGGTTGACCTCATGGCCACCTCTGAAATTCATTAGTGAATTTCATATCAGATATCTACTATAATTTATATATAGGCAGTTTTGAGAAATAATCATTAAAAAAAATATTTGGATTGGAAATGGGAATTCTGTGTGCAAGCAATTTGAAGTTCAATTAATATGATAAGGTGAAATCAAGCAAAAAAAATGTCGTCACTCGAATAGGCATTAGTGTTGACATTTCTTTTGAACGAGGTTTACGACACATAAATTCACAAATTGGTGATGGCATCATTAGGTTTGAATGTCACAGTGTCTATTGGTCCGTAACCTATCTCTGCGACTCGAACAAGCTACGTCAAACAAAAGGGTCCAATCAGGACCGACCCTAAACGATCATAAAAATTGAGGGAAAGCATATGTCTCCGAAACAATATAAATATAAATTAAAATTATCTAATGAAAAAGACATCAGTTTGGAAAGGGGCTGGATGTGACGTTTAAAGGGACGGGACGCTGAGATCGCAGATTTGCTTCCTTCAGGAGTCTAGATATGGTTCGTGTGCACACAGGAGCCACTATGAGTGCCTGTATTGCCGATCGGGTTTCCGTGGTATCTATATGTGCCTGCCGCACGATCATTCGATCCTCTCTACTCGATGTATACCTGGTCCGTCCAGAGCCGGTCCTCAGTGTCTGGGTAGCGTCACGTGACCACTGATCCCAACGCTGTCGGACAGTACTGTTTGAACAGTCCACATGACGGACTATCCGACGCGTTGACAACCCTGCTGTTTCCAGCCCCATGATCGGTTCTCTCTTGAAGTTCATCAGTTGCGCATATCAACGTTTCTTGCATCTACACACCATTATTATCACTTCGTACTAATGCTTGCGTCGGCCCAAGCTTCTCGCATTGATAGGACGTCGACTACAAGCCCGTTTATAAGGCCACTGGCACATGCTTGCGGCGCCACTCAAGGGTCACGCCCATGAGCAATCACACCAGCCTGGGATCATTTGCATACTAGCCCGCCTTCTAGCTATGTACATCCTTTCGCGATAGTACAATGCTTTCTTCCTTGTGCGCAGCTTTCAGAATCCATGAGTGTTCGATCTAAACGTGTAAATGAATGACTAATGTGGACAGTGTATAACATATATGTGGTGATAAATGTTAATTTAAAAAATGCAGATACTTACAGTGTCGACACTGTCTACTAGTAGATAATACACAAATTGAATGCACATACAATAGCACCTTATAAAGAGGTGCTTGCAACCTAAAGTTGACAAACGAGTTGAACTTCATTAGTGTATCAACTTTTATCAGAAATGGAGTCATATAATAATCAGAGAGATTCAGCCAGAGTTGATTGAAGGTTTATCGATAACTACCATGATTCTCTCATATCACCAACAAGCGATATCGTTTACATTAAATATGTAAACGATAATTTGAACTCTTTGCACCTTAAAAACATCCAAACATAGAGTTATGCAGCACAAATTAATCAAAAGAGTTTTATCCATAATTCCACTTTATAACTTCAAAGGCAAATGCAGACAAGCATTACTATGTGAATTATATGTTTTAAGATGATACAGTTAGGATACGTTTAACTACTAACTCCCGTAAAGACCTATATTAGTTTACGCCACCTCGAGGAGGGCGGCAAAGAGATACATCCGTCACCCAACGAGACCACGACTCGGAGAGCAAGAGTCGGCGGAACCATTCACGGACAAGGTAAACGTTTTCCATCAAGTCAAGTCCCCAGTCGACGACGGGTCTGGACACAAGTCATATTGGGCTTACTCCACTCCACCACCTTGAAGGGTCTACTTCAAGGACCAATCCATGTTAGCAGTTGCTCTATCCACAGGTTTGTTTCCCCACAGGAAAGGAGTATCAGTGTTATGAGAAGGGCAAGTTTCATACACCACCATTTTGTGACGATCCCCGTGTGTTGTAATATACTACACATACAGTAAGTACAAGCGGAAATTGTTCAAAATATTACTTTATTGGTGATGATAAAACGTTGGTTAACAATTAAAGATGGAAAGATGGCAATACTATTTTTCGTGGCTCAAAACAATCAATTTCGAAGGACAATCTGGAGTATGAATAATGTCGCATATGAATTTGTGCACAAACTCTTTCAGCAAGAAGAGCAAATCCTCAGTTTGGACATCGACCTCTTAGTGAAGGACAAAATACCTCATAACCAGCAAGTTTTGTAATTTTCAGGTCAGGCTCCATTTGATTTCTGGTTATTAACCAAGCTATAAATTCCCTGATTTTTAGCGGCGAAATTTTTATTGAGAAAACTTAGAACGGACTTTCATAAAATAGAATGGATGTTATTGACAAAGAGTCAAAAATATATAATAACATATGAAAATTTGGAAAATGTATTTAGAGGAAGTACCCCATGTAGGGACGGGTTGTAGAATAACCCTACCACCCCGCTGTGTTGATGTTGATGACCCAGACCGTCCGACCTACCAGAAAGGTGTAAGACCCCGCTGTGTTGTGTAGAAGACGAAAAATGAGACCCCAGTGTCTGGGGGGATAGCCAGGTACCCTGACCCTGGGGATTATATCAGGGGACTGGTCCTACAGGTTGGGGGTTGAGCGTGGGGCTAACAACTCCAACCCAGAAAAAAACTCTTGTTACGAAACCTTAAAGGAGGTCTAGGCTCTACAAGGCCTGTAGTACCATGCTGATTATGATGAGTTAGAGGAAGTGTTGACACTATCTAATGGTAGGTCATACATAAATCTCATACACATGTGAAGAATAATTTCAAAGATACATTTCAAAACAAGAAAGATCAATCATGCTTAATGCATTGATTATGAAACACTTTCCAACTTCAATGCAATTTTATTCAAACATCTCTAAAATGCAAAACATTCCTCGGTAATATTTTAAAACTTATCGCAATACTACGTTAATTTATTATATTTGAAAACTTAAACCTTCATCGAAAAAATGAATTTCATTCAAATGATGGCATTGAAATATTAAAACTTAAACCTTCATCGAAATTAAAACTTAACTAATAATAACTTAAGTATTAAAACTTAAACCCTCATCATTGAAAACTTAAACCTTCATCTAAAACCACTGAAATTCATTCAAATGACGTCATAGAAAAAATAACACGCCTGGCTGTCTCTATAAAAGCGGCATTTCATTCATCATCACAATACTATAATAATTTATTTTATTTAAAAACTGAAGACCATGGAACTACAAGTAATTATCCTCTATGCTTAAATCATTATCGAAAAAATCGTCCTTCTGTCTGTAAAATAAATAAATATTTCGTTTATATCAACTATGAAAACTCCATGAGCTAAATAATTTTGCATTAAAGAAATTCAGCATTTCTTGAACAACTCATTCTATATATTTTGCTGTTTACATTTTACATAAGTGAAAAATAGGCGCTTCGTTGTAGAAATAATCAAATTTCGATGATCATTTGAACTCAAATATATTATAATTGCATTGTTCCAGTATGTAGATGCACATAATTTAAGCAAAAGCAAAAATAAAGCGGTTTTATGACGGATACAGCAATCAATATGAATTAAAAAGAACTTTTAAAATCACGATTTTGAGACAAGATGGATGCCATATTTCATTTTGAAGTGGGTCATGTGATCTCTTCATATAATGGTCACGTGATCGCCTCATACAAGAGGTGTAATTATTATTTTAATTTTTATTTAAAAAACTGCTGAATATATTTCGCTAAAAATGTTTTATATGTTTTATAGAGTAATTTGAATATTACCTAAAATTTTCGAAGCAATTTATGAATTTTAAATCCGCTTAAAAATGTTTGAAAAATTAGATCACATAGGGTTCGATGTATTTCTTTTTTTCAACCCGGATTCAATCCAAAACTAATCGGGTCATATTATTCATTTATATTCCCATAGGTCCTACAGACCGTCTGAACAACATACTAAATTTCATTTTGATCAAGTCATTTTTACGGCAGTTATCGTGCTAAAGGACAGACAGACAGACAGACAGGCAGACAGACAGAAAGTCATAAACATTTCATAAGTCAAACATACAAAGTCAAACATAATAAGTTAAACATACAAAGTCATAAACATTTTTCTGTTGCAAAGTGTTAAAAACACTTTGCAACTTTGTTGTAAAGCCTTAAAAAAGTTTGTAGCCTCATAATGGCAATATGAGTTGAGGAACATTATTGCATCGAGTTTTATCAGAAACGCGGTTATATTCAGTTTGATACAATAATGGATATTCAGCCAAGGGCCTCCGAACGTCTGATGATACTAATACAGTTCTAGTAAGACGCCAGCTAGCAAAAACTTGTCGAACATGTTCATGTATTGGTAATGGGTAACAGTTAGTTAGCCATTAAAGACACAGCTTTTCGCAGCTCAGCTCAAGAAATTTTGACGAAACATTTGGAAATACATATTGTCTCCTCGATGGTTGTATTCAAGCATGGTTGTATCCAGATGCTGACTATACAGACAATAGTCGTTTAGAAGCGTTTCTATCGATCAAGAAATGAGAAGTAGCAAACTGCCTGCCGTGGAGGAGTTTGAAATCCGAAATCAATGGATGGTTTAAATTTTTTCCGCGAACAAAAGTTATGCGCTTCTAGACCAAATTTCGTAAATTGAACTATAAACTTCAAAATTATTAAGTAAAATGCTTCAATTTTAAATATATAATTAAAGGATGTTAATTTCATATTCATATATGACATACCTAAATCATACACTAGTGAAAATTATATCTGTCCTTCTGCACTTAAGGAACTAATGTTTGCTACACAAGTCCATTTCTATTCATATTTGTTCATAATTAAATTAGACAAAAGAAGACTTTATGTATGAAGGTATGTTTAATCCATTCCTTAGACTGAAGGTATGTTTAATCCATTAGACTGAAGGTATGTTTAATCCATTCCTTATTGCAACAATAAATCTCATTTAAATTTAATTCAAATATTTAGTATGGCAGGTAATAACATAAATGCCTGTCAAACTCTAATCTCCATGAAAGTGTTTTTTATAGGTTTCGACAAAAGGTTAACTTCAAAACTCCAACAAACATTATTCTCATATCTATGATTATAATATTATATTCAATTCTACTATTGAGCACGTCATATTAACAAACTTAGTTGTCAGTCGAAATATTGGCACTTCAACTGAAATATTGTAATTATTATATTTTATAATCTATATTTCATAATATTATATTTCATATTATATATTTCATAGTATTATATTTATAATTATTCCTGAAATATTATAATTACCATCGTAATTCATTAGAGTGTAATAAAATGATTGTATTGAAAACAAGTGATTACAAATGATTGTATTGAAATGATTGTATTGAAATATGTATTGATACAAATGATTGTATTGAAAACAAGTGATTGTATTGAAAACAAGTGATTAAATATTTTCAACATGTTCTTGTATGAAATGAAAGTAGATTATATCATTATTTGACAATATGGATCATATCTTGGACATACAAAATGTGAAATAAATTAAATTGGGCTGTAAAATTTAAAAGTATAAAACCAAATATTTCACTTTTAGAAATATAATTAAAGGATTTTAACCTCACATTCGTGTATGGGATACATACATTATAATTACAATTGTGAACTTAACTATGTTTTGCTAATGAAGTTCTTTTCTATTCATATTTGCTCAGAACCAAATCAGACAATAGATATCCATATGTAATAAATTACCCAATGTCTGAGAATATTAAAACATTTTTCAGATGAAATACTGACCATATTTTCATTATCTGAGTGTCAAAGACGGTCATATGTCGAATCACATTTATAGCTGGTTCTTCAACACCTTGAAGGTAAAGTCATGCTTCATGTATATGGCCATGATTTTGTTTTAAATTGGTAAATTGCAGACATATTTGGGAAGATCACATTATGATTGAAACTATTTAAGGTATAGTCAATATGACACATGCTAATATTTGCAAAGCTATTGCATTACCATATAATACGAAAAAAGATTGAACTACTGTAGTTAAGAAGCTGAACATGGTAAATATCCAACATCACAACATGAAACAACTGGGAAAATATCTACTATAAGAATTACCTGCTTTTGCAACTTTGACACGTGATAAAAGTTATCTCTAATGGTGATGCATTGAATAGAAATTTTATTTACGAGAATCAATTTCTAATGTAATATTGATACAGCCGGTGGCAGAGAATGCAATACAAACATGTGACTATTGCATTGCAAAATGCTAATTAATAGTATAAAAAGAACAAGTGAGAAGGACACATCATGCTATATATCTTGAATATTAATTTTCAACATATTGGTTGAAAGTGTCATATTTATATATTGTGCATTACTCAGTTTGAACATTTTATGGAATGTAGTACAAGGCCAGTTTTTCTGATAAACACAATGTTCAAGGAGCACTTTTCTCAATAGTACCTACATTGCATACAAAACCAATAATTTTTCAACTTTGGTGTTGGTTAATTTGAGTGCTACAATGTAATTGGTTATCAGCATTGTACAATTAAAGCAATTAATATTCGTCATGATCAATAGAATAATGATAAAAATGCATTTATTATACGTACAAATATAGGTTTTACCGTAATAGGATTAGTAAAGAAGATTATTTTGCTGAACACCTTTTGCGTTATTTGGCGTTAATTCCAGTGGTACATAACATTTACCATATTCCTCAATAAACATTCCACATATATATCTCTCGTATTGCAGTAGTTGCTTTTGTGACTTGATTTACTGGAAAGAAAGAGTATTCCAAACTACAAGTCAGTTGTGATATATTCATTTTTAATCCTGAAATATTGGACATTCGGCAATCTCAGTTTATTTGATAGACTAAAACTATTCATTCTTAGTCATTTGATGCTAGGTTACAATCTTTTAAATTTTATTTCACCAGACATGCACTTATTTTATTTTCACAGAACATAAGTTTTTTCTCAGAAGATATATTTTAATGCAGTATTGAGTAGTATGTAGTATTGCTCTTATCTACGTACTCCGTGGCAACCAAATGGAGCTATGGGTGAACTCTGATTGTTATCCAATATTGAGTGTTTATATACTTAATTGTCAAAGCATAATAATTTCATTAACTGCATTTTTTTTTCATTATAGCTATCGTTGAAATCAATGTTCTGGATAATCCATTAAATGGAGTAGAATTGCCGCATCAAATAGAATTGAGCCATTTAAAATATCCTGATTAATTTATTTGACTCATACTGATGGGATTGTAATATAACCGAATCAAATTAAACACTTATTAGTTAAACACACGAGTAGCTACCATGATATAAATTTTCTACTTAATTTAATATATATATATATTTGGATATTAAAATAGATCAAAAAAGAAATGAACAACCTTCAGATTCTTGCAATCCTTCTCGAAACACTTGAGAATAGGTACCGTAGTGAACAATATATTTTATAAACACAGATGGATCCATGCAGAATAGAAGTGTTGGTGCTAGTGTAGAAATGTACTGTAAACATTTTGCATTTTATAAATCAGTTGGTAGAGATATAACTAGTTTCGTTGGTGAAGTGAAAGTTATCCATGTACACTTAAAATATATATCAGCTCGTAAATACCCTTTCACCAAGGTCGTTATTTTATCCAATTCCATGGATGTCCTGCAAGTTATATATAGCAATGGAAATTGTAACTCGAGTCAAATGTATGACTGTAGGTTGTTCTTAATCTTTTTGGCTAATTCCGTCATGCTGTAGTGGGTTCCAGCTCACTGTGGTGTGGTAGGAAATGACAAGGCGGGCCTCTTGGCGAAGTAGAGAACTGTTGTACTTCAAAAACAAACCTATTAATGACATTTCATTCCATCTAACGTCTAATTAACTTGGAGTTTGGACAAAAACATAAGTCCGACATGTTCAACGAAGCTGGAGGAATGGCCTTAGAGAGCCATGCTGATTCAGAATCTTCAATTTCAAGTTTGCCTCGTAGTTCGACTGTTGCTTTGTTTCGTCTTCTGACTGGGCATGATTTCCCCAAAGCCACTTTATTTAGAATTGGACTTCGAAATTCGCCTAATTCTACTTTATGTAATTCTAGACGACCATTGTATGGAGAACATTTAGACACGTGTACTGCACTTAATGATTTATGTTCCAAGATATTGTGAAGCTAAAAGGCTTAGAAAGACATAGTTGTCGAATGTCTGGCGTTTGTAAATAAATACATTTATCATACATACTACTCAATAAATTATTGGTGGCTAAAGATAGGGAAATAGGCACATTCGAGTGTATTTCACAAACGTTGTCATACGATACAGTGGAGTGCTTCAAATATACTTAATCGAATGTAATAGAGCCTATTCATCTAAAGATGTTGAAATAAATAGATCAAAAGTATATGTTTATTGGTCTTTACTAAAATAGAAATATGATGTGAACAATAAAATACATTTCGTTTTTAAAGTGTTGAATTTCCTTGATTTATTTATTAAACATAATTTATTTTTACTTTCATTTGTACCTACTTTAAAAAACCTTTGAAACACATTTTCTATTTACAGCTTAAAGCTAATTTGAAGATCAAATGAAAATCATTTATCATGCAAAATTCAATTGAATGTAACATTCAGAGTTAAACATCATCATGTAAAATAAGAAGAAATAGCGATTTTGTCGGGATTGAAACTCAAATCTAATTTAAAAGTAGTAGCGAAACTATTAGAAAATGAACGAATTCTACATACATGTAATTCATTAAAAGCAGTATATAGCTTAGAAAGAACGTTGTGTACCCAATTCTTCAAGTAGAGTCTCACTCATGTTGGTTGTTTTTTCAATTTGAAGAATGCAACCATTGGAACTCTTGTCTAAATTAGAAAAAAGAAGACCGTAGGTAAAAAAAGAGCCAAGGGCAGAAAATATCAAACTTGGATGTAGATGAAATACTGACAACGCTGTCATTACAGGGATCTCTGTAAGAGTCATATGCCGAATCAAATTTATAGTTGACTCATCCATTCCATGTGTGTAAAGGCATTTTTTATGCACATCACGAAAAGTTTGCTTCAAAGCTGTAAATTGCAGAAATATTTGTGAAACACAAAGTATAACTGAAAATACGCCAAACAACACAAATGTGATGCTTGTAATCATTTCTAAAGCAAATGTAACATACATAAAATCAGAAGTACAGTGAACTATTGAATAAATAAAGAAAAATATATTAACGAATTGATAACCTAATAACAGAAAACTAATAGGAGAAAGAATCTCTTCTAGAAGATTTACCAGATTTTGCAGATTTGAGAGCTGGTTAAAGATATATTTTAAATCAGTGATTTGAAATGCTGTTTGATGTACCTTCAATTTGGTATTAAATTGCGATACAACAGTACTACATCGCTGGTAGAGAATACAACATAAACATGCCACTATTGCAGGAAACTGATAAAACATACAAAAGAAACACGTGTAAAGCAAAAAAGCTGTTGCATCTCGTATATATTCATTTTGAATGTGTAGATTAAAAGAGTAAAACTCTTGCATTTCTTTATCTGAAAATTTTATGTAATATGCACCAAAACCGCTTGTTATTACAGGGATAGCAAACAAAATGAACAAAACACATTTAAATTTCGTATCTGGCAAGGGAGCTACTCTAAATTCCTTCTCAATAGCTCCAACGTCAAAAGCAAATCTTTGTATCTTTGCCACTTTCGCGTTGACTGAATGTCACAATACTATTGGAAATAAAAATTGATTTATTGACGAAATCAAGAGTTGCCATGTGCTACAAAACGACTCTGAGAAATAAATGAACATGTATAAAAGTGAAACCTTCATCATTAATGGGTAAGTATGCAAAATAATTTTTCTCTTTACACTTTTGTGTTTTACATTGACGTCTATTCCAGTGCTGCACAACACTTACCACATACCTCCATACCCACTCCATACAGGTTTATCTGCATTAATATCAGACCATTCTGTGTTTTGGTTTGGAACATCTAATGGGAATTCCATACTTGAAATAACCATCAAGATCTATATTATTGTTCTATCTTCTTCTAACCCAAAATTTTAATTTTCACTTTATTTAGAAAAATAAAAAAATATTTCTTCTCATCAAAGACTTGTAACTTGCTAAATTGTGGGGACGGCACGTCTTTGGAGTGCTTGCTTCAATCTAGAGCTTGCACACTATCCATATGTAACCGAATATTGATTCTAATGCCGTATTTCCTGTATCTAAGTAGGTTGTGAGGTTTTTTCTAAAGCGTGTTTTTTATTTCCTCGCGAGTGGTTGCTATCATTTATGAAATTGCCTTTTTGTATCTAAATTGCTTGTATTGTAATGATCCATTTATATGGTGTGGAAGGGAACGAATTCATAATTCATTTTACTCCTCTCTTTGATTCGTGAAATCAAATCAGCCCATTGTGTAAACGCACATCATCCAGCTATTATAGAAATCCTCCCAGATTCAATCATCGAACCTTTGACTGAGAAGTTTACAAAACAATCATTGCTTTTATGTTAGTAAAATTAGTGCTTTCAGCCTAAGTGATACTTCGATTTCTTTTCAAATATCCATTTAATTTCGTATAAAAATGAAATACTTTAAGATAAACATCAATCGAAAAAATTGAAGTTAGGTCTTCAAATTATTTGCCTTTCATGTGAGTATGTATTATGCCGCTTATAGAAAAAACGTTATCCTTAATGGAGACAAAGTTTTAAAAGGTTTAATGTGGTTTTCAATCCATTAAAAAATCAGATCTATCCATCGCATGATTTTCCATACAAATTAACCAATGTCGATATTATAGAGAAACTTTTACACATATAACATATTTATTATGCTAGAGCTGTCCGAAAAATATATATCATTGTAAGAGACTGTGCTAAAACAGACTTGTATAATTAATACTTTGTTTGCATCCAGATATTCCACATATGAGTAAATCTATCAAAATCAAAGAGACAGATCCGATTTCTGACCCCATCACAATAATTATTTTTCACCTAGACGTCTAAATTTTTAAATCTGCGTATCCCTTTAAGATATCGTTTTTATAGAAATACATCATTAAGAGATTTATTTTAATATTGTACATCTTCTATCTCTTCTTTACTTGTGTATTAATGTATCCCACAAATGTATAAAAACTATCAAAAACTGAGAGACCGATCAATACTTACTCTTCCGCTATATTCATAAATTTAACTGTTTGCATACACATTTTAAATATTGATTTTATAGGCATACCTGTGGCATTAACTCTCCAAACGCATAAATCTATAATAATCAGAATGCTAGATGTATGACCTCATCACAATACGTTCGTTTCCTCTATATGACTAAACATTTTATATTTTCGTACATCTTTCAGATATTGTTTTTATAGGCATATGCCCATTTAGAGAATTTAATATTGTATATCTTGTACCTCTTCTGCGCTAAAATTCACATATTCCACAAACATGCAAATCTATTAAAATCAGAGAGCAAGCTTTTTAACTTCATGTCAATTCTTATTTGCTCTTCCACTGTAACAGTTTTCAATGTTTTCTATATTTGCGTATTATTTTATGAGTATTATTTTATATATTTTATATTGGTATATTAGATATTAATGTTATTGCGAAATCGTTATAAAGTACTGAGACTTGTTTTGTTGCTAGTGTAACGTAATTATATTTTCATGTGCCAATGTAAAGACTGTGACCTCTTCTTAATGGTCCACTTGGAGTATGTTCTGGAATTTGTGCAAATTTATTCATTTCAAAAGTGACATGTAACTCCAAATCTTAGATTAAGTGATACAGATAGTCTCATGGCCAGGGACAATAACGCACTGATTCAGGATTTTAACTGAAACACATTTATTGCACGCACAAAAATAATACAGCAACTGGTTGCACAAAATATAGACATATATCAACAGCTAGTATTGCACGTTACCGGAATCTAACTTAAAGATCAATATTAACTTTCGACCAGGCCTAGTGGTAGAACCATTTTTGTGGTATCCAGCGAAATAAAACCTAAATAGCCGAATTTTACCAAACTGCATCCGAGGGCATCGAGATATTTTCCTATTGTTATTATACCAACAGTAGTAGCATGCACCAATGGAAGTGAACCTTCCGCTTCTACGCACTCACATACTGACTCCAGCTTCGAACAAGTCCCAAAGCGACTCGACTCGTAGCGACTTGATTCCCAATCTCTATCGCGATCAGAAACTTATCCTGCTGAACTGCAGGACAGCAGTATTGTTACTTGGTTTGGTGATTGGTCAACAATTACTAATCCAGTCAGATGTTGCTAATATAAATTGAAACATACATTAGAATTTAACTGAAGAAAATAGCAATCAAAAGTCATATAGTGCTTGCAACCTCTATTTTTAGAGATTGGTTTAAAAATGTGTTTTAATCATTACAATTAATATACTCATAAAATGCATAAATAACGAAATGGGGAAATTCCTACTTTCTTTAATATATCTCCATATTTAATGAGGCAGTATTTTACTTACTTCGTTATCATAGCTGAAATCCTTCATAATTTCGAAATGTTTTTCATAGTCACACATGACGTTTCACGTACAATCGTCACGTATAACAATATTTGGCATATCTATTTACACTCGTACGTGCAAATATTAATTCTTTTAGAAATTTTGTTGCAGAATATATTTTTTATTGTTTACTTAACAAGTTCTTGATTTCCAGATTTGTTAATGATATAGTATCTGTACGATATTCTATATTGAGTATACTAATACCGCATTCACACGGTTATTTAACCTAAATGTCGCAACGTCGATGCAGGCTAAATGCTTGTTTTTAACGGTGGATCATAATACGTGACTTATTTTATTCTCAATTTAAGCAATTTGTATCCATATGAATAACATTGAAAATGTGTCTGTCTGTCAGACTGTTTGTCTCATCATCACGGGAGGACGGCTGAACCCAATTTAATGAGATTTTGTGGGTAGCCTTGAAATAGTTCCACAAATTTAGTTCAAATTTCGAGTTTCTAAAACCAAGGGCTGTCGAGATATTAATGGAAAACGAAACTTTTCCCTAGGAGTTCTACACTCTAACTCCCTGGTTCATCTAAACGAGAAGGTTGGAAATCGTTTGTTTAAAACATGAAAGTGAATTAAAACTATCTCTGAGCTCAGTGGTAGTATATTGTGTTACTCGTCACTTTTTAAAAACATGAATTATATGACAACATGAATGTATAAAACATAAATTTCAATGGAAAATAAATCACCGTGGTTTATTTTTAACAAGGTTTTACTCAACATTTGAAAGTATTAAGAAATCGAAATGTTATTTAATTACTAGCAGCATACACGTTCTTCATACGGAGTATATAATATAAAGAAACTTAAAATTAACAATCATGTGCAAATTCCTATAGTATACTACATGACATTGTTTTTCAAAAAATTATGTTAAAATATTAAAATTAATGCTCCTAAAAAGCAAGTTTAAGAATATCTGTTCTCACTAAGCAAAATAATCTTCACGGGCAGATCTGAAGAATAAAACATCATGATCCTGTTTGTATATACTAAATGAAAAACTAAAATTGCATTAGAAGATATACCCGTTCTACTATATTTCAGTTTCCATAATCGGCTAAATGAATTTATTAGCTAAGCACAATATGTGAGTTTATTAGCTAAATATAATATATAAGCTTTGCTAAACTAACCAACACTCTTTGCCAAAATAAATGAAAGTGGTGTACGCAGGCCGCAATTATATAATTAAAAGAAAAATCAAACCGTTTATTTATAAGATAGTATATTTTTATATCCATGTATTTATTATTCAAATCGAAAAAATAATAATTAACAATAACAAATACATTTTAGTTAACAAATACATTTTTTTTTGCGTTGCCGAGCAACATGATATATGCTCATAAAATTCTTAAAATTAATTAAACATTTTGATTTCTTAATACTTCCATGGTTGAGTAAATGCTTGTGAAAAATAAGCCATGCCGATAGTTTTTCCATATAAATTCATGCTTTCAAACCATTCATGATTTCAGAAAGTGACTATTTAACGCAAAAGTCAGCCACCAAACTCAGAGATAAAATTTTAATTCATTTTCACGTTTTAAATAAACGGTTTTCTACCTTTTCGTTTGGAGGAACCAGGGAGTTTGAGAGTAGAATTCTTATAATAAAGTTTCGTTTTCAGTTAATATCTCAACAGGCCCTGGTCTTAAAAACACGAAATTTGGACTATATTTAAGGGGGCTATTTCAAGACTATTCACAGAATTTCATTAAATTCGGTTCATCCGTTCTCCCGTGATGACGGGACAAACAGACAGACATATTTTCAATTTTATTTATATAGATAAATGAACGTTTTGATTTTGGAAAAATGTTTCTTAGTTTCTATATTGTATTTAGCTAATAAATTCTTATATTGTGTTTACCCAATAAACTCATTTAGCCGATTATTGAAAGAAGAAAAGAGTGTGGAACGGGTATATTTCTAATACAATTGCAGTATTTTCATTTAGAATATAGGGATCAGGATGTCTATATATTAGGAACAGGATGTTTTATTCCTCAGATCTGCAAATTCAGAGCTGCGAATTTGGCGGGATATTGCTAACTTGGCAACTTTTCTTAAACGTCGCAAAATTGACAGAAATATCCCCTAAATTGATAAAAATAACGCAAATTAATGAAATTAAATTTGTTTTTTAGAAGAGAGTACTGAAATGCTATTTCGGTAGCACTTGCCCGTCATTCCATCCGTCCTATTTAGTAACACATTTAGCGATTTTTTAAATTGTCACCAAATTGATAAACATATTTGTAAATCCATAAAAATATCATGAAATTGATAAATATGAGCTTAATAAATGAAATAATTTGCTTTTTTTAGGGGATAGTATTGTGATGATGTTTCGTCAATTTGTCGCCAAGTAGAACTACCAGTTCTACATTCCTACTTGGTCTAATAAAATTTGGCGATCTTTTAAAATGTTGCTAAATTGACGAAAATATCGTCAAACCTTCCATGGAGATATCAATATTCAAAAGATATTTTTCCACCAATTTATATGAAGCAGATGATATCATGCAGCTTAGCAACAAATTTAAATCCAACATGTTCTTGCGGCATGCGATTTTTATTAAATACTAGCAGCATACCCGTCCTTCGTACGGAGTATATAATATAAAAAAACTTATAATTCGCAATCATGTGCAAATTCTGATAAAATATTAAATTTATTGCTCATAAAGAGAAGTTTAAGAATATCTGTTCTCACTATGCAAAATTATCTTCACGGGCAAATCTGAAGAATAAAATATCCTGGCCCCTTTTGTAAACAAATTCACACACAAAAAAAAGAATTGAATCAATATATGCAACCACGTACTACTTATATTGTCGCAAAAAAGAAAATATGCCAGTGTGTTAGTAGAAGCTTAAACATATTGTAATATGAGTCTTAAAAATATTTACCAAAATAAAAAAGATGACGTAATAAATTGAAAGTATCAAAAATCCCCGTAATCTTAATACCAGAAGGTCGTAATTGATTCCAATATATGCCAATATATATAAAAATTTTGCCAATATACCTGTACTACTTATATTCTCGTAGATTAGAAGATATACCCGTGCATTTGAAGAAGATTACTTGTACAACGTACTATATATGAGTTTCAACAATTTTCGTCATAATGAAACAATGGCATAATAATTTGAAAATATCAATAATTCCAGAATCAACTGTCCCCGAAATATCAATAATAATGATGTTTAAACCTGAAGACCGTAATTGATATTATCCAGTCAAAAATGCAATGTCAATGAAATTTATTTTATATACATATTTTTATTAGATTTAATAAAAATCGTATGACACATAACACATTGGATTCGTTGCTAAGCGACATGATATCATCTGCTTCAAATAAATTGATGGAAATCATGTCGTCTGAATAATGTGATCTCCATGGAAGGTTTGGCGACATTTTCGTCTCCATGATATTTTTATGGATTTACAAATATTTTTATCAATTTAGTGATATTAAAAAAATTAGTTAAATGCGTTACTAAGTAGGATGGATGGACTGACCGACAAATGCTACAGAAACATCATTTCAGTACTCTATTCTAAAAAAACAAATTTAATTTCATTGATTTGGGTCATTTTTATCAATTTGGAGATATTTCCTCTAATTTGGTAAAGTTTAAGAAAAGTTACCAAGTTATTTAGAGATATTCCGTTAAATTCGTAGCTCTAAATTTGCAGATCTGAAGAATAAAATATCCATATCCCGTCTGTATATATATTAAATGAAAACACTAAAATTGTATTAGAAGATACATACATCCGTTCTACTCTTTTTCTGCTTCAACAATCGGCTAAATGAATTTATTGGGTAAACACAATATATGAGTTTATTAGCTAAACACAATATATGAGCTTTGAAACCTCTTTGCTAAAATAAATAAAAGTGTGATGTACGCAGTTCGCAATATATATAATTAAAAGAACAATCAAACCGTTCATTTATTATGAGTTTATTAGCTAAACACAATATATGAGCTTGAAAACTCTTTGCTAAAATAAATAAAAGTAATGTACGCAGTCCGCAATATATATAATTAAAAGAACAATCAAACCGTTCATTTATAAAATATATTTTTACATCCATTTATTTATTATACAAATAGAAAAAATAATAATAATCATTAACAAACACATTTAATTCCATCCCTTTGCCGAGCAACATGATATAAGATAGAATCTTCCTCATGAAATGCGAAATTAAATAACCATTTTAATTTCTTTATACTTTTAATCGTTGAGTAAAAGCTTGTGAAATACATGGAGGTTAGTACATGTAAAAACATGGAGGTAGATTTTTCCATTTAAATTCATGTTTCAAACAATTCATGCTTTCAGATAGTGACTATTTAATGCAAAAATCCTGCATCAAACTCAAAAATAAAGTTTTAATTCCCTTTGACGCTTTAAACAAACGATTTTATCCTTTCCGTTTGGATAAACCACGGAGATGGAGAGTAGAACTCCTATAAAAAAAGTTCCGTTTTTCATTAATATCTCGACAACCCCTGGTCTTAGAAACTTGAAACTTGGGCAAAATTTATGGGGGGCTATTTCAAGGCAACCCACAAAATTTCATTAAATTCGGTTCAGCCGTTCTCTCGTGATGATGAGACAAACGAAAGTTTCGTTTTTTACTAATATCTCGAGAACCACTGGTCGTAGAAATTCCAACCATAGACTAAATTTTAAGTGGGGCTATTTCTAGGCTACCCACAAAATTTCATCAAATTCGGTTCAGCCGTTCTCCCGTGATGATGGGACAGACAGACAGACAGACAGACAGACAGACAGACAGATTTTCAATTTCATTTATATAGACTAACAGCACACCCGTTTTCGTACGGAGTGTATAATTTAAAGAAACTTAAAGTTCGCAATCATGTGCAAATTCTGTTAAAATATTAAATTTATTGCTCCTAAAGAGAAGTTTAAGAATATATGTTCTCACTATGCAAAATTATCTTCACGATCAGATCTGAAGAATAAAACATCCTGCCCTCTTTTGTAAGCAAATTTACAGAAGAAAAAATAGGAATTGAATGAATATATGCAACCCCGTACTAACTATATTGTCGCAGATCAGAAAATATGCCAATGTGTTAGTAGAAGATTACCCGTATTACAATATGCGTCTCAAAAATATTTGCCAAAATAAAAGAGATGACGTAATAAATTGAAAACATCAATAATATCCGTACTCTTTATACCAGAAGGTCGTAATTGATTCCAATATATGGCAATATATATCAAAACATATGTCAATATACCTGTACTACTTATATTCTCGTAGATTAAAAGATATACACGTGTATTTGTAGAAGATTCGTACAACATACAATATATGAGTTTAAACAATTTTTGTCATAATAAAATAATTGCATAATAACTTGAAAATATCAATAATCCTTGAATCAATAATCCCCGAAAATATAAATAATAATAATTTTTAAACCTGAAGACCGTAATTGATATTATCCAGTCAAAAATGCTATAAGAAAAATCAAATCGTTCTTTTCTAAAAAATATTTTTATATCCATTTATTTATTATTCAAATCGAAAAAATAATTATTAAAATTAACAGACAGATTTAATTTAATTGCGTTTCTGAGTAACATGATATAAGATAGAATCTTATAACATGTTAAATATGTCATGTCTTATAACATAAACTGCGAAATTAAATAACGATTTTGATTTCTCTATACTTCTCATTGTTCCGTAAAAGCTTGTTTTAAATAAACCATGAACCATGGAGATAGATTTCCCCTTTAAATCATGTTTCAAGCAATTCATTTTTTCAGAAAGTGACTAATTAACGCAAAAAATCTCCCATCAAACTCAGAGATTAAATTTTAATTCACTTTCAAACGATTTTCAAGCTTTTCGTTTGGATAAACCACGGAGTTAGGGAGTAGAACTCCTAGGAAAAAGTTCCGTTTTTCATTAATATCTCGACAACCCCAGGTCTTAGAAACTCGAAACTTGGACAAAATTTATGGGGGGATATTTCAAGGCTATTCACCAAATTTCATTAAATTCGGTTCAGCCGTTTTTCCGTGATGATGAGACAAACGAAAATTTCGTTTTTTACTAATATCTCGAGAACCACTGGTCGTAGAATCTCAAAACACGGATATAATTTTAAGTGGGGCTATTTCTGGGCTACCCACAAAATTTCATCAAATTCGGTTCAGCCGTTCTCCCGTGATGGTGTGACAAACAGACAGACAGACAGACAGACAGACAGACAGACAGACAGACAGACAGACAGACAGATTTTCATTTTTATTTATATAGACTAGCAGCATACCCGTTCTTCGTACGGAGTATATAATATAAAGAAACTTGAAATTCATAATCATGCCCAAATTCTTATAGTATACTAAATGACATGTTTAATCAAAATATTCTGTTAAAATATTTAATACATTGCTCCTAAAAAGAAGTTTAAGAATCTCTGTACTCGCTATATAAAATTATCTTTATGGACATATCTGAAGAATAAAACATCCTGGATCCCTATGTAAGCAAATATAAAAAAAAATATGGAATTGAATCAATATATGCAAAATAAAAGCGTTAAAATTGTATGGGACCCGTACTAATTATATACGCGTATATTAGAAAATATAACCTCTATTAGTAGATTACATGTATAAATTGAAAATACCAATAAACCCGTAATCTTTTAATCTGAAAACAGTCATTTATTCCAATATATGTCAAAATGAAAGTGCTAAAATTATATGGGAATATATAAACGTACTACTTATAATGTCCGATTATTAGTAGAAGATTACCCGTATTGCAATATGAGTCTCAAATGCTTTTGGCAAAATACAACAGACGACGTAATAAATTGAAAATATCATTAATCCCCTTAATCTTCATACCAGAAGACTGTAATTGATTCCAATATATACGCCAATATATGTCAAAATATATGCCAATATACATGTACTACTTATATTATCGTATGTTAGAAGATATACCCGTGCATTCCTAGAAGATTACTCGTACAACGTACAATATGCGAGTGTCAGCAATATTTGCCGCAATAAAACAATGGCGTAATAACTTAAAAATATCAATAATCACTGAATCAATAATTCCGGAATATATCAGTAATAATAATGTTTAAAGAAACATCCTTATCCCGTTTCAATATACTAAATGAAAACACTACAATTGTATTAGAAGATATACCCGCTCTACTCTTTTTCTGTTTCAACAATCGGGTAAATGAATTTATTGGCTAAACACAATATATGAGTTTAGTAGCTAAATACGATATAAGCTTGAAAACTCTTTGCCAAAATAAATGAAATTGATGTACGCAGTCAGCAATTAATATAATTAAAAGAAAAATCAAACCGTTCATACATAAGATATACTTTTATATCCATTTATCCATTTATTTATTATTCAAATCGAAAAAAAATAATAAAAACATTAACAAACTCATTAAATTTAATTGCGATGCCGAACAACATGATTTGTCCTCATAAAATGTTATAATTTATTAACCACTAACAGCACACCAGTTCGTCGTACGGAGTATATAATATAAAGAAACTTATAGTTCGCAATCATGTCCAAATTCTGTTAAAATATTAAATTTATTGCTCCTAAAGAGAAGTTTAAGAATGTATGTTCTCACTATGCAAAATTATCTTCAAGGGCAGATCAAAACATCCTGGCCCATTTTGTAAGCAAATTTTCAGAAGAAAAAAAAGGAATTGAATCAATATATGCAACCCAGTACTAATCATATTGTCGCAGATTAGAAAATATGCCAATGTGTTAGTAGAAGATTACCCGTATTACAATATAAGTCTCAAAAATACTTGCCAAAATAAAAGAGATGACGTAATAAATTGAAAATATCAATAATATCCGTACTCTTTATACCAGAAGGTCGTAATTGATTCCAATATATGCCAATATATATCAAAACATATGTCAATATACCTGTACTACTTATATTCTCGTAGATTAAAGGATATACACGTGTGTTTGTAGAAGATTATTCGTACAACATACAATATGTGAGTTTAAACAATTTTTGTCATAATAAAATAATTGCATAATAACTTGAAAATATCAATAATCCCTGAATCAATAATCCCCGAAAATATCAATAATAATAATTTCTAAACCTGAAGACCGTAATTGATATTATCCAGTCAAAAATGCTATAAGAAAAATCAAATCGTTCTTTTCTAAAATATATTTTTATATCCATTTATTTATTATTCAAATCCAAAAAATAATTATTAAAATTAACAGACAGATTTAATTTAATTGCGTTTCTGAGTAACATGCTATAAGATAGAATCTTATATCATGTTAAATATGTCATGTCTTATATCATAAACTGCGAAATTAAATAACCATTTTGATTTCTTTATACTTCTCATTGTTCCGTAAAATCTTGTTTTAAATAAAATATGGAGATAGATTTCCCCTTTAAATCATGTTTCAAACAGTTCATGTTTTCAGAAAGTGACTAATTAGCGCAAAAAATCTCCCATCAAACTCAGAGATTAAATTTTAATTCACTTTCAAACGATTTTCAAGCGTAAAATCTTGTTTTAAATAAAACATGGAGATAGATTTCCCCTTTAAATCATGTTTCAAACAGTTCATGTTTTCAGAAAGTGACTAATTAGCGCAAAAAATCTCCCATCAAACTCAGAGATTAAATTTTAATTCACTTTCAAACGATTTTCAAGCTTTTAGGAGTTCCGTTTTTCATTAATATCTCGACAACCCCTGGTCTTAGAAACTCGAAATTTGGGCAAAATTTATGGGGGGCTATTTCAAGGCTATCTACCAAATTTCATTAAATTCGGTTCAACCGTTTTCCCGTGATGATGAGACAAACGAAAATTTCGTTTTTTACTAATATCTCGAGAACTACTGGTCGTAAAAACTCAAAACACAGATATAATTTTAAGTGGGGCTATTTCTGGGCTACCCACAAAATTTCATCAAATTCGGTTCAGCCGTTCTCCCGTGATGATGGGACAAACAGACAGACAGACAGACAGACAGACAGACAGACAGACAGACAGACAGATTTTCATTTTTATTTATATAGATGATATTTAATTTTATATAAATATTTGATAAATTTATTTAAAAAATGTGCAATATCTCGAAAACGGTTTTGCTAATGTTCTAAAATTTATTTTAATCGTTTTCGAATGAAAAAATACATAGAAGAATGATTATTTACGTAAGAATATTGAAAGTTTTAATTTATTGATGTTTTTTTTAAAATTTCATTTCAAACTTCAGGTGGGTTCTGAACTTCCGATTGCATGTAAGAACAATAAGCTTCAAGTATTAACTGAGTGTAATTTTTGTACTAAATTTTGGTAGAATCGCTTCATTCGTTAGTGAGATATCGTCCACACTGGCTCACTGAAACACACACACACACAGACATTACCTTCAAAATGTCTGTTTCGTACCCAGGAATGTTTGAAACGTGCTTACCCGTCGAAAACCCGAATTCGAAATTTCGACCTAGTCACAATACTTTCCTTATACATTACATGTACATGAGGAAAGTAAAAATCTTCCACTATCCTAACGTAATATTAAGTAAAAATATTGCCATCTCAGAGAGTTTTCATTCAAGTTCATCCATATTGAAGCACAATACTGGATGATAATCTAATACCAAATTAGAAAAACTGAAAATAAATCATTTAAATTCGCAAAATTAGAAAACCGGCAAATTAAAGTCACTTAAGTTACAAACAGATGATATTTCTTTTAATCAAGACGAAATATCTTCTGTTTAATCAAAACTATTGCTCTCATATATCTGCAGCGGCAAAATATAAATATAAATGATTCGACGAAATAGTGGAAAATAACAATTTTCCGCATTAAGAGTTCATTATTTTCAGACTTTGTAGAGTCCAGTTCGACTATAAGAACTTGCAATTTCGTATCTGTAACTCAACAGTAGAGCATAGGCTTTCTAGTCAGGAGATACGGGGTTCGATTCTCGGTTGGGGCAGCAAGTCTCTTTACAATGGCGCCCAAACAAAGCAACCCTGTCCGTTAGTGCAAAGATGGTGGAGGTCTGAAGACCCCAGACCGTGCGACTCACATATTGGGTTTAGAGTAGCTATCTGCACGGCCGGGAAAGGATACCTCCTGCATTCAGGAGGCACCCAAGGTCTACCATCCCACCAAACGAACTTTTATTTAGGTCTAAAAATATTACAGTTTATAATAAATATTGTGATTAAACAGACAGTTTTACATTATATTTGAACTTGACAAGTACGCCCATTTTACAAAAATGGGAAAATGGTTATTGCGAATATAGATAAAAAGATCATTGAAAAATAATATTTAGAGTGAGGTATAATAACATAATAAAATATAGATTAAAATGAAAGAAAATAATAAAATTTTAAAAGTAAAATTTAGAAAATATATAAAAACAAAATATATGAAAAGGAAAAAAAAAATTGGCGTATGAAAACAAAAAACAGAAATTTAGAATAAAATTTAGAGAAGAAAAATAAGAAAAAATACAAATAAAAAGTGTCAAAAGAAAAATAAAGATAAAAAAAAAAAATAAGAACAGTTAACATAGCTTTTTTTTTTTTTTTTTTTTTTTTCAAAGAAAAAATAGAGGGAACACAATAAGTTCATATAAGTTAATAAGAATGAAATAAAGGGATTCATTGATCAAAATTAAATGAGAGCAGAATCTACTCATAAGCTTAGGTCACTTTATTAGAAATTTCCATGGAAACAAGAATACAGTTTTTAATTTTATCTACTGAAGAGGGATTTGAACGAACTTTGGAGAACCAAATTGGTTTATTAGAGGGGGAAGGTTTGCAGAGATGAAATTTTTTAGAAAAAGGACAATCGAAAATGTAATGGTCAACGTCACCGAATTTATTGCAAATACAGTTAGAGGTGGATGTAATTTTGAAAAAGTATAAGTAATTAAGAAAGGGGCCATGACCAGTAAGAAAGTAAATGAGATATTTATTAAAAATTTCTAAATTAGGATTCACGATAGGGAGGTAAGACAGGATTTTAGCCGGATCACCAGTCCTGGTGGAAATGTAATCATTAAGATAATTTTGCCAAAATTAAAGAATATGAGATTTACAAAATTTTGAGAGGAGCGAGTAAGGAAAGGGAATAGTAGGATGGTGGAGGCCTGAAGGTGAACCTAGTACGACTAATACGGATTCAGTGGACTCTGGAATATTGAGCGAAGATTTCAAATTGATAGGATAATGACCACGCAGGATACTAACCTAGGTAGACATAGTAGTAACAGGAGGCTAGCATGAGGTAAAAATAGCAGGAGGTCGTCAGTCGGATTGTCAATTGCCCGCCAATCAGAGGGTGGATAATGCAGCGTGCACTTCGACGATAAGTGTTTGCAATTTCGTCCCAGCAACGATAGAGCGTCGGCTGACCAGTTCGAAGATCCATGGTTCGATTCTTAGTCGGGGCAGTAAGTCTCTTTACAGCTCATGAAAATTTCTTAAAAATCTCGCCAATATGTATCTTACGGTGAGTTGAAGCAGCCATGTTGCAAATTTTATCGCTGTCCGACGCTCTTATTTGTCGCTGAAGATTACATACGCACACACACTGTCACACCCGCATAAGCATCTCATTTTATTATGCAAAATATTTATACGTAATACTCTAATGGTGCGATATAATACTACATTTTTGTAAAAATTCAAAATAGATTATTTACTTGAAAGTTAGATTCTGCCATAGTATCGAAACACTGATTTATGTTATTTATTTATATTTTTCTTTTCCCAGAAAACAGAAACGTCATCGCACATCAGCATTCTATATATTATCTTATCCGCTCTTAATAATTATGTTGTCACTATATTGCCTCTGTCATTATATTGTCACAAATAATGGCCTTTCAATTTGTGGTTAGAATTTTGCTAATTGCTTAGTTTGCCAAATGGATAATTTACTGCAGGCTCATTTCATTTATATACTGACACTTTAAAAAGAAAGGAAAGCTGGACAAAAGTAGAAATTAATACAGAATAATGGAAAAGTAGTGGAATCCTAATTTTAAAATCATATAATTTACCGAAAAGTTGAAATAGCAGAATTTAAATTCTGTTAGTCGGCCAAAATGCACCCTCAACCATATGTCAAAAAGATCATCTGCAGCTTTTATTACGTCAGGTGATAATTACAGACCTATTTCTAACCCTCGTAATATATAGGAAAAGTATTCGTATCTTGTTGAAATTAATCATTTTGAGGGGTACATTAAACACAATGATCGGTGAACAGTTTGCCTGTGCATTTGACGAGGGAATTATTGTAAAATTTTTTGCAATAGTTTCCACATTGAATACAAATAATTTTTCAGATTTTGACTTGATTGCTATAAATACCACAATGCCATTGGTAATGAAGATTGTAAAACTAAGGCTATCAATACTTGCTATTAACAATATGGTATTAAGGGTAAACCAATATTTTATATACCAATATGAATTGAATCATTAATAGATACGTAAGAAAAAAAATCTGATGTGGGCAGTACATGACGTCCCTTATATAATGCAATGAATTAACTACTTTTACTGTATAATATCCATGGTACTGTGTTTTTATCGTTGAATTGTACATTTGGTGATTTTCCGGATGACAACATATAAAACTATTTTAAAGTAACCAGTTAAATTTCGCTCTAAATAAACAATCTCTAAATAAACAAATATCAATATTGGTAGCATCCTTAATAAGCGATAAATTGCATATATTAAAATATTTTAATAATTAATTTATCCATTACTAGTCATTTTCAGTAATTTAGCGCCATTTTTGCAATTTTTACGATATTTTTGTCCATCTGGGGCAAAATATCGCCAATTTGGAGAAATTTGGCCATGTTTACAAAATCCATCACCAAGTATTACAAACGGAGAGAAGGGCATTTCTTATATACTAGACGCTATGCCCGTTACACGACGCAAATCAGAATTTGAGAAACATTACTTCACATATGGCGTCCTTTCTATGAATTTGGCGACGTTTTTGGCACTTTGGCATCATTTAAAAAATCGCCAAGTTGGCGAAATTCTGCCAAATTCGTCGCCAAATTCTCTATAAGTGTTATGGACGGAGAACTAATTTCTTCTTACAGCAGATAAATTACTATTGGCGTCTAAATTCAAATGTATTACCCAAAGTAGCTGTTCTCATGAATGGAACGATCTGGATCCATGAAAATGATGTCACCAAATTCATCGCATGATATTGCATATGAAAAGTTAATACATTTCACAATAGTTAATATTTTTATTATTTTATGTGATGTTTGATACATTTATTTTAAAAATGTGCAATATCTCGACAACGGTTCATGCTAGCGTTCTAAAATTTATGTCAATAGTTTTCTAATGAAAAGTTACAGGAGATCACTATTTGCTAACGTGATATTTTGATGATTTTATCAAAATTTCACTCGAAATTTAGGAGGTTTGTGAACATTTGATTTCGTTTTAAAACAATAGGCTTCCAGTATTTACTGATTGTAATTTTGTATTAAATTTCGTTCGAATCGCTGTCTGTGGAGACGATATCCCACGAACGAATAAAGCGATTCGAAAAAAATTAGTTCAAAAATCACAATCATTGTCTACTGGAAGCTTATTGTACTTAACTATTGTGAAATCTGGTCACTTTTCACATGTAATATTGTGCGATAAGTTTATTTCTCTCATTCTAGTAGATCTAGCTCGTTCCATTCACGAGAGAAGACACTTTGGGTAATAGCTTTGTAATTTAAGGCCATTAATCTTTTATCTACTATATGAATAACCTATTTCTGCATCTGCAATGGTTCGCGAAATATAATTGTTGCCAAATTGACGAAAATATCGTTAAATTGATAAAAATATCACCGAATGACGCTAAATCAATGAAATTGAAAACTGATGAACATTCGATATCTTGGAAAGAATATATAAATCTACTACAAGAGAAGATACTTAATTTCTATATTTGGACGCCATTAGTCGTTTATCTACAATAATAATAACATATTTCTCCGACCATAATGCTTAACAAAATTTAACTAATTTATTTAACTTATAGAACATTTAAACAACCTTTTAAAGCAACTAATTCCAGCCTTAGAGAATGTAATAACAGGAAAGAGATCAATGATGCAAAAAGCATTTATTATGAAACAATTCTATCATGCCCCATCATGGACAAACAGCATGTCTCTCTGTGTGGACTTCTTCTTCTGGGAGCAGCACATGGAAATTTTGTAGAATGAGACATCTGTGGACTCCATGGAAGATCTCATCGCAAGAATTGTTGTTGCTGTGGACAATATCAGCACCACACCAGGAGTCTGCGAGAGAGTGACACATATATTTTTAGCATGTACCTGTTGAACAAGGATGCCCCCGAAAGCCACTTTGCGCAGCTACTTTGTGTCTCTATGCATACTATATGTGAGACAAAAAGACACCATATGCAGTTTTTAATATTTACGATGAAACAAAGCGCAGATTTTAGTCACTGTTTTATGACAGCCTTGGTCCCGAAAGTCATGACCCCAACAAATACACGTCACACAAATTGCAGATGTGGTTGGGGCAAAATATCCTATGGCCAAGATTTAAACCAAGCTTCATTGGAAACCAAAATGGGGAACCTATTCAATGTTTTATCACTATCATTCCTCTTTTTCTGGAGTTAATTTACGATAACCCTGTTATATATATATATATATATATATATATATATATATATATATATATATATATATTTATATGCGTGTGTGTTTGTGTGTGTGTGTGTGAAGTACCGAAATTATTTAAACCTTGGATTTTTACCAACCACAATAATTTACTGTGTTGCCCGGTGTTTCTTCTGATAGGCAATTTTATTAATTATCATAAAATGAATATCACTTATCCAATAAATAGGCATTACATTGCTGAAACAAGTTTTCATTATATATTATGTTTAATATTAAATTTCAGCATAACTTAACTTCAAATCAATAGTTATCTTTTCAATTTGCTAATTTGTATAACTTTATATTTTCTTTAAATTAACTTAATTGGCAGTGACACAGTTGCATTCTCTTTCTGATTTATCGCCCGGTTACGCAATTCCTCATATTATGATAAGAAAAGTGAGTTTAACTTTTTGCTCTTTGGAAAAGAGTAGATCATCTTTGGACCTCCTTCGTGAAACTCACTTTTATACATATTTATTCGGCGACGTTATCGTAGCGATGAGTAGAGGAACATGATTACTGCTTCATAAACGGAAACAACTTTTAGGATAATTACATGAGCACATTTTACGCGCTCAGACAGCTGCAAACTTGCAAGGTGTCTTCATAGCACACTTTGTTGTGCTTAGTTCACAAATGAAAAATAGGAATTCTTAGGCACATATTTTGATGTGCATAGACCACAACCAAAATTTCAAAATTTTCTGAACCTTCGCTTGCACAGAGTTAACTTGAATGCAACCCCCCCCCCCTGGTTCTTAATGGCTCTACCGCATCTGTGTTCTATTTTGCTCCTGTCATCTGGGCCTGGTTTTTATTGGCTTTGATTGGGCTGTCTTGCGTCCATCCTTGTATATATCCATCTGCCATTCTTCATTTATTGATAATAAATAAATTGTCTCCTCATTATGAAAGTTGGCGACTTTGAGTCTGCAAGCTGATGCCACTTTGTCGCAGAGCCATATCTGAAACTTAAAATACCACCTTTTGTGTATACATATATATATATATATATATATATATATATATATATATATATATATATATAAATATATAAATTCGTGCTTAGTGTCTATAAAAGAACAGTGCTGAAATTTTAAACCACCCCACTCAGGAGGTTGTTCCCGTCTTGCTTGCAAATATTGTTCATAACCTGATAATGGATTGTTCATTACCAGTTGTCTGAAGTAGATGAATAGTCACACTGTTATGTTTTTTAACAATTACAATTTACTGGTGCCTTATTTGGTGAAGTTTTCTTGGATTCAATAATTACCTTACTGTTGAAGATCGAACTAAATTATTTATTATATAGAATCTGCCTTCGAAATATTAGCGATTTATATGTATGGCAGACAAATATATCCCCCTTTTCATTTTTCGCAATCTTATACTCTGTTGGGACATAAAACAATGTTTACCGCATTTAGATGAACGAAAGGTTGTTGAAATGGGTCCGTTAAAAATGTAATTACGTATTTCGGGCTCATAAATGAACAAGAAAGATCAATCATGCATAAAGCATTGATTATGTAACAATTTCTTAACTAAATGCAATTTTATTTATATTTTAATCAAAAATTACCATTGACGAAATTAAATAAAAATCATCATTGAAAAAGATAATGCTAGTTACACACATTGAACTTTATGCGAATATTCATTATGTGAAGTATCACTTATTGTGAAGTATTTACGAAGCGTTTTTAGTTAATATTACGTCACAAATTATAATATATCATTATTAGAAAAACTATATCGTTTGCATTTTTCATTTTAAATTACGTCTTTGAAATTGTTGTAACTAGGACAAGATATTTCATTTTATAAACGTCTGCCTTTCTATGTAAAATCATTGAATACTTCATTCATATCACTTATATTCCAGACTTCAGAGCAAAATAATTTTGTTCGAAAGCTGATTCAGCAATTCTTATACAACTCACCTTACAATCGCTTGATATTTTTTATATTTCGTATGCTATAGTGTGGCGTTAAAATTAAGTTCACTGTAGGATAAAGAAAGTTTTGTGATCATTTAAAGTAAGAAGTTTTGTAATTCAGTTGTCACAGAATTTAGATACATATAAAATATAAAAAAATAAAGCGGTTTTATGACGCATGCTGCATAAAAAATAAATGTGTTCGAACTTTGAACATCTGCGAATAAAACATACATAAGAAAAAAATGCAAGTCATATTTTATTTTGCAATAAGTCACATGATATCTTCATATAATATGGGTGTAATTATACTTTCAATTCGTATTTAAAAAACAACCCAACATAATAATTGAAAATTTTTTACACATTTTATTTAATAATTTGAATGTTTTCTAAAATTTTCAAAGAAATTTGTGAATTTTAACTCCGCTTAAAATATGTTTGAAAAATTAAGTCTCCTAGGGTTCAAAGTATCCCAACCCGGGTTGAATCTGAAAATCATTGGGTGATATTTTTCAGTTTTTCCCAAACATCCCACACATAGATGGTATCAACAATATACTAAAATGCCATTTCTATAAAATCATTTCTCCAGCAGTTATCGTTCAAATGGTCAGACAGACAGACAAAATGTCCAAAGTCAAGAACGACTTTCATCTATGTTGGAAAGTGTTAATAATGATATCCTGAAACTTTTTAAAAATTTACTACTTAACCAGACAAATGCGGAATAATGCAATTTAGGAAAATTTTAGTGCGTACATTTAAGAACGTGTTTGTTTATCCATATTTTTCATGAACTTCTCTTTTATACCTCGTCGTAGCTCAAGATTTTCCATCTTCTCTCTTATTTTCCCAGTGATTATGGAAATATAATTTTCTGCATCAGTGTAATCATAGTTATGTTAATATTGGCTGGAACACATATTTAATTTCTGGAAAAATATATACAGTGTATAATAACAAGTGTATACAAATACATAACAAGTGCATACATACATAATAATATACAGTGTATACAAACTGTAAGCACCTATGAAGTTATAGGGTTCATACAACGCGCAAGAGACCAACACATCAAGCATCAATTAAAATGAAAAGTTTTCTGACTAATGTACAATTAGAATTAATTTTCTACTTTGATAGTACAAGTTGTATTCAAAGATGTTTTTGAGACGTACTCGACGACGTTACGAAAAATTTTTGGATTTAGAGAGAAGTCACACCACTGTCAAGTCACCCAGGTTTCATTCACCAACAAAACAAAGGTCGGGCACATACTGCAGTTCTCTCTCAAGAATGTCTGCGAGGAATTAATACCCTCTCCTGGGCATCCAGATCTCTAGATATATCTCCAATAGAACAAGTCATCCAGGTTTCATTCACCAACAAAACAAAGGTCGGGCACATACTGCACTTCTCTCTCAAGAATGTCTGCGAGGAATTAATACCCTCTCCTGGCCATCCAGATCTCCAGATATATCTCCAATAGAACACGCCTTGAACGCGCTGGGATGACAATCACAGCCTTCTCAGAATATCCCTGAATTAGCTGAACGGTAGCAACATTTGTAACGTAATTTTTCGCAGATAAATTGACTCTACTTAAGCAAATTAATTGACTCAATGCCACACCGAATATTGGCTTGTAAATCTTCTTTGGGATGATTTAACACTTGCTGATATGTCACCTTTTTGCTACTCTTTTTTAATAAAACTTTTTTAACTCCGAAACTATAATGCTTTGTTTATTGTGATAAGGCAATACACTTATCTTGGATGTCTTTATTTAGGGTGATGAATGATAAACACCGCTGACTCGCAACGGCTAGGAGAATGACACAAGATTGTGTTCAGTATAATAATCAATTATTAAATTGGTCTAATATTTATTAACGTTTTTGAAATAAAATACAAGTTCATTTTAACTGAGATAACACTTTGCCATATCTCTTTCCATACAAAAATACATTTGGGGGAATATGCCCGACTTGCATAAAACTGAAATAATGTATGTGACATCCGTAATTAAATTTCAAGTTACAATATATAAGCTTCGTTTTTAATACAGTAAATAAAATACAACATTTATATCCATTAATATTTTCTCCTTGTACACTGCGTAATATAAACAAAAGTGTTACAGATTGCAGAAAGCGCAACTATTTGAATATCGGACTGTGTTGCACATCAACACAAATTACTATGGCTGCAATGCCGATGCACTCATCCTTAAATTACGACCAAACCTGCTGGATTTCATACCTTGATAAATCACAATCAACACATAGTCTTGTTAAATTCCTATCATAACTAATTTGTACTGCATGAATTTGTTGCAATATTGTAGGAAAATATTTATGTACGAGTATCATTGGAATCTTTAATGTAGTTTGGTTGAATGTTATACGAAAATTTAGTTGATAAATGTAATTCTTACAGCATGCTACATCGCCTATTTTCCGAGATTTATTTTTGTACATAATAGTCCATATTTTTCGCCTCTTATGCCTCCTTTATATTTTACCCATATTAATAGTTATTTTCCGCATTTTGCAATCTTTTTCTTTACCAGGGTTTACATTTTTATTCCTTATTCTCATAATTATTCTCAAAATTATGGAACCCTTATTCTCATTATCCCTTCTTATTTCTCACAGTTTTTCTTATTTTTGACTGTGTTTAAACGTTTTACGACTATTACTTTAATTGTGTTTTATTTATTGTTTTGATGTAGGTCACTTATCAGGATTTGGCCTAATGTTCTCATCCAGCTAATACTAATGAAAGCCGTTTTGGTACTTTAAAAACAGTTGTACAACGCAGTTCTATTTAATATACTTTTTAAGATAGCAAAGACTGTTTTGACATGATTCAGTGAGATTCATTATGTCCTTGATTTACAACACCTCAGACACCGACTTTTGTGCTAGTCTTCTTCTTTCAAGTTAACAAGAATACAGCACAGCTGAGGAAAAAGAAAAGATCCCACTTATTGTTCGTGTGTTGTTCATCCTAGAACACATTTTAAGATGACATTCGATTAGGAATAACGTCCTCTACAAATTATGGAGCATAAAATTTGTACGAGTGACTGTCTTCAAATGAAATCGCTCGCGAATTTTGAAGTTTTTAATTCAACTTTTGAGCTACTAATGTTAAATTAGTTCCCAGATTTTTATTCATACCTTCTGTAGTAATTATCTTAGCATGATGTTTTTTGTATTGCGTTAATACCAAGTAACCGAAGCACAATTACTGGATTATGTTTTTAAATAATTGTTTTTATGAAACAAGAATTAAGAAATTAATATTCGAAAAAAATATGAATGGGAACCTAGACATATTTTGATGGAATTCGATTCAAAACGATATATTGTATGAGTATGCAAAATAAAAGTACATAAATGTGTTGAGATTATCTACTTGTAGGTGATGCATTAATCACATACACATGCAAATAATTACCTGCAGACACGTCAGAAGCAAATATTTGCAGTTTATTGATATCCATACATGTTGGGTTACTTTGTTATAGTCTCCGAATGTTTGTCGATAACGACTATTTTATTGGCAGGCCGTCAACAAGCAGTAACTACGAAACTGTTCAAAACTTTTCGTGTATTGCTGATGGTAAACCGTCGGTACACCGTCTGTAAACACAAAGACTTTCAAAAAATATTTCAAAATTTCTCATAGATATTCACAAAAAAATTTTGACGAATGATTTGGACATGCAAGCTGTACCCAACGTGTTTGTGTACAAGATTATACCGAATGAGACTCAAGCTCTCAATCTCTTTTTCAACGTTTTTTTGTAAAGTACAGAATACTTCAGATTCGTCAGGTATCTTAATATTCAGGTCAGGTTCTGCTTGAAATTCCGGCAGTTTTCTGAGCTTAAACTGACGCTAAAAATTTATCGATAGTTACTTTGTGGCTTAATTTGTAACTCGAAACTGCTTTATCCATATGCAAGTCTGTCGTTAATTTTCTTTTCTTATTTCTGCAGTAATTGAACAAATGTGCATATAGTTCGTTACTAAAAAAAATCTGCGGTGAACATGAAATGACTTTCTGTGCATAATGTGCTAAACTTCCTTGGCTTATTTATGAGACATCATTTAATTTATCTTTCATATCTGCATTCTTTGAAAATCATGTGAAACACAATTAAAATTCAGAAATTTTAGACACTTTGAAGATAAAATAAAATCATGCACATCGTGTGCAAAATACCCATCAAATTGTCATTGTGAATAATTATCACCCCCCCCCCCGAAAATCCCGCTGTGCTGCTTCACTGTGACTGGGGAGGGGGGGAGCGGTGTTCTCCTAGGAGGAGTGTTCGTAGTTCATTAGGAACTTTACCCCTGGTAGGGCCACCCTAAGTGTGAAAGTCATTAATTCGACAATACTCAGCTAAAACATTTCAGGCAGAGGCAAAGTCAGACTTCTTCCCATGGAGCCTCAACGTCCTTGTATCCACTGAAGCTGCATATTACTCCTATTGTTCCGGAAGTGATACTTCGCACAACTCCTTCTCATGTTTGTTATGTATTGGTTGCCACAAAAGCCAGCTGTATTCCAGTTCTGAAACGGTTCTGGATCTTTAGCAGTCTTAGAAGATCAACGACTTCGTCTGATGTTGCTGACAGTCAAGTGGAGATAAGCAACAACGACAACAGCAATAACAGTAATTATCACTTCAAAATGGCGGACGTTAGCAGTTAATTAGACGGAATTGAATAAGATAATTAAATTAAATTCGTTGCTTCAAACCTAGTGCAAAAGTATTTTGGATGAATAAAGAGGAAAATCTTTCTATACACATGTAAATATTTAAATAACGCTTATACATTCTAAATAAATGTTTAGTATTCAATTTTAAAAGTAGTACTTTATACATGTTGACCACTGCTGAAACTCGAAAATAGAAGACCATAAGTTAAAATAGAGCCAAGAGCAGAAAATACCAAACTTGGTTTCATTTGAAATACTGATAATCCGGTCATTACAGGAATTTCCATGAGGGTCATATGCCGAATCAAGTTCACAGTTGACTCATCTACGTTATGATTATAAAGACATATTTTATGCATTTCACAAAAAGTTTGCTTCAAAGCTCTAAATTGTAGAGATATTTGTGAAGCGCAAAGTATAACTAACAATATACCAAATAACGGCAATATGATGCTTGTGATCATTTCCAAGACAAATAAATCGTACGTTATATCTGAAGCAAATTGAAGTAACGTATACAATATGTAAAACATAGCAAAACATAAATAACTTATCAGCATGAAACTAATAGGAGAAAGAATATCTTCAAGAAGGTTTACCAGATTTTGCAAACTTGAGAGTTGGTCAAAGGTATCTTTTATAATGGTGGTATGAAATGATGTTTTATGTGGCATCAATTGACAATTAAATTGCAATACAAGAGTACTACAGCGGTGGTAGAGAATACAACTGAAGCACGCCGCTATTGCAGGGAACTGATAAAATATACAAATTAAAAACGTATAATGGAAAAATGTTGTTATATCTCGTATATATTCATTTCGAATGTGTAAGTTAAAAGTGTAAAATTCTTGCATTTTCTTGTCTGTACATTTTATGAAATGTACACCAAGAACTCCAATAATGACAGGAAGAACAGTGACAATGATCAGAAAATATTTCAACTTTGTATATCGCATATGATTTACTCTAAACTTTTTCTCAATAGCCCAAACATCAAACACAAACCTTTGTATTTTTACCACTTTTCTGTTGATTAAGTGCCACAAAACTATTGACAATAGGCATTGACTGATTGATGAAATCAACAGCTGCCAGGAGATCCTTGACATATCGTAAGGATGAATAATATACTCATGTACAAATAAAACCTTCATAATTAATGGATATATATGTAAAATAATTTTTTTACTTATAGTTTTCTGTATTCTTTTGGCGTCTATTCCAGTGCTGCACAAAACGGTCCAGATTCCTCCATACCCACTCCATGCATCTTTCTCTGTTCTTTGATTAGAGAAATTTCTGCTTTGATTTGACACATTAAGTGGGAACTCCATGCTTGAAATAATCATCAAAATACACATTTATTTTGCTATTTTCCGCTTTTCCAAAATTGTTATTATCTTATCATTTAGAAAATGAAATATATTTTCCTATTCATTCATATATCCAGTGAAAGTTTTGCAAACAATTATTTTCCTTCCTAAACACACCAGAAATATTTTATTCTAAACTCTCGTGCATATATTTTTGGTTCCAATTGTGAACTAACAAACTAACCATCTGCAAACTAATATTAGTTTTGATGCAGTATTTTGGATTTTTAAGCTTAAATTTTCTCTTTTTCACAGTTCGTTTTGCATTTCCACGCACGCGGTTGCTATCATTTATGAAATTATTCTTTTATAACTACATTGTTTGCATAGTAAGGACCTATTGATCAAAATTCACTTTTCTCTTCTATTTGATATAATGCCACGAAGCATATTCGCGAAGTAATATTAAAATGCCCATTGTATACGCAGAACAAATGCCTGTTGTATATCCAGCTATTATTGTAATAAAAATGGTAGCAGATATGTTTTCCGAACCTTTGAAAGAAAAATTTTGCAAAATGATATTTGCTTTTGGATTATTAAATTGAGTGTTTTTCTTATAGGTTTTATATCTATTTTCAGTGGAAAGTCCATTTAAATTCGCATACGAATAAATTGCTTTTAGATGGGATTAAATGGTAAGAATTGACAATAGACCTTTGAAATGTTTACCTTTCTACTGAATATGTTTTATGCCATACATAAAAGAGATAATATACTGAATTGATAGAAAATTTAAAATGATTTAAAATGGTTTTCTGTTTATTAAAAAAATATATCTGTTCATCACGGGTTTCAATACATATTCACCATTTCTGATATTGTGGAGAAAGAATTACACAAATTACACCTTTCTTATACATGATCTTTCTCAATATATAAATCCTGTTCAAAGACTGTGCTAAGATAGATGGACGGAAATCATATATGATTTATTTGTATTTAGGCATTCCCCAAACGTATATAGCAATCAAAATCAGGGAATCCAATTGTGTCCCTATCACAATAGTACTTACATTTCATCAATACCAGTTAACTTTTAATTTCCCTTTATACATATAATAATGACAAGGAAAATATTGTGTTAGCGTAGAAAAATTCGAGTTTTGGAAGAAAGAGCACGGTTCAAGCATCCCTGGACTCTAATCGAATATTTTTGTGGTGAGTATGTGTTTGTGTGTATGTGTGGGTAGAGCGGGGGGGGGGGGGGGAGTGAGTGTGTCCGTGAGACTGTGTGTGGAAATCTTAGAAACGAATAGAATGTTTAAAACGTAATCTTGTATGTTTGAATATCAAAATCCAATTGATTTGAAAATCGTTTGCACGTTGGGAAGGACCTCACATTTTTTAATGATTTTTTTTTTTAATTCATAAAAATTCAGGACATTCGTCAATGTTAAATAAATAATCATCTGGTATGTATTCTTCTACTCTAAAACGAAAATCATATATTTTTGAACGCTTTCTCAAACCGTTCTAGAAATGTTATGCGTTTTTCACATAACTGTATATAAAAATACATAAATATGATCTGTGGTAATGAACTGTAGTAACATCATTAAATGTGTAAAAATTGGAAAAAATATAATGGCATAGGCGGCAGTTTTGGCAACTTGACGATTTTTTTAACATGTGACCAAATTGACGAAATTATCGCCAAATTGGCAAAATATGAATATGAAATGCCGCCAAATTATTGAAATTATAATTATCATATTTCAATGTAATGGAATTTGTTGCTTACCAGATGTTAGCAATATTTTCAATTAGCAAGTTATAATTGAGCGAAATATGTTAATTTAGTACTTCAAACTATTTTTACATGTCAGTATTTTATTCAATGTTAAAAACAGTGTGCCTTGGATCGTGTCCACCTGTCTATTCCATTGAAAGAAACCAAGTGTTTTTATTAATTTCATGCTTTCAGATTTGTTATTCGAGTCTGCAACACCAAATAAAGCAATATGAAATTCAAGTATTATGCCATGGTGAAAACAAGCTGAACTAAGAGGTCAGACGAATTTGCATTAGGGTTTACATTTCTTTGGAACGAGGTTTACAACCCATACATTCAAAATTTGGAGTTGACATCATTAGGTTTGAAAATCACGGTTATTTGTCCGTAACCAATGCTTCCGGGTAAGACTCGTACAAGAAACATCGAACAGGAGGGTTTATTCAGAAGCGTCCCAACGCTATAATAAAATCGAGGCCAATCGAACACAAGGAAGGCGTGTGTCCCGGAAATAAGTTAAAACATAAATTAAGTTCACCTAACGAAAGAAATACAACAATTTGAAAATATTCTTCTAGGTATGAGGACAATGAGCAGATTGGAATGAATCCTCGAACTGCGAAGCAGACAAAATGCCCGCTGTGACGAAAAGTAAAAAGTAATTTTAAAGAATTCAATTCCAGAGGACGCAGCTTTGACATATTCACTCCGAAGTGTCATGTGCCCTAAATCAAAACCAGTGGTCTCTAGTGCAGTTAAAATGCACATAAAGCACGTACCTTATTATGACAATCAAATCGAACGCAGAACCTTTTAACACTTTACAACATAGTTGAAAAGTGTTTTTGAGTTGACTTTGTTCATTCTGTCTGTCTGTCTGTATGTCTGTCTGTCTGTCTGTCTCTCCGTTAGCACGATAACTGCCGCAAAACTAACTTCATCAAAATGAAATTTTAGTATGCTTTTCAGACGGTCTGTGGGACCTATGGGAATATGAATAAATCATATCACCCAATTAGTTTTCTATTGAACCCGGGTTGAAAAACTGAAATACATTGAACCCTATGGGACCTAATTTCAAACATTTTTTAAGTACATTCAAAATTCACAAATTGCCTCGAAATTTTTAGGAAATATTCACATTATCTCATAAAATATATAAAAAAATATCAGTAAAATATGTTAGGTATTTTTTTAATTAAAAATTATTTAATATAGGGAGAAAAACGAATTCAATTAAATTCTGACTTTTGCGGTATCCTCCAGAAAGAAGAAATAGATATGTTATTTAATAAATATCTTTCCAAGAGTTTAATTATTTTGTATATGAGAGAGGCTTCACATTTTAAAATAAATTTGGTAGATAACAATTTTTCAAATTTTTATTTAATTTTATATAACTTTTCATGATATACTTATTTGATGGCGTTTTTAATGCACTTTCCTACGTCCTAGAGAATTAATATTTGGTACACAGCTTAAATTTGTAGAACATTTTTTTCTACAACAATTTGGTGGATCTTTAAACATAGATCCTACATTTTTTCGAAATGGCCTGCAAATAATCCCCGTTCAATTCTATAAATCATAGTTGTAATATTGTTAAAAATTCTGATGTGGACAGCACATGTCTTTCCCTGCAGACTCATATTCACATTCTCTTTATTTCTTCAATAATAATTTGAGTTTATCTGCACAAAATAACGTCCATAAGTATTTTAAATGACATTGAATTCGCACGTTAAACGTAAATTTGGATCTCATTCGATAGATGGACTTATTGTCAAAAGTGGAGTAGCGAAAACGCAAAAAAAACTAAAATATCTCAAGAACGGCTAGTCCTAGAGTAATGGGGTTAGTCTTATTCTTTTTGTTGTCAAAAATCACGTATAAAATAGGAATTTAATTTATATAATTGAGCACACGTAGTCTTTTATTTTTATATTTAACGATTTTTGCGGGCCACTTCGCAAAAACAGCCCGTTTCTTTTTACCGAATCGTACTAGAATAATCTACGAGTGATTTATATAACAAATTTTGTTAAATTTGGTATATAAATCACTTGTAGGTTAATGAAATATTATACATCAAATTGTGTTGAATTTGGTCCATTAGTTTTTAGCTAGAGTGGATAAAGGCAATTTCTGCCGGCCATTTCGCAAGAAGGCAGATTCTTTTACTACGAATCGTACTATAATCAAATGAACATCAGGGTTTCCCACAAAAAACTTACCTACCAAATTTTATTAAACTCAGTCCATTAGTTTTTCAGTTAGAGTGGATGCAATATCCTCACAGACACACAGAAACACACACAGATACTCCCTTACACACACAGACGTCTTCCTAAAAATAGTTTTTCGTGTTCTGGAAGTCCCAAAAACTGTAGATCCTTCGAAAATTAGAGTTCCGATCTTCGGCACGATTCCAATACTTTGAATACATACATACGCACACATATATATTATCTGTGTATCTATATTATCTGTGCATCTAAATTCTGTGCCTACGCAATTACAATAGTTGTGATTTTAAATGATCCCTAAACTTTTATTATTTCTTCAACGAAGCCTAATTTTAACTTATGCAGATTCCAAATATCTCAACCGATTGTAAGGTGAGTTACATAAGAATTGCTGAATTTTTTTCACACAAAATTATTTAGCTAGGAAGTCTGAAATACAAGTTATATGAATGAAATATTCATTGATTTTGCATAGAGAATCAGATGATTTATATTTCGATCCAGTTTTAAATATTTAAGTATAATAAATTACTGCTGTGATAATGTAAAAGTTATCAACACTGAATGTATCACATTTTAGAGATTTTTAAATGATATTGCATTTCAGTTGGAAAGTATTTCATAATCAATGCTTATGCATGATTGATCTTTCTTGTTTAATATTTCAATAAGTATAACTTGGTCTCGCATCTCTTCCGATGTCTTTCTTACAAGTGATTAAATTAGTTGTTGTACAAAGTACAACATACAAAGTAAGTTGTACAAAGTATAAATGTATGTTTTGACAATTGAGTGATACCTAAATAAATATTATAATTTGCAAAATGAATATTGCAGTCAATTATCAAAGATTTATTTTTTACTTTACTCCCAATTTAGAATTAAATGTTTTGGATTATTTTCGGAACAAATGTTATGTAAGCAATCATTCCTAAAAAGACGAAAATATTATTTAAAATCTTTTAAAATAAATGTTATAATTTAAATCTGAAAAAAAAAATAACAAATATACTACTTTCATTTAAACTCTATACAAAGTGGTATTGATTATAGTATCCATATTCAAAAATATTTAAATTTACTTATGAAAAGTGAACATATTTTACAATAGGTTATATATTTTTTTTATGTGTATGATTTTTTGATAACTTTTTTATGCATATGCAATATCTCGAGAACGGTTCATGCTAGTGTTCTAAAATGTATTTCAATCGTTTTGTAATGAAAAATTAATAAGAAATGACTGTTTACGTAACTTTATTAAAGGCTTTATTTATTTAATGATTTTTTTCAAAATTTCACTCGAAAATTTAGGGAAATTCTGAACATTCGATTACGTATAAAAACAATAGGCTTCCAGTACATCTGATTCGTGTTCAGGAAAGCTTGAAACGTTTTCTCCCTTTGAAAACTAGAATTCGAGTTTTCGACCCCATCACATTAATTTCCTTATACATTATATATATATAAGGAAAGTTATATTTGATATACATTTTACTTTTTATTATTTAAATTGATGGTATACAATGCATGCGATGACTACAGGCGTACTCAAATTGGTATAATCAATATAAGCATTTTATTGCTTATCTTATAGTGGAGAGATTAGTATCTGAGGAGCGGTTTTACTAGCATTATTCAGCACGGTTTCATCTGATATGACCAGGATGACTAGATTGCTATATGATGGAATTTTTGGAAACGTCTATTATGAAATAATACACATTTTTCTTTATATAAAAAGCCTCCAGTAATTATATAAATTCGGCAAGGTAATGAACAAAAAGTGAAAACTGTGAAAATGTCTTGCATTATTTTAATTTAGGACAAATTTCCCCGGGTCCTACATCTGTCCCGTTACTTCAATAATGCACATACAGATAACACTACTAAATTTCCTAATGGTTTCTTTTATTACGGTTTATTTTTTATGCATTAAATTAACTCATTTTTTGCATCTAAAATAAGCGGCGGATTGCAAATCCTCCGCAAAACGACATAAAAATATTTCATATGCTTTACATACTATCTATATATACTAATTGCCAAGTGTCCGTCTGTCCGTCTGTCTGTTTGTCTGTCTGTCACGCCTTTTTCAGGCATTTCCCGAATAGATAGAGACGAATTTTCCGAAAACGTTCTATAGAGGGGGGTGCCCCACACCAAAACGTTCGAAAAGTGAAAAGATGGGAAAGCATACTTTGCAATGAGATAGAGACTTCAAATTTGGTGTATAGGTAAATCATTCGAAAATAAGATGTGCAATTTCAGATTTTCAATATTTTCTACTTAAGGGGGTGCCGCACACCAAAACGTTCGAAAAGTGAAATGATAGGAAAGCATACTTTGCGATGAGATAGAGATTCAAATTCGGTGTATGGGTAAATCGTTCGAAAGGAAGAAAGTGTGCAATTTCAGATTTCCAACATTTTCTACTTAAGGAGGTGTCGCACACCAAAACGTCCGATTTACCGAATAAATGAGAAAAGGCGACTTTAAAATTTGATAGAGGCTTAAAATTTGGCATATAGGCTAATAATTTGACGAAATGACCCAAGACGAATACAGTTTTTCAAAAATGTTCGTTTAAGGGGGTGCTCCAGAGTAAAACGTTGGAAAAGTCAATTGATAAAAAAACCATGCTTTGGAATGAGATAGCGATATCAAATTTGGTGTAAGGGTAGATAGTTTGAAAGGAAGAAAGTGTACAATATCAGCTTACCAATATTTTCTACTTTAGGGGATGCCGCACACCAAAATGTTCGATTTTCGGAATAAAGGAGAAACGCTCCTTTAAAAACGTGATAGAGGCTTTATGTTTGGTATATGGGCGAATCATCTCATAGAAATCACAAAAAGAATAGAGTTTTTAAAAAATGTATAAAGGGGGTGGGTACTCCACACAAAAGCATTCGAAAGATGAAATGCTAGATAATCATGCTTCACGATGAGATAAAGACTCAAATTTAGTGTACGGGCAAAGAGTTGGAAAGGAAGAAAGTGTGCAATTTCAAACTTCCAACATTTGCTATTGTAGGGGGTGCCGATCACTAAAATGTTCGATTTGCCGAACAAATGAAAAACGTCTCCTTTACAATGTGATAGAAGCTTGAAATTTAGTATATAGGCTAACTATTTGACAAAAAAAACAAACATGAATACAGTTTGACAAAAATGTTCATTAACGGGGTGCTACACAGAAAAACGTTCGAAAGGTGAAGTGATAGAAAAAACAAGCTTCTCGATAGGATAGACTTCAAATTTGGTGTGCGGGTAGATAGTTTGAAAGGAAGAAAGCGTGAAATTTCAGATTTCCAATATTTGCTACCTTAAGGGGTGCCGCACACTAATATGTTCGATTTTTCGAATAAATGAGGCAAGCTCCTTTTAAAACGTGATAGAGGCTTGATATTCGGTATATGGGCCAATCATCTGATAAAAACACAAGACAAAGAGAGTTTTTCAAAAATTATCATTTATGGGTGTGCTTCACAGAAAAGAGTTCCAAAGGGGAAATACTAATATAGGGGTGCCTCAGGATGAGATAGAATTTAATGTGGTGTACGGGTAAATAATTAAAAAGGAAGAAATGCGGAAATTTATTTTCCCAATATTTTCTTCTTCAGGGGGTTCTGCACACCAAAATATTCGATTTGTCGAATAAATGCGAAACGCGAATTATTAAAAAATGTACATTATTCAGGGGTTGCTTATTGCGAGACCGTTGATTTTCAACGGGTATTCAGCTAGTATATCTTTAAACATAGATAAATGAAAACACTTAAAGTCGCTGAAAAAATAAATCTTACACTTGAACTAATCTATCTATATATCTATTATTATTATTATTATTATTATTATTATTATTATATATACTAATTTCCAAGTGCCTGTCTGTCTGCCTGTCACGCTTTTTTAGGCACTTCCTAATAGATAGAGACTTGCAATTTGGTACACGGCTCGGTCGTTCGATAAAACCCCCTGGAAAAATCGAATTTTTCGAAAACGTTCTATAGAGGGGGTGCCTCACACCAAAACGTTCGAAAATTGAAATGATGCGAAAGTATGCTTTGCGATGAGATAGAGACTTTAAATTTGGTGTATGGGTAAACCATTCGAAAGAAAGAAAGTGTGCAATTTCAGATTTCCAATATTTTCTACTTAAGGGGGTGTCGCCCACCAAAACTTTCGAAAAGTGAAATGATAGAAAAGCATGCTTTGCGATAAGATAGAGACTTCAAATTTTGAATATAGGTAAACCGTTCAAAAATAAGAAAGTGTGCAATTTCAGATTTCCAGTATTTTCTACTGAAGGGGGTGCCGCACACTGAAACGTTCGAAAAGTGAAATGATGGGAAATCATGCTTTGCGATGAGGTAGAGGCATCAAATTTGGCGTATAGGTAAATCGTTCAAACGGAAGAAAGTGTGCAATTTCAGATTTTCAATATTTTGTACTTAAGGGGGTGCCGCACACCAAAATGTTCGATTTACAGAATAAATGAGAAAACGCTCCTTTAAAATTTGATAGAGGCTTGTAACTTGGTATATGGGCTAATCATTGGACGGAAACACGCAAAACAAATATAGTTTTTTAAAAATGTTCGTTTAAGGGGGTGCTCCAGAGTGAAACTTTCGATATGTGAATTTTAGAAAACCATGCTTCCAAATGAGATAGAGATATCAAATTTGGTGAAAAGGTAGATAGTTTGAAAGGAAGAAAGTGTGAAATTTCAGATTTCCAATATTTGCTACTTTAAGGTCTGCGCACACTAATATGCTCGATTTTTCGATTAAATGAGTACGCTTCCTTTTAAATATGATAGAGGCTTGATATTTGGTATATGGGCCAGTCATCTGTAAAGAACAGAAGACAAACAGAGGAAGAAATGCGCAAATTTAGTTTTCCAAAGTTTTCTTCTTTAGGGGGTTGTGCACACCAAAATATTCGATTTGTCGAATAAATGTGAAATGCGAATTATCATAAAATTTACATTATTCAGGGGTTGCTTATTGCGAGACCGTTGATTTTCAACGGGTATTCGGCTAGTATATACTAATTGCCAAGTGTCCGTCTGTCTGTCTGTCACGCTTTTTTCAGGCACTTCCCGAATAGATAGAGACTTGCAATTTGGTACACGGCTCGGTCGTTCGATAAAACCCCCTCGAAAAATCGAATTTTTCGAAAACGTTCTATAGAGAGGGTGCCCTACACAAATCTATATATACTAATTGCCAAGTGTCCGTCTGTCTTTATGTCTGCCTGTCTGTCTGTCACGCTTTTTACAGCCACTTCCCGAATATATAGAGACTTGCAATTTGGTACACGGCTCGGTCGTTCGACAAAACCCCCTGGAAAAATCGAATTTTTCGAAAACGTTCTATAGAGAGGGTGCCCCACACCAAAACGTTCGCAAAATGAAATGATGGGAAAGCATACTTTGCGATGAGATAGAGACCTCAAATTTGGTGTATGGGTAAACCATTCAAAAGGAAGAAATTGTGCAATTTCAGATTCCCAATATTTTCTACATTAGGGGGTGCCGCACACCAAAACGTTCGAAAAGTTAAATGATAGGAAAGCATGTTTTGCGATGAGATAAAGACTTCACATTTGGTGTATGGGTAAAACGTTTGAAAGGAAGAAAGTGTGCAATTTCAAATTTCCAATATTTTCTACTTAAAGGGGTACCGCACACCAAAACGTTCGAAAAGTGAAATGGTGGGAAAGCATGCTTTGCGATGAGATAGAGACTTCGAAACACTACACGCGTGTTCCTCAGATACAAATGATTCCATTTAATCATAGCCAAACGTGTTGAGCAACGTTATTGTATTGATTTTTATCAAAAAAGTGGCGATACTCAGACTGGAACAATAGAGATTTATCCCAATATCTCCAACTCCAAACGCCTGCTGATAACGACCATTATATTGGCATGCCGTCCACGAGCAGTAAATATATAATTGTCGAAGGTGATGGTGTATTGATGATGGGGGGTAAACCGACCGATAAGATTTAAATACTTCAAAAGATTTCCAAAAATTTTCACAATTTCTACCAGTTTAGTATGGTTTTGACAGACGATTTGAACAAGCAAATTGTCTCCAACGTGTTCTTGTCCAAGCTTCTGCCGATTGAGACACAGTTCCCCTACCTTGTTGTCGACTCTTTGGTAGATCACAACATACTTTCAGCAGGATCCAGCAGGCCTCAAAAGATCCAGGTTTGGCTTCACTCGACATCCGGCTGTTTGTGAAGCTTAAAATAACGATAAAAATTTCCAATTTCAAAGCAAAGACGATGTTGTATCGAATAGAATGACGCTGCTTTTGGCATCCCCAACAATGGATTTTGAGTATTTGAAGAGTGTGAGGGCCTCAAGCTGTCTGCATTGAAGAAGATTGAAATCCAAACTGAATAGCTGAGCTAAATATTTTGAACCGACGTTTGGATACTTCTTAACCAATCTTCATAACTTCTAATATACAGAGTGATTATAATTAAATTTCCCGGTTTGAAAATGGTCTCAAATAATTAGCACTGGTCAGAATGATTTGAAATTTTGTGTGAAAACTCGTGGAGCAATGGAATTTTATTTGGTGAAAAAAAACAGTAGTACAAAAATTCGCCGCTAGGAGAATAATTGGCGCTTTACTAAACTAGAATACAATACGAAAGTAACAAATGTTGACTTACTCATTGGATAATGACGTAATAAATGTTCAATATGCTGTCCTTCGAATACTGAATTAAAAGTCGATCATTCATCATCATGTGCATGAAAGTAATGAAAAAAAATTCATCTATTGAAAAAATGTTAAATTCTAAGTAAACGTAAGCCGTACCTTTTTCACAAAAAGTGGATTTAACTTGTTTTGCATAATTGCTCTTCAAATGCTGCTGCAAATTTGATAAGACAGTGACGTTGCAATAAACGTTTACTATAAAAACGGAAGAGCAGAACTTGTTTCTCATAACTTAAAGAAAAATCTATATTGTTCTGTCGCAATGAGTCTATCATTAAAAGATCGTGCTCTTCCTGTCAAATTGTTTTATGAGAACAACAGCTCTTGTTTAGTAGCTTTTAGAAAGTTCAGAAAAATAGAAAAACGTTAACATCTGGTCCTCTTGGTGGAAAAAGCTTGCGCAAAATTTGAAGAGACTGGCTCTTTGGACATCACACCTGGCAGAGGACGGAAATCAGTCGATGAAGAGATAGTGGAAGACGTAGCTACAGCGTTAAAAGAAGAGCGTAACGCTAATGCAGCTACGAGTGCACGTGGAATTGCCCGATCATTAGACGTACTCTCCAGTACGGTGCGAAACATTTTGAAACACATTTTGAAATGTTATCCTTACAAACTCTCCCATGTTCAACAGTTGCTACCTGCGGACAATGTTGCACGTGAAATGTTCGCACTTCAATTTCTGGCTCGGATACAAGTGGACGATGAATGGTCCTGGAACGTTTTGTGGACTGACGAAGTACACTTCCATCTCCACGGAACTGATAGTACGCAAAATTTCAGAATCTGGGCAACAAAAAATCCACAGATACTACGCTAGGTGCCTCTTCATTCCCCCAAAGGCACTGTGTGGTGCGGATTTACAGCAGAGTTTATTATCGGGCCTTTCTTTTTTGAGGAAGTTAGTCGTCATGGCCCGTCACCTGTTCTGTCAATGGCCATCGATATGAACGTCTTTTGAAAAGTCACGTTATATCCATACTGCAAGAGCTTCAGTGTATCGATAACACTATTTTCATGCAGGATGGGGTTCCACCACATATTGCAAAACCAGTGAAGCGACTACTTCGCAGTCATTTTCGAGATGACAGAATCATCAGCCGCCATTTTCCTGTAAGATGGCTAGCACGTTCCCCTGACCTCAACCCATGTGATTTTTGGATTTGGGGGCATTTGAAAAATGTGGTGTTTAATGGACGGTAGCTTTAAACGGAACTTAAAACTAGCATCACTTATCACATCCACAACATTTCTACAGAAACACTCAAATATCTTGCTGAACACGCTCATTTGCGCTTTCAGCTTGTTTCAAAATGCGAAGGACAGCATATTGAATACTTATTACGTCATTAGCCAATGAGTAAGTCAGCGTTTATTATTTTTGTATTGCATTCTAGTGTAGTAAAGCGCCAACTATTCTCCTAGCGGCGACTTTTTGACACACTGTTTTTTTCATCGCTAAAAAAATTCCATTGCTTCACAAGTGTTCACGCAAAATTTCAAATCATTCTGACCAGTGCACTTTTTTTTAGGTCATTTTCAAACAGGGAACATTAATTATAATCACCCTGTACTCTGCGTGACAGTGAAACTGCGACAGCAAGAAGGAGTGGGCAGAAAGTGATGAAAATCGGCAAAGAGAGAGACACCAACAAACAATAAGTGATGTTTATTGTAACATGAAACACTTATACACTGAGCGATAACACCGTCTGACTAATAGGCTGTAATATCACCCCGTGCGGCGATACAGTCAGCAACACAAATAGGTACAGCATCGATGAGCATACAGATGGTGTCCTGAGTTCTGGTTGCTCATTTCCTGTCAACCATTTGCCAGAGTTAATCTTCTAAACACGGCAGTGACAGCGCACGCAAGCGACGTCCAATCACGTCCCAGACGTGTTCGATTGGTGAGAGATCAGGAGAGACTGGTGGCCAGGGAAACACTTTGGTACCTTGCAGGGCATGTCGGCTGATGCATGTCGTGTGCGGTCGGTGGTTATACTGCTGGGAAATGGCATTGGGCACCACCTGAAGGAAGGGTAGTGTCACGGGCAGCAGCACGTCATCCACATATCGTTGGGCCGTCATAGTGCCCTCAATACGTACGTGCGGACTGAGGTAACCTGCTGCAGTAGACGATGCCACCCCAAACCATGATGCTGCGGTGTGTTGTTGGACCTGCCACCAATTTTTACTGGATTGGACCGTTCATCGGATTGGACCTGTCACCAATTCGTCGACTATTGCCGATTCTGCAGGCTCCTACACTTATATATCATTCAGCGTGTGAGGGACAGCTGTGCATTTTGCATTATTTACATAACTCGGTGAGCTGCATCTACCCTGTAATTTGCATATTTTTCTGCCCGCTCCATCTTGGTGTCTCATTTCCACTGTCACGTAGTATATTGGGAATAGAGCAGTGAGTTACCATAATTAAAGAAATAATGCGATGGTGAACGGTTGCAAAACAAGTGGTCATAAGGAGCATAAATACGGTGTATGTTTGTTTTAAATAAAACTTCTTCGATATTTACTGCTGAAAATTTATTTTGTACGTTGAATAAATTAAATACTTTGAGTTATTTCTTTTGTATACACGGTGATACATGATAGACATATTGATTTGAGCTTCTCTGACAAAATATCCAAATTCGGTGAATGGTGAATGGAGATTTTGAAAGATGTTCTGCAGTTGTAGCACGCTACAATTGCGGTAACATTGATACAATTGCGGTGATTGCGATATTAGGAGAGCAACTTCATTTTGTAGTTTCTGTATATCGTAAGGAAACTGCAGTTTATCGCAAATGTAATATGCAGGGTCACAGTTTTGTTACTAGAGACATTATTCAAACTCTCAAATTGAATTTAGAATTACTTTGTGGGTATTGTAATAGTTATAATTTATTATTTGTGTGTGTGTCTATAAATCACGTTGTGCTGGTGATACAATCATTTGACAATCAGATCAAATACTAAGTTATATGTTAATTCTTTGATAATCTAATATACTGTATCGAGCCCTTGTGACAGCAATGTATCCCAATTAAATTTGAGTCAAATATTTCATATGGGCGTGAGTAAATTAATTATATGCCACACAGATATCTCTATGAAAGGTATTTTTATAGGTATAGCCTATGATCCAATTCTATTCTAACACATGATGTTTTAAATTTTAAAACTTAGCTGTCAGTCGCCTAGCCTGTATATTTTTCGCGTCAAATTATTATTACTAATATAATTCATTAGAGTGTTACAAAATGATTTACATTTAAAGTATGGGGAATTTGATTGAACTTTCTAAGGATGTTGTTATGTAAATCAAAAATTTAACATTTTATCATTCTTTGAGAATATAAATCATGTCTCAGACTTATAAAATAAATGAAATTGGACAGTGTATTTTACAAATATTAAGTATTTTTTTTTTCTATTTTAAAAATATTGTTAAAATATGTTCACTTCATGTTCATATATGAGTGTGGTGAATATAAAAAATGTAAGTACTTGGGTTTTATTATAGGAGGTTAGATTTGGTCGTGAATCTTAAAATGTGTGCATTGCCGAAGTAATAACCCACCATTAATTCTTTGCACGAGTCCTTTATCATAACCATTAAATCAAAAACACTACTCATTAAAATCCACATGTTTAACATTTAAAAAAAATTAACATTTATTCACACTTTTATTGTTATTATAACTAAAATTGCATAAATATATTATAAAACCGCTTAAGGAGGTGAAAGCACCCGTGTGAGACCAGATAGTTCTAATCTTATTCCATCGATCAAACATTGACATAATATACATGAAGAACGGAATATACCTTTATATTCTGACTTCGTTTTGAGGGTATGTTACTCAGCATGGATGTCACCAACGCTTCTTTTCTCCTTCTGACATTTGGAGTCAGACTCTAACATTTTGATACACAACTTAAACTCTCATAATTTTAATTGGCTATCATGTCCTGATAACTGATAATTTAACTGTTAACTAATTACATTCTACTACCTATAAATGTTTGATAAAAACTTCTACTACAAACGTTTTAATACAACTTCGTTAACTGTTTCATAAACTCTGAATACTGACACTGCAACTGTCTGAATAACTTGATTATTGCATCTCTAAATTCTTGAATACAGACTCTCTGATTAATCTCCATTTACCTTCTTTCTCCACAGCATCTATTGTATTTTGGGGGAAAATACGATCGTTTGCCTTCATTGACTATTCCTCAGTGTAAGGTCGTAACGATATTTCATTGGTCTTTCAATATCGACTGAAGCTTGGTTTAAGTCTTGGCCCTAGAATAATTTTTATGCCCGAACCACACCTGCAATTTGTGTATTTATTGGGGTCATAACTTTCCTGGCCATGACTGCCAAAATTGGTGACTATATGTTTGACAATTTGTTTCGTCACAAACATCAAAAGCTGCATATTGTGCCTCCTGGTCTCACAATGAGATACATAAATCATATAATAGTGAAAGTCATAATTAAACTTTACTTGTGCACTTAAGGATTAATGTTTGTTACTCAAGTTCTTTTGTATTCTTACTTGCTCAGAACTAAATCAGGCAAAACAGATCATAGTTAAGAAAGTATACGATGACTGAAAATATTAAATCAGAGTTCAGATGAATTACTGACTATGATGCCATTACCTGAATGACAAATACGATCATATATGGAATCAAGTTAAAGGTTAGCTCTTCATCACCTTGCAGATAAAGGCATTTTTAAGGTATATAGCAATAATTTTGTTTCAAATTGCAGATATATGACATTAAGCATGTAACTATTTCAGGAATAGCCAATTTAAAACCCGTCAACATTTGCAAATCTGTTACATTATCATTTAATATGAAAGAAGATTGAACTACTATCGTTAAAAAGATATTATAAATAATATCACACATGACAACAAGACACTAATGGGGAAAATATTGTCTAGAATATGTACCAGCATCTGTAGTTTTGACACTTGATCAATAGCATCTCTAATGCGATTGCTTTGAATTGGCATTTTATATAGAAGAACCAATTTAGAATTTATTATTGGAATGATAACACTACAGCGGTGGTAGAGAAGGCATCTCAGACATGTTACTATTATTAGAGACTGTTCAGTAGCGTAAAATGGACAAGTGAGAGTGGCGAGTCCTGTTATATCTCTTTTAAATTCAATTTCAACATATAGGATGAAAGTGTAATATATATTTATATTGTGCACTCCCCTGCTTGAAAATATAATTATATGCACTGCGCGACCACTCATTATGGGGGGCACAATAAACACAATGATTAACGAACATTTTGACTTTACATTTGGAGAGGAAATTACCATAAAATGTTTTCTAATGGTGTATTTATTAAATAAAAATACTTATAATTTTTACCTCTTGTTTAACTCCTGCCGCAATGCAATTGGTTATAAACATTGTATAAATAAAACAATAAATATTTACCATGAGTACTACAAAAATGAGGAAAAATTCCATATTTCATATGAAAATATATATTCCATCATCAATGGATAAGCAAGGAACCTTATTATTCTGAACATAAAACTTTGGCTTTCTTTGACATTGACTCCAGTTATATTTAACATTTTCTATATCTTTTTTTCCATAACTACTCTATCCGTCCACCACACATATTCACCTCGCATTACAATAGTTACTCGTGTACCTTCATTTTCAACACGAAACTCTTTTTCCATACTGCAAGTCAGGTGTGAATTATATTTCTTAATTCATCAATTTTAGAAATTGGGTAAACCCAGTTAGTCTTATAAAATAAAAATATCTCTCCAGTAATTCATGCGAGACTGTAGTTTTTTAAACTATAATTATTCAAGAAATAAGATAGATTTTTCCTCTGTTTTGCATTGAAGTATTGAGTATTGTCTTCCAGTTAGTCTACATAATTGTAAGGTAACTAAATGAACTAATTGGTAAACTTTAATTGTTCTCTAATATCATGTAGTTCCACATTTAATTTTCAAAGCATTTTGTCTTTAACCAGCAATTTTTTTCATGCAGGCTCTCCTTAAAACTTATCTTCTGAATTGTCCGCCGATTTCAGTGGAATTGCCATAGCATATATAATTAAAATATACAAAATATCCAAGTTGTTTTTGGACTTGACGAAAATTGATGTATTCGAATCAAATTATGTACTTAATAGTTAAGTACACGAGTAGATATCATGATATCAATTCACTGCTAAATTTAGGAAATATTCAACTCAAATTATTGGTTATTTCTGATAGAGCAGTGGGGGTACATTCGAGTGTGTTCTACAAATTTTGTTTTATTATCCACTGGATCGCTTAAAATATACTTTATAAAATGAAGTACTTTCTTATTAAGATGTCGAACTATATAGAACAAAAGTACGTATTTATTGTTCTTAACTAAAATAAAAAATACGACGTGATCAATAATTTACGTTCCGTACATAAAGTACTAAATCTCCTTTATGTAATTATAAAACATTTAATTTTACTCCCATTTGTACATACGATAAAAATCATTTAAATCACTATTAAATTTCAGACTTTTTAGACACTTTGAAGGTCAAATAAAATCACTTAACTATACTCACGTCCAAAATCCAAATCAAAGTGTCATTCTTATTTAATAATTATCACGTAAACTAAGAGTAATTTGACGAATTAGTTGGTATTAAAAAACAGAATTAATTTGAATCTTTTCAGTAGTTACGAAATAATTGCCAAATGTCAAAATGAACGAAGCAAAAAATATTCTATACACATGTAGATTACTAAATCGTATACCGTGGACGTAAATAAATGTTCAGTACACAACGATGTTTAGTACACAGTGCTTTATGAACGGTTAATGAATGCTTCTAGCGTATAAATATGGTACAGTAGAAGTTTTCACAGAACGTGCTAGACGCGTTCTTAACGGTCAAACGATTAAAGTAGTGCTTTTTTCATTTTTGATGGATCCTTATTTTTATCAATATAAGCATTGTGACTAGCCTAAAGAAGATATTAGAAGACCATAGGTTAGAAAAGAACCAAGAGTAGAAAATATCAATCCTGGATTGATATCAAATGCTGACAACCCTGTCATTACAGGGATGTCCATGAGGGTCATATGTTGAATCAAATTTACTGTTGCCTCATCTACTCTATGATTATAAAGACATCTTTTATGCATATCACGAAAAGTTTGCTTCAAAGCTAAAAATTGCAGAGATATTTGTGAAGCACAAAATATATTTGAAATTATCCCAAACAACGATAATATGATGCTTGTGGCCATTTCCAAAAGAAATACTTCGTACTGTATTTCAGAAGTAGATCGAACTACTGCATACAGAAACATAAACATGGCAAAATATAAATAACCTAATAACAGAAAACTAATAGGAGAAAGAATCTCTTCTAGAAGATTTGCCAGATTTTGCAGATTTGAGAGGTGGTCAAAGGTATCTCTTATGACAGTGAAGTGAACCGATGTTTTATGCAGCATCAACTTGCCATTAAATTTGGATACAAGGGTACTACAGCGGTGGTAGAGAGTACAACTTAAACATGCAACTATTGCAGGAAACTGATAAAATACACAAATGAAACACGTGTAAAGGGAAAATGTTGTTATATCTCTTATATATATATTTTGGATGTGTAGGTTAAAAGTGTAAATTCTTTGCATTTCTATGGGAGTAAATTTAAGGAAATGTACAGCAAGTACTCCAGTTACGACTGGTATGACAAACACAATGACCAAAAGGAATTTAAACTTTTTATCTGGCAAGGGGTCAACTCTAAACTGTTTCTCAATTGTGCCCACATCAAAAACAAATTTTTGGATTTTTACCACTTTCGCGTTGACTGAATGCCACATTACTATGGGTAATAAACTTTGTATTATTGATGAAATCATCAGTGGCCATGATGTACTTGATATATTGATAGGATAGATAATGAATAAATATGCAAATAAAACCTTCATTATTAATGGATATGTATGTAACATAATTTTTTTGCTTACAGTTTTGTGTATTCCTTTTACGTCTATTCCAGTGCTGCACAGCACTTTCCATATTCCTCCATACCCATTCCATATATCTTTCTCAGTTCTTTCATTAAACAATTTAATGTTTCGATTTAAAAAATGAAATGATAACTCCATAGTCATCACTATCTGTTTTTTTCTGTCTTCTTGTAACTCAAAATTGTAATCATCAGTTTAGTTAGAAAATGAAAATTATTTTTCTACTCATTTACATATCGAGTTACAGTTCTCAGAGCAACTATTTATCTTCTTAATGACACCAATGATTTGCTAAACTATGAGGAGGTAGTTGCATTTCAGTTTCGAGTTCAGAACTTTCAATCTTGCCATCTGTTATCAAATACTGGTTCTAAGGCAGTATTTCGTATTTCTAAACTCATACTTTTCATGTGCTTTTCAAAGTTTGTTTTGAATTTTCCATCGCACGGTTGCTATCCTTTATGAATTTATCCATTTGTGTCAACAATATTTGCATTGTAATGTTCAATTTATTTGATTGATCAATTCAATATTCACTCTATTCTTCTATTCCACATAATGAGCATTGTCGAGAAAATAAAATAAAAAAGAGCATTGTATAAACAAACGATATCTAGCTATTATTATAAAATATCGTATCAGATTTGTTTACTAACCCTTTAATAGAGAAATGTTGCAAAATAATAATTGCTTTCTGTTTATTAAAATCGGTGTTTTCATTCTAAGCCATATCTCAATTTACAGTCAAATGTCCATTTAATTTCGTATGCAAATAAAGTGAATTAATTTGGGATTGATTGAAGGGTAAAAATTGATGCTAGGTTTTCAAAATATTTGTCTTTCTACAGATTATGTTTTATACCGTACTTAAAGAAGACAATATATTGAGTTGATAGAATGTTTCGAAGGATTTAAAGTAAATTTTAATTTATTAAAAGGCTGTATCTGCCCATTATGACTTTCCATAAAAATTTACCAATTTCAATATCGTGGGGAAAGAATAACACAAATTACGGTTTTGTTTATAGTAGAGCCCGTTTGAATGTATATATCATGTTCCGAGGCTATGCTAGGACAGATAGACGCACATTATATATGATTGATCTGTATTTAGTTATTCCTCAAACGGATATTTCTATCAAAATCAGAGAACCCAAATTTTGTCCCCATCACAATACCTACGCTTTTATTACACCAGTGAACTTTAAATTTCCATATAGGTTATTGTATACAGGGTATTGTGTCAGCTTCGAAAATTAGAATTTGAGTTTTTGATGAAAGAGCACCTTTCAAGCATACTTGAACTCTAAGCGAACGTTTCTGTTGTGATATCTCTCTTTGGGATTGTGTGTGTCCGCAAATCAGTGGATACGATACTTAACGAACAAATTGAGAGTGTTTCGAAGATAATTGGGTATGATTATTATAATCTGAGAATATTAGAAGCCTGTTGATTTTAAACGTGTTCGAACGTTCGGAAAAAAGCAAAATTTTCAAAAACATTTTAGAAAAATCATAAAACATCAATACATTCTACAATTGCAAATACATAATAATTTGGTACGTACATTTTACTGCTACATGATTGACACACATTTTAGAACGTTACATTAAACCGTCTTGAGATGTTATACATTTTTTCCAATATATATATATATATATATATATATATATATATATATATTTATAAAATACATCAAAATGAACAGTGATACTTTTCATAAAATACTTAGCACTTGGGGACAATTTTCGCGACATTGGCGATTAATTTGGCTGTCGCTAACTTGACGCTTTTCTAATGTGAGGTCAAATTGACGAAAATATCGCCAGATTTTCAAAAATGACGTTTAATGAAAGCAAGTGACACCAAATCGATCAAATAATAATTAAAATATTTTAATATATTGGAAATCATTGCCTAGCAGATGTTAGCAAAATTCCCCATTGGAAAGTTATATTTGCGCCAAATATAATTTAATATAATAAATATAAATTACACTGGCTTCCAAAAGTTAAGAACGGACATTAAAATCAACAACAATGCAATAATAAACCTTTGATTACTCAAAATTTTACATAAAGGTAGCAAATGTGTTTATGCATTAAAGATAACAAGAATTATAGAATTATGTACAAAGATGAAAAAATATTTACTTTTTGTAAGTTATATGACGACGTCACATTTGGGGCATTAAAAATTATGTTTAAAGGCAAACAAACTAAACAAAACTTACAATAATATGATATGTAACCATCCCGGATCTTCACACAAACTTCACAACGATTTTAAATGTTTTCAATGAGGCGATCAACCATCACAGTTGCGACTAATGGCCACTCCTCAAATGGGGCAATTATCAACTCTCTGAGACTGGCTGGATGAGGTAAACCTGCAGATACAGCACGCTCGAGGGCATCCCAAAGGTTTTCAATGGTATTAAATTTCGGGGAGTACGTCGGCCACTCCATACGAGAAATGCCCACACTTTCCAGGTATTCGTCAACGATGTTAGATCGATGGGGACGGGCATTATCACCCATAAGGAGGATATCAGGCCCAACTGCTGCAGCTTAGAGTCTCGCAACTGAGTCCAGGACTTCGTCCCGATACCGCGCAATCGTCACAGAACCTCCTTTAAAGTTGTGCAGCTCTGTGCGATATCCCATTGATATTCCTGCTCATACCATGACGCTGCCAACTCTTAATGCATGATGTTCGAGGATGTTCTTGGCCTGATTGCGTGTGTCTAGTTCTCTCCAGACCCTTACACGCTTATCATCTGATTCCAGGGCAAATCTCGACTCGTCCGTGAACAAGACGTTGCAATAATCTGAGACAGTCCAATTGACATGTTGATGACACCCCTTTAATATTGCCCCTCTGGCTCGGACGTTTAGTGGAACATAATAACGTCGTACTCGGCAGTACAGTCCCTTCATATGGAGCCTTTGGCGCACAGTACTGTCAGATATTGTCTCACCACATACCGCTGCAACCATTGATGTAACAGTTGTGGAGGTCGCTCGTCGATTCCGCTTGGCTACTATAGCAATATGCCGATCATCAGAGGGGGTGAACCCTTGGACGATCGGGCACAGGTATCCGTACAAATGTTGGACTTGTTTGGAATTGTTTCCATAATCGAGAAATTACCGAATGATCAACATTAAAGAAAATACCGACATCTTTGATTGACTGGTTTGCTTCAATGCATCCGACAGCAAGCCATCGCTCACTATCTGCAAATTCGGCTTCTTTCATAGAAACAGGAATATCATAAAAAATAATCCTACAGAAGTTATAAACACTTTGTATCAGCATGTAAATGCACCTCCTTGCAAACCCTTCAGAATGCTGGCGTCTTCATTGAATGCTTGCATCTTCAACATGCTGGCGTCTTCTCTGCCTAATTAGCATATATCTGGGCAGTCAATAGTGATTGACTGTAACATACGATATTTGCATACTACCATCTACATCCGCAGCGATTTTCAGCCACTCAAATTCAAATACGCTTTTGAAGAATGAAACTTTGCATTGCTTGCTTATCTTTTGGAAGTCAGTGTAATTTGGTCAAAATATAATTAAGTCAACATATTTTGCATGCTATTATCCAGAGTATGGTCAAATAGCAATGTAATTTAAAACATTATAAACACTGTATCATGGATCTTGTTCATCTATAGTATAGATGAATATACGATGGATAGATCAATGTATAGATTGCGAGTGCTTTATTGCAATTGTTTTCCGTATATGCATGTGGTTTCATTATTTCCCGGCGATGTATAGATTATATGCATTGCTATGAAATAAGGAAAATACTTGCATAATGCAGACAGAGTCATGTACTTCCATCAGCAGTTTCATTTTCTAAACCAGAACTGAAAACAATTCATAAACAAAATCGTTCGTGAACCTCCATGAACTCATCCGAAAGTTATTACTGAATTCATCTCAGTCATCATATAAGCTGTATCTATAGCCAGTCCGGAGTAAAATACATTTTAGGAAAACTTTAAAATGTTAAAAACTTTATTTTAAAACGTTAAAAACACTGAACCTTGGATCTTGTTCATCTATAGCATAGATGAATATGCGATGTATAGATTGAGATGTATAGAAAAGTCAAAATATTTTTACATGTTATTATCCAGAGAAAGGTCAAATAGCAATGTAGTTTAAAACGTTAAAAACATTGTATCATGGATCTTGTCCATCTATAGTATAGTTGAATATGCGATGTATAGATTGAGATGTATAGATTAAGTCAAAATATTTTTACATGCTATTATTCAGAGAAAGGTAAAATAGCAATGTAGTTTAAAACGTTAAAAACATTGTATCATGGATCTTGTCCATCTATAGTATAGATGAATATGCGATGGATAGATCGATATATAGATTACAAGTGCTTTCCTTGCAAATGCTTTCCGTATATGCAACTCTTTTTCTTATTTCAAGCTATGCAGATTCTTTTCATTGCTTTGAAATAAGGAAGGCACTTGCATTATGTAGAGAGAGATATGTGCTTCCTTTAGCTGTTTTATTTTCTGAACCAGAATTGAAAACAATTCATAACCAAAATCTTTAGAATCCCCCATGGACTTATCCGACATGCACTTGCATTATCTAAGCTATACCGACATGTACTTGCATCATCTAAGCTATATATAGCAGATTTCAAGAAACAGATGTTTCAAGGAAATTTAAATGTTTTCATAGGAAGTGACATCGTCATAATCTAGAAATCCTTAGTGAGTCCGAAGAATTGAGCTCAGAATCAATATCAGTCATTATCTAAAGTCTATCTATTATCAATTCTTATAAATATATGTTTCAATGAATATGCAAATATTGTAATTTGTATTTTAATAACGTTGTTCATTCACAGAGTTGGTTGCTGAACTGGTACCTGAACTCGTTCCTGAACTGGTTCCTGGTATCAAACTGAAGTAATATTAATATAGATACAACACATTTTATTCAGCTCAAATTAACCAGCACATAAAATTTATCAAATAAAACATAATTACATGTACATTTTTTTTTAAATCCTGAAGCATTTTAATGAATTATTTATTAGATTGGCTATCAAATTAAATTCAAACAATAAGTTGTTAGTAAGTAAAGAAAAATAATTCGAAAATTACGTCATGAGATTTCAAAGTAATTTTAAACATATTTCTAACTTCCCCATTAAAATAAATTGAGAAATAATAAGATCACGGAGATACTTTGATGAAAGAAAATTAAGAAATCATGTTTTTAGATAAGTAAATTCAATTAATTACTTATATTTTGGAAACATTAAATACCAGAAATGTCATTAATGAAAACCTTATTTTAATTGGAACCTCATTTTAAATTAGCGTTTCTGGTAAATTAATCAAAAGTCGAAAACTCGATTAGAAAATATAACTTGAAACATTCTAAAGTATGTGAATATTTATTGCAAATTTGTATTTATTTTTGCAAAATTTCTTGAAACAGAAAATAAATGAAATTAGAATAATTAAATTACTTTGAAATGAAAAATAAATAAAAGTTCATATTATTAGAAAATTTCATTCTGGTATTTAATGTTTTTAAATAATGTGTCTTTTGATATTTTATGTGTTATTAATGAACGCAATAGACTGCATTGCGTTGCATATTCTAGACATAAAATGATGAAAATTGCATCTCTATCAAAAAAATTTACAACATATCATTATTTTGTGAGTAATTTCTGGAAACTTTTTTTATAATTTGTAAGCAGATCCGTCTGATTTCTAAATTATGTGCCTTTCACCTTGGCTTCACTACACAATTTTCACGAATATTGACATCAAACCTCCATTTGCCGTGTATAGTATATTATTTCGCATACAGAACATAATATAATTTTAAGCTAATCATACACATTGTTTAATTTCATTTTTAATTTTCCTAAAATGTATATGGTTGATGTTTTGAATTTTTCAAAAGCGCAACTTTCGTATTTCGTCAGACCTACACATTTGTAGAACTCCCACTTTAAATAATTCATTAAACATTAATGAATTATTTAAAGTCATTTAAGAACAAAAGTAACAAATGTACAATTATTAAAAACTATGAAAACATATTTATGCAATTAATTAAATGTTGTTATTGCAGATCATTTAAACCTATATATAACGTAAGTATTCATAAATGTATGAACTAACTATTCATAAATGTATATTTTAAACAAGCATGAGATTATGTAATTTGTGAAGTTATAAAATTATATCGAATAAAATGTTTGCTTAGTCTGATATTTTTATCAAAATTATCATCTTCGAATATACACCCAGTCATTACGTATTTTTCTATATGAATGTAAATACTGCTATGTTGCCTTTTCTAGAGTATACTCAGTTAAATACAGATATATTATAATCAATTTTCAAATTATATTCATACGTTGTGTAATATAATAATATAAATGGAAATATTGTCTAGTGGTTGAAAATTTAAATTCCAGCTTTAGATATATACATATATATATATATATATATATATATATGAATGTGTATGTAAATATATATATATATATATGTATGTATATATATATGTGTATATATGTATGTATATATATATATATATGCATGTGTATGTATATATATATGCGTATGTATACAGAGATAGAGAGAGAGAGAGAGGGTGATTCAAAGAAGATGGGCCAAACTTTACGAGGTGGTAGTATACACTAAACCAAGCGTTTTTCGTCATAGTTTATTGGGTCGGAAATGAAACGTGAAGCCGTTACAGGGAGCTTAATCGCTGATAAGCGGCCACTCGCAAACATAAAACCGTCATTCCGATTGTTATTTTCTGGTTGAAGAAGAAAACTAAGTATGCAAATTCCATCTAGGGAAGAAGAAGAAACCTTATGAAATTTTCCTAACACCCAATGAACGGTCTTATCATTTTGCATCAGTTATTCGCATCTCCAACATTTGAGACGATGGGGGGAATTTACCATATTTCCCTGCAGGATGTCTTGCCGGAATTGCTGAAGTATGTTCCAACACACATCCGGCGGAGTATGTGGTTCCAGCTCGATGAATGAGCAGACCAATTGAGGCGAGAATAAAGGAACTATCTGGAAGTCCCTTTTCCGGGCCGATGGATAGGGCGAGGTGGTCCCATAGCCTGTCTCCCACGATCACCCGATCTATGGTGTCTTGACTTCTTTTTGTGGGAATATCTCAAGAGTCTCGTCTATGATGCTCCCCTTGAATCTGAAGAGGAACTCACCATCAGAATTTCGACCGCTGCTGCCGAAGTGCGCAAAATGCGTGGTTTGCTTGTAATCCCTTCATAGGCCGCTGTGAGACAATCATTCAGGTTGGCGGTCGCTCTTTTTAGCCATTAGTGTAATTATTGTTTATTAAATATCCTTTTATAACTTCTACGTCATTCTTTTGTTTTCGCCTCACCTCATCAGTTTTACCATTAAGCGTCCACTTGCGCCTTAACGATTCATTTCTGATCCGGTAAACTATGACAAAAAATGCTTGGTTTGGTGTTGAATATAAAAAGAAATATTATAATTATTCATTAATTATATAATTAAATACAAATGAAAAATAATAAAATAAAATAAAAAAAATTGAAAAATTATAAAATCGGAAAAATAGGATGCATTAACATTTAATGTTTTGAATTTTATTTTCGCTAAAATATGTAAATTTAGCCAGTCTTATACTGCGATTTAAGCCCCCTTATAATGGTGCTAATGGCATTCTCGTTTATTCATTTCTACTATGAATCACTTGTTTAGTAAGAATGTCCATGCATGCTTCATGTACATATTCTGTTCTCCTTATATGGGTAATTGTCCTGTCTAGTACTCTAACTAACTGGACTGGTCTGGGAAGGTCACTGAAACCGTTTGCCTCTACCTCCCTGATATATTTCGTCATCTTCTTCCCGGTGCTTTTCGACTTTTTTCATTCTGTTGCAGCATATCGCACTTACACGTGGACGATGATTCCTGCCTCATGGTAATACTTGATTTCCTAATTTTTCTTTTTTTTTTTCAATTCTTCCTCTTTTAGTGCCTGTAGTCTAAGTTTAGGCATTTATAGTAACTTACTATTGCCAAATCTGAAACAGGTATTTGTATGGGTTAATTTGAATTAGTTGCTCAGACCTGAAGAGGAATTTAATTCTGGTTAATCTTCGAAATTGGGCCGCTGCTGTTAATTTCTTTTATCGGCATTGTGACCATAGTTTGACTGCTTTGGTGATTTTAATAGTTCATAATTACTTGGAACTAGTTATTATGTTTGGGATAGCTATAGTATCTGCCTTTTTGAGAGATTCTTCGTTTGGGATGGACGCTGTCCCACCCATAAGCAAAAGGTTAATAACTAGCTAGTTTATAGCTGCTATTAGCTTTCGCTCCAATTTCATCTATAAATTCTGACCATCGACTACACTACAAAGTATCCAATTATTTTTTTAACTTGTTTTGCGGTGTATAAATTAAACTTATACAATATATCTGACGATAATTTACATTCTAATTAATCTATAAATTTGACTGGCGGCATATAAATATTTACTTGGTTAAGTATATTTCAATTCATTCTGTTTAAATCTTACCAATCATTAAACATCTTTAGAAACCTATAGTCATTTTGACTACATTTTTTTTAGCAGAACAAAATATCTCATCAAGGAGTAAAACCTGATTGAGCTGCAACATTCGGGGCATTATAAATATTACAGCGTTTCCGACCATTATAAAACACAAATTGAGGTGCTAACATATTGAAATTATAGCCATTAGACTTCGAAAATTAAGAACACGATCGAACTCCAATTATAGACACTTGTAGGATTCTACATAGCTACAAATTTGAGCTTATTATTTACAGCTAACAGTTTTAGTTTTTGAGGTACAAGCATTACAATCTTGAGAAACGGAAAAATCAATCGCCTTTCAAAAGTCTTTAACTTGACAAGACGATTACTCGAAAATTTGAAGGCCTTTTATTTAAATATATATTTATAATTAGAAAATAAATTTCTTCATATGTATTTTTGTTGCTTATTATTTATAACTATCTTTCATTTTTTCGTAAATAATTTGGAAAAACACTGGCTACAAATTAAAGAAACACTGGCTAGGGCTTTTTCGTTTTTTCAAAAGAATGTTCAAAATGCTAACAAATTGAAATTATTTTTATACATTCATAAATTGTACCCTATTTCTGACAAAACAAGAAAAATATTTATATTTTTATCTATTAGTTTCGGGGTATAAGCGTCCACATTGTTTACAGTTTTCATAACGCTCCATGTTAACGCTCCATGTCCAATAAACCCCAAGTATAGTTGTTATTTACATAAAAATATGTAAAAAAATATCTTTCTTAAACAATTTCGTTACAACATATTAGAATTTTAAGCATGAATATTTAATTAATTTTTCTGTTTTTCATACAAAATAACTGATGTTTAATTTCTCATCTTCTAGTCTCACTTATACTGAATTACACTTGATAACGTTAGCACTCAAATGTAAGTGAAAGAATAATTTAATTTTATGAATTTTATGAAATAAGAATTTAATTGTATGTTTCGGTTGTCAAGGAATTAACTGTAAACATATTTAAAAGAAGACATGAAGGGGCACGTGGCAAGTAGTGTACACACGCTACAAGTAGTGTTTACTTTCACATGACAAGTAGTGTATAAACGATAAAAGTGTAGTATATACACATGGCAAGTTGTGTATAAACGTTTCTAGCAGTGTATATACGTGGCAAGTAGTGTATATATATATGGCAAGTAGTGTTAGGCATCATTTTCCACAAATCCACTAAAAAGCTTTTACTCTTTTGTGCACTTTCTAGTACATTCCTAAAATAGGTAGTTGTTGTTGAGACCCAGACCGTCCGACCTACCAGAAAGGTGTAAGGTAACTGCATGGACGGCCGGGAAATGCCCCCCAATTTAGACCGGAACCCAGTGGGGGAGGCATCCACAGGGACCGTACCCTCCTTCCCCTACCACCAACCTCTCGGAAGGACTTACGGACCCACATGTTTAACGTGATCGTACTCCGCATGAACACGGCGGCATTTGTGGTAGCGTGCAAATCTAGCGCGCAAACCACAGGGATACCGCACCCGAGATGGCCAACAGCACGCGGTGTTCCGAGGTGGTCACCCACCAAGTACTAACCGCGCCCGATGCTGCTTGACTTCGGTGATCTAAAGAGAACCGGTGTTTTCAGCTCGGTACGGCCGTTGGCCCCCTAAAATAGGTAGTGGAAGTCCTTATTGAACCCCTTCTAGAATTCAGTGCTGAATACATATCGAAGATCTATCGAATATCATCGAAGCACTGTCTATTTCTAACCCTGAGAAATAGATATTGCACGGTAAATATAAATTTTACCGTGTAATAATTTTTAAATGATAGGCCAGAGAAAAGACTATTAGAGCTACATTTAAAAATAAGTTATGTTACTTTAAACCTTAAATATCTTGCTTTAAATTTGTTCTAAATATGTGTAAATAGACATTACATGTCCAACACTGAGAAACAGATGCTTCAAGAAAAATGTATTACCCGGAAGAGAAATCTTTAATATGACCTCTACTTCTTCCTAAATTTGATGTTGAAACAATATTAGTTTTCCTCAATAGCTTTATAAACCCAGATAAAAAGTAGATATTTCAAGTACAAAGGACATTTTTGAATCGGAAATAGAAAAACAAGAAATATCAATCATGCTTAAAGCATTGATTATGAAACACTTTCCAACTTCAATGCAATTTTGTTTAAACATGGCTAAAATGCAATATATTTCTCGGTAATATTTTTAAACTTATCACAATACTACATTAATTTATTATATTTGAAAACTTAAACCTTCATCGAAAAAAATTAACTTCAATCAACTGACGGCATTGAAATAATAATTGCCTGGTTTAAACATCTCTAAAATGTGATATATTCCTCGGTAATAATTTTAGAATTATCATAATACTACGATAATTTATTATATTTGAAAACTTCATGGAAAACAACTGAAATTCATTCAAATGACGGCATAGAAAAAATAACACGCCTGGCTCTTTCTATAAAAGCAGCACTTCATTCATAAATAATTTCCCATTCATATCATTTATCACAATACTATAATAATTTATTTTAATTAAAAATTAAGACCATGGAGCTACAAGTATTTAATCTCTATGCATAAAACTTCATAAAAAAAAATCGTCCTTCTGTTTGTAAAATCAATGAATATTTCATTCATATCAGCTACGCAAACTCCATGCACTAAATGATTTTGTGTTAAAGAAATACAGCAATTGTAATACAACTCATTCTATATATGTTGCTGTTTACATTTTACATAGGTGAAAAATAGGCTTCGTTGTAGAAATAATCAAATTTGGATAAGCATTTGAACTCAAATATATTGTAATTGCGATGTTTCAGTATGTCGATGCACAGAATTTAAGTGAAAATGAAGTGGTTTTAGGACGGATACAACACTCAATATGAATTAAAAAGAACTTTAAAAATCACGATTTTGAAACAAGATGGATGCCATATATCATTTTGATGTGGATCATGTGATCCTTTCATATCATGGTCACGTGATCGTTTTATATAAGAGGTGTAATTATTACATTAATTTTTATTTAAAAAACTACTAAATATATTTCGCTGAATTTTTTTTTATATATTTTATGGAACAATTTGATTATTACCTAAAATTTTCGAAGCAATTTGTGAATTTTAAATCCGCTTACAAATATTTGAAAAATAGAGTCCCATAGGGCTCAATGTATTTCATTTTTTCAACCCGGGTTCAATCCAAAACTAATCGGCTGATATTATTCATTTATATTCCCATAGGTCCTACAGACCGTCTGAACAACAGACTAAAATTCCATTTTGATTAAGTCGTTTTTACGGCAGTTATCGTGCTAACGGACAGACAGACAGAATGAACAAAGTCATAAACACTTTTAAACTGTGTTGTAAAGTGTTAATAAACGAAAAGCATTATGAACCTATTAATGAACCTATTATTTACGTTCAGAATTTGATGAATTCAAATCAATCACCGTGCGAGCGCTATCTGTTGCAGATCCCAAAAAATAGATGCTTCAAGAAAAAAGTAATCATAAAATTAATAATATAGCAATCTTTATGCCACCAATGATAAAAAAAACACCACCCTTAAATAATCTTGTTATAACATATTGAAATTTTAAGCAGGAAACCATTCATTAATAATTCAATTCTATCTATCATCCATCTGTTTAATTTATACTTGAACACATTAGTACGCAAAAGTAAATAAGAGAACCATTTAATTTTATGAACTCGATTATGTTTATTTTATAGAGACATTGCTAACTGGAGAATATATTAAAAATATCGAATTCTAAACTGACTAAATTGGAATAACTTTAATATATGAATATCTTAGAAATGCAAAACGAGATTGGAAATAATTTGCTTTGGTTTCAACACGGTTGAATGTTTTAATTACGTTATTTGTTCATTCAAACAAATAACTATCCAGCTCATTTAAAATTAATGTAATGTCATTTTTAAAATTTACTATTACTAGTTGGAGTAACGTTGAAACCATGAAGTTACAGAAAAGAATATAAAACATATATGGATATTAAGATTGTTATATAAAATATATGTTATATTCAATAATATTAATATAAATGGATAGAAAAATTGAAAATGCCTTATTTGCATTTGTATGATATCTTGGTGTATCTGGTGTTGCTAATGTCCCCTCTGCTCTTATTTGAAGCGATATAAATGCTTAACATTTAGTATATGTTCTTTTAAATATTTTTAAATGAAAGTTACCTAATTATTAGTCGATGTGATCAATAATTGTCATACTTCTAGAACAGGGTACATAATATAAAGACAAAAATAAATTGAAAAGTAAAATACATTTGAATACGTAGGACTATTTTTATTGTTCGAATTCTGAATCGCATTACAATGATAATTTATTTTTGTAAAATTAGCAATTCAAATAAATATTATTTTGCTCAATACTAGGAGCTCCACCTTCTGCTCGAACAATAGTTTGTGTGCTGGTAGACCAGACTCAATGCGCTTATAATTGGGAATTTGGAATAACGTGGTCGTGAATCAAGTAGTTCGTGCATTTGCATGGTGGCCGCAATAACCCACCATTACCTCTTTGCACGAGTTCCATAATATAATCATTAATTACAACACTACACATTAGATTCCACATTTTTAACTTTTAAAATATATATTACTTATTCACGCATTTTATTGTCATAATTAAAATTTCATTAATTTTAATAAACTCTTAAGGAGGAGAAAAGTACCGTGTGAGACCAGATCTTAAAAATATTATTCCAAAATCAACAATTGGCCTAATATATACGCAGACTGGCACATACCTCTATATATCGGGCTGTTGCTCAACATGCCTGGATATTTTGCCTCTTCTTTTTCTGACATTTGGAGTTAGCTTTGTCTTTTTAAATAACATTTTAATATTTAGCATAATGACTCACTACACTGCTTGAAAACACGCACTCGGAACTTTTTCATTATCATTCTGTATAGTCACCTCTTCTCCTCTTCGATATAAATTGTTCATTTGCGGTCGGGTGTTTTTTTTCCGACAGCTGTACATAGTATATTGAATAGAATGATATGAAAAAGTTGAGAGGAGATACATACATGTTATATTGGTAATTTTGTGTTGGCCTTTATGTATGTATACAAACATATAAAAAATGGCCTAACATTTTTGTTGTTACAGACCCTCCAGAAACACCCTGGTGAAAGAAGTTAATAGAAAAACGAACAAGAAATGGAATAAGAAAACACCTAAAGGAGATGAATTTTGGATTCCTCCCAACCCCGCCGAAGACGGAGAATATTTTTTTTATTTTTAAAAATGATTTTCAAAATAATCTAAGAGCTCTTTTGGTGACCTAGAAGGCAAATCTTTGTTATCGAATTCGCTATAGAACCTAAACGAGCCGCTTCTTCATTTAGATCCACGGGATTGAGGAAATATTTTTCAAGCCTTTTCAAACCCTCCAAAATCGGTGACAATAAAGGGTGAATCTGGATTACTTTAAAAAAATCTGCTTCATTACCTTTCAGAAATCCATTTGTTACCTTAAATGTTCAATCTTTGAACACGTATAATACAAACCTTATGGGATAAAACCTAACAGAGATGGATTTCAGACTCTTCCTAAATGGACTAGAAAATGTTTTTAATCTTTCGAGACTCACTGAAAACGCTCCGGTGACAAAGATAAATCTTTATGGATAGTATGCTCTAAAGAATATAATCTAATGGAGCAGGATTTTCAATTTGGTTACCTTAAAAGTTCAATTTTTGCACACTTATATTATAAATCCTATGGGACAAAACATAACAGAGATAGATTTGTTATTTTTCCCAAGTGGACTAGATTAATACCTACTAAGGAACAGAACCTAGCTAAGCCAATTTTCAATTACCATGAACATTTTAATACTATGTGCCATACATTTAAAACAAAAACTTCATTTAAATGTTGCAGCTCAATATTTTAAAAGTTTTGCTCTCTTATCTTTGATATTAGTGATTTATATTTTAAAATACTCATTTGATTTATTTAAAGTTAATGCTAAACTTAAAGTTCTGAAATAAGAAATACTTTCATCATTGCCTGAAAAGAAAAAAAAAATTCACGCACAGATAAGGTTACTAAATTATAATCATAAGAATAAAATAAAATCAAAATATATATTTTTTGTTAATTAAAGAACGGGAAAAGTTCCATTTGAAATCAGTTTTAATCCAAATGATTATTTTTTAGATATGTCTGAAATTATTCTACACTTAAGAAACCATTAGCAGTTATTCATTTTTAATTTTCACATCATCAGCTAGCAACCTCATTTTCAAGAGATTAATTGCGCCATTCTTTACCGCTTATAAAATTGAAATATGAGAAACATTAAATGGCTGACTTTAATTGACTGTAATTACTGACAAAAGAAGATCATAAAAACTTTAAATTAACTGGATACAAAAGAAAAGTAAATTAACTTCTCCGAACGCCAGATGGCAAATTTCATCTGAGAAAGTGAAGTATCCACTTGTAAGATATTACTGGTTCCATGTTTATCGGCAGAAACATAATATATATATATATATGTATATATATACATATATATATATATATATATATATATATATATATATATACATACATACATATATATATATATATATATATATATATATATATATATATATATATATATATATATATATATATATATATTTATATATATATATATATATATATATATATCCAAAAGGAAATGTCCAAATCTGAAAATCAAATATGATACAAGAAATAAGAAAAAGAAAGGTATCAAAAATTGGCAGAGGGGGGGTTGTGACCCCCTCACCCCGGTTCAGCATGCTTTTTTTATTCACAACCCCCCTCTGCCAATTTTTGGTACTTTTCTTTTTCTTATTTCTTGAATCATATTTGATTTTCAGATTTGGACATTTCCTTTTGGATATATATATTGTTCCTTGTTGCGAAGCAGCTTGGCGCTTTACTTCATTGTAACTTCGTGTATATGTTTTATGGATTTGGGTTAAAGTTTAGAATAAATAAGATTTTTTTTTCCGCTAAAAATAGATGGTTTTAGGATTTGTTAATAAAAATATGTATTGAAATTTGTCAAAAATTTGATGTATATATATATACGTTTAATATAGGCATTTAATTGATATATTTGAGCACATGTAGACTTTTATTTTTAGAGTTAACAATTTTTGCGGACAAAAGGCAGTTGTTTTTTTCCAAATCGTATCAAAATCAATCAGCACCAAGATAATCTACAAGTGATTTATCTACAACATTTTGGGAAATTAGGACTATTAGTTTTACAGTTAGAGTGGATATAGGAAACTTTTGCAGGTTATTTCGAAAAAAAGGGCATGTCGTTTTATCCAGAATTGTACCAAAATCCAATTAGCACTAGGGTTACCCACAAGGAACATATCTACCAAATTTTATGAAATTGGGTCAAATAGTTTTTTAGTTAGTGTGGTTACAAAATTTAGACAGACAGAAAGACAGACACAGAGACACACACACAGATGTCATGCTAAAAATAGTCTTTTCGTGTTCTAGAGGTCCCAAAACGTGTAGATCAGTCAAAAACTCGAGTTGCGAATTTCGGCATGATTCCAATACCTTCTCTATACATTACCGTTTATTGCAGGGAAACTCAATAGGGCTCCGTTCTGCAAAATTTCATATATGTAGGTACCTGGCTGCAAAAATTCGTGGTCTTGCAATTGTTAGTTTCTCCAAAACGCGAACCCACAGCTCAAATATTTTGGCTTTGGCTTTGGCATTCAGTATTTCTTAGGCTACAATATATATCGAAAAACGGATTATTTCAACGTATTTCCCAAACCGTTCACTATACGTGTATTAAATTTCATATTTTTCTATGCTATAGTTTTCGCGGTACGAAGCAGAGGAACTGGAGGAACGGAAATTTTTTAAACAGCGGCGGTACTTATGAAAATAAGTACTGTGCATACAAAATTAAAGAAAATCAATTATTACTTTCCTTATATACATAATGTATAAGGAAAGTATTGTGACGGGGTCGAAAATTCGAAATCGAGTTTTCGACTGGAGAACACGTTTCACGCATCCCTGATCACGAATCAAACACTTTTGAAGTGATGTTTGTGTGTGTGTGTGTGTGTATGAAAGTATGTGTGTGTGTGTGTGTGTGTGTGTGTGTGTGTGTGTGTGTGTGTGTGTGTGAAAGTATGTGTGTGTGTGTGTGTGTGTGTGTGTGTGTCAGTGAGCCTTTGGAGACGATAACTGACGAACGAATGGACCGATTCGAACCACAATCCGTAAACACTGGAAGCTTATTGTTTTCATACGTAATCGAATGGTCAGAACCTCCCTAAATTTTCGATTAAAATTTTGAAAAAATCGTCAAAAAATCAAAACCACTAATAAAGTTACGCAAATAGACATTTCTTATGTAATTTTTCATTAGAAAACGATTGACATATATTTTAGAACGCTAACATGAACCGTTCTTGAGATATTGCCCATTTTTCAAAAAAATTATTAAAAAGTCATATTAAATGAAAAAAAAATATTTCCTATTGAGAAACATGTTCACTTTTCATATGTAATACCATGCGATAAATTGGGTGACATAATTCTCGTGGATCTAACTCGTTCCATTCATGAAAAAAGATACTTTGAGTAATACTTTTGAACGCCAATAGTCATTTATTTGCTGTAAGAACAACTTATTTCTTCGTCCATAACGCTTGGCGAGATTTTGGCGACGAATTTGGCGGAATGTCGCCAACTTGGCGACTTTTTAAAATGTTGCCAAATTAACAAAAATCTCACCAAATGGATAAAAATGACGCTAAATCAATGAAAATGACGACTAATTGTCAAAAATTCAATATCTTGGAAAGAATATTAGTATCTACAGTAAGAAAAACCTATGTTTTTACTGTAAAAGTAGTAAATTCATTACATTATATAAGGAAAGTCATGTGCTGCCCACATCAGATTTTTCATTATTAATTCAACACAGCTACTTTTACAAGAATACTTTTCTTTGTCACGTATACATTTTTTGTCACATATCTTTTCTCTTTATAATTACCTATGAAGTATTTTTGTAGTTTGTATACCAAGTCAAATTATCACAAATTTCTGAAAACCCCTTTATTACAAGTATCACAAATCCATAATTGTTTTTGTTTTCAGTACAATGGTTAAAATGTAGTTTTGATGTTTAATAAAACATATTTAATACTGCTAGTATTATTATAACGCTATATTACATGTTAATTAGCATTGATACGATCGATATTAGTGGCAAGAAATTTATAAACTATGTTTTTGCCAAATTGTTTTTTTAAACATCAATAAGCGCAGGATCAGCTACACATGAGCTTATATGATGCATAATATTTCCTTTCTTGATGAAAAAATATTTACTACATACATAAAAAATTTTCTTAAGGAAATTATCACTACCGTATTAAATGAATCGATTTCTCCACAAAATTTTTTGGCAAATAAAAAGTTTCAACTCATTAACTTTAAATCTGATCATAACACGTTGAATTTATTAGCTCACCAGGAATGAGTTTTCGTCCAATAAAGACTATTTTAGAAATTTAGTAATTTTATTTTACTAAATATTTGAGGAGAAATGGTTCATAAGATTTCCACTTTACACTTACATAGTAGTGCAAAATACAATATTAATGTATAGCAAAACTAGCGGATATGGCTGACGTTGCTCTTGATTTAAAATGATCTTTATGCACATTGTGCAAATTTTAAATGCAGTCATTACCGTATTACCGTAATCTGATATTCCACGGCCATAACTGGTAAAGCAATAACAAAAGTTTAATACTCATGGCGGTAAAAGTAAAAAGTTAAAACTTCATATTAAACAAGAAAGATCAATCATGAATAATCATTGATTATGGAACACTTTCCAACTGAAATGCAATTTCATTTAAAATTTCTCAAAAATGTGATACATTCTGTGGTGATAACTTTTACACTATCACAGTACTACAGTAATTTATTATACCTAAATATTTAAAACTCTATCGCAATATAAATCATCTGATTCTCTATGCAAAATCAATGAAAATTTCATTCATTTAACTTGTATTCCAGACACCAGAGCTAAATAATTTTGTGTGAAAAAAAATCAGCAATTCTGGTTTAACTCACATTACAATCGCTTGAGATATTTGCATTCTGCATAAGTTAAAATTAGGCTTCGTTGAAGAAATAATAAAAGTTTAGGGATCATTTAAAATCACAACTATTGTAATTGCGTAGGCGCGGAATTTAGATACACAGATAATACCCAGATACATAGATAATATATATGTGTGTGTGTGTGTGTGTATTCAAAGTATTGGAATCGTGTCGAAGATCGGAACTCGAATTTTCGATGGATCTACACGTTTTGGGACTTCTAGAACACGAAGAAACTATTTTTAGGTAGACGTATGTGTGTGTAACGGTGTATCGGTGTGTTTTTCTGTGTGTCTGTGAGGATATTGCATCCACTCTAACTGAAAAACTAATGAACAGAATTTCATAAAATTTGGTAGGTAAGTTTTTTTGTGGGAAAACCTGATGTTCATTAGATTATAGTACGATTCGTAATAAAAGAATCTGCTTTCTTTGCAAAATGGCCGGCAACAATTGTCTTTATCCACTCTATCTAAAAACTAATGGACCAAATTTAACAAAATTTAGTGTATAATATTTCAGTAACCTGCAAGTGATTTGTATACCAAATTTAATAAAATTTGGTATATAAATCCCTTGTAGGTTATTCTAGTACGATTTGGGAAAAAGGAACGGGCTGTTTTTGCGAAAAGGCCCGCAAAAATCGTTAAATATAAAAATAAAAGACTGAGTGTGCTCAATTATATCAATAAATTCCTATTTTATACGTTATTTTTGACAACAAAAAGAATGAGACTAACCCCATTACTCTAGAACTAGCCGTTCTTGAGATATTTTAGTTTTTTCGGGTTTTCGCTACGCCACCTTTGACAATAAGTCCAGCTATCAAATGAGAACCAAATTTAAGCTTAACGTGCAAATTCAATGTCATTTAAAATACTTATAGCTGTTATTTTGTGCAGATAAACTGAAATTATTATTGAAGAAATAAAGAGATCGTGAATATGAGTCTGTAGGAAAAGACATGTGCTGCCCACATCAGAATTTTTAACAACATTGCAACAATGATTTATAGAAGTGAACGGGGATTATTTACAGGCCATTTCGAAAAAAATGTATGATCTATATTTAAAGATCCACCAAATTTTTGTAGAATAAAATGTTCTACAAATTTAAGCTGTGTACCAAATTTAACCCTGGACGTGGAAAGTGCAAAGGACCTAGGAAAGTGCATTAAAAATGCCGTCAAATAAGTATATCATGAAGAGTTATATAAAATGTAAAAAAAAATTGAAAAAGTTTTATCTACCAAATTTATTTTAAAATGGGAAGCCTCTCTCATATACAAAACAATTAAACTTTGGAAAGATATTTATTATATAATATATCTACTTTTTATTTCTGGGGGATATCCCAAAAGTCAGAATTTAATTGAATTTGTTTTTCTACCTTTATTAAATAATTTTTAATTAAAAAACTACCTAACATATTTTACTGAATTTTTTTTTATATATTTTAGGGGACATTGTAAATATTTCCTAAAAATTTCGAAGCTATTTGTGTATTTAAAATTAGCTTAAAAAATGTTTGAAAAATTAGGTCCCATAGGGTTCAATGCATTTCATTTTTTCAACTCGGTTTCAATAAAAAACTAATTGGGTGATATTATTTATTTATATTCCCATAGGTCCTACCGACCGTCTCAAAAACATACTGAAATTTCATTTTGATAAAGTCATTTTTACGGCAGTTATCGTGCTAACGGACAGACAGATAGACAGAATGAACAGTCATAAACTCTTTTCAACTATGTTGAAAACTGTTAAAAACGTCAATATCGTTTGAGACAATAATTGAGGTGGCGATGTGGTACAAGAAGTAGTTCTGCATTTTATGCATTGTATGCATTTCTATGTTGAAAGGCTTAAAATATTTATTACAACCCTCAATTTTGTAAAAATAAATTACTACCGCAATGACATTTATAACTAAATATAGAATATTCCTACGTATTCAATTTTTTTTTACCTTTCAATTTATTTTTGTCTTCAAATATTTCGTACCCTATCCTACAATTATGGACAAATATTGAAAATTTATACTCCTAATTTGGGAACCCTTAATTGAAAAATAATCAAAATTATATATACCAAATACTACGTTTTTTACTGTGCGAACTAATCATAGCGACTACATTACTAACACTAGCGTCAACTAAATATAATTCTAAAATCATTATGGCATTTGTAAGCGAATGATTCAGGAATTTTATTTCCTTTCTAACTTCATGATAAAGCAGTTTATGCATTAAATTAATTTTAAGGAAATAGAGTAAATTAAAAGAAACCGCCTTCAGCATAAACAGGTGTAATTTAATTTTGCTAATCAGCAACATTTGTTTTATCATTTTCTTCAAATAAGTTTTCGGATAAAAAAAAATTGTCTGCATAATACAATTTTCATGGAATAGTTTTTTTATTAGTATTTATACAATCCCTTCCCAAAGCCTACAAACTTGATATATATATATATATATATATATATATATATATATATATATATATGTGTGTGTGTGTGTGTGTGTGTGTGTGTGTGTGTGTGAGATCTTGAGTCAGATCATCGTTTCGAGCATCTGTCATACCGTGTCAATTCTGAAATTATGTCTGTGTATGTGTACCTGTATATTTGTGAGAGACTCTGTTCAGGGAGTGTTTAAAAGAATAACTAAACTTGAATAATAAATAGAGCAATTAGTAAACTTGAATAATAATTAGTGAAGTTGAATAATAATTAGAACAATCAACTGAAACTCTAATAACTTATAATGACAGCAGGAGTGAAACAGTGAATGGTTACTTAAATCACTTCATATTAAAATCGCCACAGTCATTGATGTATGATTTAACGAAATTAAATGTTTAAAATATATTATCTATTCACATGATTTAAATTGGAAATCAACTGTGTTTACTTTTCAATAATTTAACTATTTACGTTTGAATTTTTATTTTACTTTTAAATAATTAAAGTTACAAAATACCTTGATTCAATTATTCAGAAAAAAAATTCCTTGATTTCATATAAATCAAAACCCGAAAATATCGTGATTATGTCCACTGACAAGTAGTGCAAAAAGAAGAAATATAAATCATGCATAAAGCGTTAATAAGGGAACACTTCTCAATTGAAAGCAATTTTATTTAAACATCTATAAAATGTGAAATATTCAGCGCTGATATTTTTTTAAAATATCACAAAACTACAGTTTATTATACTTGAACACTTAAAACTTCATCAAAAAGCACAATGCCAGTTACACAAAATTAACTTTATTCAAACGACGTCATCGAAATATAAATCAAAGGCCTCTCTATATAAAATTAATTAATATTACATTCATATAACTTATGATTCAATTTCCAGAACTATATAATTTTGCTTGATAAAATTCTTGTACAACCCAGCAATTCTTGTACAACTCATATTCCAATCGCTTATTTGTTTACTTTATGCATACTATAGTTTAGAGTTAAAATTAAACTTCGTTGTAGGAATAATTAAAATTCAGGTATCATTCAAAATAAAAAATAATGTGGTTGCTTTTGCACATAATTTAAATACACAGATAATACGCAAAATTAAAGCGGTTTTATGACGGATGCGACATTAAATAAAAATTTAAATGATCTGTAAACATCAGCCGTAACATCGGAAAAATAGAAGCCATATTTTATTTTGAGTTACTAGGGTGTCATGATATCTTCATATATCATGGGTTGAAGGCCCAGACCACACGACCAACCCAGGGGTTTATGGTAACAAATTGTGTGGCCGGGTCATATATCATGGGTGTAATTATTATTTCAATATTAATTAAAAAAAATATTAACATATTTTAGTGTTTATGATTTTGGTTATTGGGTTTGTCTGTCTGTGAAAAAAAATCAGCAAAATATGTTAATATTTTTTTTAATTAATATTGAAATAATAATTACACTCATATATCATGGGTGTAATTATTATTTCAATATTAATTAAAAAAATATTAACATATTTTGCTGATTTTTTTTTCACACATTATATGTAATAATTTGATTTTTTTTTAAATTTTCAAAGCAATTTGTGAATTTTAATTCCGCGTAAGAAATGTTTGAATAATTAGCCCCCATAGGGTTCAATGTATTTCATTTTGCCAACCCTGGTTAAATTATACACTAATTGGGTGATATTATTCATTTTCATTCCAAACCATCCCACACGCCGTGTCAACAACATTGTGAAATTCCATTTCGATAAAGTCACATTTATGGCAGTTATGTGAACAGATAGACAGACAGACAAACCCAATAACCAAAATCATAAACACTTAAAACTAAATTTGAAAATATGTACTAGATCAAGAAATGCATTTTGTCAGTACAAAGTATCAAAAGAAACGCATTCATCAGAACAAAGACAGACATTTTTAGCACTTTCCAAACAACGAAGAATACATAAAAACAATACACATTCTCAAGCGTTTTAGTTGATTTAATTACTTTAACCGCAGTCCCTTAATTAGTTTCTTCATTTCAGTAGTTGGATTTTGCTCCGCTCTTTTCCGCTTCTATTTCCAATGCATAAGTGCGACTAAAAATACTAATTGACTGTTGGTCTCTAATTTAATGTCTTTTTTGCTTTACCATTGTTTTGTAAGTGCGGAAAGTTCCATAATAATTTACCGGGTTTCTGAATGCTTAGCTTAATTGAGATTCATTTAGGCGTTTAGCACGCTGTTTGTTTTGTACATTAAAATGAAGATTTTTATTTTAACCCCTTAAGCTTTCTGTAGTCTTCGTTTGGATTAAAAGGTTAAGTATTGCGAATATTGTTCACGTCGCGGAATATTTTATTTTTGAGTTTTGAGTGGTTTTCCAAGCATTAATTTCAACACAGCAAAATAATTGATAAGAGTATGGTAAAGCTCAGTATGTTACCTACTACACCATTTTAGTCAAGTAAGGAATGACTAGAACTAATTTTGAAATCCCTCTTCCGAAATAAAGCCAAAAGAAGATGCGTAAGTTAAGTGTATTACATTATTTAAGTTTGGACACCAATTGATATTTTAAACATAGTTTCACCTGCAGTCGATGATTAAACCTACGCTTTATGTTTCGGTTACGATGATTGGTAAACGTGGAAACACTTTCATATTGCAAAAGCGATACATAAAGAAAACAACTATTTCTTATATTTCAAAGGTTTGTTCAATGGATAAAAATATAAAATATCAACAGCCGTAGATATATATTTAGTATATCATTTTGATGTATACGAAATGAAACTTAGAAAAATGTTTATATGAGGGAAATCGTTTGTTAAATTTTCAGTCTTTTGAATCAACTGAATTTGCTAATCCATTTTTAACACTTTCCAAAATAGTTGGAAAGTGTTTATGACTTTGGTCATTCTGTCTGTCTGTCCGTTCGTACAATAACTGCCATAAAAATGACTTTATCAAAATCAAATGTTAGTATGCTGGTGAGGCGGTCCGGGGGACAAACAGGAATAAAAATGAATAATATCGCACAATTTGTTTCGGATATAACCCGGGTTGAAAAAATAAAAAACATAGCTAATTGCTTCTAAAATTTTAGGATATATTCAAATGATCACATAAAATGTGTAAAAAAATTCAACGAAATATAGTGAGTAGTTAAAAAAAATTGAAATAATAATTACATGATGCTGTTGCTCAATTTTTCGGACGAGTCGGACGGTCTGGGTCTTCAACACTCATGATATATGAAGAGATCACATGACTCATTATAAATTAAAAAATGATGGCATCAATTTTTTTTGCGTTTGGAGTTCATGATATTTAAAGATTGCTTAATTTTTTAAGTAGTTTTGCATCCGTTATAAAACCGCTATTTTTTGTGTATTATCTGTTGTGTATTATCTTTTGTGTATTATCTGTTGTCTAAATTCTGTGCTAGCACCAACAAGAAAGATCAATCATGCATAAGCATTGATTACGAAACACTTTCCAACTGAAATGCAATTTCATTTTAAAATTTTTAAAATGTGATACATTCAGTGGTGATATCTTTTACATTATCACAGTACTACAGTAATTTATTATACTTAAATATTTAAAACTGTATCGAAATATAAATCATCTGATTCTCTATGCAAAATCAATGAATATTTCATTCATATAACTTGTATTCCAGACTTCAGAGCTAAATAATTTTGTGTGAAAAAATTTCAGCAATTCTTATGTAACTCACCATACAATCGCTTCAGATATTTGCATTCTGCATAAGTTAAAATTAAGCTTCGTTGAAGAAATAATAAAAGTTTAGGGATCATATAAAATCACAACTATTGTAATTGCACAGGCACGGAATTTAGATACACAGATAATACACAGATACACAGATAATATATGTGTGTGTGTGTGTGTGCCTGTGTGCATGTATTCAAAGTATTGGAATCTTGCCGAAGATCGGAACTCGAATTTTCGAAGGATCTACACGTTTTTGGACTTCTAGAATACGAAAAAACTATTTTTAGGAAGACGTCTGTGTGTGTAAGAGTGTATCTGTGTATGTTTCTGTGTGTCTGTAAGGATATTAGATCCATTCTAATTGAAAAACTAATGGACCGAATTTTATAAAATTTGGTAGGTATGTTTTTTGTGGGAAATCCTGAAGTTCATTAGATTATAGTACGATTCGTAATAAAAGAATCTGCCTTCTTTGCGAAATGGACGGCAGAAATTGCCTTTATCTACTCTAGCTAAAAACTAATGGAACAAATTTAACAAAATTTGATGTATAATACTTCCATGACCTACAAGTGATTTATATACCAAATTTAACAAAATTTTGGTGCAGAAATCATTTGTAGGTTATTCTAGTACGATTCAGGAAAAAGGAACGGGCTATTTTTGCGAAATGGCCCGCAAAAATCGTTAAATATAAAAATAAAGGACTACGTGTGCTCAATTATATCAATTAAATTCCTATTTTATACGTGATTTCTGACAACAAAAAGAATAAGACTAACCCTATTACTCTAGAACTAGCCGTTCATGATATATTCTAGTTTTTTCGCGTTTTCGCTACGCCACCTTTGACAAAAAGTCCAGCTATCAAATTAGAACCAAATTTAAGTTTAACGTGCACATTCAATGTCATTTAAAATATTTATAGCTGTTATTTTGTGCAGATAAACTGAAATTATTATTGAAGAAATAAAGATATCGTGAATATGAGTCTGTAGGGAAAGACATGTGCTGCCCACATCAGAATTTTTAACAACATTGCAACAATGATTTATAGAAGTGAACGGGGATTATTTATAGGCCATTTCGAAAAAAATGTATGATCTATATTTAAAGATCCACCAAATTTTTGTAGTATAAAATTTTCAACAAATTTAAGCTGTGTACCAAACTTCAACTCTCTAGGACGTAGGAAAGTGCATTAAAAATACCATCAAATAAGTATATCATGAAGAGTTATATAAAATTAAAAAAAAAAATTGAAAAATTGTTATGTACCAAATTTACTTTTAAATGTGATGTCTCTCTCATATGAAAAATGATTAAAATCTTGGAAAGATATTTATTATATAATATATCTCTTTTTTCTTTCCGGAGGATATCCCAAAAGTCAGAATTTAATTGAATTTATTTTTTCCCTGTATTAAATAATTTTTAATTATAAAAATACTTAACATATTTTACTGAAATTTTTTACATATATTTTATGGGATAATGTGAATATTTCCTAAAAATTTCGACGCAATTTGGAATTTTAAATTTGCTTAAAAAATGTTTGAAAAATTAGGTCCCATAGGGTTCAATGTATTTCATCTTTTCAACCCGGGTTCAATAAAAAACTAATTGGGTGATACTATTTATTTATATTCCCATAGGTCCCATAGACCGTCTGAAAAACATACTAAAATTTCATTTGGATAAAGTCATTTTTACGGCAGTTATGGTGCTAACGGACAGACAGACAGACAGACAGAATGAACAAAGTCATAAACACTTTTCAACTATGTTGAAAAGTGTTAATAAAACATTTTTTTTATTATTATAAGGTCACCAAATTTTGATTACCTTTACAACGAAGCCTAATTTCAACTGCTGCAGAATGTAAACAAATCAAAAAACTGTAAGGTGAGTTGTATAATAATTGCTGAATTTTTTTACACAAAATTATTTAGATCTAGAGTCTGGAATATAAGTTATTTAAATGATATAAATGATCATTGATTTTAGATAGAGAAACAAATTTTGATGAAGTTTTAAGAATTCAAGTATAAAAAGTTACTGTAGTACTGTGATAATTTAAAACTGTCTCCTCTGAATGTATCACATTTTAGAGATGTTTAAATAAAATTGCATTTCAACTGGAAAGTGTTTCATAAACAAAACTTTATACATGATTGATATTTTTTGCTTATGAACGTCCAATTTCTTATACAAAACACGTTTTTATTTTCTCATGCCATGTAAAATAGAATAGAGAAAGTATTGATTTTACGAATTTAAGATGTTGATGCCAATATATGTTTTAAGTCTTCCTTATCACGTTTTGACAATTTTTGGAGTGATGTACCTCTGTCTGTATGTCAGATATTGTGCAGTCGATTTCTTGTGTACACTATAGCAGCGACAAATATTAATGGATTTTCACGAAACTTTATATCTGGCTTTGTAGTAAAAATTCTAGAAGTAGATAGAATTTTTTTAAATCCGATGGAAAACTTCATTCGAAATTTTGCATTTTCTTAACATAGCAGAATAGAACACAATTTGACATAATTATGCTTAGAAGGGTTATTTCTGGTTCAATGATAGAGAGTCGATACATTTTTTTTTGTTCGTGATGTCATTAGACAAGTTATCATCCGTGGGATATACATTGTCCAGTATGGTCCTTTAAAAAAGTGAAGTATAACACGGTATAGATATAATCATTTGGATTCGCAATACCGATTTTTCAAATTCTTTCCTGTGAAATTTGAAAAAGAAATCTCTTATTAGAAAATCGAGTTAAGCCACACTTCCAATTAATATTAAAAGAGAGCAAACAGACCTTATTTCTGAAATTTGCCTGCCTTAGATTTTATGTTACTTCTCCCCTTTCTAAGTAATATCTTAAATTATCTTGTCTTATATTCCAATCTTTTGAATAACTTAGTAGTAGAAAACTGGGATTGCTGCATGGAACAAACCTATTTCATTTTGTTCTCTTTTAAAAATTGCTTCCCACCCTATATTAATTTGAAATAAGTGTTATTAGGATGTTGATATCTTCGGCATTGCTGTTGCATTTGAATCGGTGTATTTCATTTAGTATTTCAATAGTTTAATTTGCATTCACACTTTTTCTGCTTGTAAATACTTTAAAGTAAAATAATTTCACTAGAAAATATGTTAGTGCAATGATGCCAGGGGTTTAAAGCAACCCTAGTACGACTGGCACGGATTCAGTGGACTTTAAGATATTGAATACCAATGTTGATTCGGATGGCCAATGATCATGCAGGTAGCTAGCCTGGAGGATAATCATATTATCAGGTGGATAAACATAGTATCAGGAGGATAACCTGAGGTAATTAACAGAGTGTGTCTCAACTCAAATTTCTCTTATCAGAATCTTTTCTGAAGCATCGTGTTACTTATTCATTTTGTAAATTTTACAAAAAAATTCTGAAAAATGTGCATTATTGTTCCACATGATCACAAATATAGCACGTTACCCCTCGTTTTAGTTTGAAGATTTTTTTGATTGATACCAAGTTTAATAATGGAAACACCGGGTGTTACTTCCCTTCCCCACGGAGCGAGGCCACGGCGACTTTTCTGCGAATTTTCGCGGCGCATTTTTGCGAACTTAAAAAACATATATATAAATTCCTCATGAGTTTTAAACCACTCCGATATTTATATTGCGATATCAAAATATTGACGTGCTATCCAACGTTAATCATTTAGCAGCATCTCCTAAATATATCACACTACTTCAGAAAAGAAAATAATTTCATAAACCCATCGGTCGATTAATTACAATTTTTCCAAGGCATGCCTTAGAATTTTTGAACGAATCTAGAGATTCCCCACTACGGTTCAGGCCCTCTTCCGGAGTTGTTCTAGCTACTGAGGGCACTCATAATGGGAAAGGAGCATTTCTCCCTAATGAGGCCACTCCAACGTGTCCGCTGTTATCTCATACTTTAAATGCGGAGGATATTTTCAGCAAGCAGTGAAGTATTAATATACAATTATTATGTTGCGCTATACAACTGGCTTGCTCACGAATGTAAAAATAATTGAGTGCGGGACGATTTTTATTCAAAACAAGCATTTCGGAACTTGATTTGTTTTATTTTCATCTCCATTTGTATTATTTATACAGTGGGTGTAAACTTTGAAGCCGGGTGACGCCGGGAAATTGGTTCCAGTTTTAGATTATTTCGTTGATCTTGAACCTAAGACAAATCACATAAGGCTAAAACCTTCTAGATCGAGTAGAAGTACTTTATCATTTTGAAAAGTGGCTTTGCATTTCTTGATTTCCTTTTGCATCGTCACCCCTAATTTGAATTTTCAAAACTTTTATTTTTACTTTGACCTTCAAGCTGAGACGGATATAATAAGATCAAAATTCAGATTCAAGCTAAAGTGGAAGAGATCGATAACTAAGCAAAGTATCTTTGAGTATTTTTAATATTCCCTTGCACCGTCACACCTATTTCGATTTTTTTTTAATTTTGTATTTTTCCATGGGTCTCGAAGCTGAAAAAATCGAATGTCATTAAAAATGGGATTAGAGTTATAGAGGATGTGTTCGGTAATTTTGATATATCATCCCCACACATACTCAGACACTCTGGCAGTTCAGTGCATATTATAATATATTAGAAGTTATAACGCAACCAGTAAACGCTAACAAATCAGGATGTTTTGTTTTCTATCTATAGGGAAAAGACATTAGCTGTACTCTTGAAAAATAAGCACGCTAAGATAAGCAAGAAGTTGGATAACAGTTTTGCTGGATAATTTTAGGACGCAGCTTAATAAAAGATAACCAGATAGCAAAGAGCATTTTTTGGTAGATATGTCCCTGGTATGTTTTTAATAATAAAAGGCATATATGAGAAGAAGATTAATGATTGGCATCTTTTTTTTTTTAAATATTTCGCATCATTGAGTTTAATTTCGACCGTAACTTTGGAAAACTATCATTTCTATATTGATAAGGATTTTTTTTTTATTTACTTTAAAAATTATTTCATAAATATTTAAAGAATATGAAAATAATTAAACTGGTCCACACTGCATACTTCAATATTAATAAAAATGTATACATTTCCTAAATTATATTATTATTGGCATTGTATACATTATATTATATTATATTAATGAAAGTTTTGTAATTGGGTTATAAATTCATCCCTCCTTATATAGTATATTTAAATGATTTCATAATCCCTAAACACGAATGATTTTTTTTAAATAGTGTGGCATACAATTATAGAAGGTGCACTAAAAGTGGTGATAAGATATTATTTTTATTAAAAAGGTAATATTTATATGCGTTCGTGCAGTAGTATAGTAGTCATGCTCGCAAAAACCACCAGTTGTGTGTAGTCTGCTTTCAACCTGTAAGTAATATAATTATGATACATAAATATTAAAGCTCACCACTCTGAAATGATGAATGACAGTTATTTTGTATCCACAAATAAAAGTTATGTATTTGTGGCATTTGATACCAAATTTGTTATATATTGAAAACATCCAGATTGTGATTCTATTTTATCTCGTATCATAATTTCGTTTGAACACTTATTTAATTGCCAGAGTTTAAACAATGGAGTTTAAGAGAATAATATAAATATCGTGTGGGTTGATTAAAAGTTTGCAAATTGGGTGGTTGATTGAAAATACACTACCCTACAAAGAAAATTCAACAAGGCTTTGGTCGTATAATTATGCAAATTGCAAGACACACGCAGCTGGCCGATGCATGCAAATGATCTGAAATGCAAGTAGGTCACGTGATTAGAGCGCGGGAAGAAAGGGATGTAAACGGCAGATGAGCCAACAGTTGTTACTGTCTGTCGCGTATGGAAACTCGTTTTCCAAGTTGTTTTTCACTTCGAATAGAGTTTCGCCCAGTAAAGAGCACCAGGCGCGAAGCGCCTTTAATCTCCAATATCTAGGTGTGGTTCTTATCTTCATACTGTGGCATTATTTCATTGGTCCATAGTTGGAGTTTCGAGGTTTTTGATTTCATGTTTTTATTATTTGTCCTAGCTCCTAGTGTGGCAGTTTGTTGCACATTTAGAGTTTAAGCAGTTTGGGGGGTTGATGCAGATCTGAGGGTTAACTAGCATTTTAGCAGTTTAGGATTTTGTAGAAAAGCAAAGATCGCTAGTTTTGTTTAATATCAACTGATTAAGGTGGGACATTCCTAGTACTGAATAAAATACATGTATTGTTAAATAGATGCCTGACCGATGATGCCAAAGTACATTTCAGCAGTTGGACGATCGTGTGAGGGAGAATCATTTTAAGCCGACGTACGGTTGGGTGGTCGTACCAGCATATCACAGCTGAAACACGCGTAGATGCGTTCCCTGTGCGAATAACTTGGAGAAGATGGATTTCAGAATGGCATGTAAATCGTTGCAATGATACAGGTCCATCCGGACGTACGCCAGCACGCGTAAAATCGACGCATTCGAAGGCATGCGGCGGTGGCCTCACAAATGACAATTACAGAATTTGCAGGGTACATTGGGTGTTCCAATATCAGCGACGGCAATTTCTTAACGATTTGCCGAAAACGATTTGCACTCACACCGTCCTTTACGAAGACTGCCACTGACGACAAGCCATCGACGTGAGAGATTGCAATGGTGTCGGCCTCTTGGACAGCTGAATGGTACAGGATAGTATTCAACGACGAGTTTCGGTTCTGTTTGTCTAATGACAGTCGCAGTGTGAGAGTCTGGAGACAACGTGGAAACAGATTCAACGCTGCTGCGACTGTTGAATGCCATACTGTCCGACAACACGGGGATTTATTGGTTTGGGGTGCCGTTCATCTCTGATTCGTACCAAATGCATAATGACGGCACAACGATATGTGGATGAAGTGCTGCGGCCGGTTGCTCAACCCTATTATCAGCGGTTGCAAAATGCATCCAGCAAAAAATTCGTGACTGCACACGGCAACCATCAGCAGATAAGTCTTGCAATTTATCCGGGTGCTTCCTTGGTCTCGGTTGTCTCCAGATATCTCACCCATCGAACATGTATGAGACGTGATTGGTCGTCGTTTGACTGCTCTGCCCCCGCCTCAGAAAGAGGATTACCTGTGGAAGATGGTTGAAGGCATATAGTCATCCATCTTTCTATATGCATGCTCATTGCATTTGTTCTCCAAAGAGTTACTACTTGTATCGCCTCAAGAGGGGGTTTTACTGCCTATTGATCACCCTGTCTATGCCAATACTGTATTGTATTATCCTTCTGGAATTAACGTCATTTATTTATATATCACATCTCTCTCTGTTTCCTTTATCATCCCCCTCTAAAAGCTCTTTCATGGTGTTGCATTTTCTGTGTCGGCTAGTGTATCATAATTATTTGAGGAATATATATGGGAACAGCTAGTGTTATTCAAGTCAGATCTGTTTGTTCTCATTTGACACAATGGAAATGTGTAGCAATTTGTCTATTTATGTTTTATAATATTTAAATTAAAGTACCGTATTTATTAGTAGCAGTAATAAGTCAATAAGTAAAATACAATTTGTGCGAAGGATGAAAATTCGAACACCGTATTTAAGCACAAATAACACAATAATGCAACATACAGCTGTTATTGTGTTATTTATACAGTTTTCCTTATAATTCGCATAATGTGCATTTTGCTTATTGATTTCTTCGACTACAACGTATCCTACTTTTCATTTTATCATGGATTCCAAATTCAAGGTCAATTCCTCTTGTGAACTTCAGGTTTGTTGGTTCCTGGTACTGACGAAAGCGATGCAGCGTATCCTCGAACCATCTGTATGCTCTATTGTGCTATTTGTGTTTATATACGTTGCTACTCTTGAGTTTTCCTTAGTTGAGTTTTCCTTAGTTGAGTTTTCCTTAGAAGCAATATGTATTTTCTCCAAATTGTAGAACAGGATACAGAATATATGAAGACACAAATAAATTGATAAGTAAGATAAATTTGAATCTATTTTAATTTGAATTGCACTAATATATTTTTCTGCAAAATTAACAGTTTAAAAGCATATTATGTAATACAATATACGACGTTTTCCATAAAGCTACATAGAATGCAGTTGAACTTATCTTACCTCAGCGCCACCTGGATTATTGGCTTAAACAATTTTGGCATTTTGCCAACACTAAGTTTAAACCTTTCTCTTTATCCCTGTGAGTGCCTCCATAGCATTATCCCTTTTACAAAGAAATGTCATTCAAATTCATGTATTTCCAGTCTTACGCTAAATTTGATATGACTGTGCACCCACAACATAACTAACAAGAGGTTTTTTGATGGTTATTTTGCTGGCTGCAAGAACTGTTCTTATTGAGGGGACACATAGCGATTTCTACACACATAATGGTTAATCAATTGTTAGAATGGAAAAATTTAGTTTGGCAATTCTCAGTGGAAAGAACATAAGCCCAAACATCATCCTCATCCGAAACGTAAATTTATACATAAAAATAGACTTGAAGCCAGATTTTGAAACTGGATCATAAAAAATAAAATGCATAATTAAAACAAAATTTAAATTAAAGTTTAAAACTGGCTGGAAATGTTTTTTTTTTTCTACTTTTCATCTTCAAAGTACCACTTCATGTTGAATTAAAATACTAAGCCCCTATATGTTACTATCCAATGTATATCTTGATATAGTCGGAAAAAAATACCCTAAAATATATTAAATTCGTTAATATAGATACTTTAACAGTGTAGAATGAAAAAGTAACTTTAAATTAAGAAATGTAGCATTTGAGTATTCAAAATAAAATAATTCTACCATCTATATAGTTCCTTAAGATAGTTTTTATATACTCAGGTCTCATTAAAGAAATTGAAAATGTTTTTGTGGACTTTATTTCGAAACACTTTTTATAAGCGGCAGCAATACCATTATTTTCACTTCAGAATCCTTTTCATTTTAATCTCAGACTTCTATCCACCTCTTTCGAAAATAAGTTAAAGCAATATAATGGTGAATTCATGCTCTTGGTGAATGCAAATTGAATTTTTCGGGAAATTTTTCATTGTTTAATCTATGAGTTATATTTGAGGGCAAAAAGTTTAAGAAATCTTAAATGTTGTAGTTAAAGATGTGTTGCTTTTTCGTCTTACATAATAAAGGAGAATGCCTTTCTATCTGTCTGGGCAGTCTGTAGCGGAAAATTTAGTGTGATCATTAAATTTGGTACACAGATACATCAGGACACGGATAGTTGTACTTTGACATTAATTTTTTAAATTTCGATTTTTTGTATCATATCCATTTGAAAGTAATAGGTTAATCAGTTGCGATGGGCGGATTCTTTGCATCCAGGAAGAACTTTGGAAGAGAGATTTCGAATATTTTTTTTACTTTCCCTGCAATACATGGTAATGTATAGGGAAAGTATTGGAATCATATCGAAAATCGCAACTCGAGTTTTCGACGGATCTACACGTTTCGAGACCTCTAGAATCCGAAAAAACTATTTCAGCGTGACGTCTGTGTGTATGTATGTGTGTATGTGTGTCTGTGTGTCTGTCCGTCTGTCTGTCTGTGCAGATTTTTATACACTCTAACTAAAATACTAATTGACCGAATTTCATAAAATTTGGTAGGTAAGTCATTTATGGACGAATCTGGTGCTGATTAGTTTTGAGTACGATTCGGGTTAAAAGAACCCGCCTTTTTTTGTGAAATGGCCTGCAAAAGCTTGTATAAACTGTAGCTGAAAATTTAATGTACCGAATTTCACAAAATTTAGTAGATAAATCGCTTGTGGGTCACCCTGGTGCTGATTAGATTTGGTACGATTCGAAAAAAAATAACCTGATTTTCTGCGAAATAGCCCGCAAAAATCGACAAAATCTATAATAAAAAACCATGTATAATGACATATATCCATTAAATCCTTGTTTTATACGTAATTTTTAATTAAGAAAAGAATTAGACCAATCCCATTACAATAGGACTAGCCGTTCTCGAGATATTTTAGTTTTTTCGTATTTTTTCTATGCTACCTTTGAAAATAAGTCCAGTTACCAAACGAGAATGAAAATTGAATTAAAATTGAATTAAATTTAATTAAAATAAAGAGAACATGGATATAAGTCTGCAGGGAAAGTCATGTGCTGCCCACATCAGATTTTTATGCTTTGAGAGGAAGTAGCAAATGTCTGATCACAGATGGAAGCCATTTATTTGGTTTCGAGTTTTTTATAAGTTGTCAAAATTGAGTATTGGGAATATAAAAAACGTTGTTTTGCGTAAGATATGGACAATTCTGATTCCCATTTTGTGATTGATGAGACCAAGAGGAACCTTATGCTGTTTTCGATTTTGATGTTTACGACGAAACGGCATGTTAGCCACTGTTTTATGACAGTCCTGGTCTGGAAAGTCATGACCCCAATAAGTACACGTCATGCAAATTGCATTTGTGGTTGGAGCAAAATATCCTAGAGCCAAGAATTAAACCAAGCTTCACTGGAAACTGAAAGAACCAATAATGTAAAGATACGGCATCGCGCTGAGGAGCATCCAATGAAAGCAAGGAGGGCGCATCTGAATCCCAGGCAAAATGATGTGTCTACAAAGAGGAAAGTCAACGAGTGTGTAATATTTTGATATTCAAAAGTGTAAAGAGAGTCGTAATTTAACAAAATGATTGTTCAAAAGTTAAGGAGGAGAGTCGTGTTCTTAAGCAGTGTAGTAGTTATTTATTTTGAGGAGTGAAAGTTTTATAGAAAAAGAAGAAGTATAACTCCAAATGTCAGAAAAACATCGGAAAATATGAGAGTCATGATGGTCTACAGACCCGAAATACAGAGCTATGTGCCAGTCTTCATGTATTTCAGGTCAATTTTTGACCTTTGGAACAGAATTCAAAATACCTGGTCTCACATGGTGCTTTTCTCCTCCTGAAGCGTTTGTTAAATTGATGTAATTTTAATTATAACAATAATAAAGATGTGGATAAATAATAATTTATTTTAAAAGTTAAATATGTAGAATTTAATTGTAGTGTTTTGATTTAATGATTGTTAAGGAAATCGTGCAAAGAGGTAATGGTGGGGTTTTCGGCCACGATAGCAATGTACAAATGTTACGATACACGATCACTTTAATTATTATTAATAATTTAATCCACAAAGCTTATTTTAAAAAAAAGTGAAACCGATTTAATGTTTCTCACCATAGTGAGAACGATTTTAATTAAAAAATGCGATTTGGAAATTGAGTACGATGTTACCTGTGTCTGTATTATTTAAGTACTGGATACTTTTTTAGTACGCTCGCAAAGCTAGTGATTCCTTCTATTACATATGTTGGGTGCTTGTGCGTGTGTGTGTATGTGTGTGTGCAGTCTGTAGCTTCGTTCGGCCATGCAATTTGGCGCTCACATACTAGACGACATAGAAAGGTGCACCACAGAGCTACTTTTTCTTAATTTTGAATCAGCTGTTTACTTTTTTTATAGGCTCGAATTTTCTTTGCGATTGCTAAAAGCCCCATGAAACACATAGAAAACAACGCGGCTAGAATTTCATTGCAAGATCAGGGACAGGCGACTCGCTCGCGAAACCGGAAATCCCGTACGTCTATGGTGCTTCCTTCCGTAGTAGGATGTAGAATTCAGAAATTTAAATTACCGTGTTTTACATATAGGGATGTGCATTTCTAGATCTAAGATTGCAACAGTATTATAAGCATTCCCTCAAATAAATCAGATTTCTCCAATTATAGCTTCCATTGCTAACAATTGGGATTAAAAAAGGTCGTAAAACATATACTTTTTGATGTACGGTCTTGCCGGGATGGACGGGGGAGGGGCAATGCTTTTTTAAGTAATCTTAAGCATTCTAACAGAAAATTGCGATTTCACAAGATATGTTAATTCTTTTTTAATTATTAAGTGACCGCAATCGTTATCGCAAGGGACTGTTAAAATTGTCCGCACTCGTATTTCGTATGACGCGAGCAAATTTTCAAAATACGCATGATGTTGTTTTCCACGCACAAAAAACTAGGTCCATACTAAATTTGGTTTCAATTGATTCATCATTTAAAAAAAACCCGTAAAATAAATTAGTTGACAGACAAACAGATGGTTACTGCAAAATATTGCAAAATTGATATGAGCGTACTGTGCATGTTACGGGTAAATTTTCAAAATGTTCTCTCCCTTGTATTGTGACATTCATGCTCAACTTCCGTGAAAACAATATTTAGTTTATGTATTAAAAATGTTACTACATCATGCATTTTTTCAGTATAAAATATCCAGACAAACACATTTATTAAAACAAAGACCGACATTTTTTAACAATTTCTAAACAATGAAGAATACATGAAAAACAATAAAAATCCATACATTTCTTAGCTGATTTAATTACTTTTACCGCACTCTCTCTAATTAGTTTCTGCATTTCAGCAGTTGAATTTTTCTACGCTCTTTTCCTCTTCTATTTCCAATGCATAAATACAGCTAAAAATACTAATTGACTCTTGGCCTCTAATTTAATGTCTTTTTTGGTTTTACCGTTGTTTTGTAAGCGATGAAGGATCCGTAATATTTTTCCGGAATTTCTGAATACCTTGCCTTAATTGAAATTCATTTAGTCGTTTAGAATGCCATTTATTTTGTGTATTAATATAATGCTTTTATTGTAGCCACTTAAGCATTTCGATGTCTTTGTTTGGATTAAGAGGTTAAGTATTCTGAATATTGCTCGCGTTTTGGAATACTTTGTTTTTAGTTTCGAGTGGTTTGTTAGGTAATAATTTCAACACTGCAAAACAATTTATATGAGTATAATCAGGGCTCAGTATGATACCTATTACACCATTTTAGCCGCGTAAAGAATTACTAGAACTAATTTTGAAAATTATTCTTCCAAAATAAAGCCAAGAGGAGTGACTTTAGGTAAGTGTATGATACTATATTTAAATTTGTACACCGTAATTGATATTTAAATCATTATTTTAACAACTGAAAATTAAACAGTTACAGTTGGTGATCAAACCGTTTTCTGTAATTTTCAGTTCTGATGTTAGATAAATGTGGCAATAGTTTTTTTTTTTTTTGAACACGCTTTTTAAAATTAACAAGAAATATCAACCACGCGTAAAACATTGATTATGAAACACTTTCCAACTTCAATGTAACTTTATATAATCATCTCTAAAATGCGATACATTCTCGGTAATAGTTTTAAAATTATCACTATACTACATTGATTTATTATATTTGAAAACTTAAAACTTCATCGAAAAAAATGAACTTCATTCAAATGACGACATTTAAATATAAATTGTCTAGTTTAAACACCTTTAAAATGCGATATATTCCTCGGTAACATTTTAAAAATTATCACTCCATTAAGACTCCATGATTAAGACTCAATTAAGACTCCATGAGCTAAATAATTTTACGATAAAGAAATGCAGCAATTCTTATGCAACTCATTCTACATCTTTTGGTGTTTACATCTCCATAAGCTAAAATTATGCTTCGTTGTAGAAATAATCAAAATTTGGTGATCATTTAGACTCAAATATATTGTAATTGTATTGTTTTAGTATGTAGATGCACAGAATTTAAGAAAAAGAAAGCTGTTTTAAGTCGGATACAACATTAAATATGAATTAAAAAGAACTTTAAAAATCACGATTTTGACACAAGATGGATGCCATATTTTACTTTGAAGTGGGTCACGTGATCTCTCCATATAATGGTCACGTGATCTCTTCATATAAAGGATGTAATTATTATTTTAATTTTCATTTAAAAACTACTGAATTTATTTTGCTGAAATTTTTTTTATATATTTTATGTGATAATTTGAATATTTCTGAAAACTTTCGAAGCAATTTGTGAATTTTAAATGTGCCTAAAAAATGTTTGAAAAATTTGGTCCTATAGGGTTCAATGTATTTCATTTTTTCAACACGGGTTCAATCCAAAACTAATTGAGTGATATTATTCATTTATATTCCCTTAGGTCCCACATACCGTCTGAACAACATACTAAAATTTCATTTTGATAACGGACAGACAGACAGACAGACAGACAGAACGAACAAAGTCATAAACACTTTTCAACTATATTGTAGAGTATTAAAAAAAAAGAAAGGAGCATTTGCTTACATTTTAAAGGTTTGTTCAATTGATGAAAACACAATATATCAACAACAGTAGATATATATTTCATATAGTTCTGATATATATGTAATGCAATTTAAATTATATATATATGAGGGAAATTATCGTAAAATTTTTCATCTTTGGAATCAACTGAATATTTTAATCCAGTTTATAGGAACGCCATGTTCTTTATATAAAACACATGGTCACATTTTCATGCTATGTAATATAGTACAGAGAAAGCATTGTTTTCACGAAAATTTTTGAATTCGACACACTTCATGCCAGTATATGTGTTAAGACATCCTGTACCCGTTTTGTCTACCTTTGGAGTTATGCAAGTGTGTCTGTCTGTCTATCTATTTCATGTCTGTGATCGAATTTTTGTGTACACGATATCAGCCACAAATTATAATGGTTTTCACGAAACTTTATATTCCACTTTGCTATAAAAAAATCTAGAACTGGATAGAATTTTCTTAAATCCGAGAGAAAACTTCATTCGAAATTTTGTATTTATTTAACGTGGCAGAGTTGAACAAAAGTTGACGTAATTATGCATGGAATGGGCTACTTATGACTCAATGACAACGAAACTTAACTGTTTCAATCATTCTAATGACAAATAGTTGCGATACAGTATTAAGATGGTTATAAATATCGTAATACTCAAATAGATCGATACAGACATTATTAAGATCGTTTCTGTGTTCGTGACGTCTCGAGGAGGAGTTACCCCCCCCCCCGACGAGGTAAAATGTTAAATGTGAAATCAATCAAAATATTTTTCAATCCATTTAATTTGTTGTGTGACATACTATAATTGTAATCATTTGGACTCATGATAAAGATTTTTCAAATACTTTGTTCAAAATTTCCAAAATAAATTAATAAATAAAATAAGTTACTGAAAAATGGATTCTGGTGTGAAAAAATATAAATAATATCAACAAGAAAGATCAATCATGCTTAAAGCATTGATTATGAAACAAGAACTTCCAACAAATTCCAACTTCAATGCAATTTTATTTAAAGAAGTCTAAAATGCAATACATTCCTCCGTAATATTTTAAAACTTATCACAATACTACATTAATTTATTATATTTGAAAACTTAAACCTTCATTGAAAAAAATGAACTTCATTCAAATGACGGCATTTAAATATAAATTGCATGGTTTAAATATCTCTAAAATGCGATACATTCCACGGTAATATTTTTAAAACTATAATAATACTACGATAATTTATTATATTTGACAATGTCATCGAAAGCAACTGAAATTAATTCAAATGACGTCATAGAAAAAATGACACGCTTGGATCTCTCTATAAAAACAGCATTTCATTCATAACTTTCTCCCATTCATTTCATTCATCGCAATACTATAATAATTTATTTTATTTAAAAATTAAGACCATGGAGCTACAAGAGTAATTAAACTCTATGCCTAAAACTTCATCGAAAAAAATCGTCCTTCTCTTTATAAAATCAATTAATATTTCATTCATATCAGATATGCAGACTCCATGGGCTAAATTATTTTGTGTTAAAGAAATACCGCAATTCTAATACAACTCATTCTACATATTTTGGTGTTTACGTTTCCCATAATTGAAATGTAGGTTTCGTTGTAGAAATAATCAAATTTGGATTATCATTTAAACTCAAATATATTGTACTTGCGTTGTTTCAGTATGTAGATGCACAGAATTTAAGCAAAAGTAAAGTAGTTTTAGGACGGATACAACACTCAATATGAATTAAAAAGAACTTTAAAAAATCACGATTTTGAAACAAGATGGATGCCATATATCATTTTGAAGTGGATCATGTGATCTTTTCATATCATGATCACGTGATCGTTTTACATAAGAGGTGTAATTATTACATTAATTTTTATTTAAAAAACTACTGAATATATTTCGCTGAATTTTTTAACACTTTACAACAAAGTTGAAAAGTGTTTATGACTTTGTTCATTCTGTCTGTATGTCTGTCTGTCTGTCTGTCTGTCTGTCTGTCTGTCTGTCTGTCTGTCTGTCCGTTAGCACGATAACTGCCGTAAAAATGACTTAATCAAAATGAAATTTTAGTATGTTGTTCAGACGGTCTGTAGGACCTATGGGAATATAAATGAATAATATCACACAATTAGTTTTGGATTGAACCCGGGTTGAAAAAATGAAATACATTGAGCCCTATGGGACCTAATTTTTCTAACATTTTTTAAGCGGATTTAAAATTCACAAATTGCTTCGAAAATTTTAGGTAATAGTCAAATTGTTCCATAAAATATATAAAAAAAAAATCAGCTAAATATATTCAGTAGTTTTTTAAATAAAAATTAAAATAATAATTACACATCTTATATGAAACGATCACGTGACCATGATATGAAACGATCACATGACCCACTTCAAAATGAGATATGGCATCCATCTTGTTTCAAATTCGTGATTTTTTAAAGTTCTTTTTAATTCATATTGAGTGTTGTATCCATCCTAAAACTACTTTATTTCTGCTTAAATTCTGTGCATCTACATACTAAAACAACACAATGACAATATATTTGAGTTTAAATTCTCATTCAAATTTGATTATTTCTACAATTAAGCCTATTTTTCACCTATGTAAAATGTAAACAGCAAAATATGTAGAATGAGTTGTATTAGAGTTACTATATTTCTTTAACACAAAATAATTCAGTCCATGGAGTCTGCATGGCTGAAATGAATGAAATATTAATTGATTTTATAAACAGAAGGACGATTTTTTTCGATGAAGTTTTAAGCATAAAGTTTATGAATTGTAGCTCCATGGTCTTAATATTTAAATAAAATAAATTATTATAGTATTGTGATGAATGAAATGGAGAAAGTTATGAATGAAATCCTGCTTTTATAGAGAGATCCAGGCGTGTTATTTTTTCTATGACGTCATTTGAATTAATTTCAGTTGTTTTCGATGAAGTTTTCAAATATAATAAATTATCGTAGTATTATGATAGATTTAAAAATATTACCGTGGAATGTATTGCATTTTAGAGATATTTAAACCACGCAATTTATATTTCAATGCCGTCTTTTGAATGAAGTTCATTTTTTTCAATGAAGGTCTAAGTTTTCAAATATAATAAATCAATGTAGTATCGTGATAAGTTTTAAAATATTACTGAGGAATGTATTGCATTTTCGACTTTTTTAAATAAAATTGCATTGAAGTTGGAAAGTGTTTCATAATCAATGCTTTAAGCATGATTGATCTTTCTTGTTTTATATATTTTATGGAACAATTTGAATATTACCTAAAATTTTCGAAGCAATTTGTGAATTTTAAATCCGCTTAAAAAATGTTTGAAAAATTAGGTCCCTTAGGGCTCAATGTATTTCATTTTTTCAACGCGGGTTCAATCCAAAACTAATTCGGTGATATTACTCATTTATATTCCCATAGGTCCTACCGAACGTCTGAACAACATACTAAAATTTCATTTTGATTAAGTCATTTTTACGGCAGTTGTCGTGCTAACGGACAGACAGGCAGACAGAATGAACAAAGTCTTAAACACTTTTCAACTTTGTTGTAAAGTATATATATATTTTTACCATGGCAGCTTAGGACAAAATTTGACATAATTATGCAATCATGCAAAAAAGGGTGTATTTATGTCTCAATGATCAAGAGAATTAAAAGTTTCAATAATTTTTTGTGAAAAATAGCCGCGATATCACTTTATTTTATTCCCGACGTCATTAGCCTCCCTTGGGAGACAAGTATTCCCTCTGGTGGTTGTTAAATCGTCAAGTATGGTATCAAAAGAGATATTTTTTCAAGCCCTTTAAAGTGAAGAATAACATGCTATAATTGTCATACTTTGGATCCACGATGTAAATTTTTCAAATTTCTTCTTGTAAAAAAAAAAAAAGCTATTAAAAATGGATTATGGTATTAGGAAGTCGAGTTGAACCAGACTTCATTTATATATTTTTGAGAATCAAACCTGAAATATTTCAAGGAATGTGAGGGCGTAATAACCTATATCTTATGCCTGTATCCCTCATTTGCATTTGAGTCATGTCTTTTATGTGAATTAACATTCTAATTAATCCTCAGCTTACAGTGACCAATCATAGTGCTATCTGGGCAAACCTGTGCATTCTGTATTGGAATAGAATCGATGTTTCGGCATTAAAGCTTTCCTGCAGGGAGCGTCATTTATGTGATGTGCCTCAGATGTGTGGCAGCAGACGACTCTGCTTCTTCAAAAGACATCGACCGAGGATGCTAGGATACCCGAAATATAAGTTTGGAGTAGAAGCTAGCTTTTGCTCTAATCTTATAATGTCGGTCTTGTAAGCACCAGGTCCCTGGTTCGGGCCTGGCACCATCTATCCGCTACAATGATAACTGGACGTTTGAAACATGCAACCTTTTCTCTCCAACGTTCTCACCTCTCAACACGAGATAGCAGCACCATACGGAGCCAGAGGCCCTACCACTCCCTTCCTGGTTAACCATGACTGACTTCACGCCCGAGGTTCGACACTCATCCCGGGCATTCAGCCCCTGGTCTGAGTTTTGAATGGGGACGCGCGGGGGTTTTCTGGGTGTCCCCCTTCCTCGCCGAAATTTGACCGGGGCTTCTCATCAGGTGGGGGAGTGTGTGGCAGCAGACGACTCTGCTCCTGCCAAAAGACATCGATCGAGGATGCTAGGTTACCCGAATTATAAGTTCGGAGTAGAAGCTGCGCTTTTTCTCTAATCTTATAATGTCGGATTAGTAAGCACCAGGTCCCTGGTTCGGGCCTGGCACCATCTACAGTACACCATCTACAGTACAGTGAAACCCCCGGGAATTTTCTATAGAGAAAGTGGGATATACATGAAAAAGACAGAGGTATGTGAACCGACTGTCCAAGATACACTACACTTTCGGTAGGTCGATCAGTCTGGATCGAAATAGAATGGAAAAAGCTAAATGAAAGTCTATGGTGCTGGATGACAAAATACCCTTTCGGGACGGCGGCATTCCGAAACTACCGTGGCCCAAAGGACGAAACGCTTCGTTTCCGAAATGTGCCCAAAAGACGGCTATTTTTTGCGCTAAGCCTAACTCTCGAAAAAAATTCAGTAAAAATCACCCGTTCAACACAGCATTCTACTTTTTTCAGGAAGAAAGGAAATACTTATTTTCTATTTGATGTATATTTTTTAAACAAATTTTCTTTTATCAAAATATTAAAAAGTTTAGTGTATATATGTTTTAGGTACAGATGGATAATTCTTTGGCATGTCCTTCCGATTTTTTAAAACTTTACCACATACATGCGTATTCTTAGACAAAAAATACTTTGCAAGTACAGGAGAGGTAAAAAATTTATCCAAATACAAAGTATATCCTATTCCTAAAAGTCCACTTATAAATGTTTTCACAACGCGTTCTCCATACCCACCATCAGTGCTTGATAATCCCGTGTCCTTTTCAGTATACACAAGGGAATTCCATTTATAGCCTCATTGCGATTCTGACGATTTATATATTTTTATTCCATATCTGGACCTTTTCGATGGGATATATTAACGAAATCCCAGCATTTCTTTCCATGAGAACATAAATAACCTAATCATTTCATTGCCGCACATTCGTTTACCCCCCCTCCCCTCCCACTAAAAAAAATTACTCTTTTATATTCCTCTAATTCAACACCGAAATCAATAAAAGACAAAATCAGAACGAGACCCGGAACTCAATTATAAAATTGTTTATGCTGCGAGAAGTGAGCTGTCTGCTTACGCTACAGAACCATGTTTCATCCCTCCAAATGGAGAATAATTCATTGGATTCTCCTTGTGCCAAGGTCAAACATCTACAAAATACATTTAAGTTGCTTCCACGGGCATTTAACGCCATCTAGTAGACAAATACATTCAAATTAAAACGTTCCAAGTAGAAACACCAATACGTGCCAGTCGTCCTTTAGGGTAAAATTTCCTCCGGCCCGAGTACGTGCCGTTCGTCCTTGAATGCAAGTTCGCAGCTGGCACGTGGGCGTGCCGATCGTCGCGAAAGGGTTAAAATGTTTTCATTACTACCTACTTTCTCATGGATTTAATTTCAAAATTTTATCTATAACTAGCTAATTTACCCACGTTTCTTGCATTCTAATTGGTGAGGAGTCATCAAAAGTGGTACATTCGGATTAATAAAACTTCTGAATGTCAAAAACCGTTTCAAATTTAAACATAAGCATTAAATGTTGCACATTGCTTAGAAGCATAGTAGTTGAAGTGTTGAAAACCCAGACCACACGACAGACCCGAAGGCTTACTGTTGCTAAGTGTGTGGCCGGGAAACAAGCATAGTAGTGTAAATATAGAAGCATAGTAGCATAGAAGCATAGTAGTTGTTGATGTTGAGACCCAGACCGTCCGACCTACCAGAAAGGTGTAAGGTAACTGTTTGGACGGCCGGGAAGAGCCACCCAATTTTGACCGGAACCCAGTGGGGGAGGCATCCACAAGGACCATATCCTCCTTCCCCTACCACCAACCGCTCAGAAGGACTTACGGACCCACATGCTTAACGTGATCGTACTCCGCATGAACACGGCGGCAGTTGTGGCAGCGAGCAAATCCAGCGCGCAAACCACCGGGCTACCGCACCCGAAATGTGCCAACAGCACGCGGTGTTCCCCGGTGGTCACCCACCAAGTACTAACCGCGCCCGATGATGCTTGACTTCGGTGATCTAACGAGAACCGGTGTTTTCAGCACGGTACGGCCGTTGGCTAGAAGCATAGTAGTGAAAATGTTTTGTAAATGCATCTGCATCGTCACTTATTCTTTCCCACAAGAGCAAGTTATTCTTTCCCACAAGATTATCCTACAAGTAACTTATCTACCAATATTTGTGAAATTTGGTCAATTAGTATTATAGCTAGGGTAGGTACACGAAAGTTTTGCGGATCATTTCGTAAAAAAGGCGCGTTCTTCTCTTCCGAATCGTACCAAATTCTAACCAGCACCAGAGTATCTAAAAAGTGACATATCTACCAAATTTTGTGAAATTTGGTCAATAAGTATTTTAGCTAGAGCGGATAAATGAAATTTTAACGGGTCATTTGGCAAAAAAAGGCGGGTTCTGTTTTGACGAATCGTACCAAAAACTAATCAGCACCAGGGTCACACCTAAGTGATTTTCCTACCAAATTTTGTGAAATTCGGTCCATTAGTTTTTGAGTTAGAGAGGATACATACATTGACGGATACAGATACACAGGCAGACACACACACAGGCGTCACGCTAAAAACAGTTTTCCGTTTTCTAGAAGTCTCGAAACGTGTAGATTCGTCGAAAACTCGAGTTGCTATATTCGACATGATTCCAATACTTTTCCTATACATTACAATGTATTGCAGGGAAAGTAAAAATTGAGTGAGGGACGATTTTTACTCAAAACGGACAATTCGGAAATTGGTTTGTTTTATTTCCATCTTCATTTGTATTACTTATGTAATGAGCGTAAACTTAGAATCCGGATAAGGCTGGAAAATTGGTTCTAGTTTTAGACTATGTCGTTGATCTTGAACCTAAGACAGATCGCATAAGATCAAAACCTTCTGGTTCGAGTAGAAGAACTTTATTAAGTGGATTTGAATGCTTGAATTTTCCTTTGCATCGTCACCCCTAATTCGAATTTTCGAAAATTATATTCTTACTTTGACCTTTAAGCTGAAACGGATAGAATGAGATAAAAATTCAGAGTCAAGCTCAAGTGGAAGAGATAGATAATTAAGCAAAGTCTTGCGTATTTTTAATGTTCCTTTGCACCGTAATCCCTAATTTGATTTTTTTTTAATTTAGGATTTTTTCCTTGGTTCCGGGATTGAGACGGATCGAATGACATGCAAACCAGAATTATATTTATAGGGGAGGGGATCGATAATTTTAATACATCACCCCCTAACTTATCCAGTCACTCAGGCAGTTCAGTGCATATTCTATTGATCGATTAGAAATGATAACTCATCCACCATACTCTATCAAACCAGAACGTTTTGTTTTCTATCTATAGGTAAAAAAACTTATTAGCTGTGCTCTTGAAAAATAAACACACTTAAATAAGCAAGAAGTTAGATAAAAGTCTTACTGGTCCATATCAGGACGCTTCTTAATAAAAGATAACCAGATAGCAAAGTAAATTTTTTGGCAGTTATATCCCTGGTATGTTTTTAATAATAAAAGGTATATATGAGAAGAAGTCGCAAAATCAATAATTGGCATCTTTTTATGTTGAAAATATTTCGCATCATTAAGTTTAATTTGATCGTAACTTTGGAGAGCCATCATTTATGTACTGATAAGGATTTTTTTTTTATTTAAGTTAAAAATCAATATTATAGGAATATATAAAACATATGCAAATTATTAAACTGATCCACACTGCATTTTCTAATATTTGTAATCATATTTATATTTCCTAAATTATATTATTATTGGTATTGTATACATTGTGTAATATATCATAGTAATGAAATTACTGTGATGGATAAAAAATTCAGGTGTCCGATTTTAATATATTTACATGACTTGAGAATTCTTGAACACCTTTTGTTATTTTAAATAGAACCTATGTATTTATTGTATTTTGTAACCAATTTTTACTTTCTCTACAACACATGGTAATGTATAGGGAACGTATTGGAATCATGTCGAAAACCGCAACTCGAAATTTCGACGGATCTACACGTTTCGAGACCTCTAGAATACGAAAAAACAATTTTTAGCCTGACGTCAATGTGTGTGTCTGTCAGTGTGTCTGTGCAATGTATGTGTCTGCTTTAACTCAAAAACTAATGGACCGAATTTCATAAAATTTGGTAGGTAAGACCCTTGGGTGTGACCCTGGTGCTGATTAGTTTTTGGTATAATTCGAAAAAAAATAACCCGCCTTTTTTTGCGAAATGGCCAGTAAAGATTTCATCCTTCCACTCAAAAAATCTCAAAAATCTTCAAAAATCTCATATATTAACTCTAGCTGAAATATAAATAGACCAAATTTCACAAAATTTGGTAGATAAATCACATGTAGGATGCTCTGGTCCTGATTAGATTTTGGTATGATTCGAAAAAGAACAACCTGTTTTTTTACGAAATGGTCCGCAAAAACCGCCAATATCTAAAAAAGACTACGTATGTTCAAATGTATCAATTAAATGATTGTTTTGTACGTAATTTCTGACGAGGAAAAGAATAAGGACAACTCTATTACTCTAGGTCTAAGTTCAGTTAACAAATGAGAACGAAAATTGAATTAAAAGTGAATTGAATTTAATTAAAATAAAAAGAACGAGGATATAAATTTGCAGGGAAAGTCAAGTGCTGCGCATATCAGATTTTTACTTTCCCTGAAATACATGGTAATGTATAGGGAAAGTATTGGAATCATGTCGAAAATCGCAACTCGAGTTTCCGACGGATCTACATGTTTCGAGACCTTTAGAATACGAAAAAACTATCTTTAGCGTGTGTGTGTGTGTCTGTCTGTGTGTCTATCTGTGTGTCTGTCTGTATGTCTGTGCAATGTATGTCTCCACTCTAACTCAAAAACTAATAGACCAAATTTCATAAAAGTTGGTTGGTAAGACCCTTGGGTGTGACCCTGGTGCTGATTAGTTTTTGGTATAATTCCGAAAAAAAAATCCGCCTTTTTTTGCGAAATGACCTGCAAAAATCTCATGTATTCACTCTAGCTGAAATGCAAATTGACCATATTTCACAAAATTAATTACATAAATCACATGTAGGATGCTCTGGTGCTGATTATATTTTGGTATGTTTCGGAAAAGAGCAACCTGACTTTTTCAACACACAGATTTCAACCTGACTGTGTGACGAAATGACCCGCAAAAATCGCCAATATCTAAAAAAAACTACGTATGTTCAAATGTATGTTAAATGCGATTAAATGCGCGTTTTGTACGTAATTTTTTACGGGGAAAAATAAGAACAACTCTATTTCTCTAGTACTAACCGTTCTCGAGATATTTGAGATTTTTCGCATTTTTTATGCCTTGTTAAGAAAATTGTTCAATTATCAAATAAAAGCAGAAATGTAATTAAAAATGCAAATTGAGTGTTATTTTGTGCAACTGAACTCAATTTGATGAGTTCTTAAAGAAATAAAAAAAAAAATAATTTGAGTCTGCAGGGAACTCATGTGCACATCAGATTTTTTCATTATATATTGAAAAAATTCCAGCTAGTGATTCTACTTGATCTCGTATCATAATTTCGTTTCAACAATTATTTAGTTGCTAGATTTCAAACCATGAAGTGTGAGAGAACAAGATAAAACTCCTATGTATTGATTAAAAGCTGGAAAATATTGTTGACTTAAGGGTTAAAAATAGGGCTTATTAAAAAGCTTGAAAATTTCAAAATGTTTTTAGAATTGCATATGGGTGTTGTTAGCACTCTTAAAGTCCCATCTGTTCTCATTTGGCAAAATGGTAATGTGTAGAGATTTGTCTATATATTTTGTATTATTTCTAAATTAAAGTATCATACTTATTAATAAAATTAATAAGTATTTCTTTTTTCTGATTCTGGAACAGGGTACAGAATATATGGAGACAAAAATAAATTGAAATGTAAGATACATTTTAATCTATTTTATTTGAGTTCCAAATTGAATTGTACTGATAATTGTTTTCTTCAAAATTAACAGTTTAAATTCATATTATTTAATTTAATATGCACCTTTTGCCACAAAAATACATAAAATGTGGCGGAACATATCTTACCGCAGCTCGACCTGGATTATTGTCTCAATCTATTTCGGCATTCTCTCAATATGCAATTTTAAAACATATCTGTACCTGCATAATATCATCCCATTAAAAGATTAAAAAAATCTGATGTGGGCAGCACCTGACTTCCCCTGCAGACGTGAATTCTGTCTTTCAATATTTCTTTAAGAACTCATTAAATTGAATTTAATTGTAAAAAATAACACAAAATTTTCATTTTTAATTCAATCTCCGCTTTTATTTGGTAATTGGACATTTTTTCAAAGGCGGCATAACAAAAATGCCAAAAATCTCAAATATCTCGAGAACGGTTAGTCCTAGAATAATATAGTTGTTCTTATTCTTTTCCTCGTGAAAAATTACGTATAAAACAACAAGGATTTAATTGATACATTTGAATATACGTAGTCTTTTTTTATATTGGCGATTTTTGCGGGCTATTTCGTAAAAAACGGCAGGTTGTTCTTTTTCGAATCGTACCAAAATCTCATCAGCACCAGAATATCCTACAAGTGATTTATCCACCAAATTTTGTGAAATTTCGTCAATTAGTACTTCAACTAGAGTGGATACATGATATTTTTGAGGGCCATGTCGCAAAAAAAGGCGGCTTCTTGTTTTCCGAACTGTACCAAAAACTAATCAGCACCAGGGTCACGCCCAAGAGTCTTACCTACTAAATTTTATAAAATTCGGTCCATTAGTTTTTGCGTTAGATTGGATACATACATTCCACAGACAGACATATAGACATACAGACACACAGACAGACAGACAGACAGACATACACACAGAGACACACAGACGTTACGCTAAATATAGTGTTTTCGTATTCTAGAGGTCTCGAAATGTGTAGATCCGTCGAAAACTCGAGTTGCTAATTTCGACATGATTCCAATACTTCCCCTATACATTACCATGTATTGCAGGGAATGTAAAATGTTATTCGAAGTCATGCATTTTCAGTCTAATGCTACGTTTTATTGGAATGTGGGTAAAGAAGGGCCTAATTAACAAGAGGTGTTGTGATGGTTATTTTGCTAACTGAAAGACTTTTCTCACTGGCGTGACATATAACGATTTTTACACAAGTAATGGTTAATCAATAATTAGAATAGAAAAATCTAATTTCTTAATATAAAGAACATAAGTTTAAATAGTATCGCCATCCGACACCTAAAATTTATATTTAAAATAGCTTTGCAGCTAAATTTTGAATCTAGATCAAAAGAAATAAAATGTGTAATTTAAATAAGACTTTAAACTAAATTTTAAAACTGGCGAGAAGTGTTTTTTTTAACTTTTCATCTTCAAAAGATCACTTCCAATTAAATTAAAATACTAAGCCTATATATTACTACCAACTGTACATCTTAATAAAGTAGAAAAAATACCTTAAAAATTGTACTTCGCAAATATAATTACTTTTAAGCAGTATAATGAAAAAGTAAGTTTAAATTAGGAAATGGTGCTTCGGATTATTTGCAAAAATTAAAAATATATATAATTATACCATCAGTATAGTTCCTTAAAATAGTTTCTATATACATGGTCTCATTTAAGAAATTGAAAATGTCTTTGGACTTCATTTCGAAACACTTTTTATAAGCGGCAGCAAAACCATTATTTTCATTTCAGAATCCTGTTCATTTCAACCTCTCAGACATCTTTTCCCTTCTTTTGATAATAAGTTAGAAGAATATATCACTGAATCCATGTTCTTTGAGTATGCAAATTGCATTTTGCAGAAAATTAATCTTAGTTTAAACTATGAGTTGTAGTTAAGAGCGAACAGTATAAGAAATCTGAAATTTTGTATTTAATAAAGTGTTGCTGCTTTTTCTTACGCAATAAATATGTTTTTCTTTCTGTCTGTACAGTCTGTAGCGGAAAATTTAAGCGTAGTGCGATCATTAAATCTGGTACACATGTACATCAGGCCACGGATATATGTACTTTGGAGTTATTTTTAATACTTTTCAACATAGTCGAAAAGCGTTTATGACTCTGTTCATTCTACCTGTCTGTCTCTGTGTCTGTCCGTCCGTTCGCACGATTTTCTGCCCTGAAAATGACTTTTTCAAAATGAAATTTTGGTAAATTGTGAAGACGGTTTATCTGCCATATGGGGATGAAAATGATTAATATCACCCATTTAGTTTTGGATGTTTAACCCGGGTTGAAAAATTGAAATACACTGAAACCTAAGGGACATAATTTTTCAAATAATTTTAGCTGAGTTAAAATTCACAAATCACTTCGAATGTTTTAGAAAATATGCAAATTATCAATTGAAATTTGTAAATAAAATTTTAGCGAAATATGTGAGGTAGTTTTTTAAATAAAATTTGAAATAATAACTACGTCAATATTACATGAAGAGATCACGTGACTCATTTCAAAATAAAATATAGCATCCAACTTTTCCCTGTGTAAACAACGTGATGTTTAGATATATATTAAATTTATATTTAGTGTTGCATCCGTCTAAGAACCGCTTTATTTTTTCATATCATCGGAGTATCTGTATTCTGTGCCAACGTAATAACAATATTACTTTCCTTATATACATAATGTATAAGGAAAGTATTGTGACGGGGTCGAAAATTCGAATTCGAGTTTTCGACGGGCACGTTTCAGGCACGTTTCAGGAGAGCGCGTTTCAAGCATCCCTGATCACGAATCAAACATTTTTGAAGTGATGTCTGTGTGTGCGTGTGTGTGTGTGTGTGTGTGTCTGTGTATGTGTGAGTGAGTTTGTGGAGACGATAACTAACGAACGAATATTCCGATTCGAACCAAATTTGGTACAAAAATCACAATCCGTAAACACTGGAAGCTTATTGTTTTTATACGGAATCGAATGCTCAGAACATCCCTAAATTTTCGAGCGAAATTTTGAGAAAATCGTCAAAAAATCAAAACCGCTAATAAAGTTACGCAAATAGACATTTCCAATGTAATGTTTCTTTAGAAAACTATTGACATAAATTTTAAAACGCTAACATGAGCCGTTCTCGAGATATTGCACATTTTTCAAAAAAATTATCAAAAAGTCATATAAAAAAATATTTCCAGGTGAGAAATATGTTCACTTTTCAGATGTAAAACCATACGATAAATTGGGTGCCATCATTCTCGTGGATCTATCTCGTTCCATTCATGAAAAAATATACTTTGAATAATAATTTTGTATTTGAACGCCAATAGTCATTTATCTGTTGTAATAATAACTTATTACTTCGTCCATAGCGCTTGGCGAGATTTTGGCGACGAATTTGGCGGAATGTCGTCAATTTGGCGACTTTTTTAACTTGCCAAATTAACAAAAATCTCGCCAAGTGGTTAAAAAGGACGCTAAATCAATGAAAATGGCAACTAATTGATGAAAATTCAATATCTTGAAAAGACTATTTACTATAATAATAAGCTATTTTTTGTTGTGAAAGTAGAAAATGCATTGCATTATATAAGGAAAGTCATGTGCTGCCCACATCAGATTTTTTTTTTTTATATAATCATTAAACTTTGATTATTCCTACAACGAAGTCTAATTTCAATAGTATACAGAATGTGAACAAATCAAGCGATTGTAAGATGAGTTGTATAAGAATTGCTGAAATTTGATCACGCAAATTTATTTAGCAATGGAATCTGGAATATAAGTGATATGAATGAAATATTCATTGATTTCACATAGACGAAGCAGCCGATTTAAAACATTGGCTTTTTTAATGAAGATTTAAGTTTCAGAGTATAATAAATTATTGTAGTACTGTAATAATTTAATAAATATGAGTGCTGAATGTATCACATTTTAGAGATATTTAGATAAAATTGAATTTCAGTTGAAAAGTGTTTTATAATCAATGCTTTATGCATGATTGCTATTCCTTGTTCAAAATTTCGAATTAGTTTTTTCTGTTATTTTATGTTTTACCCCGATTTAAACTGACATTTATATTAATTGATTCCTTAGCGATTGAAAAAAATATGATGTGGGTAGCACATGACTTTCTTTATATAAAGCAAAGAATTCACTACTTTTATAGTAAAAAAAATTGTTTAATTTTATAGTAGATACTTATATTCTTTCCAAGATATTGAATTTTCATCAGTGAGTAGTCATTTTCATTGATTTAAGATCATTTTTATCCATTTGGCGAGTTTGTCGTTAATTTAGCAACATTTAAAAAGTCGCCATGTTGGCGACATTCCACCAAATTCGTCGCCAAAAGCTCGCCAAGCGTTATGGACGGAGAAATAAGTTATTCTTACAGCAGATAAATGACTATTGGCGTTCAAATACAAAAGTATTATTCAAAGTATCTTTTTTCATGAATGGAACCAGCTAGATCCACGAGAATGAATGATGTCACCAAATTTATCGCATGGTATTACATATGAAAAGTGAACATGTTTCTCAATAGGAATTTTTTTTTTTTTATTTTACATGAATTTTGATAATTTTTTTGAAGAATGTGCAATATCTTGAGAACGGTTCATGTTAGCGTTCTAAAATTTATGTCAATCGTTTTCTAATGAAAAATTACATACGAAATGTGTATTTGCGTAACTTTATTAGAGGTTTTAATTTTTTCACGATTTTTTCAAAATTTCACTCGAAAATTTAAGGGGTTCTGAACATTCGATTGCGCATAAAAACAATAGGCTTCCAGTGTTTACGGGTTGTAATTTTATACCAAATTTCATTCGAATCGGTTCATTCGTTCGTCAGTTATCGTCTCCACAGACTCTCTGACACGCACAAACACACACACACACACACACAGCCATCACTTCAAAAATGTTCGATTCGTGATCAGGGATGCTTGAAAGGTGCTCTCCCGTCGAAAACTCGAATTCCAATTTTCGACCCCGTTACAATACTTTCCTTATACATTATTGTATATAAGGAAAGTAATATTATTACAAAATTTCCATCTTGACACCATAGGAAGTCCCAAAGAATGTGCTTTTCAGCAATGTTTTAACCAAATCCTTGAAACAATTCCTTCCTATTTATTTACTATGTAAATGCATCGAAATTTGCATTTTTTACGTGATTTGATATATCGTGGCATCCGACAAACTGAGATTAGCACACGTCTATAATTTGACTAAAACTTCCCCACGTAGATAAGCATTCTAACTTTTGTTTTTCGATGTCATAAATAACTTTTGCAATTTTTAACTGATATCATTCACTCCTCGCAATAGACTGTCTGCATTTCAACGCACTTCAACAGATACCCCTCTTTAAATCCGATCAATTTTAAAGAGGTTAATCGGTTGCTATGGGCTGGTTCGTGGTATCCACTTCGGAAGAGGAGTTTTGAAACTTTTATTTTTTTTCTGCTTCTGGAAAAGTCCTGATGTATGATCATGGCTTCCATTTAGTTCATTTCGCATTTTTTAAATCGGTTTAAAATCGAGTATTTGAAATATAAAAATTACGTTGTTTACCTAAGATATGGGCAATTGTGATTACCATTTTATGCTTTATATATTTTATTTGTATTGTGAGAACAATTTCACTGCAAAGCAGACGATTTGGAAGTTGAATATGATGTAACCTGTGTCTGTAATTTTTAAGTACGGTCACTTATTTAGAACCCTTGCTAAAAGCACCATAAAAACGCATGGAGAAATATGCGGCTCAAATTTCTTTCAAGGCACAGCATAGACAAATGTTTAGCTCGCGGAATCCGGAAGCCAGCCCAGTCGGCTGTTTCTGTGGTAGTGGGATTTAAAATTAAGAACTATAAAATCCGGCGTTTTGCAGATATATATCTGAATTTTTAAATATAAGGTTATGATAGTATTATAAGCATTCCCTGAAAAACCACGTTTCTAGTATACTTACTCCTAAAGTTAAAAAATAAGATTTTAAACGGCAATAAAACAAAGACGATTTTATGTACGGTCTTGCCGGGACAAAGATGTTTTTTTTAAATCTACAGCATTCTAACAGAGATTTTCGATTTCCGAAGAAATTATAATTTTTCATAAATTTTTAAGTGATCGCTTTCAGTCATCGCTAATAAACCTTTTCGCACATCAACGGAGATTCCGTGCGCCCCCTAGCAGGATCAGATACATTTTAAAGAAGAGTGAGAGTGCGTATAATGGATGGGTTCTTGGCATTGAGGAAGAAAATTCAGAATAGACGTTTTGAATATTTATTTATTTACCTTTGCTTTGCAGAGAGGCTGTTTTTTCACTTTCCCGGTTAGCGTTCTTGGTGAATTGAGTAGTAATGGGCATTTATTTATCCCGGACAATAGTCAAATATAGTTCACGCTTTCTAGTCAGTCTCAGATAACAAAACCATTCTTTATAAATCATTTTCTTAAATTTCTGTAACAGACTGTATTTGAACCAAATTTCGTTTCAATCGGTTAGGTAGTTTTCGAGTCACTGCAAAATTGTTAAAACTGTTCATAATCGCATTGTGCAGTGCGTGCAAAACGAGCAAATTTTCAAAACTCTCACGATGTTGTATTCCGCACAAAATAAGCTATCTCTATACCAAATTTGATTTCAATCGATTCAGCAGATTTCGAGAGAAACCTTTAAAATAAATTAGTTGATAGGTACACAGATAAACAGATATTTATATCAAAATAATGCAAATTTTTTATGAGTGTACTGTCCATGTGACTGGTAAATTTTCAAAATCTTTGTATTTAGAAATCTTTGAAAATTCGTTGTATTCTAACATTCACCCCACAGACTAATTTGCACCAATTTTATTTTCAATCGGTTAAGAATTTTTCTTGAGCGATAACAGTTGCATATATTAGCTGACAGTCCCAATGGCAGACTTGTGGAACACAAAAAATATTGTGTAATCAGAAGCTGACTTTGGGATATAACTAACGTTATTCATCTATGACTTTATATCTTATATCTGATTTTATCGGTCATAGAATTTCACAAATTTGCTACAGATAGCAAGTTTTTCTGCTGGCAGTGTGCTTGTTATTTAATGATTAAATCACAGTGTAGTTGCACTGGGATTTTATTTTCTATTTATCTCTATTTTTCGAAGATTTTTTTTAATGTTAAATATTAATTTAAATGCATAATTAAAAAACCTGATGTGGGCAACACATGACTTTCCTTATATAATGCAATGAATTTACTATTCTTGCAATAAAAAAATAGGTTTTCCTTATAGTAGCGATTTCTATTCGTTCTAAAAAATTGAATTTTCGCCAATTAGTCGTCATTTTCAGTGATTTAGTGTCATTTTTATCCATTTGGCGAGATTTCCGTTAATTTGGCAACATTTAAAAAAGTCGCCAAGTTGGCGACATTCCGCCTAATTTGGCGCCAAAATCTTGCCAAGCGTTATGGACGGAGAAATAAGTTATTCTTCTAGCAGATAAATAACTATTGGTGTTCAAATACAAAATATTACTCAAAGTATCTTTTCTCATGAATGGAACGAGCTAGATCCACGAGAACGATGTCACCCAATTTATCGCATGATATTACATATGAAAAGTGAACATGTTTCTCAACAGTTGATATATTTTTTTTAATTTATGGTATTTTTTGATAAATTCATTTAAAAAATGTGCAATATCTCGAGAACGGTTCATGCTAGTGTTTTAACGTATATGTCAATCGTTTTCTAAGAGAAAATTACATTAGAAATGTCTATTTGCGTAACTTTATTAAAGGTTTTGATTTTTTGATAATTTTTTCAAAATTTCACTCGACACTTTAGGGGGGTTCTGAACATTCGATTACGTTTAAAAACAACAGGCTTCCAGTACTCACAGATTGTGGTTTTTGTATCAAATTTCATTCGAACCGCTCTATTTGTTTGTCAGTTATCGTCTCCTGAGACTCACTGACACTCACACACACATATTTTCACACATACACATATTTTCACACACACACACATATTTTCACACACACACACATATTTTCACACACACACACACACACATCACTTCAAAAATGTTAGATTCGTGATCAGGCATGCTTGAAACGTGCTCTCCCGTCGAAAACTCGAGTTCGAATTTTCGACCCCGTCACAATACTTTCCTTATGCATTATGTATATAAGGAAAGTAATAACTGTTTTACTTTTATTTTAATAACTTAATTTAATTGCTCATAATTTAAAGTTCTGCCTTCGTATAATATTATATTTGAATAATAAAAGCATATAACATCAAAGTGTAATATGTTTATTTCTTATCGCGTACTTGCATTTTTGTTCGAAGAAAACAAACATGTAAAAATGTGTCACATTAATAATTCATTATTCTAAATACATTACTAACTGAATTAGTGCTTGCCTTATTTACTCTAATTCTCAAACTGAAATGTTTATTTCGTATAGCATTATCTAATTTTTGTCAGAACAAAAACGCTCATGTAATGTTGTATTATTAATTCATCGTTCTAAATATATTGATAACAATTAATTTAAAACATGTCACATTAAATTTTTTAAGATAGATTGCACAAATTTGTTTTTTACAGGAAAGTTTTAGAAGGCGCAAAAGTTATTTTAGAATAAGTATTTATTTAAATTATTTCTTGTAAATTATATTTAAATAGGAAATAATTATATTCTCTCCATTCAAATTAATCTGATTGGTGCTGTATTCTTATTTTATATGCAACGAAAAATATGTACAAGTAGTTTGATTATTTATTTGCGTCACTTTCAAATATTACGCTTAATTAGTTGGACACTTTTAGAGCTACAAACAGTCACGACTGAGAAAAGAAAATACGTTTATGTTGCTGTATGGATACGGGTAGAGAGATAACAGTTATATTAGGACAGAACATAAATACGATATCGGTACGCGAAAAAAAAATCATAAAAATCGAGGGCACGTAATATTTTTCATTTAAACGTATTGATACAACACGTATCCTGCAGAATCTTGGATGTATACACAGGATACAAGAACGGGTCCAAGTTTCTAGATGACTTACGATTATTCACAAGCACAATGTAAACCGGAACAATACACAATCAAGCAGCACTTAAATGCTCCACTAATTTCACAAAATTACTGATATTGTTCACAGAACGTTGTCAAAAGTAATTTCACAAAACGGCAGCTACAATTCTCAAAACATTGACAAAAATCGCAGTCCAATGTAGCTCGTGTCACGCCCATTCGTCCACGATGGCTAAGTCCTTTTTTTTGACCCAGAGAAACTTAGGGAAATCTTTACATCTCAAAGAATAATCGTGCTATCGATAAGTTTTTGAAGCATTCTGGGAGTAACCAAATGTCGCCAGATAGGTGATAAATCGCCAAATCTGGAAATCCTTCATGTAACTGGGAAATTCTAGAAACCCTGGACTCACGTCGTTTCCAAGTCATGGTGACGTCATGCAGTGCATTTTCTTTGCTTGCCCTTCGAGACAGATGAACAAGAAAAATCAATCATGCTTAAAGCTTTGATTATGAAACACTTTCCAACTTCAATGCAATTTTATTTAAACATGTCTAAAATGCAATACATTCCTCGGTAATATTTTAAAACTTATCACAGTACTACATTAATTTATTATATTTGAAAACTTAAACCTTCAATGAAAAAAATGAATATCATTCAAATGACGACATTGAAATATAAATTGCCTAGTTTAAACATCTCTAAAAAATTTGAAAACTTCATCGAAAACAACTGAAATTCATTCAAATGACGTCATAGAAAAAATAACACGCCTGGCTCTCTCTATAAAAGCAGCATTTCAATCACAAATAATTCCCCATTCATGTCATTCATCACAATACTATATTAATTTATTTTATTTAAAAATTAAGACCATGGAGCTACAAGTAATTAAACTCTATGCGTAAAACATCATCGAAAAAAATCGTCCTTCTCTTTGTAAAATCAATGAATATTTCATTCATATCAGGTACGCAGACTCCATGAACTAAATGACTTTGTGCTAAAGAAATACAGCAATTCTAATACAACTCATTCTACACATTTTGCTGTTTACATTTTACATAGGTGAAAAATAGTCTTCGTTGTAGAAATAACAAAATTTCGATGAGCATTTAAACTCAAATATATTGTAATTGCGTTGTTTCAGTATGTAGATGCACATAATTTAAGCAAAAATAAAGCGGTTTTAGGACGGATACAACACTCAATAGGAATTAAAAAGAACTTTAAAAATCACGATTTTGAAACAAGTTGGATGTCATATATCATGTTGAAGTGGATCACGTGATCTTTTCATAGCATGGTCACGTGATCGCTTCATATAAGAGGTGTTATTATTACTTTAATTTTTATTTAAAAAACTACTGAATATACTTCGCTGATTGTTTTTATATATTTTATTGAACAATTTGAATATTACCTAATATTTTCGAAGCAATTTGTGAATTTTAAATTCGCTTAAAAATGTTTGAAAAATTAGGTCCCATAGGGCTGAATGTATTTCATTTTTTCAACCAGGGTTCAATCCAAAACTAATTGGGTGCTATTATTTATTTATATTCCCATAGGTCCTACAGACCGCAACAAGGTACTAAAATTTCATTTTGATTAAGTCATTTTTACGGCAGTTTTCGTACTAACGGACAGACAGACAGACAGAATGAATGAACAAAGTCATAAACACTTTTCAACTTTGTTGTAAAATGTTAAAAACGGAATATAAGGAACTATCTGCATCTTTCTGTACTTCAACTTACCCCATTTTAACTCTAATCTATTCATATGAAAAAAAATTTTGCACATACTCTCACGACAATGATTCCCAAATATTTTATTTTCTCACACGTAGTATTGCGAAAGTATTGTTTTCAGAAAATTTTCGGTTTCGAGATTTTGATGCCAATATATGTCTTAAGACCTTCTGAACACATCTTGACTATGACGTTTTGAAGTCTGTCATATGTCCTCTGTCTGTCTGTATGTATGTCTATGGTCGATTACTTGCGTAATCAATAACCGTCACATATATTAGTGGATTTTCACGAAACTTTATATCCGGCTTTGTTATCAAAACATCTAAAACTTGATAGATTTCTTTTTAATTTGAGCAAAAACTTATTTGAAATTTTATATTTTTTAACATTGCTGAATAGGACATAATTTGACATGATTATTCTTAAAATGGATTGTTTACGTCTCAATGGTCACGAGATTTTATCGTTCCGTTCACTGTTGTGAAAAATAGCCACGATGCAATTTTTTTGTTCGTGACGCCGTTACGCCTCCCTCAAGGAGCAGGGCTAGGAAAGGCTAGGATAGAGGAAAAAGTCTAGGATAGAGGAAAATTCTACTACGGAAGTTCCTATCAAAAACCAGTTTGAACTGTTAAACTTAAAATCTAGTGACCATGATAACATGGACTGTAGCATTGCAACTGATAACCCTAATGATGTAAATGTAAATGATCATTCTAGTAAAGTAAAAGATCCTAACCAAAAAACTTATGCTGAAATCGTAAGCCAAAATGTTGAATATAAAATGGTGCAAAAATCAAAAACGACTGAAATTGACTTACGGAAAAGTGTAATGATGTTGAGAAAAAAGACCCAAAAGCGGAATGCTTCTTCATCAAGTTTAATGAAAACTACCAGGCGCTCCTCAAAAAACTAAATGAGTTTACCGAAAATAAAGTATCTGGCAAACTTACAGGAGAGATGCTAAAGATGATACCAAAGGACGCTGATGCCTGTAGGGCTGTTCAGCGCCACTCAACCAGCGAGAAAATCCCCTTTCACAGCTTAAATCTTAAAACAGAAAGGCCGAAAATGTAGTATTGAAGGGGCTACCAACCAGTTATGACATTGAGACTCTAAAAGTTACTCTAACAGCCGAGGGGTTAGATGTAGTTCGGGTTTCTCAATTGAGAAACACTAAAACTAGATTGCCACTGCCGATCTTCCTACTCAGCCTTAGGCCCACGGATAACTGGCAGAGGGTATACTCAATAACAAGATTAGGTTACATGGCTGTGAAGGTAGAGGCCTTTAGAGCACGGGGCTTTAAGATCTGCTACCGGTGCCAACAGTTTAACTACTCCTCTGACAACTGTTCGATGCCACCTAAGTGTCTTAAGTGTGCAGAGAACCACTTGGCAAGAGACTGCCAGAGACCTAGGACAGAAAAGGCAACCTGTGCAAACTGCAAAGGTGACCACCCGGCGAACTTCCGGCTCTGCCCGAAGAACCCTTGGAATAGAGGTAAGGCACCGGCGCATGCCCCCCTCCCTCCCAAAATGAGATACCCCCTTGGAGGCAAAAGGCCCTCGCTCTAAGCACCCAGGCACCCCGTCAAGACTCCTCGCACACTGTGCCACAGATAACCAGAATTCAACCTTCAGTACCTACCAGATCGGTGCAAGAGCAGGTCCCCAAACCATCGACTTCCAGAGAATTGACTCCGGAAGAAATAAAGCTGGCTACTACAGCCATTAAAAGGAGAAATGAAGCGGAAAAAGCCAGACAGGCAAAACTAGCTCAGGAATCTAAAGAAGTAAATCCAAAAACTAACTCAACTAAAGAAATCAAAACGCGGGAAGCTGAAACCAAAGGCGTCAGGGAAGAAGAGCTCGCGCAAACCCAGCTGTTTGAAAAAACGGTTGAAAAAAGACAAAAGATTACCGAGATCCAAAAGGATATTCAAAACCAAGTTCAAACCGTGGTTGAGGCTGAGAATATGGAAGCCGAGACTGAACCGACTGCTAAATCCTAAGATAAAAAGATGGATGAAATCCTGAACCTCATCAGAGGATTTATCAGTATGTTCAATTTAGACGACTTAAAACATCTGTTGATGCAGTTCGCAGAGTTAATACAGAAAAAGAGCGATCCAATGTCAATGGTTTTTGAGGCCTTCAAAATAATCGCGGATTTTAAAAATAACAGTGAGAATCAAACCCGCCATGGATAGGTCCCAAAAAGAATCCTTTAAAATAATATTTTGGAATGCGAATGGCATATCCCCAAGAATAAATGAACTTAGGAACTATGTAAACGTAAATGACGTAGACGCCTTGTTAATTCAGGAAACTAAAGTTAGCGAAAATAAAAACTAATTATATCCAACTATAATAGTTATCATAACTTTAGCCCAAATACAACTGCTAGACGGGGCCATGGAGGAACAGAAATATACATTAAAAAAAATATTCCCCACGAGGAAGTAAATAACATAAATCTTCAAGGAGTAGAAATACCAGTATAAAAATAAAAATAAATAATACAAACCCTTTTATCCTAACTTCGATGTATCTCAAACATACGAGTGGAATAAATGTAGCTGCGCAACTGGAACTGCTTTTCTCGCGATATCCGAACACAATACTTGCGGGTGACTTCAACGCGCACCACCGTAGGTGGGGCTGTAGAAGACCCAACACACGCGGTACACACATAAACAGACTGCTGAGCACAACAAACATCAACATTATTGCACCATCGAGTCCAACCTGCTTCACACGCGGCAATGGTTCTTTCATAGATTTTGTCCTTACAAGAAACATAGACTACGCTCACACTAATAACACCCTAGATGAATTCGACTCGGATCATCTACCGGTACTAGTGACATTTGATCTGAACACACCTCTTCCAGCCTCTCTGGGACAAGAGAGGGTGAACTGGAACGTATTCAAAAGAGCACTATTCGAGCCGCACTTAGCAGACATAATGAGCACAGCGGATATTGTCACCATGTCAGACAATTAGTAAGACAGAGGAACAGAATTAGAAAGATATGGCAGGCTAATAGTGACCCTACCCTTAAAAGGGAGCTTAACAGACTCACGTGTAAAGTCAAGAAAAAAAATCGTCGCGGAAAAGCAGCAACAGTATAAAGAGTTAATCGAATCGCTTAACCCAGAAGACGTGTCACTCTGGGAATTCGCCAAAAAACTTAGGAAACCGCAAAATAAACTCCCGCCATTATTAGATGGTAATAATACCGCGTACTCAGATGAAGAAAAAGCCGAGGCGCTCGCAAAGCATTACGAAAAGCAATTCGAACCATACCACGATTTAATGTGTCAGGACACCCTAAACACGGTCAGGCAAACACTAAATAACTTTAGAAACTCCCCGGTCACGCCTGAGATTAACCCAGCCACACCGCAAGAGATAGTCGAAATTATCAAAAACTTATAGAACCGTAAGAGCCCAGGACACGACAAAATCAGGAACGTAGCGGTCAAAAATCTACCCTTAAATATAATTTTTTTCATGACCATTTTAATAAATAAAATACTAAAATTAAACTATTTCCCTAAAGAATGGAAGGACGCGATAATTATACCGATCTATAAGACAGGAGAGGATGCCACAATTCCAGCCAACTACAGACCAATTAGCCTACTGCCAACACTTAGTAAAATTACTGAGAAAATAATTCTTAAGAGACTGAACACGCACCTTAGTGAGAATGACATTTTCATTGCGGAGCAGTTTGGATTTCGGCCAAAACACTCCACCACTCATCAACTGCTGAGAGTGGTAGAGTACATATCTTCTGGACTAAATACCAAGACACCCACAACTGCAATTTTCCTGGATATACAAAAATCCTTTGATAAAGTGTGGTACTGTGGTTTAGCATACAAATTGATCACCTTAAAAGTCCCTGATGCACTAGTCAAACTTTTAATTTCATACTTAAATAACAGACACTTTCAAGTCAGAGTTAAAAATAGCTTATCTACACCCAAGCCCATAAAAAGTAGTGTGCCGCAAAGATCCATCCTGGGCCCGACACTTTTTAACATATACCTGAAATACCTATTTTAACATATACCCCAGGACTCCAAACACCGAGCTGGCACTCTATGCAGACGACAGTGCGATACTTGCAAAACACACTTACCTCACAGTAATGCACAGACAGCTACAACAACACTTAGACATACTCCAAACATGACTGGAAAAATGGCGAATAAAATTAAACCCCAATAAATGTCATTGGATGTACTTCTCTTGGAAGCATAAACCCCCGCCGCCTCTGTATATAAACAACCAAGCACTACGCGCGGAAAAATTAACTAAATACCTGGGTGTAACGATAGACTCCCACCTAACTTGGAAATTGCACGTAGCAAACACAATCAAAAAAGCGTATAATGCCACAGGAGCTTTATATCCAATGATAGGAAACGGAAATCTTAATTATCAAAACAAACTTCTAATATACAAATCGGTCATCCGCCCGGGAATGCTGTATGCAGCACCCGTATGGGGATATGCCTGTAAAACTACCACAGACTTCTTAGAAACAAGACAAAATAAAATCCTAAGGTGTATCAGGAAAGCCCCTAGATATTTAAGGAACTCGGTGATTAGAAAAGACTTTAAAATAAAAACCGTGAGAGCCCAAATTAAAAAGCTAGCGCTAAAATTCTACGACAACCTGCCTTCAGTTCCAAATGAACTTCAATTCAGTCTACCTGACTATGGACATCGCAATGCCAAATCTCGTAAGATACCCCGTGCAGTACTTAACCTTGAATAACCGGATTTAGGTAAACCCCTTGAGTAGCAACTGAAATTAATTAAATATCGCGATCAATATTTTTCAAATTTAAAAAATATTCTTAATCCTTAAACTGCCAAATTGCTCGGTAACCCTCAGATCTGCATAGCAAATAAAAAAAAAAATTCGAGCCTCCATATCATGAGTCAATGAAATAATGTCACAGCATGAAGATACGAACCATATATTGAGATTGTAGATTAAAGGCGCCCCGTGCCTGGTGCTCTGTCCTGTACGAAACTTCTTACAGGACAGGACACTTAAGACCATGGAGCTACAAGTAAGTAAACTCTATGCGTAAAACTTCATCGAAAAAAATCGTCCTTCTCTTTGTAAAATCAATGAATATTTCATTCATATCAGGTACGCAGACTCCATGAACTAAATGACTTTGTGCTAAAGAAATACAGCAATTCTAATACAACGCATTCTACATATTTTGCTGTTTACATTTTACATAGGTGAAAAATAGTCTTCGTTGTAGAAATAACAAAATTTCGATGAGCATTTATAGTCAAATATATTGTAATTGCGTTGTTTCAGTATGTAGATGCACATAATTTAAGCAAAAATAAAGCGGTTTTAGGACGGATACAACACTCAATATGAATTAAAAAGAACTTTCATGGGTACGCAAGTAACCCGCCCCCCAGGATACACTGTCAAGTATGATATCAATCGAGATTTTTCAACCCCTTAAAAGTAAAGGGTAACACTTTATAATTGTAATCATTTCGATTTAGAGGAAATAATAATTTTAATCATTGTTGTGAAAAATAGTCGCGATACAATTTATTTTATTCCCGACGTCATTAGCCCCTCTTGGGGGATACGTATTCCCTCCGGTGGTGGGTACAAATTGTCAAGTATGGCGTCAAAAGAAATATTTTTTCAAGCCCTTTAAAGTGAATAGCAACACGCTATAGCTGTAATCCTTTGGACCCCTGATGCCGATTTTTCAAATTCTTTCTTGAAAATTAAAAAAATAGCTACTAAAATTGAATTCTGCTATGAGAAGATCGAGTGAGCCAGATTCCAGTTAAATTTTCTTGAGAATCATTGCCTGGAAGATTTCAAGAATTGTTGGGTCATAATAACCTGTATCTTATGATTTCCCTCATTTGCATTTGAGTTATGACTTTCCTACGAATTAATGTTCTAATAAATCCCCAGTTTACAGTGAACAATCACAGTGCTATCTTGGCAGAGCAGTGCATTCTTTATTGGGATCAAACCAAAGTTCCGTTATTAAAGCTTTCTTGTAGAGAGTATTATTTGTTTATTATGCCACAAATATTTCGGCGAATTCCTCTATATATCCTAGCTTCTTGAGCATCGACTGCTGTTTGATTTTGCAATATTGGGTGTGGTTTACAGAGGTGGCATTTGGCTATACGTAGTATAGTGTGTTTATCTTAGGTTTCCCTTGGGTTAGCAAGTACGATATGTTAGAGAAGTATTGCCGCTAACAGGTGAATTTATTTTAGTACATTATTCCGTATATTGCCTTTTGCACAAAAATATGTTTAATTTGCTTATTCAGGCAAAAGATATTTGAATAAAAGTGTGGCTTACCTTTTACCATTTGTAACTGTGCACAAATTTTTGAAAGTTCCGAGTTAGTCAATTTACATTTACAGAAAGTTTCCTTTACACGGGACTTTGTAGGATACCTAACTGACACAAATTAAGTTTGACAGGGGAAAATTACAAAAAAAAAAGTAGAAGTGAAAAATATCAGGGTAAATAAATGGCAGTTTCCCGATACTTATAAATAAAATATCACAAAAGTATTTATGCTTATTTCAATTTCTTAATTACTGCTATAAATTAAAGATATTTTTTTTACTTTGTATCTAGCTCATTGGCTTCAAACAAACATTGTTTATGTAACAGTGAAAATGATTCTGTCCTACGATGCATATAAGTCAGAATGTACGATCATCCATAACTGCACTTGAATAATGGTTTCTCGGTATTTGCCGCTCATTTGCCCGGTGTACACGAAGATATGAGAAGAGGACACAGAAATAATAATTAAAGTAACGATTTTTAAATTGTTCTGCTAGAAGTGTTGTAACCTCGAACGTAATAACTGTTGGGAGCGTTTTATTCCCACCGAATTTTTAAGTAAAACAACTGGATGTGAGCCACAATTTTACATGTAGTTTCTTGCAGTGAAATCGTGACTTTAACTTTGGAACTTTTCCTTAAGGAGTGGTTATTTTATTATGAATATTGACGCGGCTTTTGTGAATTTCACTAAATAACCTCGAATAATAAACTCAGATAAATATCAATAATACCAACACGACCCGTAATTACCAGATTTTTAAAATTATCAAAAACATAAAATTACTTTTTTAACTATTTTTGAATTGGAATGTACCTTTTTAAACTGTGGATTGCTTTAGCAATAATTCTATTTTATCCAAATAACTTTGATAACATATCCCTCAAAAAATGTTTTCTTTTATTTGCTTGCATTCATAAACTATCTAATTTGGAGGCAGATTGGTATCTGCTAACATCGCTTTTCCTTCTATCTTTCTGACTGCTATAAATCAGTAATCATGTCGACTTTTATTAGATTATCACCATCCAGACACAACCAGGGGTTTGGTATGGATTAGTTGGGAGATCACTTACCGAACCAAAAAAGATATTTAATCACTTTCACACATGTGATAAAAAAGATTTAATGATGAGTTATTTGAACAATTGTACTTTATCTACAGTTATAATATAAAGGGGAAGTATTCGGATCTGGAATATTCAATTCTTAGAATGGGAAAATGCTAGAACCCTAATTATATTGAACGTAATCGAATGTTGGGAAGAATCCCTGAATTTTCGAATGAAAAATTTAAAGGACCATTTAAAAATCAGAGCGTTCAACAATATTAAATAGATAATAAGTTCTTGCGTAATTTTTACTTTCCTTATATACATAATATATAAGGAAAGTATTGTGACGGGGTCGAAAGTTCGAATTCGAGTTTTCGACGGGAAATAACGTTTCAAGCCTCCCTGATCACGAATCAAACATTTTTGAGGTGATGTCTGTGTGTGTGCGAAAGTATGTGTGTGAAACTATGTGTGTGTGTGTGTGTGAGTGAAAGTATTTGTGTGTGTTTGTGTGTGTGTGTGTGTGTGTGTCAGTGAGTCTGTGGAGACGATATCTCACGAGCGAATGGAGCGATTCGCATGAAAATTTGTACAAAAATCGCACTTCGTGAATACTGGAAACCTATTGTTTTTAAACGCAATCGAATGCTCAGATCCCCCCTAAATTTTTGAGTGACATTTTCAAAAAATCATCAAAAAATCAAAACCTTTAATAAAGTTACGCAAATATACATTTCCTATGTAATTTTTCCTTAGAAAACGATTAACATAAACTTTAGAACGCTAGCATGAACCGTTCTCGAGATATTGCACATTTTTTGAATAAATTCATAAAAAAAATCCCATAAATTAAAATAAATATATTTACTGTTGAGAAACATGTTCACTTTTCATATATAATATCATGCGATAAATTGGTTGACATCATTCTCGTGGATCTAGCTCGTTCCATTCATAAGAAAAGATACTTTGAGTAATACATTTGTATTTGAACGCTAATAGTCATTTATCTGCTATAAGAATAACTTATTTCTCCGTTCATATCGCTTGGCGAGATTTTGCGACGAATTTGGCGGAATGTCGCTAACTTGGCGATTTCTTTAAATGTTGCCAACTTAACGAAAATCTCGCCAAATGGATAAAAAAATGGCTCTAAATCGATTAAAATGACGACTAATTAACGAAAATTCAATATCTCGGAAAGAATATAAGTATCTAATATAAGAATAACCAATTTTTTTTTGCTGTAAAAGTAGTAAATTTATTGCATTATATAAGGAAAATCGTGTAATGCCCACATCAGAATTTTTATTATAAAACGAAGGACATGAAGTTTAGATGACTAACATAAGCAGTTTTGGGAATATTGCATATTTTCCAAATAAATGTGAGAAGAAAAATTCTTAAAATTAAAACAGTACTAATTATTGTGAAAAATATTTAGTTTCCATATGCAATACTATACGATACATTTCTTAACATCATTTTGGGGATCTAATTAGTTCCATTCACAAGAGAAGATACTTTGTGTAATGGTTTTTATTTTGTTGCCCAATAATGCGCAAACTGCCATTAAGTTACATACAAGAAGGCCCTTCTATCCAGCTGCCTGTAACTATGAATTTGATGAATCTGTCGTCGAATTTAAGGAAATATCGCCAAATTGGCAGCATTTTTATTGGCGCCAAATTGACCAAAATATCACTATAATATCACATATAAATTCACTATCATATCACGCCGTATTGATGAATTAATTAAAATATTTTAATATATGGACTATCTTTAATATATGGACTAAATTGACAAAAATGACGCCTTATTGGTGAATTAATTAAAATATTGTAATATATGGACTATATTTAATATATAGGCAAAATTAACAAAAAATGAAGCCGTATTGGTGAATTACTTAAAATATTTTAACATATGGACTATATTTAATTTATTGAGCCAAATTGATAAAAATGACGTGGTATTTATACATTAATTAAAATATTTTAATGTATAGACTATCCTTAATTTATGGACTAAATTGACAAAAACAACGTCGTATTGATAAATTTATTAATATATTTTAATATATAGACTGTCACTTCCGTTACATACTTCAGTTTATTCCTCGCCAAATTTACTCTCTTGTGATTTATTCCTTGCTTCACGGCCTAAAATGTTTCCCATCTAAAAACTTATTATCAGACACTTAAATCGTTTCCGTAAACTACAAAATCCTGTTGTTCAACATCTGTTTCTTTCCCCTCGTAACATACCCTTATAATCAATATCCATGTTAACTTTAACGAGTTTGGGTTCATCCTGACAGCGCCTAACGCTTGGGACAAATTAGACGAAAAATAAAACACAAAATCCTATTATTCTTACTTTCACGCGTGAGCTGTGGACAGTGTGCGTAACAAATTACTAATTACTAACTGCGTTCAATTTTTCTACTACAGAATGCTGAGTCTGAAATAAAAGAATACTGAAGTGTTCAACACACACAACTTCTTTTACTAATCAACAAATTTACATTTTGAGGGAAAATATATCTAAAAATGAATTTTGTTTTCTATGATTCGATTTAAGTGAAAAAGAATCAGGATTGTTGGATATAATAAAGTTCACTGAAATTTCTGCGATAATTTCTTTTCTTTTATATTGTGTCCTAAATTAGTGGTTTCCTACATTTTTAAAAGAAATTTTGCTGTCTCAACCGGGAATGGCCACCCGACGCTCTACTATTGAGCTACTTGGACGAAATTGCAAGCTCTTATCGTCAAAGTGGACGCTGAATTCTCCACCCTCTAATGTCAAATTGACGGGCAAATGACAATCTGACACCCCTACCCCTTCCCTGATATTTTTATCTCAGGTTAACTACTGCTACTACTAATTTTACTCAGGTTAGCATCCTGCTTGATCGTTATCCTCTCAATTTGAAATCGGCACTCAATCGTCTGGAGTCCACTAAATTCGTGCTATTCGTACTAGGTTAACTTTCGGACTGTCGACGCCTTTATACTAACCTACAGGGTTGATTTGTTCGGGTGCCATTGTAAAGCATCTGGCTGCCCCACCCGGGAATCGAACCCTGACCTTCGAACTGTCAAGCCGGCGCTCCAACATTGAGCTACTGGGACAAACTTCCAAGCTTTCTCCAGATTATTTTGAGACTGGTTGGCACCGCATTTTATGTTATAATTTCCATAGCATTAAACATATCTTTTTTGGGGAGACACATATTCTGACGAAATGCCCAAATCAATTAAATTATATTACTCCGAACTCAATTTCTTCGCTTTCATCTGTTATTCTTACACTTACAATGTTCAAAATGAAACAGCTATACGTATTAAAAATGTGTCACTTTTCTACTTAAATTTGTATTTTGCGTCATTACAAGTGTAAAACGCTGTAAATAACACGTGTCACAGCGCAGAATTAAATCACCGATCTTAAGCTGGATAACCATTTATCCATTAAATTAATAAGATAATCGTTAATACTTTTGTATTTGAATTACACTCTATTTATGATTGATTCTACTGATATTTATGATTGAAGTGCAACTTCTGATCAATCTCACAATCTTTTCATTCTTTTGTTTCTGTATTAGAAAAGCATTTAGTTAGTCGTAAATGTTCGTTCACTAGAATCTCTGCCTAAACTCCTGTGGTCCTGTGGAAATTGCCATTTAGGTGTTATTCAGACTGTCGATTTTTAGTTAGTCACTTTAAACATTGATGCGAAAGTTACTGCGGTTTATAAAAATAATACCATTTTAAGTCAGAAGCAGTAGAGGAACTGAAAACAATATTTTAACTTCACAATCTAATCAGATAGTGGAAATAATAATAATTATTATTTGGGGTTATAATTTAATTATTGTTGAAAAATATATACGTACACTGATGTCTATAGTTATAAATTCCAAGTTAAGTTTATACTCAGAGAACACAATAAAGGTACAAAACTTCACCGAACTGCCCCACGAAAGTAGAATGTCTTTATAATTAAAGTTGAAATGAGTTCAGTTTCAGTATTCGAATTAAAAAACTCAGATGTCAAAGTGAAGTATAACTATTTTTCAATCTAATGTCAGACTAATCTTCCACATGCCACAAGAGAAAGAATTTAATCAAGGTTTAGATTAAGTTGAAATAATTTAAAACGAGGTTTTAACTTACAGAATTTAATTTTGATTTTCTGAAATAAAGTATTTTAAACTACATGTAACAGTAAAAATGAATTAAAATGTATGTGGTCAAATTTGATTCTTTAAAATAGAATGTATGAGAGGATGAAATAAGGTCTTGTCAAAGAATTGGTAATTACATCGAAATAAAGATTTCTTTAATATTTGTCTATAGACTACATATTAGAAAGAAGCTCAATTTACTGGTCAACTTTATTTCAAAGTTGGTTTAAAAAAAAATTCGAAAATGAGTTTTATATATGACATTTATAATTTCGATACATTTATACAAATAAGTGTATCGTATATTTTTGTATTAAAAATGTTCTCATACTATCTATTTTTACTTAAATATCTTAAATGTTAACATCAAATTAAATTCCAATACAATTTTAGAACTTAATTTGATGTTGACAGTTCATGACTTCCACTACGAAAGCTAAGGTATCATTCTTTATTTCTACCATAATGCATTTAACTGATTTTAATTGCGCAAAATAACACATGGAACGTATACTTATTTGGAAGCACATGCCATTTACTGTATTAATTCAGCTTTCATTTACCAGCTTTCATTAAATAATTTAAAAATGTGTTTAATTGTTTAATGTTTATGTTTCTAATTTTGTATAGCTAATTATGTACTTTGTAAAAATATATTCTGAAATTTAAAGTTGTGCACCTATAATTATAAGTATATTAAACATTTTTATTTATTTTTAACAATATGTTACCCGATAAAGATATATGTGAAGTTTTCAGCAGTTATTTAGGAAAAAAAATATTTTGTCAGTGGGTTAGAGAACCAGGCATCCCTGGCTGACCGGCCGGTGTTCTGTATTAATGAGTACTAGCAGCATACCCGTTCTTCGTACGGAGTATATAATATAAAGAAACTTGAAATTCATAATCATGCCCAAATTCTTATAGTATACTAAATGACATGTTTAATCAAAATATTCTGTTAAAATATTTAATATAATGCTCCTAAAAAGAAGTTTAAGAATCTCTGTTCTCGCTATATAAAATTATCTTCATGGACATATCTGAAGAATGAAACATCTTGGACCCCTTATGTAAGCAAATATAAAAAAAAAATATGGAATTGAATCAATATATGCAAAATAAAAGCGTTAAAATTGTATGGGACCCGTACTAATTATATACGCGAATATTAGAAAATATAACCTGTATTAGTAGATTACATGTATAAATTGAAAATACCAATAAACCCGTAATCTTTAAATCTGAAGACAGTCATTTATTCCAATATATGTCAAAATTAAAGTGCTAAAATTATATGGGAAGATATACACGTACTACTTATAATGTCCGATTATTAGTAGAAGATTACCCGTTTTGCAATATGAGTCTCAAATGTTTTTTGGTAAAATACAACAGACGACGTAATAAATGGAATATATAATTAATCCCCGTAATCTTCATACCAGAAGACTGTACTTGATTCCAATATATATGCCAATATATGTCAAAATATATGCCAATATACCTGTAGTACTTATATTCTCGTAGGTTAGAAGATATACCCGTGCATTCCTAGAAGATTACTCGTACAACGTACAATATGCGTGTGTCAGCAATTTTTGCCGCAATAAAACAATGATGTAATAATTTAAAAATATCAATAATCACTGAATCAATAATTCCGGAAAATATAAATAATAATAATGTTTAAACCTGAAGAGTATAATTGATATTATCCAGTCCAAAATGAAATGGCAATGAAATTTATTTTATATACATATCTTCATTATTCAAATCGGAAAGGATTTAATAAAAATCGTCTGCCGCATAAACACATTGGATTTAAATCCGTTGCTAAGCGACATGATATCATTTGCTTCAAATAAATTGGTAGAAAAAATATCGTCTAAATAGTTATATTTCTATGGAACATTTGGCGACAGTTTCGTCAAATTAGCGACATTTTAAAAAATCGCCAAATTTATCGCCAAGTGGGACTGTAGAACTGACAGTTCCACTTTGCGACAAATTGACGAAATATCATCACAATACTATCCCCTAACAAAAAACAATTAATATCATTTATGTAGCGCAATTTTATCAATTTCAAGATATTTTTATAGATTTGAAAACATTTTTATCAATTTGGTGACATTTTAAAAATTCGCTAAATGTATTACTAAGTAGGATGGTTGGTCTGACAGATAAATGCTAACCAAACATCATTTCAGTACTCTCTTCTAACAAAACAAAAAAAATTTCATTGATATGTAGAAGACCCAAGCCACACGACCAACCCGAAGGTTTATGGCAGCTGTTTGTGTGTCGTTTATATCAATTTGGCGACATTTCCGTCAATTTGGCAAAGTTTAAGAAAAGTTGTCAAATTAGCGATATCCCTCCAAATTCATAGCTTTGAATTTGCAGATCTGAATGAAACATTCTTATCCCGTTACAATATACTAAATGAAAACACTACAATTGTATTAGAAGATATACCCGCTCTACTCTTTTTCTGTTTCAACAATCGGCTATATGAATTTATTGGCTAAACACAATATATGAGTTTAGTAGCTAAATACGATATAAGCTTGAAAACTCTTTGCCAAAATAAATGAAATTGATGTACGCAGTCAGCAATTAATATAATTAAAAGAAAAATCAAACCGTCCATTCATAAGATATACTTTTATATCCATTTATCCATTTATTTATTATTTAAATCGAAAAAAAATAATAAAAACATTAACAAACACATTTAATTTAATCCGTTATTCGTACGGAGTGTATAATTTAAAGAAACTTATAGTTCGCAATCATGTGCAAATTCTGTTAAAATATTAAATTTATTGCTCCTAAAGAGAAGTTTAAGAATATATGTTCTCACTATGCAAAATTATCTTCACGATCAGATCTGAAGAATAAAACATCCTGCCCCTTTTGGAAGCAAATTTACAGAAGAAAAAATAGGAATTGAATGAATATATGCAACCCCGTACTAATTATATTGTCGCAGATCAGAAGATATGCCATTGTGTTAGTAGAAGATTACCCGTATTACAATATGCGTCTCAAAAATATTTGCCAAAATAAAAGAGATGATGTAATAAATTGAAAACATCAATAATATCCGCACTCTTTATACCAGAAGGTCGTAATTGATTCCAATATATGCCAATATATATCAAAACATATGTCAATATACCTGTACTACTTATATTCTCGTAGATTAAAAGATATACACGTGTATTTGTAGAAGATTCGTACAACATACAATATATGAGTTTAAACAATTTTTGTCATAATAAAATAATTGCATAATAACTTGAAAATATCAGTAATCCTTGAATCAATAATCCCCGAAAATATAAATAATAATAATTTTTAAACCTGAAGACCGTAATTGATATTATCCAGTCAAAAATGCTATAAGAAAAATCAAATCGTTCTTTTCTAAAATATATTTTTATATCCATTTATTTATTATTCAAATCGAAAAAATAATTATTAAAATTAACAGACAGATTTAATTTAATTGCGTTTCTGAGTAACATGATATAAGATAGAATCTTATAACATGTTAAATATGCCATGTCTTATAACATAAACTGCGAAATTAAATAACGATTTTGATTTCTCTATACTTCTCATTGTTCCGTAAAAGCTTGTTTTGAATAAACCATGAACCATGGAGATAGATTTCCCCTTTAAATCATGTTTCAAACAATACATGTTTTCAGAAAGTGACTAATTAACGCAAACAATCTCCCATCAAACTCAGAGATTAAATTTTAATTCACTTTCAAACGATTTTCAAGCTTTTCGTTTGGATAAACCACGGAGTTAGGGAGTAGAACTCCTAGGAAAAAGTTCCGTTTTTCATTAATATCTCGACAACCCCAGGACTTAGAAACTCGAAACTTGGACAAAATTTATGGGGGGATATTTCAAGGCTATCCACCAAATTTCATTAAATTCGGTTCAGCCGTTTTTCCGTGATGATGAGACAAACCAAAATGTGGTTTTTTACTAATATCTCGAGAACCACTGGTCGTAAAAACTCAAAACACGGATATAATTTTAAGTGGGGCTATTTCTGGGCTACCCACAAAATTTCATCAAATTCTGTTCAGCCGTTCTCCCGTGATGATGGGACAAACAGACAGACAGACAGACAGACAGACAGACAGATTTTCAATTTTATTTATATAGATATTATCGTCCCTTCTATAATTAATAAAACACTACGCAAAAAAATTATCCTATAAAATATTATTATATCTTATCTATTCAAACCATAACAATCTTCATCATTATGTATTTATGATTTATACAAATCATAATAATATTGACTAATATATTTTGTTTGGTTTGTTTGCTTTTAAACATCATTTTGTTAAAACCCAAATGGGACATCATCATACAACTTACGAAATGTAATTATTTTTTTTTCATCTTTGTACATAATTCTTGTTTTCTTTAATGCATAAACACAACTGCTATCTTCATGTACAATTCTGCGTTAATCAAAGTTTTACTTTTCCATTTTTGTTAATTTTACCGTCCGTACTTAAATTTTGGAAGCCAGTGTGTATAAAGTATAATAATATATTGATAAATAAATCTAATTATAATAAACAATAATAACATTAATTATATTTCCTCAAAGTTAAATTATTTTAAATGTATCTACTGTATTTTTCTAAATGTTCCATAATAATGCTCAGCAATTTCAGGTCATTTTTAAAATTCTAAAGAACGGCTAACTCTTTAAAATTTCCATAAATTTAACAATGATTATTTCTAATCTCGTAGCGAGAGGATTTTTTGTTATTTCAAAGCTCTAGTTACTCATTTATATATACAATATTATAAAATTGTAAATTTTGAGATCTCATTTTTAACTTTCGAAATATTAAAAAGTGAATTTTTACTCCAATTAGGTTTAATCATGATCACTTAAAATGTATTAAAATGGTAAATAGTACTTTTATGGAAAGTTTAAGCTTTCAGTAATTAGCAATTTTCAGTTTATGTTTTCTGCAAAATACTTATCTTTTCTTTCTGAAGAAAAAAAAATGAGTGTAAACGCTTTTAATAACATTAATTAAAGCCTTCTAAAATATGTTAAATTTAAATCCTACTAGATGTACACCAGATCTTGGTACGAAATAAGTAATGTAAAGAAACTTAATTAACAATTTGCGGTTAAATTTTAGTATTTAGAGTCTGTCTTTTTGAAACTTTATAAAAGAAAGGAGTGAATATGGCTAATAACAATTTCTAAACTATACAATAGATTTTTAGGACTAAGTTTTTGTTTTTTTATTAGGAGCTGAAATAAGGAGGGATTTTTTATTCATGGCCCACATGATCTTGGCCATGCCAAAAGCAGCAGGTAAATAGTTCTATAAGGAAGACACGTCCACTGCAAATTTATTATTCATGGAGCAGGATTTATTATTTACTGCATTATTATTATATTATACTGCATTATTATTATTATACTGCAGGATTTTTTTTTCATGGCCCACATAATTTTGGCCATGCCAAAAGCAGCAGGTAAATAGTTCTATAAGGAAGACACGTCCACTGCAGATCCCGGCCCTCCAAATAGTTGCTCAAGTCCACTGGATGAGTCGGACGGTCTGGGTTTTCAACGTCCACTGCAGAGAACATTATCCATGGATCGATTTTGAATGTATTATACGCACATCAGCATGGTATAACCATTAACTGCAATTACAGCAAGAAAATTTTTTATTTGTCGCAATTTTACGAATTTTAATGTGGACTAACATTTGCAGTCCTTCCACGAAGTAGGCATAAAATTCATCCGCGGTTTAACTCTGGCTGTACAAAGTTACGATAAATTCAATCGATCATCTGACTCTTTCGGGAAATGACTGCTGTGTTAGACCTGCGGGGAAAGAGGCCATGTAAACTGAGAAAGTCACCATTATCTAAGCAAGAGGATATTAGGGCATCCCCTTCGAAAAAACCTCAGACAAACTAATCAGCAACCATCTTGCAGGGTGGAAGGTGCCGTATGAAGAGAATGCCCCATTAAAGCCCCATTAAAGGCATTCCAGATCTCTTTTTTGCATGGAGAAGATAATGGATTTTACGTCATGGGTCGTATAAATAACATCAAATACCAATTGATATTGGACACGGGTGCGAATATGACCATCCTTAAAAATGACGTTGCTTGCCAAAATCGTCTTCTTTATATGGCATCCTCCATCTCTCAGAGCACAGTTAGTGGAGATACGGCGAATGTGCATGCAAAAAGGGAAATTATTATTACTGTTGGAATGAGCCTTTATCATCATGTTGCTTACGTTGCTTTTTTTTTAAGAAAACGCAAATTTAACCTGGATTTCAAAATCGAATTACGGATAGCCACAGAAATGATTCCTTTGTTTGGGATAGAAACTGGAGATATCCTACAGTGTAACATAGACACTGCGGAAAATGTTTCTATTTCCTCACCCAGTGAGTCTTTGGTGAAGAAATCCGAGAAAGCCCAAGATTAAGTAGAATGTCAGTAATAGATTTTCTATCTCCGAACTAAAAATAGAAAGATAGAAAGGAATTATTGTGGCCCTCAGCTCTTGTGGATTTTTCGAAAGACTACGTATCAGCAAACATTAGTGACACGAGCAATATAACAAAGAATGGGGAGGAGTTAGCTTCATGCTCTGTGGTAACCCAGCGTAATGAGTAGTTGTCTAGAATTTTGAAATAGCAGTCCCGAACATGTGGACATCATTTTAAGCAATAGTTGCACCAAATAATGCAGAAACGGAATCTTGTACAAGCTTCATTTTTGAATTCAGTGTAGTCTTTTCAATAGTTTTAAAAAACATGGAATTTGTCAGATTAACTAAACATAGATTCGACACCGGCAACCAGTTCCCGATTAGAAAGCTCCCAAAAAGCTTCCCATTTCTAAAAAAAAAGAAGTAGATAAAATTTTAAAAGATATCTAATAAAGCAACGTAATCAAACAATCATCAAATTCTTGGGCATCAACAGTCGCCTCGGCGAAGAAGAAAAATGCTTTTGCAGGATGGTTTTAAGAAATGTATCCACAACACTTTGATAAAAGCATTTACTGATATATCAATATTTGAAATACTTAAATTATAATACTTTAGCTGAACTACAAGTATCAAAAGTTTACTCCATGGAGGTGAATGTAAGGACTTAAATCGTCATATTAAGAAAACGCCAATATCGTTTGAGACAATAATTAAGCTGGCGCTGGGATAAGTTAAGTAGTCCTGTATTGTATGCATTTCTATGGCGAAAGACAAAATATTTATTTAAACTGTCAATTTTGTAAAAATTAATTATTAGTACAACGCAAAGAATAACTGAAGCAATAAAAAATATTCCTACGTATTCAAAATTAATTTACTTTCCAATTCATTTTTATCTCCACATATTCTGTACTCTATCCTACAACTATGAAAAAATACTGGTTAATTATACTCATAATTAAGGAATCCTTAATTTAAAAATTATTAAAAATACATATACTAAATACTACACCATTCTATAGTGTCAACTAACAATAGCAACTACTTTACAAACACTAGCGACACATAGATATAATTCTTAAAGCATTATGGCATTTTCATCCATAGGAGTTTTATCTCCTCCTTTCTTACTCCATGGTTTACTTTCTTAAGAAGTAAATATGGAGGACATAAAATCTATATAAAAGATAAATTGAATTTTGCTTCCATTTATTTCTGAATTTATTTGCTTCTTGTCTCTTTCATTCGAAAATTAATACCTAATTACATTAATTGAAATACATCAGCGTACTTTTTACAAAATATACCGTGTCAAATTCTTGTATTCTAATTATCGCGGTGATAACTTTTCTAGTAGAATTATATTTATTTTGGGGAAGTATAAAAATTAAATTTTGAATTTTTTTTAAATTATTATCTCTAAGGCGAGATGAAATTTTTACAGCTAAAATCTTCCTTTTTTGCAGTTTAATTTTCATATTTGACTTTACTTCAGCGACGAACTGTTGATTTTAAATTATTTTCGGTCATTTATCAAAACTCCCGGTATATGTCTTAAAAGAAAAAATCTTAGTTTTTTGTTACAAATATTATTTTCACTATCCATAAAATGATGTATACTATTTTTCAAGATGCAACATATATCTATAGTAATAGAACGTACATATTAAATAATTTTATTGTGCAGACATAAAATATTTTTCTTTAAACAAGAAATCTTGCAAAGAAGAAATAATTCTATGCTCGTATATTTTCCAAGAGGATGTGTAGCATTTGGAGAATTCAGTACGAAAGAAGTACGATTAGAATTATGTACCGTATATATATTTTTTTTAGAGTAGACGTCTAGAATATTCTGTGCTTAATAAAATGTTTGGAATTAAATTAGCGGCTGTGGCTAGGTTTGTAATCGAAAAAAATATAGTTAGATATACTCGTATATATGCTGTGCATGTATCTCCAATAAAGGTTGAATTAATTTTTATATAGTAGGACACTAAACTTAAGGCTGTTACATGAAGAAATTAAGATACCAAAGATGAAATATGTAAATTTAGAAACTGATTCGACAAAAAAAAATAAACATCAGATGATTGTTTATGTCTGTTTTCAAGACCTAAAGCCTTTCTCTAGAAATAAATCCTGGGTGAGACACACGAGCGGCCGCATGTGTCACACGTATGTATGCGCTGACTACGAAGTATACACCAACTTAGCCTATCGTGATACTCCGTCATCGGAACCCGTCCTCTCCTCGATCCTCTCCCCGGTCCTCCCTCCAATGCTGTCTACTACAACGCCTAGCATGATTCAAGGTCCTAAAATATAGAAACTACCAATATATATATATATATATATATATATATATATATATATATATATATATATATATATATATATATTATTATATATATATATATATATATATATATTATTAAATTTATATATATATATATAAATATATAATTATAATTTATATATATATATAAATATATAATTATAATTTATTTATAAGTTGCGGTGTTTAAAATAATTTCTAGCAGAACATTACATCCCGATTACATCTAGATTACGTCCAATAGATGTATTCTGGATCATCCAAAACAGATCCAAACTGCAGTGGTTGACGTGCATTGACGTCTTATGGATATCCAGATATTATTATCGATACCATCTATGGATCTTCAATGGATAGCGATTTGGACACAAAATAGATGTGATATAGACGTACACTGCATCATCTATATGGCATTTACTGCTCATCCAAATTACGTCCAGACTGACGTCGAATGGATATCGATATGGGCACAAAATGGATGTGCACTGGGCTTAAATTTAATAATTCAAATTACGTTCACACATCCCTATCATTTGATTATTTATTTTATATTTATTTAAATGTGTTCTTAAAGAACACAGAGTTTCAGAAATTATAAAAATACTTGAAAATTTTTTAATATAGCAGATTTATTTTGCAAAAACATGGCTTTATTTTACTACTCATTTCTTTTGATACCATCCTGGATTAGAAACCGCAATACGCTGTCCGCGTTAAAAGTAACTTAGTTCTTAACTACAATTTGGCATCAGAACCAACTGCTGCAGCGTAGAGTCTGGCAATGGGGTTTGGGACTTCATCCCGATACAGCGCAGTCGTCACAGAACCACCTTTAAAAATGTGCAGCTTTGCGTTATATCCCATTGAAATTCCATTCCATGAAAACACCATAGCGCTGCCACCTCTGGATGCGTGATGTTCGATGATGTTCTTGGCCTAATTGCTTGTGGTTCGTTCTTTCAGACTCTTACATGTTTATTGTAACACAATATTTGTATTACATGTTTCCACCCCAATTACAAATGCCAACCAAAATAATGAACTATCTAAATGCTGCAGAGGGAGCCAATCACAACAAATGCATATATAAACAGTGGTCATCCCCGTCTGCAGCAACAGCGAATGGTAGATGTGGTAGGGAATGAATGGGGGAAAGAAAAAGCGCCCCAATGCCGTATTCAAAAAAACTCCAGTCGACGTAAAACTTTCGAACGAGTCAGCATCATGTTTTCTTGGGTTTGTGAAAAGTGTCTATAGAATGTGAGCAACAAAATGGTAGAGAGTGCAGTTAGATGTGTAACGGTTTTCATACATCATTGAAATAGCACGAATATGCACGTAACACAAAGAGAAAAGGTAACCAACTTTCAATTGTCACTATTAGCACGGAAGGCACACCTTTAACGATTATTAAATTAATTGACTACCAGTTCGTATGAGTAGAACATATGAACGAGTTCGTAAATATTGAACTATAAGAACTATTCTTTATCGATTGTTTAAAGGAAACTGTTTTTAAGAAATTTAAGTCAAAGTTATTATGTGTGTAAATATATATATATATTAATGTGATATTGTCAGTATTATGTGTCTTTTAATAATTGAGTTAATTATAGCATAGTTACTCCAGATACAATAGATATCTATTAAGTAAAATATTAAAATAAATTGAGCAATTCAGCATGTGTATTTCTTTATGTTTTGTGTGTTCGTATGCCGAGCTTGAGAACCGGGAGCTTACATGCTCCACCCTTAGTGGCGGCATCATAGGTAAGTCCTATACTGGTAATTTTTGATAAGGACAATTTTACCTTATGACATTTATCATCTGATTTCAAGGCAAATCTGGACACGTCCGTGAACAGGACGTTGCACCAATCTAAGACAGTCCAATTGACATGTTGACGACACAGATTTAATCTTGTTCCTCTGGCTTGGACGGTTAGTGGAACACAAAAACCTGGTACTCGGACGAACAGTCCCTTCACGTGGAGAATTTGGGGCACAGTACTGGCAAATATTGTCTTACCAAGTGCCGTTGCAACCATGGATGCAACAGTTGTTGAGGTCGCTCTTCGATTCCGCTTATATAGCAATATACCGATCGTCACAGGTGGTGGTGACCCTTTTACGACCTGGGCACAGGTCTCCGGACAACTCTTTGACTTGTTTGGAATTGTTTCCATAACCGAGAAATTACCGAATGATCAACGCCAAAGAAAACAGCGACATCTTTGATTGACTATAATAATTCAATGCATCCGACAGCACGACAGTTCTCACCATCTATCATTCGTAAACTTTCAGCTATTGGAACACGAATATAATCAAAAATTTTCCTACAAATGTCAAAAACACTTCGTATAAACATTTAAATGAACCTCCTTAAACCCTTCACAATGCTGGCGTTTCAAGGACTGCCTAATTAGCATATATCATTCCTCCAATAGGGAAGTTTTCAACCTCGTCAGACTGGCTGGAGGACGTGAACGTGCAGAGACAGCACGCTTGAGGGCATCCCAAATGGGATTAAGGTCGGGTGAATACGCCGGCCACTCCATGCAAGAAATGCCCTCACTTTCCAGGTATTCGTCAACGATACTAACTCGATGGTGTCGAGCATTATCCTCCATAAGGAGGAAATAAGGACCAACTGCTGCAGCGTAGAATATCGCAATGTGGTCTAAATGAAAATTTGCATTGTGTGCTTAAATTTGTAAGTCAATGTACAATTAAAGAAATATAATATAATTAAAGAAATTACACTTAGTCGTCCGTACATAGGAGAAATAGAAGTTGTTAGTGTTGAATGTTTAGACAGTGACAGTTATAAGCTCTGTTGGACCGTTATGGGATTTGTAAATGTTTATTCTACTCTTTGAATTATGAGGGCCGATCCTACAAGTAGTGCTGTAGCAGGCCGACCCGTGGCAAGGGCGGAATAAATTCCAGACCACAAGCCTCTGTTCAAAAATTAGTTTAATATCGTGACGCCCATGGGCGCCATACCAGATATTAAGCTGATAAGAACAGTTACTACACTTTGATCTTAGCACAAAAGAGGCCGAGAAGCGATAACAACGTTTAATTAAAAAATTATAATATTCGTTTTTTATAAAAGTCCTTATTTGGTAGATCAAATTTTTTAATAACTCATAAATTTGGCTATAAAATCGTTCACAACTTTGAAATCGAACGCAAAATCCATAGTTACATTTCTAGTAAAATGATTACAGATATCTAAATTTTAATTTTATACTAATATTAAAAAATTCCTCGGTAATGTAAAGTCAATTCACAAGATGGCGCAAGTTCTCATTAAAACTTCATTCATTAAACATCAGAATGCGAAAGAGAACCGTTATTATGTTGGTCATAAGACAGATATTCGTTTTAATACTTTCAAACATACAGAAAATTATCACAAAGGAATTGAGGAGGATGCAAGAATTTGAAAGAGAAATGCGTCTTTTCTGCTTCTAAAATTTACGTCTGATCAACGAAAATAAAATTTTAAACTTCAAAAAGGCAGAATAAACTATTATTATGTTGGAAAAAACGCAGTTGTCAGCGTTTTAAAAGAGCAGTTATTTGCGCTTTTAAAATGCAGCGAAATCATTATGAATAGCTATATAGCGTTATGTTAGATGTGCCAAAATTGGAAATGGAGCTAACTACAAGAAATGTTATAGATGTATCCTGAATATTAGTAATCTAATTTTATTAAGTTCCATAAATTTTCTGTTTGCAACTAAATAATTGGTCTATGTATTTTGTTTAATTTAAAGAAACAAATATGAGACATTCCAAAATGTTTACTAATAATTTTATTATCATCTTGTTTTGAAATACTTTAGTATATTATTTTCTATAGAGGTACTACTGAGATGCTTACTATTTGAAATAATTCGATAATTTTCTGTAATTTCAAACAGTTTCAGATTTCTTTGGTGTGTAACTATTTTATGCAGAAGATGAGATATTTCATTGCAACACATTTAAAACATTCGTTCTTTATTTATTAATTGTTTTTAATGTTAATCTTAAACATTTGGTGTTTTCCGTTTTAAATCTAAAACATATTCGAAAAAAAATTGCTAAATTTACAAAAAAGTATAAAAATTATGGTGGAAAGAATCTAGAAAAGATTAAGTTCCCATTTCTATGATTTTATTTATGAAGTTTAGAGTCCTAAAATAATCATAACTTTTGCTACAATATACTTTTACTGTGTAATATAGATGTGTTATAACTCTCCCTGCAAATAGAAGGCAATTTTACTATATTTACAATAAGAGCAAGTTTACATTAATTTTTTATGGAAAATTTTCTTTATCTTATATTTTTCTTCAAAATTTGCTATATTTATAGGTATAAAGCAAACACTTCGTTAATATCGAGATATATAGCACAAACATGTAACAATACCATATTAGCAGTATATACTATTTGATACTATTACGTAATTGTTAAATATGGATATATAATTTGTAAAATATATTCTATTATTTTGCACTTAACATGCATTATTCAATAGGAAATTTGGACTTCTTTGAAAGAAATGTTTTGCTGTGGTAATGATTTTATTGAAAGATGAATTTTGCAAATGAATGAGGAAAGTTACTAATATTGAATTATACATTGAATTTCAAGACCACTATAGGATCCCCTGTAGAACCATGACCGTTGACTCCTTAAATAAAATTGTGCATTTCAGCTGTGCTATAACATATAACTGACAAATATAATGCACTGACTTCCAAAATTTAAACATGGAAAGTAAAATCAACAAAAATGGAAATGTAAAGTTTTGAATTACTCAAAATTGTACATGAAGGTAGCAACTAAATTAATGAAAATTACGCCTAATTGATGAATTATTTATTAAAATGTTTTAATATATGAACTATGTCGCTTATTGAGGATGCTATCAACATTGATAATTGTTTATCTAGAATTGCACAATATATAAGTTAATTGGGTACTTTGAAATATTTTTACATGTTGTCATTCGGAATATTGCCAAATTTACAATTCAATATTAAACACACAGTCCCGTCTATCTTATACATTATTTTTTGACTGTCAAAAGAGTAATTGCATTGCATTTTATAAGGAAAGTCATGTTCTGCCCACTTCAGATTTTTTAAATTTAGAGAGAAGCAAATGAATATACTGGACATGGCTAAAGTGGCTTTTCTTACATTTTGAAGTTTATATAGAAAAAGATCAATGTTCATTTTCAGCATCACTGAATCTGTGCTAATTCCGGAGAGTTTAATGATCAGATCATATGACATCTCATTGCCCGGGATATGGAGTAAATCAGGAAATAACTGTTACGGAAATGAAACGGAAGTATATAACATAAGTGACATCATATCGATACGAATACGCAAGAGAAAACTTTTGTTATGAACTGTATGTCTCGGCACTTAAACTTGGCCATAAATATTGAACTTAAAACTTAGCGATAAATGTTGACTGAAAAATATTGACCTCTGTGACGAATGCGGCAAAATATCGCCAACTATGCGACTTTTGGCGATTTCAGTTCTAGAAACTTCTTAAATTTTTTCGATCGACTAAGAATGTCACGTGTTTCGTGTTTATCTTCAGTACTTTCCCAAGAGGGTATATACGGCAGAGATATCCCAGTGATTAAGTAAAGAAGATCTTATTCGAAGGTCCAGAATTCTATTCTAGACGCCGCCCAAAACTAATCTCTTGTCTACTTAGAGTATGGGTACGGTAACTCTGTCCTAAAGACCTTTCGATAAGTGATGAGAAAGAAGAAGAGAAAAGTTTCTGCCGAACTCAATACAGAGCCGAATGTGTAATACTTCTTCCGATTGTATGTACACTTTAAGTAGTATTATAAAAAAATTCTTGAATAAAAGTGCAAAAAATATAAATTTTAGATCTACAGCATCTGTGCACCGTCATCCGCGCTATATGCCAGTATGTGCTAGAGCTGATGGTAAGTTCGCCCTATCGAGTGATTGCAAATGTTATGTCCAAACGTTTAACCGTCAATCAATTATTTGTTTGTGGTCTGATTTGGACGAAAGAAATTGTATTCTATTTATTGAAACTGCTTTAAAAATATGTAAGAACCAAAAAATGTTGAAACATTTTTTGGGTGCCTCCTACCTTCGTCACACACAGCACACATCAACATTTTTCTATTCGAAATATGCGGAGGATAATGTTCACAATAATATATAACAAGTACCAGGCTTGCTCACATTTTGGCATACTTTATTTAAAATTATTTGTGAATCTCTTCTAGTCGGTAAAAGTATAATTTTCTAGTCGGTAAAAGTATAAAGGTATAATAAGTGTATAGTACCAATTGCCATATTGTTATTAAAATTGCTACTAAAATGCAATTAAAATATTGCAATTCAAATCGCTAATCATATTGCCATTCAAACTGCTGCACTGCCGATGTTTGTAACACAGCTGCTGTTGTGTAAAAAATCCATAAAACTAGGTGACTATTGAATGTCCGCGCGTCCCCTTATGCTACAAGTTAGTACGTGTGACAATTCAATTTGTCACCTAGTTTTATGTATTTTTAACTCATTTTAGAATCAGTATGGTTCAATTCAGTATTGTTAGTTCGTTTGTCTTTATAAAGTATGCTTGCCGATGAGATAAGAGACTTCAAATTTGGAGTGTGGATATATAGTTTGGACGGAAGGAAAACAGTGCTATTTTAGTTTTCTATTTTTTCCAAAGTTAGGGGTGAGGCATATCAAAACACTCGAGTTGTCAAATAAATAAGAAAAACCTTTTTCTAAGTATTGTAGAAGTTCGAAAATTGCTTGGCGAGTCAACCGTTTGATAAAATCCTAAGAACAAATTGAATTTTTTTCAAATAATATGTAGAGATGGTGTTCCACACCAAAACGTTCGAAAGGTGTAATGGTAGAAAAACATGATTTGAAACGAGATAGATACTTTGAATTTGTTGCTAGGGTAGGTTGCTTGAAGGAGAGAAAGCATACAGTTTAAGTACTTCATTATTTACTTCTTTAGGGATGTCTCAGATCAAAGTGTTCGATTAGTCAAATAAATGAGAAACGCTTCATTTTAAGCAAAAAAAGATATTTAAAATTTGATTCACAGATCAATCGTTCGAAAAAATTACTACACGAAATCGATTTTTCAAAATGTTTAGTAGAAGAGGATGCTCCACACCAAAACGTTTGAAAGGTAAAGTGATAGGAAACATTACTGTTGTCTACAAATGCCGGTCGTTTGGATGCTAGACCATTAGACAGCGAGCTCTCCTGCATTTATCAATGATTGAACTAAAAGTCACTAATGTAGGACACTCGTCTAAATGTTTTCCAGGCATAGGCTGTCTTAGGTCACATAAAATACAATTCGGGGAAGCAGCGAATCCAATTCCATGGAGATGAGCCCTGAGATAGTCATGAGAAGGCTGAACCTGGCAACTGCTTATCGACGACGAGCCTCTGTAATGACAGAAATTTTCTTGAAATGTTCTTAGTCTAGGTCATTACTTTACGATGAAATAAAGACTTCCAATTTAGTGTGTGGGTAGAATGATAGATAGGACTAAAGTGTTCGATTTCAACGTTCCAACTTAAGTGGTCCACAATCCAGACCGGGGAACTCGCCATAAGGCTTAGTGCATCTCCAACTTTAGAGGTGCCGTAGACCAAAATGTTCAATTTGACGAATAAATGAGAAACACTTTCTTTTAAATGTAATAGAAACTTGAAATTGCAAGCATACGCCAATTGTTTGACAAATTCCACTGGAATAATCTACTCCTTTCGAAAATGTTCATTTGATAGAGTGCTCCAGTGTAAAACATCCGAAGTTTGAAATGATTGTTAAACATAAATCGGGATAAAATAGGAAATTAAAAGTTGGTGCAAGTACAGATAGTCCGATATGAAGAAATTTATTGATTTTACTTTTCCAAAATTTGTTATTTTAGTGGGGATGCATAATACATTTTTTTAATTTTGAGAAACGCCTATTTTTAAGTGAAATAAATAGTTAAAATTTGTGCGAATGGGTGAGCATTTGGATAAGATGCATTGGAAAAATGGAAATATTCTAGGTTACAATTGAGGAGGTGATCCATATAAAAAGCGATCGAAATATAAACTGCATATAAAAAGCACTTAGTAGTGAAGTAAAAACTTGAATTTTAGTAACAGCACAGTCCCTTTAATTAAAAAAATTAACAATATCATTTTCCTTGCAAAATTTGGTACCTCGAAGGCGGCACACACTAAAATGTTCCATTGAGCGAAAAGATCCTGTAATCAGACGTGTGATAGAGACTTGAAAATTTGTTCCGGATGAATAGCTCGAAAAGACAAACAAGAAAACTCGAGTTATTTTAAAAATTTAATTTAATCGGCATTATATTATTGTGAGACAGTTTATTTCAAGGGCTATTGTGATAGTCTGTATAACAATGAATCCATTGTTATGCAGACTTAGTATAGTTACTACAAAGACAATTGTTTTTGTCTTTCCAGATCATTCAAAAATCCAGTAATATCCTAACAAGCTAAATCATAGTTGCACACTTTTAATAATATATACGTACAGAAAATATCGGACCCGAAATTTAACCCCACCCCCACCCCGATGAGTGAGAACAGTTTAAATAAAATAATTTAGAATATTTTTTTCAGACATTCCGAAAATTCTTCTATGTCCTAGAAAGCTAAATCTTTGAAAATGTATAGTAACTTATCAAATTTAAAGTGCCGTATTTTCCTAGGACTTTGCATGAAACAAAATCATGAACCATGAAACAAAATCATGAACCATGAAACAAAATCATGAACCATGAAACAAAATCTAAGGAAAAAAAATACAATTTTCTCTTAAAACGACTATTTTCAACACTAAGTGTCATATATTATGTAAGGAATATTCCAGTGGTTAAGAAACGAAAAATATACTCTGAGGACCCCAGTTTGATTCCCAGCGCTTTCCAAACTATTCACGTATCTACGCAAAGTACAAGCATGTTTAATCTGTAGATCCAAAGGTCCTTCCGAGGGGTAGGTAACAGGGAAAGTAGGGCACGGTCCTTTCGTATATCGCCTTTACTGTGTTCCAGTCTACATTGGGTGGTAGTCCGGCCGTCCAAATATATAACTTACACTTTCGTGTAGGTCGGAAGGTCTGGGTCGAAATATATTGCCAAATATTTATTGTCAAACAATTAAAATGTATTATCAAACATATATTGCCCAAAAATTAAAATATATTGTCATTTTATCATATATTGTCAAACACTTAAAATCTTATTAATAAAACATATAATTTAAAATTTGAAATCGCTATTTTTCTTATTGTTGATAGGTTTAAATGCCCTTGCATAGGGAAATTCATTTATCTCATCATATGATGGGTTAAACAGATAGTATTTTAAAAATCCACACAGATTATTCTATATGTAACATACGTATCCATGACATATCTTACTTTCGTGTTATAAATGCAAATAATAAATAATTTTCAACCAACATAAATCTTCGATATCTACGTTGCTAGCAAAATTCAAAAACCGTAAAAGTTTCGAAAAAAGAAACATAATTGCTGAACTCATTGAATGGTGAATATCGATGCACAAATATTGTAATAAAAGTGGCTATCCAGCAGAAAAGTAAGGTGAAATTCCAGAAAATAATTATATTTTATTTCAAAAATCTATAAAATGCATTTTAAAGTAGTTTATTTTCCGAGGGAGAAACCTTTGTGTTGTTACGTTTGCATTTCGTATGTTGAAGACTTCATTTAATTAGAAGCTGAAGTAATGCAAAGATAAATTTTGGAGTTCATTCAAATGTTTCTTTTTGGTATGATAGACGGTTCGAGCATCAAAACATTGTTTCCAGCTTTGGATTTTGAAATTATAACATGCGTCCTTTCATTTATGCCTGAATTGAGATTATTTTTGAATAATTGAATTGCATTGCACTTTACATTTCGAATATTCAGTTTTAAATTATCAAAACATATTTTCCACCGAAAGTAAAACACTTTGTTAGTAGCACAGTATAAATACAATAAAATGCAATGTGGACAGCACATGAATTTCCCTATATAATGCAGTTAATTCACTACATTCATAGTGAAAAACTGATGTATAATATCCACGGTACAATGATTACAATATTGAATTGTGTATTTGACGTTTCACTGAAATTCAACACGTCAGACTATTTCGACCTATCCAATTAACTAATCTTTCGCGCAACTCTAAATTAACAATTATCAGTATTGATAGCATATCTCCAATAAACAATTCAATCCATATAATAAAATATTGCAATAATTTACTCATTAGTTTGGAGTCATTTCCTTTAAATTGGAGTTTTTTTTCTAATTTTTACAGTACAGTCATCAATCTGGAGGGAAAAATCGCTAAGACGGCGATATATTTTGCTAAATATGTCGCCAAGTTCATCAAATTTATTACCAAATGTTGCCCACAGGTAGAGTAAAGAACTTGACGTATGACTAATTTTGAATTTTTGAGCTTAAATTTACATAATTATTTCAAAAGTATATTCTCTCCCGAATGGAACAAGATCCACGAGAATTGTGTTAACATATTTTTCACATAATGTTGCATGAAAAGTGAGCATATATCAGGAAACATATTTATACGTTTTCATTTTATTTAATATTTTTAATAAAATCATTAGAAAAACTTGCAATACCTTGATAATAATGCATACGAAAAGTGAATATATTTCACGATAGTTAGATAGGAGAGAGCATAAATAGATTAGCACATTTTCTTCTGAAAAATATACGTTTGAAATATTTTAGCTTGTAAAAATAAAAACCGAGGACAATATAAAGTTTCACCAAAAGAAATTCAGATATATTCTCACTGGAAGTTATGAAGAAGTTCTTTTGATTGGAAACAATGGAGACAAACTTCTAGGTTAATTCACTTGTACACTTGAAATTTCCTCCCTATGGGCCTACTTTGATGTATGAGCTTTTTTCTCAAAGTTGCTTTGAAATTACTGAGGAGATTACTTCATATCATATGAATCGATATTCTCTAACTTTGAGTCTGTGGATTAATTATATATCGAACAAATCACATTTATCATTGAAATTAATCTATTCTAAGAACATTATAACATTCCGTACAATGCATTAAACAATTAAGTATCGTTTAAAAGCTTCAAAAGGGACCAGCGTGAAAGCGTATAGCTGCAAAAACGTATAAACAAAATTAACGTCAATGGACATAAATATGTTAGAACCATTAGATAAAACGTATAATGCAAAAACGCGTGTAAACTGTGCTTTACTGTATATGTAAATGTACTTTTATGAAGTCAAAAATTTGGCTTTATATGGATGCATACACTCTAAGTATCCTTCAGTAGGAATAAATCATTCTTAATGGTGAAGTATATCTAACTTATATATGCCTGTATATAAAATTGAACAAATAACACTTTTTAAACAAATGAAGGACTTATAAGAACTTTACCCAGAAATAAATTGGCATTTTTCTTTAGAATTTATTACTAGCCATTCTCGGGATATTAGTAGCAGTACTTTTTCAAAGAGAAGCGGCAATAAGGAAAATTAATTTCGTTAACGTTATCTTAAAATTATATTATTTTGTCTTATGCAATTTATAATAACACAAAATTATGAATATAGCGCATTTTTAAAATATTCACCATTTTGTTTCATTTTAGGAAACTAAAATCACTATTAAAGTTTATTGGCAGTTAACATATATTTACCGACCAAAATGTAATGTACCTATGTCATAAATGTTTGAGAAATTCTTAAATCCAAAAGCAAACAACGAGAATCAGACTGCAAAAATGTTTCATTTTTATTCGTCTCAAATCATTATTTGAGACGAATAATATTTTATAAATCGTTCTTAAATTTATTAAAAAAATAACTAAATTTATTTTCCCTCAACGATGTTGTAACACAGAAAATTCACTTTATAATAATTTATTGCTGCCAACCTCTCAATAATTTTAAAGGTAAGGTCTGAATGGAAAAAGGTTTCCATTTATTAACACTTTACAACAAAGTTGAAAAGTGTTTATGGCTTTGTTCATTCATTCTGTCTGTCTGTCTGTCTGTCCGTTAGCACGATAACTGCCGTAAAAATGACTTTATCGAAATGAAATTTTAGTATGTTGTTCAGACGGGAATATAAATAAATAATACCACCCAATTAGTTTTTTATTGAACCCGGGTTGAAAAAATGAAATACATTGAACCCTATGGGACCTAATTTTTCAAACATTTTTTAAGTAAATTTAAAATTCACGAATTGCTTCGAAATTTTTAGGAAACATTCACATTATCCCATAGAATATATAAAAAAAAAATCATTAAAATATGTTAAGTAGTTTTTAATTCAAAATTATTTAATATAATATAGGGAAAAAAACAAATTCAATTAAATTCTGGCTTTGGGATATCTTCCAGAAAGAAAAGAGAGATATATTATATAATAAATATCTTTCCATTTGTTTAAGTGTTTTACATAGGGAACGGCTTCACATTTTAAAATAAATTTGGTAGATAACAATTTTTCATTTTTTTAAATTTTTATATATCTCTTCATGATATACTTATTTGATGGCATTTTTAATGCACTTTCCTACGTCCTAGAGAGTTAAAATTTGGTACACAGCTTAAATTTGTTGAACATTTTATTCGACAAAAATTTGATGGATCTTTAAATATAGATCATACATTTTTTTTCGAAATGTCCTGAAAATAATCCCCGTTTACTTCTATAAATCATTGTTGTAATATTGTTAAAAATTCTGATGTGTACAGCACATGTCTTTCCCTGCAGACTCATATTCCTTCTCTTTATTTATTCAATAATAATTTGAGTTTATCTGCACAAAATAACAACCATAAGTATTTTAAATGACATTGAATTTACACGTTAAACTTAAATTTGGTTCTCATTTGATAGCTGGACTTATTGTCAAAGGTGGCGTAGCGAAAACGCGAAAAAACTAGAATATCTCAAGAACGGCTAGTCCTAGAGTACTGGGGTTAGTCTTATTCTCTTTGTTGTCAAAAATCACGTATAAAATAGGAATTTAATTGATATAATTGAGCACACGTAATCTTTAATTTTTCTATATAACGATTTTTGCGGGCCATTTCGCAAAAATAGCCCGTTCCGTTTTCCCGAATCGTACTAGAATAACCTACAAATGATTTATATACAAAATTTTGTTAAATTTGGTATATAAATCACTTGTAGGTTATAGAAATATTATACACCAAATTTTGTTAAATTTGTTCCATTAGTTCTTAGATAGAATGGATAAAGGCAATTTCTGCGGCCATTTCGCAAAGAAGGCAGATTCTTTTATTACGAATCGCACTATAATCTAATGAACATCAGGATTTCCCACAAAAGACATACCTACCAAATTGTATGAAATTCGGTCCATTAGGTTTTCAATTAGAGTGGATGTAATATAAACACAGACACACAAAAACATCCACAGATACACCCTTACAAACACAGACGTCTTCCTAAAAATAGTTTTTTCGCGTTCTAGAAGTCCCAAAACGTGTAGATCCTTTGAAAATTCGAGTTGCGATCTTCGGCACGATTCCAATACTTTGAGTACATACACATACACACATATATTATCTGTGTATTATCTGTGTATCTAAATTCCGTGCCTATGCAATTACAATAATTGTGATTCTAAATGATCTCTGAACTTTTATTATTTCTTCAACAAAGCCTAATTTTAACATATTCAGAATGCAAATATCTCAAGCGATTGTAAGATGAATTACATAAGAATTGCTGAATTTTTTTCACATAAAATTATTTAGCTCTGGAGTCTGGAATACAAGTTATATGAATGAAATATTCATTGATTTTGCATACAGAATCAGATAATTTATATTTCGATACAGTTTTAAATATTTAAGTATAATAAATTACTGTAGTACTGTGATAATGTAAAAGATATCACCACTGAATGTATCACATTTTAGAAATTTTTAAATGAAATTACATTTCAGTTGGAAAGTGTTTCATAATCAATGCTTATGCATGATTGAACTTTCTTGTTCTTCCAGCCCTAGTTTCTCTTCGTTTCTTTCTTATTACACAATATGTTATTTCCGATGCCGATGCCTGATATGCTCTGATAATAGCAGACGTTACACTTGAAAAAAAAATCCCAAGCATTGTTTATTCGATATAATAACCCTTTCCTTATTGGATAAAAGAAAACAAAATGTAATGAATTCAATTCATCGTCGGCTACAAATCTTTGTTTACTGGTAGATACAGTAAAATGGTTCACATTTGCACCAATTTAATTCCGCTAGAATATTAAAACTCCATAAATAAAAATATTAATTGATTTTTGAATTTCTATCAATCACTATTAATTTCTATTTTTTTTTGTTTCTGCGCATTGATACAGAAAATTAATAAAACTGTGCTTCAGATTTTATAGACAGTCATAAATCTTCGAGCCAATGTTTATATGGGGCATATGTAAAATTGTTAAATATAAATAATCAAAATATACTTTGTGTAAAGGATAAAGAAAACTAGAACAACTATGTAAGCACAAATAACACAATGCAGCACACGCATGTTTCGAGGATAAGTTTGATCTCCTTCGTCAGTACAAAAGAATCAACTAACTCGAAGTTCAAAAGAGGAATGCCTACAAAAAGAAGAAACATAGGTAGGTAATATTCCCAAGAAATGGATTAAAAGCTCACTTGAGAGATTCAATCAAAAAGCAGAATGCAGAACAGTCCAGCCTATATTGTTGTGTTTCGGTTCACGCCAATCTTGTGGGTTACTTCTCATTTTAGATTGACTGGACTGTTCTTTATTTTGTTTTTCGATTGACTCTCTCAAGGGATAGGTTAATCCAGTTCTTGGGTATATTAAACCCCCTGTCTTTTCTACTTGCGCCCATTCTCTTATGGTCTTCGGGTTTGTTGACTTTTTTTGTACTGACGAAGAACATGTAGCGTATCTTCGAAACAGCTGTATGCTGCATTATTGTGTTACTTGTGCAAATACACGTTGTTCAAGTTTTTCTGAATTGCTAAACATGTTGCAAGGTAACTCCAGTGCCAGATTGTTACTGTAGATAACATATATTATCATATATATAAATTCTCCCATATAGGCACCTGCCTGCCAAAATTCCCGGTATTGCTATTGTTAGTCTATCCAGGACACGAACTCGCAGGTAAAATATTTATACTCAATTTGTTATACAGTGGCTGCGGCGTCAACTACTTTCGCTTGAAAAAAAATATATAAATATATATATATATATATATATACGATATCTATTTACAGTTTCAGTTTACATATCTATTTACATATATATATATATATATATTTACACATATATATATATATATATATATATATCATTTTGCTGTAGGTAAGAGGGAGGGTGTAATGAAAGGAAGAACGCGAAATAAAATAATTTTTTACAGTCTTATTAAATGCAGTTTAGAATCTTTGTTCTGAAACTGTAAATAGAAGTTATTCTTTTAAAATGTATTTTCCCTCAACGAACTGCTATTTTATGTTATGAAGTTATTAACATAAGTTGACTAGCCGTTAATTACTTGAGTAAACACAGTCTACATTGTCTCCTCCGGCATTTCATCACTCATTTTTCATCAAATCTAGAATATAGCATCATGACATTGATGAAAGTTTAAGTATTTATAATTCTATCAAATCACATCTATCCTGAAATTCCACGACAAATAACTTTCTATAATAAAGTTCGCCGTTCAGTTTCAATTTCCATTCACTTTAAACATATTTTGCATCTTCGATATAATAAAAAACAAAAACTCTTCACTCCATTGTATGATATAAAAAAAATATTTTTTGAAACTTTATTTTACTCAATATGTCGATCGCATTTCAGATTTTTTAGTTCAAATCTTGAAGCTGGTCTAAGGGGGGTTTAGTAACATGTATGTAATAAAATCCGCGATTTGGTTTCTTGTTTGGACTTAAGGAAGTTATTGAGGATTATAATTGTTATTTTGGATAATACGTATTTTGGAATTAAGGAAAACAGGCAAAAAATAAATAGACCAATGTCCAAGATATATTTTGTTGCTTTTTCAAAATTGCATTTATAATTCGCATAGAAAAATTCTAAACGCATAAAAAATATCAACACTGGTATAATTTATCGATTATTTTACTTAAATTTGTTATTAACTTTGAAAACGACTCTCTAGAGTCCTCAGACAATAAACACTATTTTTGCGGAAACAAATAGAATTCAAACAAGAAAACAAAAAACGTATTCTGTCGAAGAGAGGGAAAAGGAATTTTTTTCTTATCCAAGAAATTCCGCAACTTAGACACGTCTACCCAGGTCTATATACCAGTTAAACGACAACGTTCTGATTTTCTTATCTTTACCTTTCGTCCTCAATGCAATATCACTTGACAGGGTAGACATTTTGAAATATGTATCTTCTGGACGATATACCTGCAGCCGAGAATCTAGTGTTAAGCAAAGCAAAAATATGTCTGAATCTCTCGCATTTACAAAAGTAAAAACGATTTTATATATTTGTATCCAATGATGAATAATTAACATAAGTTGACTAGCCGTTAATTACTTGAGTAAACACAGTCTACATTGTCTCCTCCGGCATTTCATCACTCATTTGTCATCAAATCTAGAATATAGCATCATGACATTGATGAAAGTTTAAGTATTTATAATTCTATCAAATCACATCTATCCTGAAATTCCACGACAAATAACTTTCTATAATAAAGTTCGCCGTTCAGTTTCAATTTCCATTCACTTTAAACATATTTTGCATCTTCGATATAATAAAAAACAAAAACTCTTCACTCCATTGTATGATATAAAAAAAATATTTTTTGAAACTTTATTTTACTCAATATGTCGATTATTTTAAAACTCCGCAAATAAAAATGTATTTAGTTTCACCCTATGTTTTACATTTTTATCTTCTTATGTTCTCTTCGTAGCAGAAATGTCCATGTCTGAAGTTGATGGATGAGATACATTGTTGATCAACGGCCTTGTATTTGAAAGAAAATTTTGAGAGATAGCAAAATTCAATTGTAAAGTAAATTGCGATAAAAAAGAAATCATATATATATATATATATGATTTCTTATATCATATATATATTTTATCATATATATAAATTCTCCCATATAGGCACCTGCCTGCCAAAATTCCCGGTATTGCTATTGTTAGTCTATCCAGGACACGAACTCGCAGGTAAAATATTTATACTCAATTTGTTATACAGTGGCTGCGGCGTCAACTACTTTCGCTTGAAAAAAAATATATAAATATATATATATATATATATATACGATATCTATTTACAGTTTCAGTTTACATATCTATTTACATATATATATATATATATTTACACATATATATATATATATATATATATATATCATTTTGCTGTAGGTAAGAGGGAGGGTGTAATGAAAGGAAGAACGCGAAATAAAATAATTTTTTACAGTCTTATTAAATGCAGTTTAGAATCTTTGTTCTGAAACTGTAAATAGAAGTTATTCTTTTAAAATGTATTTTCCCTCAACGAACTGCTATTTTATGTTATGAAGTTATTCTTTTAAAATGTATTTCCCTCAACGAACTCCTTATTCTATTTACTTTATTTTATTACTCACATGAACTTCAGATATAGGTGGATGGCATGCACCATTGAACACACATGTAAATTTTGAAAGAATTTTATGAGACATATTAAATTGTTTACAGCCTTAAGGTAATATATATATGGAGTCATATAATGACCTATTAAATTAAATTTATTGTTTGCTGCATATTTTTTATTTCATGACGAAGGGCAATCATGTGTTTTAATATAGCATGGACTGCACTGAAATGGCCGTTCTACTTCTCTCATAAATTCTCATAATAAAGTGATCAATTTTAAGATGTGTAATTTGTATTGTAGGATAGAAGAAATATGTCTGCAACAAATAAATTAAACTTCGTAAAAGCAGTATACAATAAAAGAAAAACTAGTCTATTATTTGAAATCATATTTGAGATTTTTTGGAAGTTTGATTTACGGGTCCATTACCTGGAGCGATTGTTTAAATTTCCACCATTGCGATTTTGAAACAAATAAGACAGCGTACTGTATTTGGTCTCAAATTATGATTTATTATTTCCTTACTATGCATAGAGCGCGAAATATTGTCTAGTGTGACCAAAATATTGAATTATTCTCTAACTATCAGAAGGGTATTGTAATTTTTCACTGTTATACTGCTGTGGTATTGTGAATAAAGTTTTAGACTAAATTTAGTGAGATGAATGAGGGTGATGTAATCGTATAATAAACAAGAAAAATCAATCATGCATAAAGCATTGATTATGAAATATGAGGCCAAATTCAATGCAATTTTATTTAAACATCTCTAAAATGCGATACATTTTTCGGTAATATTTTAAGAATTATCACAATACTACATTAATTTATTATATTTGAAAACTTAAAACTTCATCGAAAAAAAAATGAACTTCATTCAAATGTCGACATTGAAATATAAATTGCCTGATTTAAACATCTCTAAAATGCGATACATTCCTCAGTAATATTTTTAAAATTATCACAATACTACAATAATTTATTATGTTTGAAAACTTCATCGAAAACGATTGAAATTTATTCAAATGACGTCATCGAAATTTAACGCGCCTGGCTCTCTCTATAAAAGCAGCATTTCATTCATTACCATTTTTCCCTTCATTTCGTTTATCGCAATACTATAATAATTTATTTTATTTAAAAACTGAAGAACATGGAGGTATAAGTAATCAAACTCTATGCTTAAAACTTCATCGAAAACATCGCCCTTCTCTCTGTAAAATCAATGAATATTCCATTCTATCAGCTATATTGCAGACTCCATGAGCTAAATAATTTTGCGTTAAAGAAATGCAGCAATTCTTATACAACTCATTCTACATATTTTGTTGTTTACATTTTCCATAAGTGAAAAGTAGGCTTCGTTGTAGAAATAATCAAAGTTGGATGATCATTTAAACTTAAATATATTGAACTTAAATATTAAACTTAAATAAATTTTTACTTAACTTAAATAAATCCCAAGTACGACAAAGTGATACCAAAATACCGAACATAAAACTGAATACGATTTCACAATGGATCTTCAAAATATTGCAGGTAAACTCTAGATGGCAGTGACAGATGAGTATTTCCAGTCCATGGCCAAATCCTCCGTAAGTCATAAAAGCCCTATAAAGTGTTAAGAACTGATAACTTTCTCAAAACGATTTTTTTTCAAGGTGCACATATTTATATTTATTTATCTCAAGAACGATATTTTTAAACACATTGTATTGCAAACATTTCCACTGATGAACTAATAAACGCACCATTCACGATCAAATTATCTTTAATAAGAGAAAAATATCTACCACTAAAAAAGAAAGATATTAGAATTAAAAATTCTGACCACGTTGAGAAAATCTGTTCATGTCTTCTAACAAAACTCAAACCAGGAAAGTGCCGATTCAAAATTTTGCACGTTTATGTTTGATTCGTTACTAATTCCCCCGTGGTGAAGGGGAGGAGAATTGCAGCTTCACTTTTATAGAGGTTCTCCGAAAGGCGGAAGTCTGAATTAGCCTCGACATGACAACATCCATGCCCGCTGGCGGGATTCGAACCCGCAATCAAGCGATCAGGAAACGCATGCCCCTGACCACCGGATCGGCTTATGTTTGTTTAAAATGTATAATATGAACACCTTGGTTTATCTATCTATCTATCTATCTATCCTGGGAAACGCTTGGCAAAAATTTTGGCGGCAAACTTAGGGAGATATCGCCAGCTTGACAACTGTTTTAAATTGTTGAGGAATTGATGAAAATGTAGACGAATCCATAAAAAATGCGTCCTATTGATAAAAATGATGTCAAATCAATGAAATTAATTGCTTTTTGAAAGGGTAAGTATTGCAATAATGTTTCAATAGCATTTGTCTGTCAAGTTCAACCATACCACTTGGTGACGAAATTGGCATGATTTTAAAATGTCGCAAAATTAATTACAATATCACCAAATTAACGCCAATGTTGACAAATCGATAAAATTGCCTCCAAATTATTAAAAATGACTCCAAATCAATAAATTAATAGTGTGTTGAAAGGGGATAAAATTGTAATGGTGTTTTGGCAGCGTTTGTCTGTTAGTCCAACCACGGCCCCACTCAATTACGCAACGCGATGCTCTTGCTGTAACGTCCTGCCGATTGATCCGGTAAACCATAGGATCTATGGAAACATTTCTATCTTGTGAGCATATACTTTTAGCCGGTAGGTGGCAGCACTTCGTTACCCCTCAAGATTACGTCCTGCGTGTACAGGCAACTTGCATACTATTTTGTTGTCAGATTTTTTCTGAGACAGTTTGATAATTTTTTTGTGTGTGCTTTAACCTGCGTGTTACAGGCAACTTGCATGCTATTTTGTTGTCAGATTTTTTCTGAGACAGTTTGATAATTTTTTTGTGTGTGCTTTAACCAATAATTTGTATTGTTTTGTAAACATATGTATTGTTGTGTACCATTTTGCAAATCAAAACATGGAAAAACAGCTAATGTTTTCTTCTATCAATTTCCTTCAGACCCAGAACTTTGTGCTAAATGGTTGAAATTAAGCCCAAAATGACGCCGAATTTTCGACTCCCCCCCCCCCCATGAGTGGAATTATTTTTTCCCGAAAAGTTTTTACAGGCTACCAGTCATTGACCTAGAAGGCATAATATTTGCACATTTATAATATCAACCATGGGATAGAACCTAACGGAGTTGGATTTTCAATTTCTTCCACGGACAAAACCGTCGAATGGGGGAGTAAATGTATGCATCGCTTATAGGCAAGCTTCACATAAACATTTCATAATAAAGTATAACTAACTTATAAAATAGGGGGTAGTAGGAGGACCGTACATTTGTTATATAGGGGTCTAAATATTCTGTTGACGTGACTGACCATGGGCGTGGAGAAAATGGGTTTGAATAAGTATTGCCTCTTATTCCAGAAGCCACTCCTCGATGAACTAGAAGGCTGAATTTTTGCGAAATCGAATTATCAACTAAGGGACAGGAAGTAAGGGAAGGTAATTTTCTATTTCTCTCAAGGAAAGAACAGCTGAATGTGATGGTGTGTGTGTGGGGGGGGGGGGACTGCATTATTTACGGGTCCGGAACGCATTAATAGTTTATAAAAAGTACCATTAACTTATAAAATAGGGAAAGTAGGGTGCATTTGATAAATAGAAGTCCGAAAATTCTATCGACAGAACTGCTTACGAGGACAGGGAAAATTGTATTGGGAAAAAATTCCCAATCCTCGGGGGAGCACCCCACCACTTCCGTTGGAAGACACAATCTCTGCATACTTATAGGCCCACACTTCGCACACCATGGGACAGAATCTAACGGAGTTGGATTTCCCATTTCGACCAAGCACGATGACACCGATTGGGGGGGGGGGGGGGGGGGGTAGGAGCAAAAATATGCATCGCCTAGAGTCCACCTTAGCAAAAACATTTTGCAAAAAAAAAGCTAACTTATGCAATAAGTGGTAGTAGGAGTTTGTTATATAGAGGTCTAAAATTTCTTCAACGCCACTGACTATGGTTAGAAGAAAATTGGTTTGGAAAAGTATTTCCAGATCCAACCTCACCGTTTACATAAAAAAGGTAGTTATAGTATCTGCGCACATTAAGTATTATTATAAATATTGTAAAGTATCGAACACGGGACAGTACCTAACTCAGATGGAATTTTTTTTTCTCCCACGGTCAGATCCGCCTACAGGGAAGGGGAGGGGGAGGATGCATTTCATAGAAGTCCAGGGCACATAAACAATTTATGAAAAAATTTCATTAACTTATAAAATAGTCAGTGATAGGCAGAGTTGGAACTGGAAGTGGATATCCTTAGTAAACCCCCAGTTTCACCCCGGAGTTTGGTACTGAATCCATATCAGTCATTATCGCTGTCCATGACCAATTCTGCAAAATATATATTTTAAGGAAAATTTTGAATCAGATGTGGAAAAGAAATCGGAAGTACAAATTCTTATTGAACCACCCTATACCCAATAAATCTGATGCAGAATTCATATCATCAGTTTTCATCTAAGCTCTATCTATAAACCTTTTTTAAAACGTCTTTAGATTGTAATGAATGTTAAAATGTAACTCAAGCTTCCTCTTACCCATGTTTCTAGAAATATCTCAAATACATACACATTTAATACAAAATAGTTGGTTTATACTTCCATAGAAATTTATAAAACTTAAAATGTTTTCACTTTAAAATTTTAATCACTCAGATAACATGTAAGTTTGATAATTTAATGACGCAAAAGGTAAGAAAATAACATGGACATTTAGCACAATAATAAGAACACAAGAAAGATCAATCATGCATAAAGCATTGATTATGAAACACTATCGAACTTCAATGAAGTTTTATATAAACATCTCTAAAATGCGCTACAGTCCTTGGTAATATTTTTAAAATTATTACAATACTACATTAATATATTATAATTGAAAACTTAAAACTTCATAGAAAAAAATTAATTTCATTCAAATGACTGCATTAAAATATAAATCGCCTGTTTTACGCATCTCTAAAATGCGATACATTCCTCGGTAATATTTTTAAAATTATCACAATACTACATTAATTTATCATATTTGAAAACTTAAAACTTCTTCGAAAAAAATGAACTTAATTCAAATGACGGCATTGGAATATAAATTGCCTGGCTCTCTCTATAAAAACAGCATTTCATTCAAAAACGGTTTTCCATTCCTTTCATTCATGGCCATACTATAATAATTTATTTTATTTAAAATTTTAAAACCATGGAGGTGCAAGTAATTTAAGATCGAAAGCATCTCCTGGTTCTCTGTGTAAAATCGATGAATATTTCATTCATATCAGCTATATTGCTGACTCCATGAGCTAAATAATTTTGTGTTAAAGAAATGCAGCAATTCTTATGCAACTCATTCTACACCTTTTGGTGTTTACGTTCTCCATAAGTGAAAATTAGATTTCGTTGCAGAAATAATCAAAGTTTGATGATCATTTAAACTCAAATATATTGTAATTGCGCTGTTTCAGTAAGTAGCTGCACAGGATTTAAGCAAAAATAAAGCGGTTTTAGGCCGAATACAACACTAAATATGAATTAAAAAGAACTTTCAAAATCACGATTTTGACACAAGATGGATGACATATTTTATTTTGAAGTGGGTCACGTGATCTTTTCATATAATAGTCACGTGATTTCTTCATATAATGGTCACGTGATCTCTTCATATAAAGGGTGTAATTATTATGTTAATTTTTTATTTAAAAAGCTACTGAATATATGTTGCTAAATGTTTTTATATATTTTATGTGAACAATTTGTATATTTCCTCAAACTTTTGAAGCAATTTGAGAATTTTATATCCGCCTAAAAATTTTTTGAAAAATTAGTCTCATAGGGTTCAATGTGTTTCATTATTTCAACCCGGGTTCAATCCAAAACTAATTAGGTGATATTATTCATTTATATGTCCATGGGTTTCACAGACCATCTGAATAACTCACTAAAATTCTGTTTTGAAAGTTATTTTTACGGTAGTTATCGTGCTAACGAACATACAGACAGACAGAATGATCAAAGTTATAAACACTATTCAACTATGTTGGAAAATGTTAAAAACATGATATATAATCATACATACTAGTGATTTATATAAACAAATTTTTGCATGTAGATTAAATGCACATAATTGGGATACATTTATAAGCTAGCAAGTAAACCAACACCGCAGGACAGTTCAATTTAATTCTGCTGTGATTAAATTCCCAGCTGACTAAACGAATATATATTAATATAAAGTTCTTATTTGTGAAACTGTTTTAAACACCGTTGACTAAAATTAATATACATATAATTTTTCAATGTTTGTATTAGGAGAAAAAATATAAAAATATTTACCTGTGCCTCTCAAATGTGGTGGTACATAAATACACTATTCGTTAATATTAGCTCAGATTTATTGTATTTATTGAATGAGGAAACTCGGACTTGGAAGCTGTAATAACATATTGACTTTCTTAATTTACAGTACTGTATTATTTCATAACAGCACGTCTATGTCGCAAAACTATTAATTTATGTTTCTATTGTAATTTACCAACCCAATTTTATGATGTAATCTTGTTAAAATTAAAGACAATCGTATCCCATTACGAAGGAAATGGGGTAACCAATCAGCGCTACCTATATTTTCTGGATGAAGCTGGAACTAAAATGTGATTCTGGTCTTTTTCTCTAATTCAGCAGGCAGTTAAAGTAAGAGCGTCGCGTTGCGTGATAGAGTGGGGCCGTGGTCGAACGGACTCACTTGGAGACAATTATTGCGAGTTTTTTAAAATGTCTCCAAACTGAACAAAATATCACAAAATTTAATGAAAAAGTCACCAAACTGATGAAAATTCAATATCGTGGAAAGAATAAAAGACTCGACTATAAGAAAAAGCCATTTCTCTGATTGACTGACTAAAAATTTGGCAAATAATTTGAGGGGATATTGCAAATGTAGCCAAAGTAATAAAAATGACATCAAATGGTAATATTTTACTAATTTTGAATTTCGTCATATGACGGGCGTAACTTCTAGTGTTAAAATATAAGACCACAATTCATAACAATGTTATATATTATACTATATACATTCCCTTACATTATAATCTCAATCACTGCTTTTCTTCCAAGATGAATCTTGAAGAGACGTATTTCATGACGGTAATATATATATCAACGTTTAATACTACCACAATTTACGAGTTTACATAGTAACACTTGTAAAGTACCTTGCTGCCCCAACCAGGAATTGAATCCTGGATCCCGAACTGACCAGGCGTCGCAGTACCATTGAGATACTGGACAACTACAGACTCTTGTTGCCGAAGTGGACACTACACACATTAAATAGACACAACGTACAAAGTTTTATATGAGTACTTCTCGTTCATTTTTAAGGAAACCTTTTTTTCACCATGAGATCAACTTGCTTCTAATTTCTTTACTACTTCTACTACTACTATACTTGCTTCTAATTTCTTTTGAAATAACTGCATTTGAAAACACAGATGGTTTGAGATAAATACATCCATGTTAGAAAAAAATGGCTTCTTTAAAAAACAAATGTAGGTATACACGATCTACAGCATAGCGTTTTGAGTATTAGTCTAATGCCACGTATATTGGAAATAAGTGCTTCTGGCAATTAATTAGCCCGAACACAATGATTAATTTATACTCGTTTACAAATTTCTAAATGCATAATTACCATTTACTGATCATCCGGTGTAATAAATAATTATAGACGAAATCTTCATCATCAAAATACAAAACTATTAGATAAAGTAACTTCTCTCATATCTAGAATGAACTAGATGCATAAGAATGGTGCTAACAGATATATTCCGTAATGTTACATATGAAAAGTGAACATATTTGATGAGAACTTTCAAATTTCATGTAATTTCTGGGAAGAATTTATTTGTAAACCGTTCAATATTTCAACTTTCGCGAATGGTTCATGCTGGTATTCTAAAATCTAGTTCATTCATTTTTCACTGACAAAGAATTCGTCTGAAATGATTATCAATTTATTATTATTAAAGATCTTGGTTTTAAATGATTTTTTTTTCCAAAATTGATTTGAAAATTGACAAATCTCCCGAGCATTCGATTGCTTTTAAAATGAATAAAGTACTAGTATTCATTGATTGAAATAATCGTACGAAATTACGTTTGAAACGTTCATTTCGTTTGCAAGATATCGTATCCACAGAGTCACGGATATACGTACTAATATTAATGCACACACTAATATACAGTGTGTTTCACAAAAGACTCCCTAATTTTAAAATGAAACAACCCGGAAGTGGTGACCGATAGAAGACTAAAACAAGTAATGTGTTTATTGGGAATTCAGTAAAAATCTTATACAAAAGTTTCAAAATTAGTTACAAATATTGCTGGCAGATGGCTCTGTACGTTGTAGTCGCAGTACGGAGTGCGAGAAATGCCCTGTAAATAGTGGTGAGACTGTCCTTGGTAAAGCAGTCGTTGCAATCCCATCAAAAGCGATTCAAAATATGCACCTTACAGAGAACAGAGATGGCGTAAATGACGAGTGAAATTAGTAGTGTGGGAGCTGGGTCAGTACAAACAGCACCTACTGACTCCACCACCCACAACTTCGTGATCGTAATTTCAAAAGGCCAAAGAGACATATATTTAACATATCTAGTCTCAAAAATTTATCAGCAAAAACACCGGGTTCAAGATTTAAAGGAGTTCCCAGTTTAGGAGAATTAATCCTAAATGAAGTACAGTGAGTAAAGTAAATATGCAGACACAAATAAACATGCTCATATTTCACACAAATTAAGAATTTATTTTAGATTTTCCAAAGAAATCAATATATGCATTTTTATCTTTCAAATAATAAAACATGACTTCAGGGCTTCACTTATATTAGACATATTCAAACTATTGCTCTGGTAAAAATCACATAGCAACCAATAATCTAATTATTACTAATCATATGATTTCAAATCATTTCTAACTTAACTATAAATATTTTAATATGAGCCTCTTATACTTATTAAATTTAGTTTCATCATGCCAGTGCCGCCTCGGAATCATTGATTCCGGAAAAAAAAAATGTTACCTTGACTCTTAGTTTACAAAATTTGGAGTAACAGATTCGCATCAGGTAATCACGGTTTTGAGGCGGGATTTCAAATAAAAGTTCTCAGGGAGATTTGCCGAGGGAGAATCCAAAATCTTTAAGTCAGATTATTGTGCATCGACTCGAACAACATCTACTCAACTCCTTCGAATCCGGAGTCGGTGTCGGATATGATTCCTGGAATGGAAAAAACAAATTTTAGAAAAGATGTACAGAATAATTAATGTGAGTATCCAGGATCTTCTTCAATCATCTCCAGAAATGCAGGGGCGGTTTCCTTTAGAACCAAAATGCCCATCTCCGCCAGTTAGCCATTTCGGCTAAAAGCCTTTGTCTGATTTAGACAAAACTTCCGATGCGACCTTTCAGTCCAAGTGTTCCAGCACGAAGAGAGAGAGCATGGGTCCTCTGAGCTCACGCAAAGTTCTCCTTCGCAAAAATGCGCCTCTTCCTGATTGGACGGCGCGCTCTCCTCGGTAACAGCGAGCAAACGTCACGCATCACGGCCAGACACTAAGTCCAGGCAATCCAACGATTTCTCGACGAAATGCGCTTTTTAATGTAATTTCAATGGAAACAAGTGTTAGTAAAAACACTGCACAGGCACGAACGGAGAGAAGGATGTTTCTCTCGCAGAAAAATAAGAAAGGCTCATGGCGCAGAATTGCGACATGACAGCTCTCCCCTTCTGGGAGGCAAAAATTTTCAGAACACAGTGAGGAAAATTTTTCTCTCACACAAACACAAAATTACAAAAATTTACAAAGAATCTTAGGAACCTGTAAGTGTAAAATAATTTAAAACAAAATTTTGGGCGAGAAAACGTGGGCCCCAACGTTTCTCAAGACAACGGCACTGCAGATCTGAATGACCGGCCAAGCCATTCATCACCACAGGAAAAGACCAAAAGAAAACCAAAAGGATGACAAGGCGTCACCACATCTTAAAGGAACCTTTACAAAAATTTACATAAAATTACACTTGAATCAGAAAAAATTTGCCAAGGCACTTTGCCTGACAACACAATATCTCAATCGACAACATTGAGATCAACCCGGTGATATGAAAAATAAAATATGATACAATATGAATTTACAAACTTAACAATATAACAATTCAAAAATTCAAATATTTGTCACTTTCAAAACACACGAGTGACACAAAACAATTATTCTTAAAGGATTAAATATTTTGAAAATTAATTTTTAATTTAAATTTGTCATATTCAGATAATGAGATCCTTCACTCATTCAAAAATTGTCTCACTTTTTGAGAACAAAGTCACTTTCAATATTTCCATTTTTCAATTTCAATTTTTCATTTCAAAACTTTCATTAAAATCTTAACTTTCACTTTAAATTACTTTCAAATTCAACATATTAACTTTAAATTACATTTATCTTCAATTTTTCAACCTTTCATCATTTATTCAACAAATTTAACATTAACTTTAATTCAACTTATTTTTGTCATCAAGACAATTCAGAATTTTCTCATTCTGACTCAACTTTCATAAATTACTTTAAATTATTCATTTATATTTACATTATTTAATTTATCTTAAAATTTCAATTTACTTTACTTTTAACAACTTTCACTCTGAAATTATTTCAACAAGTGACCATTTCATGTCACAAACAAAAATTTACATTTATATATTTGTCTACTGAGAGAGAGAGAAGGAGAAAATTTTCTCCTGAAATTCACGTCAGTTATGTAAAAGAGCAGGAACACATCAAAAGAGCAAACTCGGCGGGGACTAACGAGTTGCCAAATTAGAAAAAAGGGAGGTGTAGAAAAGAAAAAAAAATACTCGCGTGCAGGAAGCGATTGCAGCAGAAACAGGACGCCAGGACACGCCTCAGAAGCAACGGATATCATCAAAATTTTTGGGCAGCTTGCGCTGATCCCAACATCATCATCTTCTTCATCATCATCATCCTCATAGCTTCACCAGTTTCCCACCTGGCCAATCACAACCCTCCTAGGTAGGCTCGGAGCAAGTTGTCGTCCAGGACTCCAGTCCTGCCACAAAAGTTCGGACAATTAATTTGCTAAGCTGCTTCTTCATCTGTGATCCGTGTAGATTTGTCCAATGTTTGCTTCCACCAGCCAGCTTTCAGAAAAAGGGGTTGCAGCATAAAAATATGATGTCTAACTTAAACTTGTGTAGATGTTTAAAAACTGCTGGTCAAAAAAACACAATAATGTGAAATGGAATTTCAAGAGAACAGAATTTCAACAAAGTATCAGCCAAAAATTTTCACCTCTCTCAGCAACAAAGTTTCAAAACATTTTTCAAAAGAGATCATTTACTTTTGATCTTCAAAAAAAAAATTTCATTAATTTTTCAAAAATTTTCAAATTCAAACTTTCCATTTTCACTTTCAAATTACTTAAATTATTTCAATTACTTAAATTCTTTATATTTACTTTATATTAATTTCAATTTTAATTTCAATTTTATTTTAATAAATCATTTACTTTTTCCAAAATTCAAAATTTCCTTCAGAAATCAAGATTTCCTCCCTTTTTACTTAGGGGAACAACAAATTACCACCACCATTTTAATTATTTTCATTAATGAACTTAAACAAATAGTCAAACATTTTTTTACATTAAAACACATCAATATAATCAAAGTCAATCAAAACAAGACTCTCGAAAAATTTTAAAGTCCAAGGAGAGTCAATTAACAAATTTACTTATTATTAAAATTATAATATAACATTCATAAATTATAGTTCACAAAATCAATTACTTTTTCTTATTTACTTTTTTAACTTAAATGCAAGATTTCCAATAAATTTTAAAATCACAACAATTTTTTTCATAAATTCTATTTTAAAAGACAATATTGAAATATAAAAACTTAAACAAGTATAAACTTTAACTTAAAATGAAATCTTTTCTTGCAAAATTTAATTTCTGAAAAATTGTGAACTCAATCAAAATTTAATATTGTGAAAATCTTTTATTTCTAAGATTATATGGTGTACGTGTATTTCTGTTTGTCATGTAATACTGATTTTGGTGTGGTGTATAACTATTTCTAAAGTTATTGTTGTAAATGATTCTTCCATTTCCTCTATTATCAAAGTTATTTGAATTATTTCTCTGAACATATTGTTGACTTCTATTAGCATGAAAGTTTGATCTAGTATGAACAGCATTTTCATTTACCCTTTTATTTGGCAAATTAAATCTTACTCTTTTCACAGTTTTTTTGTTTTGAGATCTTTCTGCAGGATTCGCTAAACACGATTTTAGTTTCACAGAGTCTTTCTCAGCGGTGATCACAGGAGTAAGTTTATTTGGCTTAGAGTTCAATTTTTGACTTTCATGAGTTTGTTTTGAAAACTTTTGCAATTCCTCTCTTCTTGGAGGTAAAAGAGTCAGTCTGTTCACATGAACCAGTTGTTCATTTTTGGGATTCATCACATGTCTGATCAAAAAGTTAACAGCAGAAGTTTGTTTTATCACTTTAAAAGGACCTTTATTAAAGGAGCTCAGTTTTCTTGACTGGCCTTGAGGTAAAAAGGGAGTGTAAAGATACACTAAATCACCAACTTTAATATTGGGCATCTTTGCTTTCTTATGCTGTTGTAAAATTTGTGAATTCTCAGCTTTTTCCAAGTTACTTTTTACTACATCATATGTTCTTTTAAGTCGGAATCTCATGTCTTCTCCATAATCATATGTTGATTCATATGTCGGAGGTTTAAATCCAGTAATCAAAGTATTTGGAACTGTTAAATCTCTACCATAGAGTAAATAAGCAGGCGATTCACCCGTAGAAGCATGTATGGCATTTCTATGTGCTAATAAAGCAAAATGTATCAGATTGTCCCAATTATCTTTATCGTTATATGCAATATTTTTCAAGGATCTGATCAAAGTACCATTTAATCTTTCAACACAACCATCTACAGATGGCATGTAGGCAGTAGTAGTATTCTTTATTATTCCTAATTTCTTATAAAAACATCTTGCTGTTCTAGAAACAAAATTCGTCCCTTGATCCGAGACGATGAATTTAGGTATACCATGCTGAGCCATGTAGTGCTCTAAGCAACTCAAAATGTCTTCAGTTTTAATTGAAGCTAAGGGATATGCTTCAGGCCATCTTGTAAAATAGTCTGTTATGACAAGTATGAATTTATTTCCAGATCTTGATATAGGTAATGGTCCAACACAATCCATGGCGATACGCTCAAATGGATATGTGGATCTTGAAAATCTTTGTATGGGTGCTTTGTTATTTCTAAAACCACGATTTACCACACAAATTTCGCATGATGCAACATAATTTTGGGTTTGGGAATACATTCCCTGCCAAAAATATTTTCTACTTACAGAAGCTAAAGTTCTTCTAAATCCACAATGTGCGTAAGTAGGGCAATCATGATGCAGCCATAAAATTTCAGACACAAGTTCCTGCGGAACAACAACTCTTTCTTGTTCTTGGTGTCTACGCTTAGGATACCTGTGCGTACACCACAGTACATCATCTTTTCTAAAAAATACCAAAGTTTGTGGGTAAGGTTTTATGTTTTTATCTAAGAGATCTATAATTTTATTGCACCTTGGGTCAGATTTTTGAGCATTCTTAATTCTTATGAGCAAAGTAGGACAAGTAAATGTTTGTTCCAATTGACCAATTTGTATGTTATTTTCATTTTGCATTTCACTTTCATTATTATTAACAGCACAAATTTCATTTGCTTCATTTGTATTGACTGGATTCAAATTGATTTCTGATTCTCTTCTATTGCTACTATTAGTATTGTTTACATTATTAGAACTTTGAGAATTTTGATTTACACTTGGAAAATTTTGATTAACATTTTGATTTATAACTTTGTATTGTGACACAAATCTTTGTGGAATATTGTCAATAGTATTTGTACATTCATCTACATTTCTTGACATATAATCAGCAACTACATTTGCTTTTCCTGGTTTATGTACTATTTGATAATCAAATTGTGATAGAGATGCGATCCATCTTGCCAATCTAGATGTAGGATCTTTTAATTTAAATATGAAGGACAAAGATTTTTGGTCACAAAAAATTGTGAAAGGTTTTCCAATTAAATAATGTTTATAATAGTTAGTAGCCCATACAACGGCTAATGCTTCTCTTTCGACAACGCTGTATTTACATTCAGCTTCATTAAGTTTACGACTAGCATAAGATATTGGATGCAAAATTTTATTTTCATCTTCTTGGGACAAATAGCTACCTAAGGAGTGATTTGAAGCATCAGTATGTAAAATAAATGGTTTTCTAAAATCTGGAAGGGTCAAAATTGGCCTTGATATAAGTTTTCCTTTTAAAATTTCAAAAGATTTTTGAGCTTCATTAGTCCAAATAAATTTCTTTTTACTTTCATTATTCTTAGTTTTCAATAATTCTGTTAATGGCAAAGTCAGTTCAGCATAGTCTTTTATGAATTTTCTATAGAATCCAGTGAGTCCAAGAAATTGTCTCACATTCTTAATTGATTTAGGAATTTTGAATTTCTCTACAACTTCCAAATTATGAGTATCAGGTTGTACTTTTCCATTTGATACCAAAAATCCAAGATACTTAATTGTTTTTCTGAAGAAATGGCATTTGCTTGGCTTTAATTTTAGACCATGTTTACTTAATCTTACAAAAATTTCTTCTAGTTTTTTCAAATGTTCTTCGAATGTTCTTGAAGCGACGATAATATCATCTATGTAAATTCCAGATATGCCAGCCAGCACCAGAGACATCAGTCTCTGATAGGATGCAGGCGCATTCTTAAGACCAAATGGGGTTCTGGTCCATTCAAAGTGGCCATCAGGTGTTGAAAAAGAAGTCTTTGGATAATCATCAGGATGTAAACACAATTGGTAAAATCCACTGGTTAAATCCAGAGTAGAAAAATACAAGGCTCCAGACAAGTTATCGATCAATTCCGATATGTTCGGAATAGGATAATTCTCAACAATAGTGATCTTATTGAGCTTTCGAAAATCCGCTACCAAACGGTAACTTCCATCAGGTTTCTTCACAAATAAAACAGGAGTATTATAAGGAGAAGTACTTCTTTGGATGATTTTGGCATCAAGCAATTCATTCACCTGGCGCGAAAGTTCTTTCTGTAAATTATGTGGAATGCGGTATGGCTTTTGCCTAACAGGTATGTTAGATTCAAGATTAATTTCATGCAAAATAGTGTCACATCCAGACAATTCTTTCATATTCTTGGCAAACACATGTTTATATTTACTTAGTAATTTCAAAAGCAAAGTTTTTTGTGCATAATTCATATGTTTCAAATCAAAATCTCCTCCCCATGCATCAAGTGTTTCATTTTCTTCAATACAGTTTTCAATGTCAACTCTATTATTTATGTCAATATCAGATTCATGGATGTTTTCGAAAGTTCCCAATTTCATACCTTTGTTTATATAAACCATTTTCTCAGATGGATTTGCAACCTTTGCATACAAAAAGTCATTTTCAGGAATTTTGTGGATACTTCTGGCTACGAAAATCTTGTTTGCAGAAAATTCTTTATTATTGATAGGTTCAAGCAAAATTGTCGTGTCTTTCTTAATTTTGTAATTTCTTTTTAATTTAATAAATGACTCAGTAAAAGGTTTCAAAACACATTTGTTGAAAGCTTTGGCAATCCCTATTGCCTGGTTTTGTTGTGAACTTCCTTCATCATGTTTATCACAATCTGTCTGAAATATTTCATTGTTACTGGTATTGTCTTTTGTCAAAAATCTGTCTGTATGTACATTGTCATTCATTTGTCTTTTATGTAAATCATTTTCACATTCATAATTTGACCTTTCATTTCCATTTGCATCAAAATTTCTAAAATCAACGTCTCTAAATTCATTGTGAAAATTGTTTTGTTCAAATAAATATCCATTATTATATCTATTTTCATAATTTCTTGAAAAATTTGTGTCTTTGGATCTATAATCTACATCATTTGTAAAATTGTAATTTCTTCTGTCAAAATCATGGCTTATTGCATAACTCTCGACTGGTTTAAATTGTACATCATCAGAAATCACAGTAAAACTTTGTGATTCGGTAAATTCAGTAAAGGGAATACTACAGTACAAAAAATTCACACGTTTATGTCTATAAGTAATTGTCACTTGTTTCTCATGTAAAAATGTACTTCCTAAAATCATGTTGTACCTTCCTGGGGCAGGTGTATTTAAAATGCAGCATTCAATCACATCTCTTTCATTTCCAATGATCATGGGAAAAGAAGCTTTTCTCTCAACCAAAATGTTCTGACTTCCAATTCCTCTCAGAATAGTGGATGTATGTTTTAATTGTACTTTTCTCGGGTTGATTTTGTGTAAAGCATCACTATAGATAATGTTTATGGAACTTCCAGTGTCGATTAATGCATTCAATTTAACATCTTCAACAAAAACTTGAATAATAGGAAAATTGTTTTGGCAAGGAGCTTCAAAATCAGTCATGCAGCTGACTTCAGAATTTAATCTATTAAATTTTGGAGATTGAAAATTTTGTGTTCTAAAGTTTTGTCTTCTAAATTGCCTTCTATTACCAAATCTATTATTAAAATATCTGTTATTTCTTCTATATCCAAAATTATTGAAGTTTTGAAATTTATAATTGTCAAAGGAATTTCTAAAATTTGAAAAATTTCTCTGGAAATTTGAATTTCTATATGAACTGTTACGAAAAGGTCTTCCAAAAATATGAGAGTTCTTTCTTGGAGAATAATTTTGATATGGACTTTTAACATACCACTCTTCTTCCTGTGAGGCAACTGGAATTCTTCTTTGACTGAAACGGTTTCTATTTTCAGATCTTTTGGATGGTGTAGAAGTTCTGAAAGATGTTGATGGTCTATGTTTCTTTTTTACTGGAATATCTTCCCAATCTTCTTCTTCCAATTCATTTTCATTGTATCTGCTTGTAGAGGGCGTATCCAGGAAAGATTCTTCAAAACTGGAATTGCTCTTTTCCAGATCTTCTCTTATTTCATTCAGTCTTTTCTTCCTTTTCTCTGAATTTTCACTAAATTTTCTTCTTAATTTCTCAAATTCTTTCTTCTTTAAATTTAATTCATTCTTCAACTCTTCAATTTCCTGTTTAGTGTCTTTTTCAATTCTCACAGCATTTATGTCTTCTGTCATTTCTTCTAGCTCTTCATTCTGCACTTCTTCTTCCAGAATGGCAATTTCTTTTGCAGCTTCGAATGACTGTGGATTAGCAGACAAGACGGCTTTTCTGAAAAGGATTTTCAACCCTTTTTTAAAAGAGTTGAGCAAAATAGCAGGTCTCAAGGAATCTTCATTATCAGACACAACATCTTGCGGAAAGGCAACATATGATTCAGCTTCTATGCGATTCGCATAATCACGTACGCTTTCATTTGTCATTTGTTTACAGTTGACCAGGGAAGCGACATTCTTGGCAATATTTTCTTTTTTCATAAAATTGTCCTTGAGTGTATTCACTAATTCTGAAAAATTCGTGCTTTGGTTTAGTTTCGGGATGGATTTTATCAGGCTTTCAGCACGACCAGATAACTTCAATTTCAATACGAAAATTTTATCTCTATTAGACCATTCGGCATGGTCAGCGACAAGAAGGAATTTCTCCAAAAATTCGTGAAAAGATTCATTTGCATTGCCAGCAAAACTTGGAATGGATCCAAGGAACTGAGATCCAACTCCAATTTTCATTTTGTTAGAGTCTCTGACAGCGGAAGCCGATCTGCCAGCATTTGGAGAAAGTCGTGGTGGAGACACCGAAGGGATACGGTGGTTGGACACACTTGGTTGAGCAGAGGAGTCTTTACTCCTGCTTGTTCTCGTATTTCTAGATTTAGGCATTTTAGCACAAGGTTTTTCACCAAAAAATTTCAAATTTATCACGAAGCACAGTTTATTGTGGAAAATTGATTTCACTTTCGCTTAAATCACTTATTTATGTGTAAACAGAGCACAGGAAAACACTACGTGTAACTTATTTCACTTATTTGTTCATTATCATGAACTTCAAATCACTTTTGCATGTGCACAGAACTTTTGTATTCACTTTTCAAAAATAAATGTATGCACTTCATGTATTTACCTTTTAATGTGTGTGTATTTGGAAATTTCAATTTACTCATATATCACATAGAATTTTGTGTATTTATGTATGTCAAGTACCTCAAAATATATATGTAACACAATTTCAACATGTAATATGCAAATTAAATCATGCAAATAATACTCTGGTGCATCTGGGCTTATGTGCTTTTGCACTTATTTACTATATGACACAAACAAAAATTTTCATGCCCATTAAACTCAAATATTTTGCACCACTAAAGAATTTTTCAACTTACTTCGACATATTAGTACTGCAATATATATAATCACAATAAAATATTTGCACTCTTTCATAAATTTATACCCCACTCACTGTAATACTCTGGGAAAGGGATACGGCACCAATTTGTGGGAGCTGGGTCAGTACAAACAGCACCTACTGACTCCACCACCCACAACTTCGTGATCGTAATTTCAAAAGGCCAAAGAGACATATATTTAACATATCTAGTCTCAAAAATTTATCAGCAAAAACACCAGGTTCAAGATTTAAAGGAGTTCCCAGTTTAGGAGAATTAATCCTAAATGAAGTACAGTGAGTAAAGTAAATATGCAGACACAAATAAACATGCTCATATTTCACACAAATTAAGAATTTATTTTAGATTTTCCAAAGAAATCAATATATGCATTTTTATCTTTCAAATAATAAAACATGACTTCAGGGCTTCACTTATATTAGACATATTCAAACTATTGCTCTGGTAAAAATCACATAGCAACCAATAATCTAATTATTACTAATCATATGATTTCAAATCATTTCTAACTTAACTATAAATATTTTAATATGAGCCTCTTATACTTATTAAATTTAGTTTCATCATGCCAGTGCCGCCTCGGAATCATTGATTCCGGAAAAAAAAAAATGTTACCTTGACTCTTAGTTTACAAAATTTGGAGTAACAGATTCGCATCAGGTAATCACGGTTTTGAGGCGGGATTTCAAATAAAAGTTCTCAGGGAGATTTGCCGAGGGAGAATCCAAAATCTTTAAGTCAGATTATTGTGCATCGACTCGAACAACATCTACTCAACTCCTTCGAATCCGGAGTCGGTGTCGGATATGATTCCTGGAATGGAAAAAACAAATTTTAGAAAAGATGTACAGAATAATTAATGTGAGTATCCAGGATCTTCTTCAATCATCTCCAGAAATGCAGGGGCGGTTTCCTTTAGAACCAAAATGCCCATCTCCGCCAGTTAGCCATTTCGGCTAAAAGCCTTTGTCTGATTTAGACAAAACTTCCGATGCGACCTTTCAGTCCAAGTGTTCCAGCACGAAGAGAGAGAGCATGGGTCCTCTGAGCCCACGCAAAGTTCTCCTTCGCAAAAATGCGCCTCTTCCTGATTGGACGGCGCGCTCTCCTCGGTAACAGCGAGCAAACGTCACGCATCACGGCCAGACACTAAGTCCAGGCAATCCAACGATTTCTCGACGAAATGCGCTTTTTAATGTAATTTCAATGGAAACAAGTGTTAGTAAAAACACTGCACAGGCACGAACGGAGAGAAGGATGTTTCTCTCGCAGAAAAATAAGAAAGGCTCATGGCGCAGAATTGCGACATGACAGTAGTCACTTTCTGTTGTGTTTCAACAGAAATGAATGCACATGCCTGACAGATCAACTTTTCAAGTTTATCCAGTGTTGCAGTTACCCAGTGCGTACTCCTAACCACAGAGTGATCAATGTTTGGACTGTTCGGCTGTTGAAAAGTGAAAGAAGGTTAGCGTACAGAAGGAAGTGGATGAAGTCATATGGAGCAACGTATTTTTCTGGTACTCGAGTATCACTGGTTAAATCGCTATCCTACAGCAACAAGGCACAGTTTTCAATCCCGATTTAAAGTTGCCAAAGGTCCTGATGTGAAAACAATTCGCCAGCTTTTCGACAAATTTCAATGGACAGGTAGCGTAGCTGATGAGGCAATCTGCAGTTACACCTGAAAATATCGCGACAGTTGCTGCAGTTATTTCGTCTAATCCGAGGAAATCCATCTGAAGAGTTGCAACTAAATCCAGATTAACGCCATCCAGCACGTACAAATTCCTGAAGAACACCCTAGACGACATGTTTCCGTTCCAGATCCAATGTCACCAAGCCATAACAGTTTTAGTTGTGCGACAAAGAGAAGATTTAGCGAACGATATGCTCGCCATGATTGATGGTGATGGATTTGATGTTTGTTGTATATGGTTCACAGATAAGACCCATTTCATCTGGATGGCGCCGTGAGCGAACAAAACTGGCATTTTGAGGGTACCGAATACCAGCATTTGTGTCAAGCACGACCACTACATTCGCCAAAAGTTGCCGTTTGGGCTGCAGCATCGAGCAAGGGCATCATTGGCCCTTTTGTCTTGCGATAAACGATAACTACTGAACGGTATAATGCGGTTTTGGAACAATTTGTCGCTACACTACAAGAGTTGAAGGATCGCCTAGGCACGTCGTGGTTCATGCAATATTGGATCCGACCCACCGTACCCCAGCCGTTTTTGTCTTTCTTGAGGAATACTTCGATAATAGAGTCATTTCTTTGAACTATTCCACATTTATTGGAACAGGCATGGATTGATCTCCATATTCATTCGATCTTACGTCCTGCGAATACTTCCTGTGGGGCACATTGAAGGACACTGTTTTCCTCAACAATACTGCAACACTGAATAAGTTTGAAAAGTTGATCTGTCAGGCATGTGCGTCCATTTCTGTGGACACATTACAGAAAATGACACTCAAATTCATTCATCGTTTGCGTCATCTCTGTACTGTGCAAGGTGCAGATTTTGAATCGATTTTGATGTGATTTCCACGCCTGCTTTACCAAAGACAGTCTCACCACAATTTATAGCGTATATCTTGGACTCCGTGCTGCGACTAAAGCATACAGCGCCGTCTCTTGACAATATTTGCAACTAATTTTGAACCTTTCGTATCAGATTTTTACGACTTTGCCAGTAAACATATCATTTGTTTCAGTCTTCTACCAATCACGTTTTCCGAGTTGTTTCATTTCAAAGTAAGGGAATCCTTCGTGAAACACCCTGTAACTACTAACATTTATACACACACTAACAAATATAATAACTTATATGCACACACTAACATTTATACACATCTTTACATACATACTCACATTTATACATACACTAACATTTATACATACACTGACGTTTATCCATACAGTATCAGGCATATTAACATTTATGCACCCACTAATATACATACACACGCACACTACTATACATACACACACACTAATACATACCAGAAATTATTTCAAAAATATTCTATTCAAAATCTTGTATGCTTGAAACGTGATCTTCCATTAGAAACTTATATTCGAATTTTCGACACCGTCACTAATTTCTCTATACATTATACTATTGTAGGGAAAGTGTGAGGCCAGAATATGTCCTCACATGAGACATTTATATTTCAATATTTATGGTGCATAGAACGGCTAACAAAGGTTTTAGTCTAGCTGGCGCCGGAGTTTACAACAACGTGAATTTTTAGGTCAAATACAATAAATTTGGGTGTCCCAGGCCAAAGGGGCTGAGAGGGGCCTTGATAAATGTCAAGTGATGCCATTGGGTTCAGAAGAACCAATGAGCGCCAAGGGAAAGAAGGGCGGAGCTACCTCCCCCCCCCCCCCCGAAGGAACCACAAGTCACTTGGATACGAAGTGTTGTTGAAAGAACTTTGATACGAAATGTAGCAGAGGTAACTCGGATACGAAAAATGTTGCAGAAGTCACTCCGATACAAAATGTTGCAGAGGTAACTCGGATACGAAATGGTGGCAGAAGTAACTTTGATACAAAATGTTGCTGAAGTAACTTTGATACAAAATGTTGCAGAAGTAAATCTAACTCCGATACAAAATGTTGCAGAAGTAATTTTGATACGAAATGTTGCAGAAATGACTTTGATACGAAATGTTGCAGAAGCGACTCGGATACGAAATGTTGCAGAAGGAACTTTGATACGAAATGTTGCAGAAGGAACTCGGATACAAAATGTTGCAGAAACAAGTCTCTTACGAAATGTGGTTGCGAGAAGTTTCCTACGAAGTGTTGTTGAAAAGAGTTTGAGAAAAGGAGCAAAGCGAACGTGACCTAGCAGTTGCAGATATAAAGTATCAGTCGAAGTGAAAAGTACGAGTAGGAGCCACACACCATAGAGTTATAGGCCGTATTTCAGAACTAAGACCGATGCAAGCGAGATGATGAGCCCAAGTCTAAACTGGAAGGTATGTGCTCTGATGTTATCGATCCTAGACACCTTCGTAAAATTAATACTTCTGGTCGTATCTCCCCTAGCTAAAATAGTTAAATGAAAATTGATAATAAATGAGAAATGATATAAATGATAAATTGTTGTTGATGATAAATTGATGTGGTTAATAAATTATATTGTTTAAGTTTTAAATAGTCTAATCTTTTGATATTAATTAATAATTCTTTTCAGGACTTACACAAAAGGTAAAAATAATTGGAGGGTTATTGCGGCACAACAACGAGCGATGTACGTTTAAATGTTAATTCCACTTTATGAGATCTACTGCCATGTTTTTATTGCTTAATAATAATAATCAAATATAATGTTAACTGCAAGTTCCATTTTCTTCCACGTCCCACAGAAAGTAAAACGATCATCGATATTATCTGTGACATGTTTTGTTTATACATTTTTCAGAAATACTAAAATTGCTGTTACTGATCTCACTATTTTAGAGGGTCTGACCCACAGTATACTGAAAACAGCCTTTTTCAAAAACGAAGCTTCGACGCAACAGTATGTTATAACTTAATGTTGCGTTAAAAGTTTTATATTAATTAATATATAATTTTTGTCAACTCTCTGTTACGTCGAAGCGTTTAAATAAAATGAAAGTTATTCAATAACAAATATGCTTGCTCTCAATATTTTGAAAATAATAAAAAATCACCAAATAGCAATATTTCCCAAATTGGTCACCAATTTGTAAAGCAATTATAACAATACTCGTCTAAACATAACGAGTGAATCCGATTAAATTTCAGAAAAGTCCTGCTCCAAAATAAAAATGATAATGGATTCCCTTAATATTTTGAACGTTTGCTTTAGATTTTAGATATTTTATCACACACTCTTGGATATTCAGAGAAAACTATTTCTCAGTGATATCGTTAAACTAAATAAATAATAAAAATTCAAAATAAAACTAATAGTTTCCAATAATATTTTAAAACTGTATAATTTAAAAACAATTTGATATTATTCCTTCTCTTACATTCTATGATTTTTTATGGCAGAAACACTTATATCAGACGTTGATGGATGACATTTACGGTTGACCTATGACACATGTAAGATTTGACAGAAAACAAGATAAAGTTATAAAAATTATATTTTCAAAATTGATTTGCCTTTCTAGCACGTAAGCATCTATTGAGAATAAAAAGTTCCTTTTTAACACTTTACAACAAAGTTGAAAAGTGTTTATGACTTTGTTCATTCTGTCTGTCTGTCTGTCCGTTAGCACGATAACTGCCGTAAAAATGACTTAATCAAAATGAAATTTTAGTATGTTGTTCAGACGGTCTGTAGAACCTATGGGAATATAAATGAATATCACCCAATTGATAAATGAATATCACCCCAAAAATGAAATACATTGAGCCCTATGGGACCTAATTTTTCAAACATTTTGTAAGCGGATTTTAAATTCACAAATTGCTTCGAAAATTTTAGGTAATAGTCAAATTGCTCCATGAAATATATAAAAAAAAATTCAGCGAAATATATTCAGTAGTTTTTTAAATAAAAATTAAAATAATAATTACACTTCTTATATGACACGATCACGTGACCATGATATGAAACGATCACATGACCCACTTCAAAATGATATATGGCATCCATCTTGATTCAAAATCGTGATTTTTTTAAGTTCTTTTTAATTCATATTGAGTGTTGTATCCGTCCTAAAACTACTTTATAATAATTGGTTAGTTTGAGAGTGTGGAATGGAAACAAGCAGTACAAAGATGGCATCAGAAATATATTAGCAAATTGTAGTGTGATTAAGGAGGAAAATCATAATCTTCAATAAAAGTAACCGATATTGAATGCACTGAAATGATAATTAACTTATTCAAAACAAACTAATTAAAATTTGTGGTTATTGAAAGATAAAAAAGTGACTATTTCAAGTATGAAATATCCAACTTTTAATGCAAATCAAATCAAAGAACTATCTAATCCAAAGACAGGGAAATACGTTTGGAGTGGATATATGGGAATATGGAAAGTGCTGTACATCACAGGAATAGACGTCAAAAGACTCAAGAAAAGTGTATGCAGAAAAATTATTTTACATATTTTTCCATCATTTATGAAAATATTTGTTGTATATACAGTCTTTACAAGCTATAGCTCACAATCCTATAGCTCGTGGCAACTAATGATTTCATTAACAACTCAAGTCTGGTGTTGTGTTGTGGCTTATCCTCCGGCTGTCTGACGAAGTCAGACAATATCCATTAGACCGTTGACCCTAAGGAAGTCGAGGACCAGAAGGGGGGAAGAGTATATGTCCTCTCTGGAAAGTCCCAGACAGTCCATGATGTGTTCAGGAGAAGCCTGCTGAGCTTGACATTTAGAACAGACTGCAAAAATCTTCCTGCCTTCAAAAACGAGAGACCTTTTGTGTGGCCGCTTGCTAATCTGGATATTGCAGTTCGAGAGGCTCTGTCACAATTGAGAACGAACGAAGAGCCCGGTTCTCTGCCCGCATACCAGTGATGGCTGGGAGGAACCGCTTGCTCATTGCCGTGAATGTCAACATGGGATGGAACCCACTGAAAATGAACATCATGGGACTCTGAAATGAGATTGAGTTTGAGAAGGATGGAAATACTAGTTTGATCTCCAACTGCAATCCAATGACTCAAGTCTCATTCCCTATACTACAGTGGCACTCAATCAACTCAAAAGTGAAAAAATTACATAGATTTGTTCTGGATGTTGGGACTATTGAGAAACGTAACAGGGAAACTTCTTCGTCAATTCAAATGTTTAAATACCCTCTGATCGTTATTTCTACTTTCCCTATCATAGCGGGTCTTCTTCGTGTATATTTCCTAAAATTCATGACAAAAGAAATGCAAGACTTGCACACTTATAATTTACATATCGAAAAAGAATGTATGCAAAATATAACACTATTTTTCCTTTACATATGTGAATTTTGTATATTTTACCAGTTCCCTCTAATCGTAGCGTGTTTATGCTGTACTCTCTACCACCGCTGCAGTACTCTTGTATCAATACTTAGTTGCAAATTGGTGCCGCCTAAAACTTCATTTTGCAGCCTTATCATAAAAAATATTTTTGTCCAACTCTCAAGTTTACTTAGCTTGGCAAAACTTCTAGACCAGATCCTCTCACCTATTACTTTCAACTTGTTGGGTTACCTATTCTTCCCCATGTTTCCAATACTTTATATAATATGCTAATCACATTCTTCATTATTTGATAACGGAATTGTTTTGTAAATGGTCTCAAACAGCGCGGTGGCGTTATTTGTCATAGTTTCAATTATATATTTCGCTTCACAGGTATCTCTAAAATTTACGGATTTGAAACAGACTTTTTGTGATATGCATAAAAAATGCATTTATCTTCAGGGAGTTGATGAGCCAACTATTAATTTGATTCGACATATGACCGTCATGAAAATTCCAGTAATGTTTTATGTATTTCATCTATGTATTTCATCTCAGTCCAAGTTTGGTATTTTCTGTCTTAGGCGCCTTTCTAACTTACGGTGTTCTGTTATCTACAATCACTAGACAGTAGACGGCATGATTTACAAATATAATTTAAGAATAGAGTACTAAAATGTGGTGTCGCCAAGTGGGGAATATGGAGTTCATAACTTATCTAGGAAGACATCAAAGCCATTGAAATATAAAGAAATTATATATTGAGAAATAGAAAAAACTATTTGGCTACCACCCCCTTCACCTACCCATAGATTTTACTAACCGTTTAATTTTAAAGTCAAATTGCAATGTTAATTATTTACAGGTGCATAGGATGTTCATCTATGTTTTAGTTTCCGCATAGTTTTGAATTAGATTTGTTTCTAGTTAATAAAACATTTTCTATTAGTTTTGCCGTTCAAGCCCAACAAATTCGGCAATACGAATGTACAAATGCTAATGTGATGTATATTTTGCGCATAAACAAATGTTTTTATTTGGCTAAACTTCCTTTTAAAGCATTATGTTTTAGTTTTGCAATATTTTAACATGGATCAATATTAAAATAAGTATAGCGAATGCTATCTAAATATATATAAAATAATTCAACATATTGTGGATTGAAAGTCATTTATTGCCCAGTTCAGACGAGTTTTACCAAGGTGCAATTAACACGTGCATTTATTATTGATATTTTAGAAAATAAAATTAATTGTAATAAGTATCCTTCAAACACTATACTGGATAATTAGACAAAATTGCTTAAAGTGCACGAGGAATTACTCATTTTTTTATCTTTGACAGCTAATCATATATTGAATATCATGCATCAAGGAGTAGATACATATAATGAGAACTAGTTGAGTACTAAACTAAAAAATATATAGTTTGATTAGTATATTCTCCAACATATCAGTATCCGTTATACACTGTGAAATAGCACTGTTAATTTTACAGTAAAAAGACCTGGCACTTTGGGCGCCAGGACATTTTGCTGTAAATTTTAGAGTATTACTGTAAAATTCCACAGCACTTTTTGATGTAATTTTTGCAGTGTTTAATACTGCAAATTTTACAAAAAATTGCAATTTCTACTGCAGTTCTTACTGTATTTTTTACAATGCTTTAAACAATATATTTTACAGTATTTCTGTAAAATTCTACTGCACTTTTTGCCGTATTGTAACAGCATTTTATACAGTAAATTGTACAAAAATTTGTAAATTTTACGGCAGTTTTTACAGTATTTTTTACAATGCTTTACACTGTATATTTTACAGTACTTCTGTAAAATTCTGCTGCACATTTTGCTGTATTTACAGCGTTCCATGCTGTAAATTTTACAAAAAATTGTATTTTTTACAATGCTTTATACTGTATTGTCTGCAGTACTCCTGCACATTTTATTGTATTTTTAATTTACTTTATACTGTATATTTTACAGTACTCTTCTACTGCATATTTTACTGTGTTATAATGCTTTACACAATAAATTTAACTGTATTTTGTAAAATTCCTTACAAATTTTGCTGCACGTTAGACTTTAAATGTTAGAAAAATGTTTAATTTTGACAGGATGTTTTTAAATAGCTGATAGCTTGTTGCCAAGTTCTATTTTTTTAGCATTATTTAATAAATTTCTTACTGCAAATTTTACCAGTGCTGCAAACTTTTTACAGTATTAACAATTTTTAAATCGCAAATATTACAAAATTACTTTAGAATATGACTATTTATCACAAATTCTGCAGAATTTTTTAAAAACCTAATATAAGTTTAAAACATTTTACATTCGATGTTATATTTTAATAAATGTCTTTTGTTTTTCAAATCAATGTATTTCCATATCGCGTAGTAGAAATAAGTGAAAAAGCACCTTAAAGTGAAACTAATTGCAACAAAAATGATTCTTGTTGTAAATGGTAGGTAACACGCTCCTAGTCAACATACTAAAAACATACATCTGTTCTGTTGCACAAAATGTGATTTTTTGCCGCCATCTTGTAAAAACATGAAAAAAATCACAAAAAACATTAAAAAATCACAAAAATCATGTGTGGTATCAAAGTACAGGAAATTTCATGCTGGAAAAGAATATGATAGTGGTTTAAAAAAAGGAAATAACCAAATGGTGGCCGAAAAACTAAAAGCTTTTGCAGTGTTGAAAATCATATTTTTACTAATCTAAGCGGCTTAAAAATTCTAGGTAGCTTTAACTTCACTCACAATTTAAAAAAATATGTTACAAAAATAATTAAAATTTTGATTAATGTGAAATTTTAAATTTAAATAATCAAAATCTAAAATTTGAAAAATATATACAATAAAAGGTTTTTTTATAATATAAAATCATATTTATTTCATCAAAATCAAATCTCATCTTTATCTTCATCTAAATCAAAACTGTCTCCTGTGTTTGTACAGTCCTTTCCACAACAGTTTTTACAAACTACTGAACATGGAAGTTCATATGGGCGACATGTACAATTCATGGTGTTACATGGTTCTTCAATTGTAGTTTAGCAGGCACATTTAATCATATTTAAGAGTTTGTCTGGTGCTGGGCTCAAGTCTGTTAATATCGGCTGAAATTCTTCATCAACCAACTGCCAACCCTGTAGTGTAGGATCAGGGTTTGGCATATTAAGGTTCTTCTAAATAAAACGCTGCAAATGCACTCAAAGTAGATGGTATTTCGATGCATTTTGTGTTGGAGGCAAACGATCTGTATCAAAATGTTTTTAGCAGAATCTATTTTCTTAATGTATTGTTCATAACGAAGCTTATTTAGGTTGTTTGTATTCATGTTACCTCCATTTAGGGACACAACTTTACAGCCAATTTCGACCAAATCTTTCTTAGTAACATCTTCGGATGATCCAAAATGGGGAAGTCCATTCGCATAAGATTTTAGGTTTTATGATATTCTTGAAAGCAGAAGTTCTACTTTTGCCAAATAACGCACCGGTGGTGTCACACCCTGTTAATGCGCGAATGAAAAGTAAATTTTAGCAAGCTCCTCTCCAATAGAACTTTGCATAGCTTGAATGTTACGAACTTTATCAGATTGTGTGGCAGACTGCATTAAAATGTTCTTAGAACAATGATATAGTAGTAGGATTAAAATATCAGTATCATCAGCTACTACAGTAACAGGTTTTTCCTTGATTATGTTTAAATCTTCTTTGACGATTAGTGTGTCTGCATCACATTCTGAATGAATGACCGAATGACCTCTTCCTTGAAAATAACTCCCCAGTATATTGATAAAGCGTTGTTTGTTTGTAGAGTTAGAAAGAAATTTGTTTTTCTTGATGATCACAGGCGAATTTTCATCAAAGAATACTACAAAACAAACAACTGCTTCATGCGCAATCTGTGTTTCATATCTTTTATATTTGGTTTTTCATACCCATCAAAAACTATTGTCACTTTCCCATAGCTTCTGTTGACACACGATGAAATACAACGGTCTCATTCCCAGAAAAGTACTTCCTACGTTCTTGATGGTAGTGCATTAATTCACCAGTTACCATGGTCCGCTTCTGCAACATTTGCCGATGTCATTATGCATCACGAATCGTATGTCAACAGAAGACATGGAAAAGTGATAATAGTGTTTGGTGGGTATGATAAACCAAATATAAAAGATTTGGAGCACAGATTGCGCACGAAGCAGTCATCTGTTGTTGTAGTTTTTGATGAAAATTCGCCTGTGGTCATCAAGAAAAACAAATTTATTTCTAACTCCACAAACAAACAATGCTTTATCAATATACAGGGGAGTAAAGAGATCATTCCGTTTCAATGAAGAGATCATTCCGTCATTCATACCGAAGGTGATGCAGACACACTAATCGTCAAAGAAGCTTTAAACATAGCCAAGGAAACACATGTCACTGTAGTAGCTAATGATACTGATATTTTAATCCTACCACTATATCATTCTTTTAAGAACATTTTAATGCAGTCTGCCACACAATCTGATAAAGTTCGCGACATTAAAATCATGCAAAGATCTACTGGACAGAAGGTTTGCAAAACTTTATTTTTTGTTCACGCATTAACAGGGTGTGACACCAGTGCATTATTTGGCAAAAGTGAATCTTCTGCTTTCAAGAATATCATAAAATCCAAAATCTTATGCGAATGGGCTTCCCATTTTGGATCATCCGAGGATGTTACTAAGAAAGATTTGGTCGAAATTGGATGTAAAGTTATTGTGTTACTAAATGGAGGTAATATCGACACGAACAACTTAAATAAGCTTCGTTATGATTATTAAGAAAATAGATTCAGCTAAAAATAATTTAATATACATCGTTTGCCTCCAACACAAAATTCAGCGAAATGCCATCTTCTTCGAGTGCATTTGCAGTGCTTTATTTGGAAAAATCTTAATATGCCAAACCCTGATCCTACAATATGGGGTTGGCAGTTGGTTGATGGAGAATTTCAGCCGATATTAACAGACTGGAGCCCAGCACCAGACAAACTCTTAAAAATGATTAAGTGTCTGCCAAACTACAGTTGAAGAACCATGTAACACCATGAAATGTACGTGTCGTAGATATAGACTTCCGTGTTCAGTAATTTATAAAAACTATTGTGGAAAGGGCTGTACAAACACAGGAGACAGTTTTGATTTTGATGAAGATGAGATTTGATTTTGATGTAATAAATATAGGTAATTAAATATAGGTAATAGGTAATTGTCAGATATTTCTGGCTTTAAAGTTAATTCTTATGTAATAATTTTGATATGTAGTTTTGACAATTCTAACTGCTTTGTCTTCAGCTACATATGTGATCTTAAAAGGAAGTTGTATACACTTTTATCAAATTTGTGTCATTATCAGAGAGAACAATAGAATTTTATCATGTATATGGGTACCATAGAACTTTTTCCAGGGGAAGGCAAACTCCAGAATAAAATAAACACCTACAAGTTTGATGCCTGTCTTTGTAACAGTTAACATCCTGGGGTTTGGGGGAGCATGTTTCCCCATTTGACCTCCCCTAGGTGTATGTGTATGTATTGTACAAGCCGAGTTTCTAGAGACTAGTCAATGTTGAGAAGTGACACATTGAAATGCATTCCCGGCCGTCCATACAGTTACCTTACACCTTTCTGGTAGGTCGGACGGTCTGGGTCTCAACATTGAAATGCATTCGACACTTTAATCATATTTATAAGAAATGCCTTTTTTCCCATCGAAAATATTTCTTTTTGCTTGTACATATAGGTCTAAAGTTATCGAAGTTATTTGGAATTATACATTTTGCTTAGGGAGCTAAATTTTTCAGCTTATCAAAACTCCCAGTTATAAAAGTTCCGAGTTATCATGGTTTCATACATTTTTCTGATATAATAGTTGATACACAACACATCTGATTGATATGTTGGTTCCCTATTCCCCATCTACATATATTGAGATATTTATAACTCAAAATTGAATAAGTTTAACTTTCAAATCCAGATTAAAGTACTACTTATGACAGAAGAACAGCAATTGGCTTTGAAATTATGCATTTCAAAGGTTCGATATACACAAATCGGGAAGGATTTATACATTTGACAGCTGTAAATGCTGTGGGTTTATACAATGGCACCTGTCATTTGATTTCGCGAATATCGCAATATGTTAAGTCAAATGCAAGAAAATACTGTATTATAGATTTTTTTCATTTTGCGCAATTTAATCAATATATACTAGAAATACGAACAATATATATGGGAAAAGGTAATTTCATAAATGATAGCAACCAAATACGTGAAAATAATAAACAAACTGCGGAAAGCACATCAAAAGAGGAAAAAAAATGATCCAAAATAAGGCCTTAAAGTCAATTTTTGGAAAAGAATTTGTTAGTTTGAAAGTGTGGAATGGAAGCATGCAGTACAAAGATGGCATCAGAAATATATTAACAATTTATAGTGTGAGTAAGATGGAAAGTCATAATCATCGCAAAAGTAACCGATATTGAATTCGTTGAAATCACATTTACTTATTCAAAACAAACTGTTAATAAAAGTTTTGTTTATTAAAAGATAAAAAAAATTGAGTGGCTATTTCAAGTATGAAATATCCAAATTTTAATGCAAATCAAATCAAGGAAATATCTAATCCAAAGACACGGAAAGACGTTTGAAGTGGGTATGTAGGAATATGGAAAGTGTTGTACAGCACAGGAATAGACGTCAGAAGAATCAGGAAAAGTGTATGCAGAAAAATTATTTTACATACTTACCCATCCTTTATGAAAATATTTGTTGTATATATAGTCTTTACTAACTATAGCTCGCAATCCTATAGTTCCTGGCAACTAATGATATCATTAATGCCTCAAGTCTTAATCCCCATACTACTGTGGCACTCAATCAACTCAAAAGTGAGAAAATTACACAGATTTGTTCTGGATGTTGGGACAATAGAGAAATGTAACAGAGTAACCTCCTCGTCAAAAAAAATGTTTAAATATCCCCTGATCGTTATTTCTACTTTCCCTATCATAGCGAGTCTTCGTGTATATTTCCTAAAATTCATGACGAAATAAATGCAAGACTTGTATACTTATAACTTACATATCGAAAAAGAATATATACGGAATATAACACTATTTTTCCTTTACATATGTGAATTTTGTATATTTTACCAGTTCCCTCTAATAGTGACCTGTTTGTGCTGTATTCTCTACCACCGCTGCAGTACTCTTGTATCAATAATTAGTTGCAAATTGGTGCCGCATAAAACCTTATATCGCAGCACTATCATAAAATATATTTTCGTCCAACTCTCAAGTCTACTTAGCTTGGCAAAACTTCTAGACCAGATTCTTTCTCCTACTACTTTCATCTTAATGGGATACTTATTCTTTACCATGTTTTCATTACTGTATATAATATGCCAATCACCTTCTCTATTATTTAATAACTCAATTGTTTTGGAAATGGTCTCAAACATCACGGCGTCGTTATTTGTAATAGTTCCAATTATATATTTCGCGTCACAGGTGTCTCAAAAATTTTCGGATTTGAAACAGACTTTTTGCGATATGCACAAAAAATGTCTTTATCTTCAGGGTATTGATGAGCCAACTATTAATTTGATTCGACATATGACCGTCATGAAAATTCCAGTAATGACAGCATTTTATGTATTTCATCTCAGTCCAAGCTTTTTATTTTCTGTTGTAGGCTCCTTTCTAACTTACGGTGTTCTGTTATCTACAATCACTAGACAGTAGTCAGCATGATTTATAAATGTAATTTCAGAATAGAGTACTTAAATGTGGTGTCGCCTAGTGGGAAGATGGAGTACATAACTTATCTAGGAAGACATCAAAGCCATTGAAATAGAAAGAAATTATATATTGAGAAATAGAAAAAAATTATGGCTACCACCCCTTTCTATACCCATAAATTTTACTAACCGTTTAACTTTAAAGTCAACGTGCAACGTTGTTTAATTTCAGGTGCATTGATTGTCCTTCTGTGTTTTAGTTTCCGCATAGTTTTGAATTAGTTTTGCTTCTAGTTCCTAAAACATTTTGTATTAGTTTTGTCTTTCAAGCCCAACAAATTCGACAATACGAATGTGCAAATGATCATGTGATGTATATGTTGTGCATAAATAAATATTTGTATTTGGATAAACTTCTTTTTAAAGCATTATATATTTGTTTTGCAATATTTTAACATGGGTCAATATTAAAATAAGAATAACCAATGTTATCTAAATATATATAAAATACTTCAATATATTGTGGATGAAAAGTCATTTATTGCCCAATTTAGACGTGTTTTAGCAAGGTACAATTAAAACGTGCATTTATTATTGGTATTTAGGAAAATAAAATTAATTCTAATAAGTATCCTTCAAACACTATACTGGATAATATGACAAAATTGCTTAAAATGCACAAGGAATTACTGATTTTTTTTTTATTTCTGACGACTAATCATAGCTTGAGTATTATGTATCATGCATTAAGGAGTAGATACATTTAATGAGAACTAGTTTAATACTAAACTAAAAAGTTTTTCGTTTGATTAGTACATTCTCCAACATATCAGTATCCGTTATACACTGTAAAAAAACACTGTTAATTTTACAGTGTTGTGTTTCCTGGCAATTTGGGCGCCAGGACATTTTGCTGTAAATTTTACAGTACTGCTGTAAAATTCCACTACACCTTTTGCTGTAATTTTTACAGTGTTTAATACTGTAAATTTTACAAAAAATTGATATTTTAAGGCAGTTTTTACTGTATGTTTTACAATGTTTTAAACTATATATTTTACAGTACTTCTGTAAAATTCTACTGCACTTTTTGCTGTATTTTTACAGCGTTTTATACCGTAAATTATACAAAAAATGTCATTTTTACGGCAGTATTTACTGTATTTTTTACAATGCTTTAAACTGCATATTTTACTTTACTTCTGTAAAATTCTTCTGTAGTTTTTGCTGTATTTTTACAGCGTTTTATGCTGTAAATTTTACAAAAAATTGTATTTTTTTACAGTGCTCTATACTGTATTTTATATAGTACTCCTGTAAAATTCTATTGCATTTTTAATTGTATTTTTTACATTACTTTATTCTGTATATTTTACAGTACACTTCTACTGCACATTTTACTGTGTTACAGTGTTTTACACAATAAATTTAACTGTATTTTTGTAAAATCCCTTACACATTTTGCTGCATATTATACTTTAAATGTTAGAAAAGTGTTTGATTGTTTTTAAATAGCTGATAGAATGTTACTCGTTTTTTTTTTTTAACAAATTTTTTACTGCAAATTTTACAAGTGCTGCAAACTTTTTACAGTATTAACAACTTTTTAAATAGCGAATATTACAAAAATACTTTAGAATATGACTATTTGTTACAAATCCTGCAGAATTTTTTTGAAAATAATATAAGTTTAAAACATTTTACATACGACGTTATATTTTAACAAATTTATTTTTTTTAAATCAATGTATTTCCATACTGCTTTTGTAGTCCTTTGTAAAATATATAGAATAGATATATAGGAAAAAAATTATTTATTTATATTCTAATTTTTCATTTTAAAGAAATATACTTTCAATTGTATGCAGCATGAATGGATTATTTATTAGACATAATTAAAATTACATTCTAATAAAATAATTGGAAATTCAATAGGTAATGATCAGATTATTCTGGCTTTAAAATAATTCTTATGTAATAATTTAGATATGTAGTTTTGAAAATTCTAACTGCTTTGCCTTCAGCTACATATGTGAACTTGAAAAGAAGTTGTATACACTTTTATCGAATTTGTGTCATTACCGGAGAGAACAATAGAATTTAACATGTATATGGGTACCACAGAACTTTTCCAGGGGAGGGCAAATTTCAGAATAAAATATACACCGTAAAGCTTGATGCCTGTCTTTGTGACAGTTAACATCCAGGGATTTGGGGGTGTAAGTTCCCCCCTTGGACTCCCCTAAGTGTATGTGTATAAATTGTGCAAGCCTAGTTTCGAAGATAAAACACCAGGTCTAGTCAATGTGGAGAAGTGACACATTGAAATGCATTCGGCTCCTTAATCCTATTTGTAAGAAATGCCATTTTTCCCATCGAAAATATTTCTTTCTTGCTTGTACATATAGGCTAAAAGTTATCGAAGCTATTTGAAATTATACATTTTTCTTCGTGAGCAAAATTTTTCAGCTTATCAAAACTCCCACTTATAAAAGTTTCGAGTTATCATGGTCTCATACATTTTTCTGATATAATAGTTGATACATTACACATCTGATTGATATGCTGGTGCCCTATTCCCCATCTACCTATATTGAGATATTTATAACTCAAAATTCAGTATGTTCAACTTTCAAATCCAAAAAACTTTTTAAAGTATTGCATAATTTTGTGCAGCAATTAATATTGCAATCATCTAAGGATTTATTAAAAAAAAAAACGAGTACATATGGAAATTGTTAAATTGTCTGTTTTCTTTGTATAAACAAATCAAGCACCTGTACTTCCATTAAACTGAAAATTAAATACAGTACAATATGAAGTGTTTGACGAAATCAAATGCGAAAATATAAAATGCAAATCTGTTATATATTTGTAATAAAAATAAATTTATAAAATATCAAGGACCATAGCAAATTATCTGAAAATTATAGGTAGTAAATTAAGAATTTTTTAAAAAAAAATTAGGATATTTAAGATAATGTTAGAAAATGTGGAAGTTTCAAACTATAAAGCAAATTGGGATCCCTTCAATATCAATTGGAAATCGAAAGTTATATTGCAAGTGTTTTACAAATGATTACTGAGATACTTAAGAAATATAACAAGGGTCCCCCCTCCGTTTAAAAAAAATAAATATAGTAATATGTGCTATGTCATTAGAAAGTTATTTACCTATAGCAACATAATATTCCTCAAAAAATTTATATAAACATTAAAATACTATTGAGGAATTTGCATTTACATAATTAGGCGGCACAAAATATATCTCAATATCAACAGATATTAAAAGCAAATAGCAAATCAGGGTGTAAAATAAATGGTATCGCATCGCTGTTGGTTATACGAAATCTGCTTTCTGTGATAAAATCTTAAAAGTTTATGGTAAAAGTGTGATACACAATTAAAAAAATATTGTTGGCTGCAAATTAGTTTTACATATTACATGTCATTCACATATTTATGCATGCAACTGCTTCATCTAACAGAGATGCATCAAAATACACCAAAAACAATTACTAAATTCATCTCTGTAAACACAACACCATACAGCTTTAGCGAATCCTGTTCCCTATGTATCGTGAAATACAACTTAGTAGCATTAGCCTCTCTGCACCCAACAACAGCAGTAAAAATGTCAAAAAGCAAAGAACTTGACAAAATTTCCTATTATAAGTTGTGTAATAAATACTGATATTGTGATGTTACTGCTAGTATTAAATGCCAAAGTTGAAATGGAGAGCCTTTTCAGTTATGCAATATCCTTTTGTAAACATTACTAAAATGTTTAACACCAGAGTTTGTTGATACTAGAGAGTTAATCATTAAAATACTAAAAAGAATCAATGTGAAAAATTGAAATAGAAAAATATTTATTTGAAACAGAAACAAGCTTGTAGAATGAAAGTACTTTACCTCACATTGCGCTGACAAATTTGTGCATCCTTTTTACTTTCAAGATGAAAAGACTGTATTGGGCACTTCAAAAGCTGGAATTCATGGTCTAAAAGTCTGGTTAAAAACATTTGATGTTTTAAATTTTGGATTGGAATAAATATGAGAGAGAAATATAAGTAAAAATTGTTGAACATCAAAAGGGCACTTTATTTTTGGAATGATACAGACATAAAAAATTACAATAATTTAACATTTGAAATGGAATGTACACTCGTTGCTGAACAACATCCTTTGACTTTTCATTTGATTTCGTTCTTCGGCCTGGGTCGATGAGGCACAAACATATGAAAAATAATACAAATTTATATCCATGTAATAACATCAGTAGTGACATTTAAGTATTTTATTTGCCATCAACTATTTGTATACATTTTAGTAAGTCGAGCCAATTGGACACTATGAATGAACTTTCTTGCATCACAGATCATGCATGTGAAAAATATATAAGCAATATTGGCGTTGTTCCTTATCACTTTCTCGTACATTTACCAGATAATAGTACTGTAAGAGAGCTGGTCTGCATAAATACCAATTTATCTGTTGTACTGTAGCATGTCTAGTATTTGGATTCATTATTTAATTTGTTATATTAATATATCATTAAATGTTAAGCCATTTCTTGTTTAACCATTCTTGAATTTGAGCAATTTTGTTCACATTCATAGGAAGTAGGTTGGAATTGTTCAAATGAGATATTGAATAGACACAAAAAACCACTCAGAGGTGCACACTACCATGAAGTGAGAATATATTATTCATATACATTATTTTTGTATTTTTACTTTCCTTATATACATAATGTATAAGGAAAGTATTGTGATGGGGTCGAAAATTCGAATTCGAGTTTTCGACGTGAGAGCACGTTTCAAGCATCCCTGGTGACGAATGGAACATTTATGACGTGATATATGCGTGTGTGTATGTGTGTGTGTGTGTGTATGTGTGTGTGTGTATGTGCGTGTGTCAGTGAGACTTAGGAGACGATATCTCACGAACGAATGGAGCGATACGAATGAAATTTGGCACAAAAATAACAATCCATGGATACTGGAAGCCTATCGTTTTAAAACACAATCGAATGTTCAGAACCCTCATGAATTTTCGAGTGAAATTTTGAACACAATTTGGCACAAAAATAACAATCCATGGATACTGGAAGCCTATCGTTTTAAAACACAATCGAATGTTCAGAACCCTCATAAATTTTCGAGTGAAATTTTGAGCACAATTTGGCACAAAAATAACAATCCATGGATACTGGAAGCCTATTGTTTTAAAACACAATCGAATGTTCAGAACCCTCATAAATTTTCGAGTGAAATTTTGAACATAATTTGGCACAAAAATAACAATCCATGGATACTGGAAGCTTATCGTTTTAAAACACAATCGAATGTTCAGAACCCTCATAAATTTTCGAGTGAAATTTTGAACACAATTTGGCACAAAAATAGCAATCCATGGATACTGGAAGCCTATTGTTTTAAATCACAATCGAATGTTCAGAACCCTCATAAATTTTCGAGTGAAATTTTGAAAAAATCTTCAAAAAATCAAATCCGCTAATAAAGTTACGCAAATAGATATTTCTTATGTAATTTTTCCTTAGGAAACGATTGACATAAATTTTAGAACGCTAGCATGAACCGTTCTCGCAATATTGCACATTTTTCAAATAAATTTATCAAAAAGTCTAAATTAAAAGAAAAATATTAACTGTTAAGAAACATGTTCACTTTTCATATGTAATATCATGCGATAAATTTGGTGACATCATTCTCGGGGATCTAACTCGTTCCGTTCACGAGAAAGGATACTTTGAGCAATACTTTTGTATTTGAACGCCAATCGTCATTTAGCTGCTGTAAGAATAACTTATTTCTCTGTCCATAACGCTTGGCGAGATTTCGGCGACGAATTTAGCGGAATGTCGCAAACTTGGAGATATTTTTAGATTAACGAAAATTAAATTAACGAAAATCTCGCCAAATGGATAAAAATGACGCTAGATCACCGCAAGATCAATCATGAATAAAGAATTGATTATAAATCACATTCCAACTGTAATTTTATATAAAGATCTCTAAAATACGATACATTCAGCGGCAATATATTTTTAATTATTATAACTAAAATAACTTATTTTACTGCATTATTTTATTTAAAACTTCAACAATTTATTTACATGGAAAATTAAAATTATGGAGGTAGTTCTCTCGAACTTCATGATTAAAACTTCATTCAAACTTTATTCAAATGACGTCATCGAAATATAAATCGTTTGGCTCTCCATGTAGAAAGTGAATATTTCATTCATCACTTTTATTCCAGACTCCAGAGTTAAATAATTTTGCGTGAAAAATATTCAGCAATTTTGCATTATTGAATTAATCTTCTTTGTTTACATGCGATTTACTTCTGTCAGAAGATCGCCGTGTCTGATTATTTTGTAAAAACATTTTACGCGGTTCTGCTTTATAATTTATTCGCGTGAACAACTATCCATTTTTTATTCGGATCATATATCGGCGTATTAGCGTAATTATTGTTACGTATCACCTTTACAATGCGATATGGTCCTTGAAATTTTTTTGTAACGCTGTGGTGGGTCGTAAATTCTTTAAATATACAATCTGCCCTTCTAATAACTTTTTTTTCTTATTCTTTTACAAACCCTTTCCTGCTGAATTTGCGCTTGTATTTGTTTCTGTTTCGTAAATTTATTAATATTTTCCGCTAACGTATGTGCTTCACTGACCTCATTATTGTATTCGGTTTGCGTTAAAACCGGGATGTCATCTGGATTTGTTACTTCCAGATTATTTTCTCCGGGTAATTTCAAATCTCTGGTAAGAAACAAAATAGGGCGACTGTGGTCTATATTTGCGCTAGGTGTAGCATTATGAAATAACTTTACATATGGCAATACTTTATGCCAATTGAAGGTTTGATTTGCCATTGCTGCTAAAAATTTTTTTATGCATAAGTGACTTCTTTTTAAAATTGCATTTGAGCTTGGTTATTGATGTATACTTCAGTTTTATTCCATGTTGCTCAGCGAATTTTTTAAATTCCTCGCTTTTGAATTGTTTGGTATTGTCCGTTAATAACCATATTTGAACTCCATTTACTGCTATCCAATTAGTTAGGACCTGTAATACGGTCGCAGTATTTATATTTCTCACGGGTACAGTCTCCAGGAATCTGGAATCGTGGTCAGGAATCGTCGTTGTAATTATGTATTCGTGTTGACCAATACTTGTGGGTAATTTCGTTACTATATTTAATGCAACTGTATAATTTTGCTGACTTGGGCGTGGCACACGCTGTAATGCCATAGGTCTTATAGCCTTATTTTTATAATATAAACATGCATCACATGATGCGCAAAAATTCTTTACATCATTGTATGCCCCCCTTTCCAGTAATATTTTCTATTCAGAATTTGATAGGTCTTTTCTCTATTCCGAAATGCTGTGTATGAACTAACTCAATAACTGCGAATTTTAGACTGTGCGGTATCAGAATTCTGTCCTTTTGTATATGATTTCTGATAGATCTAGTTCTGATAGATCTTGTGATCATAACTAATCTCGATTTTAAATCTCTATAGTATTTATTTACATATTTTGGCTGTTTAAATTTTGCATTCAGTCCGTTAATAATTTTCTTTATCTCTCTATCTTTTGCTTGTTCTTCTAAAAGTTTGCTTGTTCTTCTAAAAACTGGCTGTCATTAGCAATAACATTATTTATTAATTTAGTCTTAGTTTGTTCAGAAAAAATTTGACGTGACATGAAATCACTTGGATTATCTTGTCCCTTAATATATTTTATGTCAAATGAAAATTGTTGGAAATTTAATAACCATCTTGCCGATTAAATCAGAATTTTGATTTTCTAAATGAATATAATGCGTTAATGCTTTAGAATCTGTAAAGGTTGTAAAGTGCGTAGCATATAAAAAATCCTTGAAATGTATTATAGTGCCATGAATTGCTAGCAATTCTAGCTTCTTGCTCGGATATTTCTTTTCACTGTCGGAAAGTTTCCTGCTATAATATTCTATCGGATGCAAATTTCCATTCACTGATTGGAGCAAAATTCCCGACGCGGCTACTTTTGAACAGTCCGTTGACAAAAAAAATTGCTTTGACATATCGGCTGCCCTGACTACCGGTTTTGACAAAATTGCGTTTTGTAGTTTTACAAACGCTTCTTCACGTTTCTCCGTCGATATAAATTTCTTATCTTTCTTTGTTAATTCAATTAATGAGTTGCATAGTTCAGAAAATTTTGGTATTATACTTCTAAAATAGTTGCATAAACCTAAAAATGATTTTACTTTTTTTACTGACGTTGGTACAGGGAAATTCGTTATTATTTGTACATTATCATCTGAAGGTGTTATGCCTTCCTTACTTATCTTAAATCCCAAAAATTTAATTTTCTCTTTACACATTTGTAATTTTGAAGGGTCTATGGTTAGACCAAATTTACATAATCTTGCAAATACAATTTTTATTCTATCCAACATTTCCTCAAATGAATTTGCGGCAATTACAATATCATCTATATAAAATTCAATGTTTTGTTTTTTTAAATCTCCTAAGCATTTCATCATTAGTAGTGAAAAATACGCGAATGAGTTTTTTGCGTCAAAAGGAAGTCTATTAGATTTGAACAAGCCTTCATTCGTTACGAACGTTAATATTAAACCATATTCAGGTTTGATTTTCATTTGAAAAAAATGCGGCTTTTAAATTAATGACAGTATACAATTTGTGGCCTGCGATGTTGTGCAGAATGTCGTTAATTTTACCAATCATTATGGGCAGTAATTCGGTAATCTGATTTAAGAGTCTATAATCTACCGCTAAACGAAATTTTTCTTCTTTACTGCTATTACTATGATTAATATTGGTTTTCTTATTAATTAGAAAACATGGGAAAGCATAATAACTGGTACTTTTTTCAATTATCCCTGCTTCACACAATTGTTTTATTTCACTCTCGAGTACAAGTTTTAACATCTTTGGCAAGGGATAAGGTTTACATTGTATGGTGTAGTAAATTGTGTGGTGTAGTAAATTAAATTCAGGTACAATTTCAGGTACATTCCCAGCGTTTTATATGATTTTGAATATACGTTATAATTTTGTTAAAGCAGTTTTAGCAATATATGTTTTTCATTGTCTTGTAAATGATCTAATTTAAAATCTTGCGGTGTTAATTCCGCTTTTCGTAAAGCTGAAACCTCAAATTTGTGTGGGTCGTTTAAACTCTATATGTTGTTGACCTGTAAAATTTTATCATTATTTTGTTGTTCTTCAAAAATTTCAAATTGCGGTGTTACAACCCCGAAAATCATGTTCTTATTTAGTTGAATCTCTTCTTCTGTTTTATTTGTAATTAAAGTAGAAATAATTTTTCTATTATTTACATAATGTAAAGAATATTCCGCGTGTAAGTCTTCCAATGAATTTGTATTGTTTAACATTACATCCTTATCTTCAAAGTAGTTTTCACTTAATTTTAATTTTATTGATTTTGTTTCTTGGGGGAGTAATTTAATTTTATGTGTTAAGCTTGCATTTAAGCATTGAATATGCTCCACTCTTGTATGTTTATTTTCTGGTTCCTGTGATGTTTTCTGATTTTTGTTTTGAAATGGAATAGATATAGTTTCTTTAACAAATTTTAATGTTAATTTATCTGTGTCAATTATGGCATGATGATTTCTGAGAAAGTCAAATCCTAAAATTATTTCGTGGGTATTCTTTAACTGTCTAGTGATAAAAAATGAATTTTTACATCTTTTGTTTTCGATTTTGAAGCTGAAGCTTATACATTTTGAGAACTGTATGTTTTCTTTAGTCATAGTTTGGATTTTCACTTGTCTGGATAAATAGTTAATATTGATTTCAATTTTGATTTTCTGAAAAATTTTGTCTGGTAATAAACTCACACTAGCGCCACTGTCTATGAGAGCAACTGTTTTAATATTCTCTAAGTTTATGTTGATCATAAGTAGTGCGTCACTCTGTCCATAAGTTGCATTTAGTAAATATTCTTTGAAATTTTGTACATCCATATTAATTTTGTTTGAAATTTTATGGGATGTCGAATCCTTATTTGATGCACTATAACTTTCTATCTGTCTTTTATTTCGAGGTCCCTTTCTTAGTTTAAATATCCATTATTTTGATATTGACTATTAATGGTTTCATATTGTCTCCTATTATTTTGATATTGTCTCCTATTATTGCTTTGAAATTGTCTATTGTCATTTCCTGTTCGGCGTCGTATTCCCCGGTTATATGTTGTTGTTGAGACCCAAACCGTCCAACCTACCAGAAAGGTGTAAGGTAACTGTATGGACGGCCGGGAAGTGCCACCCAATTTAGACCGGAACCCAGTGGGGGAGGCATCCACAGGGACCGTACCCTCCTTCCCCTACCACCAACCTCTCGGAAGGACTTACGGACCCACATGTTTAACGTGATCGTACTTCGCATGAACACGGCGGCATTTGTGCAAATCTAGCGTGCAAATCTAGCGCGCAAACCACGGGGATACCGCACCCGAGATGGCCAACAGCACGCGGCGTTCCGAGGTGGTCACCCACCAAGTACTAACCGCGCCCGATGCTGCTTCACTTCGGTGATCTAACGAGAACCGGTGTTTTCAGCACGGTACGGCCGTTGGCCCCCCCCCCCCCCGGTTATATGTGCAACAACTTCTTCTAAAATTGGATATACTATATTGTACATAATTATTCTGATTTGTGGGTCTTTCTTGGTAATTGGCGGTTTCCTGATAGTTGTTTTCATTCGTCATCGCCCTTTTTAAATCATCTTGTACCTTTTGAAGTGTAAAACATTCGGCCATCCAATGGTTGTTACGACCGCAATCCATACAAAATTTCTGTGGCGGCTTTTCTGTAGTATTTTCAATATTGACATTGTTTATCTCCCCATTCTCAATTATTTTTTTTTCTACTTCAATAGTATTTACTATATCATTTTCTTCGTTTAATGCGGATTTGATTACCTCCGCTATTCTAACTGCTTCATTAAAGGTTGTCGGGCCATTTTTCTTTACTTCCGTTCGTAAATCCTGTCTGAGTATTTGTAAAAATTTTGTAAGTTTTATTTTCTCTATAATTTTCTCTACTTTTGGGTCAGTTGTTTCTACTACCTCTAAAGATATGATGGCTTGGTTTTCAATCTCCTGTGCTAGCTCCTTAATGGTCAGGTTTGACAAATGTTTTAGGTTGTTAAAATTATTATGTTTTTGCACTAAGGTTTGCTTTCTTTCAAATTTGTTTTTTAACAATTCCATAAATATTTCATAAGATTTTTCTTTTTGCAGAAGAATATTTTCTGCCAAAAATTGTAGTGCTTTCCCCTTCAATCTAGATTTTACAATAATAACTTTTTCTTGTTCTGACCATGATGCTAATTCTGCTATTTCATTAAATTGCATTGTTAAAAATGCACATTGTTATCTTTTTACCCATCAAATGATGGCAACATTTGCATAATTGGCAACGAAGAATTTTGCTGCGCTTGATTTGTTGTTGTTTGTACGTGAACCGTGTTATTTGTTAAAACCGAATTATTTGTTACTATGTCATTTATATTGACCTCCTGTTGTATGTTATCGTCAGTCGGAGGATCTTGCCTCGCCCTTTTATTTGTTTGCCTACTCTTTTGCGGCGCCATGATTTAATACACAGTTATACACTTACTATACTATATGCTAAATATTTATGCTAGTACATACATATAGACACATTAATATAATACATATTTCAAATTATCATTTTCATGCATATATCTATCTTAATACTGAATTAACATCTAATTATTAAATTCTTTATTAAATTCAATTTTAAATTCAAACTCATTATTAAATTCAATTTTGTCTTTTACATATTATTACTTTCCTTTATTAAAATCATAATTCTCTCAGAGCTTGCCCACATACGGTACCAATGAACGTGTCGGCATCATGTAATAACGTAAAATTGTCCTTATCCAAATTACTACACTAGGACTTACCTATGATGCCTTCACTAAGGGTGGAGCATGTAAACTCCCAGTTCGCAAGCCGGAGAGACAAACACACACAATATAAATAAATACACTTATCTAAATTGACCAATTTTATTTAATATTTTAATTTATAGAAATCCATTTTATTGATTAATAATACTATTCATAAATCTATTATTATAATATATCTAACACTGACAACATTTCATCAATAAATATATTTACACACATAATATAATTGAGATATACTTTTAAACACTTTCTTTTAAGCTACTGAGACTCAAAATAGTTCTTTTAGTTCAAAATATAAGAATTCGTTATTAGAACAGAGACTTGTACGAACTGATTGTTCATTATTAGAATAATCATTAAATGTGTGCCTTCCGTGCTAATTAGTGACAAGTGAAACCTAATTACCTCTTCTATTTTGCATTCAACACTTATTCGTGCAATCTGTATGCTGTACGATACTATTGCACATCACATATCTGCAACACGCTTTCATTTTAGCGCTCACATTAGATATATTTTTGCACAAAACCAAGAGACATGTTGTTAGTTCGTTCGAAAAGTCTTCTGAACTTTCTGGAACAAAACTTTGGGGCACTTTTTTATTTCCCTTTTAGTTTCCTACCACTTCTACCATTTGTCGTCGATGCAGAAAGGGGTGACCACTGTTTATGTATGATTGTGTTGCAATTGGTTCCCTCTGCTGCATTTAGATAGCTCATTATTTTTCTTGGCACTTGTAATTAGGGGTGGAACATGTAATACAAATATTGTATTACATATGTCATTTGTGTGTGACCCTGGTGCTGATTAGGTTTTGGTACGATTCGCGAAAAAATAACCCGCCTGTTTTTGGAAATGGCCCGCAAAAATCTCATCCACTCTATCTAAAGTACTTATTGACAAAATTTCACAACATTTAGTAAATAAGTCACTGGTGGGATACTATGGTGTTGATTAGATTTTCGTACGATTAAAAAAAAAACCTGTCTTTTTGTTACGAAGAGGCCCTCAAAAATCGCCAAAATCTAAAATGAAACACTACGATGTATCAACTATCAAATGTATCAACTAAATGCTCGTTTTATATGTAATTTTTGTGGAGGAAAAGAATAATTCCATCTCCATTATTTCAGAATTAACCGTTGTCGGGACATTATTGTGTTTTTGCATTTTCGTTACGCCGCATTTGTGAAAATGTTCAATTATCAAATAAAAACAATTTAACTAACAGTGCAAATTTAGTGTTATTTTGTGCATTTACACTCAATTTAATGACCATACAGTTACCTTACACCTTTCTGGTAGGTCGGACGGTCTGGGTCTCAATTTAATGAATTGTTAAAGAGATGAAGAGAAAATGAATTTGTATCTGCAGGGAAAGTAATGTGGTGCCCACATAAGTTTTTTTAATATATATATTCAAATGACAAAGGGGAAGAATCGCTCACACTGTTTACATATGTCTCTAAAATGGGGTTTGCTTATAAACCAATATGTAAATGGCGTAAGAAGATATTCACAATTTAATGGTATAGACAATATTAAGTATTGTGATATGGTAAGAAATTGGGTTCCCTTATTTTGATAGATTTAATTGGAATACTTATGGAGAATACATGAATATAAACGAAGAAGTAGAAGATTAAAACTGTTAGCATCTTTCTCTAAATGGGAGCATATCTATATAAGCAATATCTTAATGGGGTACGCAAAAACAAATATTTTACTAGCATAGGTGAAGAGAAAGCATTGTGATGGGGCCAACAAAAGGGCATGTTTGATAGATTTTTGTGTTTAGGGAATACCAGAATGAAAAATTATTAATTAAGGAAAACTAGAGCAACGTAATTAAGCACAAATAACACAAAAATGCAACATACAGTTGTTTCAAAGATACACTGAATCCCCCTTGTCAGTGCAAGAAAACCAACAACCCAGTTGCTTCCATAATACCATCTATTGCCACAAATTACATCTATTTGTTTCAGCACTTAGTCCAAACACGAAGATATGTTTAGAAACCTCTTATAAGAAATCTGTAAATTGTGTTATTGTTTTGTTCAATAACACTCTGTAAAAAAAAATCATGTGCTGGAAAATATTTAATAAATTATATTCATTACATTTTGATTTATATGTCATATATTGAAATATTAATATATTGAAAGACAAGCCTTTTTAAGACTTGAGGTAATTTTTAAAACTCAATCTCATCTTACAACTCTTTATTTCTATACAAAATTGAATGGACATATATTTGACAGAAAATCCAAGAATATCTGATATGGAAACAATATTGATTAGACAGAATCAACTATTATTTTGTATATTACTATTCAAAAGATTAGGTTAACAAATTTAGTAAAAGGTTTGTAGTGTAATACCTAGATACCGTGTTTGCGCACAATGGATATTTGTGTACACAATTTTATCACATTATACCAAAAGGAAGAATAAAGTAATGAATTCGTTCCATTTTGCGTCAGTTAATAAAAGTGGATACTTTTAATGCAGATAATATGAATATAAAAGAGTGGTTTCATAAATGATAACAATTGCAAACGTAAACATGTAAAGCAAACTACGAAAAGCACAAAAATAGAAAAAGTTTATACATCCAAAACTCTGCATTAGAATCAATATTGGTATACGTATAGTTAGACTATAAGTTCGAGATTGGAACCAGCAGTACAAAGTCATCTTCTGAGTTTCGATTAGAAAATTACAAGAAGCAAAATCATAAAATTCAAAAATAGCAACCGATGCTTGAACTCTTATAAAACATATTGTTATTCTGCTCTAAAAACTGTGAAGTATAACTTTAGTTAGTAGAAAACAGAAAAAAACAGATTTAAATAATTATTTCAAGTATGGAATTACCATTTCATGTTGCTAATCAAAACACAAATTGGTCTAATCCGATACTGGAAAAAGAAGTGTGGAGTGGGTATGGAGGAATATGGAAAGTGTTGTGCATTACTGGAATAGACGTCAAAAGAATCCAAAAAAGTGTGAGCAGAAGAATTATTTCATATACTTATCCATTAATTATGAAGGTTTTACTTGCACTTTTCTTCATTAAATTCTCTGCCCAGTTGTTTATTCAGTCGTGGCAACTGTTGATTTCAACAATAATTCAAGGTTTGTTACCCATATTCTTGTGGCATTCAGTCAACGCGAAAGTGATAAAATTGCAAAGATTTGTTCTGGATATTGGCACTATTGAGAAAAGGTTAAAAGTAGCTCCTTTTCAAGATAAAAAGTATAAATATCTGCTTATCATTCTGATTGTACTTCCTATTATAATGGGAGTTCTTGGAGTACATTTCATGAAATATACAGACAAAACAATACGAGAATTTTACACTGTTAACGTACATATTGAAAATAAATATATACGAGATATAACAGCATTTTTCGTTTACACGTGCCTCGTTTGTATGTTTAATCAGTTCCCTGCAATTGTGGCATGTTTATGTTGTATTCTGTATCACCGCTGTAGTACTCTTGCATCACAATTTAATTGCAAATTGGCTCTGTATAAAACACCATTTCACAGCACTGTCATAAAACAGTCTTTTGACAAACTAACAAGATTACAGAACCTAGTAAAGATTCTAGATGAAACACTTTCTCCTACTATTTTCCTGTTGTTAGGCTACCTATTATTTACAATGTTCACTTTACTATATTCAGTAGTTCAATCTTCCACGCAATTATCGGATAATGTAACTGTTTTGGAAATGATCACACATATCATTCTGTCGTTAATTGAAATATTGTCAGTTATATTTTGCGCTTCACAAATATCTGTACAATTTACAGCTTTGAAGCAAACATTTTGTGATATGCATAAAAATTGCATTTTCATTCATGGCGTAAATGAGGCAACTATTAATTTGATTCGATATATGACCCTCATGGAAATTCCTGTTATGACAGCGTGGTCAGTATTTTACCTCCAGCCAAGTTTGATATTTTCCACTGCAGGATCCTTTCTAACCTACGGTCTTCTATTTTCTAATTTAGACGATAACCATAATAAGTAACAAACTTGTTTAAAAATTGGGAAAATTTTGTTTTCAGCAGCATTTGTTTTCTGGATATACGTGCAAATGTAATTACTTACAGGTTTACAAGATGCTCTACGTTTTAGTTGACTAAAAGCATTGTACGAGTTTTGTTACTAGTTCCTAAAACCCTTCCTACTAGTTTTATAATTCAATCGCTAAACATTCTTCACTTCAAATGTACGAGTGATACTTTGATATCGATTTTATTAAAACATAAATAATTTTATTTGGATAAAAGTCTTTAATAGTTCTGAATTTTAATTTTGTGATTGTTGAATATGGTAGCAAATTAAAATAATAATGCTTTCTAAATGCATTAAAATCATTCATCATTGTGTATGCAGAAAGTCAGATAAGGTCCACATCAGATTTTTACAGCAAGATCCAATAAGATTTTTTTACATTTTATCTTGTACCTGTGTTACTGACACATTTCTTGCAGTATGTTTGCGTTTTTCTCTCTAACATATCTGTAATATTCGCATATGCAAATTAAGTTGAAACTGGGTTGGTCCACATAATACTTTTCATAGCAATACCATAAGAAATGATTTTAACCAAGTGCTAAATCTCAAAAACTCATTAATCCTTTATCTCATTAAATTCAAGCTGTTATGTTTGCATGTTTAGCCTCTTAAGTGCAGTACTTCAATCATTTTCTGTATTTTATGATAATGCAGCAACTGTACTAATGTTGAAAAGTTTCATATTCACTATACTTAAAATAGTTGTAAACATACCGTGCTTTTCACAAATGTCTCTGCAATTTACAAGTTTATAACAAAATATTCGCTATATATATGAAAAATGCTTTTACATTCAAAGCATAGAATGGCTAACCACAAATTTATTTCGATATATGACCGTCTTTGAGATTCCGGTAATGACAGTATGGCAAGTGTTTCATTTCAACCCTGGATTAATATTTTTAGCCCTGGAGTATTTTCTTACCTATGGTCTTCTTTTGTCTAGTTTAGTTATGGACATATATGAGCAGAAAGGTATATGGGTAGCAAAAACATTTATTCCTTAAATGTATAAGTTTATTAATGAATTTTACGAAAATAGGATTTGTGTATCTCACATACGAATATATAGTTAACATCATTTAACTATATTTCTATAATTAAAACTGTTCATCAAATTCTTATAAATTATACTGTAAAATTACTTTCATTTTATACTTTACATATGATTTATATTTTCAAGTAAAGATATCAAATTTTTATACAAGATCATGTGCGTAATATTACATATAATTAATCGTATTTTTAATGTAAGTACCGTATAACATTATATTGGTCTTTTGTGATAATAATAATTTGGCTCGGAAATGATAGATAGGTTAAAGGTGGGAAAATGTTTTGTCACCTATTGAGTTTGGAAGAAAATCTTCTTCAATTGAATCCGTTAGCGACTCCACTCACTTGGCCCACTGCACCTGTTATAGCTGGAAACACTTCTATAGCAGGGGACATTTTAGGTAACTTTCCATAACAGGGAACATTTTAGGTAACTTTCCATAACAGGGAACATTTTAGGTAACATTCTATAACAGGGATTTATTTTCAGTCTGAGGTATTTTGTGCTGACCAGAATGTGACAGTCTATATTTAGATCTTGTTTTCCATTCGGCAGGAGCTTGGGCAAAAAAAAAATCATCTACGATAAGTAATCTCCATTTAAAAGCACAGATTTAGTACTTTCTGACGTTTTATAAAAATAATATGAGTCTTCAACTTGTTTTTGAAGTTATTAAAACCAGTGCTCGTACGTTATGCTTAATATTTTAATTTTCTTATGTAATTTTCTGTTGTTAATAAACATCTTTTGCACATAAATCCTTCTTCTTGTACTTCTTCTTCGATCCAGATCGTTTGTCTTACCGGAAGGTGTAAAGTAACTGTTTAGGCGGCCGCGAAGTGCCACACAATTTAGCCCGGAACCCAGTGGAAGTGGCATCCACAGGGATCTGACTTCCTTTCCCCTACTACTAACCTCACTGAAATACTTACGGTCCCACATATTTAACGTGATTTTACTACGCGTGAACCCGCGGCTGTATTGAGCAGAGACGGGAATCGAACTCTGGTCGTCCAAGTGCAATCCCCACCCCATAATCACTGGGCAATTGCGCTCCTGCACATAAATAATTGTAGTTAAATTAATTAATAAAATTCAATAAATGCAATTAAATATTACGAGAATACACAGCTCAGTTTGCAAAATCAAAATTGTCACCCGTTTGATTAAAAAAATCAGATTGCAGATCAAAGTCCATATTATTAGGACCAGGTTTGAAAGATTTTTTAATTAAAAATTGTAATTTATATTTCTATAAATGTGAATATTAAAACTATATTTTTCTTGCGTCCGCCAGGTATCGTCATTAACTATTTACTTGACACATCTCTGCGGTAGCACACTTCATAGCTTCACAATAAATACGTCTACATTATGACATCACAAATATTATACACTTGAAACAGTTATATTCTCCCAATTTTCATATGTTCGCGTTTATTAAGAATTTTGTATTCTCACAAACAGCAGTAAAATTCATCATATTGCTATAATGTATTTGTATTTGATAGAATTACATGTTTTGATTATCAAATAAATTTCATACATACTATTTGCGTATTTAATACCAGTTTAGAACTAAATGTTGCTAAACTCAATTAAATGAGCAAGAAATTTTCACATAAAGGTATTATATTTCCTGCATATCGTAATAAATTTGATATATAAAGTATTTTACTGTGCAACATTCAATTGCAATTCGTTTATTCAGTTTTTTTTTATAATTACATCACTTGTGAAGTCCTTTGCTTAATTCGTAATATATAAGTTTGCAGATTTTTAAGTTGCAACATTTATATCTTTAGTGATTTTATATTTTTCAACTATCCCAAATATTCGCCAGTTAGAAGAACTGTTTTAGGACTTTGTTCAGATATATAAAGAAAAATATTCTTTTATATTGTTTCTAACGTGATTAAAATTTAGTGTATGTATATTTTTCTTGTGTAATTTTCTGTTGCAAATAAACGTCTCTTATCAAACATATTATTTTCATATTAAAAAAAATATGCAGTGAAGATTTATATTGCCAAAATGGGACAAAATTTGTGGGCAACATTTTATGTGTTTTTGCTGTTTATAATCATGAATTTGATAAAATTAATGCAAAAGAATTATATTTTGTTACATGAGCGAATCTATGATTATTGAATATAAATATTATGGGTATATTGAATATAAGCATTCAAAAAATATATACACTTAAAATAATCTGGGCTGCAACCCTGAAACTCGACATGTATGTACCCTTTGTAGATATATGCCAATGATTAGATTTTGGAACAAGAAAATACATTTTATAAGGAAATGATGGTAACAAGAGGATGGCATTTTGTAAGTGATAAATCCTCCTTTGGCAGCAATACAAGACGATATTTGGTGCGGAAAATAACACTTGTATTTTTTATGTTCTTCTGCGGAAGATTCTGCCACAAATGTTGCAACTAATCAGCTACTTCTGTGGTATTCTGAAAAGGACACAATTTCCGCCCCTTAATCTTACAGACGTTTTATTTTGTTAATCTATCTGGGGACCTGGATGGCCATGGGAGAATATAAAATCCTCTCATTTTTCATCTTAAAAGACATTGTTGAAAAATTTGTGCAATATGTGGTCGAGCGTTGTCTTATTTTAAGTGAAACGGCTGCAAAATATCATCTAAGTACAAGCTCTCCTTCAGACTGGATTGTTGCACATCTAAAGAAGATCGTCTGTCCTACGAGATGCTTTTTCAAATTGTCACACCACTGATGGCCGTGTGCCGTTCGACAACAAATGCTGGAGCGGAACGCTGGCCAGTACTCCCCCCAAAGACGTATGCGACGATTATCAACACTGAGAGAGAAGAGGGATTTGTTGCTAAAGACAACATGCCTGCAATCAGAAACTGTCCAGGCTGACTGAGCTCGACATCAATCCAGACGGCTCCGCTTGTGTTGAATGATCAGTAATTGGAACCTGAATAGACGTCGACACTTAATTCTACCTTCTTCCAGTCGTCTGTGAATAGTATTTCTCAATACAGAATGAATAGAGGATGTGCATGTGGAAGCTATTGGTGTGAACATGGTTCCTCATCCGACTGCACGGTCATCTTGAAAAGTTATCTGTCTGGGGTTTTCTGAGTCTCTGCGACGGTTACGTGTTTCTTCTCTGAACCTATGTTGTCAACACCGAGTAACGGAGCAAGATTGTGACTGATACATATGTTAGACCAACCAGCATTCCTTAGGCCCATGATGCGATCACTCTCTAAATCCGGCATTTATTCGTAGCGCCGTCGAGTAGATCTCAAATGCATTATTGTACACAACTTGTAGTATCAAAGCAGAAAAATCCAGTGCTTATTACCCATGAGCTTGACCACTGCTCGTTTTACATGCTGCAGGATCCGACGTTCTCCTGTGTGTTGCATGAGCCCTATAAAATCATTGACGCTGGCAGTTTGGCCATTTGTATGCTGAGTTTCGCGACTGTAGTTTAGTGTTTTATGCGTGTACATATTCCCTTCCAACAAAGTGCACTATATAACCAAACAAGAATTTCAATTTTAAGTCTTACGCAGATAGATGAGATCATATCATTTATGTGTTATGATTATATTACATAATAATTGGCAATAAATGTACTTATTCCAAATAAAGTATTGATTTTTTTTCAATTTCTCCAGTTAATTGTGCATACATTTTTATTCGTAGTTCATAAATGGCTGCACTGGTTTTCCGTGTTTGGGTACTAAGCACTTAATAAATACAATTAATATTTAATTTAATTTAATTTTTGATTTTAATATTCCATGTTCTCCCAGTCACCAAACAATGATCTATGAATAATCATTTATTAGATTCAAATTTACTGAAGCAATAATAAAATAATGTTAGGGAACTAAATCATGTTCCAGAAACATTATTTTATTAATAATTTTAAGTATTCATATCCGACTAACTTTAGATTTTCCCTAACAGAAGCAATAAATTAAATAAAAGTCTAAATTCTAAAGATACAGCTGATAGAAAAGTATAATTGTCACAGAGCATGAATTTATTTTCATTATGGAAAATATAAATTATGCAATATTACTCTCTGAATTTAATCTCATAATAAGGTATTTTCCTTGAAATGCATACTGTTTTGTAGCATTTGTACGGAGTAGCATATGTAATATATATATGATATGCATGTACGTACCACATGTAATATATGTGGTACGTATGTAGGACATGTATGCATGATATGTATGTATGGCAGGTATGTAAGTGGCATGTATGTACGTATGGTGTGTATGCATGGTATGTAGGTAATCATTTGAAAATTCCGATCCACCCAAAGTATACGGGGTAATGGTAGGTAGAAGCGAAGAAGGTAATTTGCAATAGAGTTCGCATTGAAAAATTGAATCAAATCAAGTTAAATCAAGCGAAACAATCACGTGACAACAGTAAAACTGTAGCCATAATCATCCTTGCTTACAGTAAACAAGAGATCCTTTTGTATACCTTGCATTATTTGCTGGTACATGAATGAAGTATTTTAAAGGTCATGCCAAATCTGGCATTATGCTTCAAGCAGTTAAGCACTCACTAGGATTAGGGCTATTATCCTTTTTACGATCACTTTTATCACAATTTTTACAAACCTCCTTTGATAAACAATATTTACTAATATGTCCATAACCTCTATATTTGTACCTAGTTGTGACTCTTATGTACTCCTTTATGTCTATTCATGACCAGCTCAGATTAACTTTACGTTCATTTATCAAAACGTTAAAAGTTCTAGGATGTACAGCAAGGAATCAGTTTGTACCTCTTCTCCCTTGTATGCAATTTATAACTTCAACTTGCACAGAATCAGTTATTTCGTGATTTTAAGAAATTAGTTTTTAAATTACTAATTTCTTAGAGAACTCCTGCTCCATATTATACAGGATAAGCTGTGGCTCCTTCTTTGTAGGTTTAGCAATATTATTAACAGCACGTAACACATCTCGTTTTGAAAATTTTCTTATCAGCGTATATATATCTTCATTGGATAGTATTCCCCATTTCCGGATTCTTTTAATATTTTTAACTTGTAGATTTAACTTAAAGGAGTCCACAATTTCCTGAATCACCTTCCTGGTAGGTCAGATGGTCTGGGTCTCAACAACAACAATTTCCTGAATCTCAGTTTTATCCCAAAATTTTTCATTTTTGAGCAGAATAGTGACCACGTGAGTTGTTCATTTAGTACTTTTGGATCTATCTCTACTTGATGTTCTAGTAGCTACTTCAGCATAGGTGTCCTGTTTCCCAACTTCTTATTTTAAATCTTCCTGCCTAGAGAGACTGATTTGTTGTTCCAAGACAATTTGTAAAAAGTTTGTGAAATTCATTTGACATTTCTTGCTGTTTGTTGTGCGCACACTTGGAACGAGAGATAAGTCCCTCCAGTTTGTTGTGGTCTTTTAGTAACTTCTTTATAAAGTCACTGGTCTCACCAATTTGGTTTAAGTCATGAAGGTTAACCCTTGATTTTTCACCTACATAACTGTTTGCCATAGAAAAAATTCACAAAACTAGCGGAAAACTCGAATGATACCGTTCGCAAAAGTTCGTGAAGCAGGTGGGAACGTGAGTCCTGATGGTATAAGCAAAAAGATATTTTTTACTTTTAACAGTTGGCATCGTTACTCAAGATAAAGGGGAGCCCCCGAATTAAGACCAGACTTAACCCTTTTAATAGAAGGAGTAGATTTAACACAGATAAATTGTAATCAACAATACCTATAGCTCAACACTTATTCACTTTTATCATTAACAACATTAATCATACTATCTACACTGGTAGGTAAATAATATATACGGTATATTCCAAATAAGGTAATACACCATTATAATACAAAACTAAACTAAATAGATACTAAATTTGTCAAATAACTTTAATGTTAATATTATCAAAGATCAGTTTTTGAGGACGTTTCCTGATTCAAAATAACTTTTGTATCGAGATCGCATCCGCATGGATCGTTTTTGAGAATTTTGCTCGTTCTTAAACAGGGAATAGCCGATGCTTGTAATGACATATTCTTAGATAAATGAATTTGTACACAAATGAATAAATTTTTAGAAAAAAAGGAAAACATTCTATTCAATGAGAAGCACAGAACGCTGGACAATAATCCTGTAGTGAGTCAACAATGATAGGAGAAAAATATCTTATGATCTGACACAAGATGGCACATTAAATTCATGAGGGTTATTATTATATACTGACTTGGCACACAACAAAGTTTCTGAAATAATAGGTAATTGTGAGTACGATTGTAAGTAGATTAGTCAAACATAATTTCATGTGTTTGAAACGATAAGGCTAAAAGATATTGCAAATGTATATAGGAATCCAGCTATGATAATAACGTACATAAAACATGAAGTTTTATTAAAAAATACAGGTATTTCAGTCATTTTTTTAATTCTGTATTTTATGAAGATATGAACCATAATTATTAGAACAAACTATTACAATTTCTAAATAGAATTACGCCCATACAATCAATATCAGAAAAGGGTACGCAAATATAGAAAGCATGTTGAACACTGATTTAAGGAAAGCATAAATATTGTGATGGGATCTGAAACGGACTCTCTGATTTTGATAGATTTACACGTTTGATAGGTATCTAAATACAAAAGAAGAAGGGACTGAAGAGACAGTGTTTAAATATTTCTTTTATTATGCTTATAAATAAAATATCTAAATGGGATACGCAAGTATTTAAAGTTTAATGGCTTATGTGAAGCATAAGATAAGTGAAAGTGTCGATAATCGACATTCGAATTTGACAGATTTACACGTTTGGGAAATACCTGAATACAAGTAAAGAAGAGGTAGAAGTTGTACAGTATACTATTAAAATATACTATAAAAGGGGGTATTCCTTTAAAAACAGTATCTTATAGGGGTATATATACGTGTAAAAATTTACTTCTAGAAGATTGAGTGTTGTGTTGATGTGTCGAAAATTGAGCATTCTGTCTTTAAAAGATTTTTGGGTTCGGGAAATACTTCAATACAAAATAATCAGTTGGAATTGATATCTATCTCTCTCAGTACAGTGTCTGAATACGATATAGAAGGCTCTAGCATAAGAAATCTTTAACGAGTATTATTGCTTCCAGAATATAAAGTTTGCTTAATCTGTATAGAAAGCCAGCTATGTGGTGGTTTTTCAATATATTGGAAATCACTTAAAATGCTTTATAAAACTTCCTCATAATCCATTTTATTATATTTTTTTAATATGGCATAATATATTCTAAATGGAAAGCCAATCATTTTGAAGACATAATGTCATTTTTTACAATTTAATCTCAAACTAAGGCGTTTTATTCTTATATGAAATAAAATGGACATTTGACAGGATGAAAGTAATAATTTTGATGACAGAGAGATAACTGTTATTTTGTAGAATGTCTCTTCTAAATGTTCGATAAACCAATTTGGCAAAAGCTATTTAGAGTAATATCTAGATGCGGTGACTTTATACAATGAACGTTCGCATTTTTTTCACGAATATATTTCATCGCAGATGTCAAAAAGAAGAATACAGTGAGTAATGCATGAGTTCCATTTCGGGTCATTTAATGAATTGATGCTTCTTATGCAAAGCGCGTAAATATAAAAAAAAATAAATCCACAAATCATAGTAACCGTACATGTGTAAATACAACGCAAACCATAAAAAAACGCATAAAAATATTAAAATATGTTTAGTCATCCAAAATATGGGATTTGAATCAACATTAGACAAGAGAAGGTTCGATTAGAAACTTTAGTTTGGAGCAAGCCATACAAAAAGAGTCATACAAGTTTATATTAGCAAATCACAGGTATTATTATAAAGAAAAGTCATAGTTCTGAAATATAGCACGCGGTTCTTGAATAACTAGATAAATAGTTTTATTTTTGTATATTAACAGTTATTTACATTTTAGTGTAAGTAGAAGACAGACCACAAAAAAAGAGAAATATTGGTGATTATTTTAAGTATGGAAATCCCAATCCATATAACAAACCAAAACACTGAAAGGTCTAATTCAATGCAAGAGAAAGACGTGTGGAGTGGTTATGGCGGAATATGGAAAATGTTATGCAGCACAGGAATAGATGTCAAAACGATTCAAAAAAGTGTAAGCAGGAAAATTATTTTGCACACTTACCCATTAATTATGAAGTTTTTATTTGTATATTTTCTCTTTATCTATTTCCCGCTGTTACTTGGCTCATGGCAACTGCTTATTTCAACAATAAATCAACATTTATTACCCATAGTATTGTGGTATTCAGTCAACGCGAAAGCGAGAAAATTACAAAGGTTTGTTCTTGGTATTGGAGATATTGAGAAATGTTTAAAAGTAAATCATTTTCCAGATAAAAAGTTTAGATGTCTGCTGATCATTGTGATTGCTATCCCTATCATAACTGGGGTTATGACAGTATATTTTCTAAAATTTACAGTCACAGAAATGCAAAAGTTTTACACTTTTGACGTACATATTGAAAATGAATGTATACGAGATGTAACAACATTTTTCGTTTCCATGTGTTTTCTTTGTATGTTTTATCAGTTCCCTGCAATTGTGGCATGTTTATGTTGTATTCTTTATCACCGCTGTAGTATTCTTGTATCACAGTTTAATTGCAAATTGTTGTTGCATGAAACAGAATTTCACAGCACTTTCATAAAAGATACCTTTGACCAACTGTCAAGTTTGCAAAACCTGGTAAAGCTTCTAGAAGATATTCTTTCTCCTGTTAGTTTCTTGCTGTTAGGCTATCAATTCTGTGCCGTATTTATCTTACTGTATTCAGTAGTTCAATCTTCTTCTAATTTATTGGATAATGTATTTATTTTGGAAATGGTCACAATCACCACGTTATCGTTGTTTGAAATATTGTCAGTTATATTTTGCGCTTCACAAATATCTCTACAATTTACAGCCTTGAAGCAAACTTTTTGTGGTATGCATAAAAAGTGCATTTTTATTCCTGGCGTAAATGAACCAACTATTAATTTGATTCGACATATGACTCTTGTGGAGATTCCTGTAATGACAGCATGGTCAGTGTTTCATCTCCGTCCAAGTTTGATATTTTCTGCTGTAGGCTCCTTTCTAACCTACGGTCTTCTGTTATCTACTTTAGACAGTAACCATCATGAATGACAAACTGATTTAAGAATTGGGAACTGAACATTTGTTTTCAAGATATACGCGCAAATTTAATTATTTACTGATGTATAAGATGATTTATGTTTTCGTTGCCTAATAGCTATGTACTAGTTTCTATACTAGTTCCTTAAACATTTACAAATAGTATTTCAACTCCAAAAAAATCACTAAATTTGTACTATGTCACTTGATAGCAATTAAATATCAATCGCATTTTGATATTCCCCACTACATCAATATTCTTCACGTGGTAGAATAACTTGAACATTGTATATAAGACTATTCTATTTGATACACTGTCTACTCCAATTAGTAAACCATTCAGAGTACTCTTCACGACAGCAACAAAATCCATATTTTATTAATACATAAGTAGAATTTCATTAGTATGATATGTCGTTATGTATGTATTGCTGAATACTTTATATTTAAACAAATCTGTTTGAAGATTTTCTATTTATGAAGACTATAATAAATATATTACTCCTCACATCCAGTATAAAAATATGTTTTGCTGCGAAAATCAAGCCACAAAAAAAAATATTGCAATAAGAGAGGAAGATATATGGAGTGATTTTGAATGCATATGGAAAAAGTTATGTATAGCGGGAACTAACACCAAACTAAAGGAACTATGTTCAGAATTTTTTTTTTCTTATTTATGTATTATTCATGAATATTTTATCTGTATGTACATTGGTTGCTATTCAGTTTTGCATTGATTATGGCTAATAGCGATTGCTTGAGTTATATAATTTTATGGCAGATAGCTATTTTGCATGGAATAAATTCAAAAGTTGAAAAAGTGTAAGAATTTGTTTGGAATATGGACATTGTTGGGAAAAACTTCAAAGCGATTTTATCGCAAATTTAAAGTGAAAGTCTGTGCTAGCAAATAAAAAGTGCAACTTATATTTGAATTCGTTCGTGAGTTCGAATGAAGTTCTTAAATATAAATTGAGGCTCCATATGTTATATTTAAGATTTCTGTGATTTCTGTATAATGTAATAAAACTGTACAGAAGGTCGTTTATACTTTATGGAAACGAATTTGTATTTAAGTTTCTCGTTAACTTATTGAGATAAAGATCTGGCATTTTCAATATAATAGTATGCTACTGTCTTCTTTTCATTGGAATGCAGAATAAAGGAGTTATTTTGAAAATGGCTCCTGAAATTGATAGATGGCTCGAAGGTTACGTAAATGCGCTCTCCGAGGAAAATCATTCGTATCAACAAATTGAACTGCGGTGCGAAAATCGAGGTCATTGCATTTCAAACAAAGGTATTTTTACTATATTAAATTTAAAAGGAAAATAGCCTCTAGGTGAAAGTAAAGCTGAAAATATGGCCGAAAATCGTATTCTAATATTGTTCGAACTCGGGTAAATATCAGGAAAGTGAAGTCCTTGATCCTAAAAGAAAATCCACTGACTCAAAAATCCATTGCATCGAAACTGGGTATGTCTTCCGGCACTGTAAGTAAAATCATTCAAAAAGATTTGAAGTTAAAAAAAAATTAAATCTAAAGTTCATCTGATTTCACCAAAGCGTATTGAGGAAAGAGAAACAATTTGTAGAAAATTAAATCGAAAACACCTTAGCTGCTGACACAAGGAAATTTGTGGTAACATTCGATGAGGCATGGGTGTATTTAAATGAGTGCAATAAAAAATAGCAATTTTCTATTACTTAACTGACGACAATGACCGTACAAAATAGCTTCGTCAATGTACAGAAAAGCTCTCACAGGGATTCATGATACTTGCAGGATTTTGTTACAACGGTAAATTAAATCTCACAAAAGTCTCAAGTAAAGCTAAAATTAATTCACTCTATTATCAACAAAAAAGTTTAAAACATATTTCTGAAGAAGAAATTCCAGCCTTATATGGAATGGACATCAATAAAGTTGAGCTTCATATGGACAAAGCCTCTTGTGACACGTTTAAGTCAATGCCGCATATTTAGAAAAGAAAATATCAGAAACAGAAATAAAATGTATCCCATTTAATGAAATACCTGTAAAATCACCTAACGCTTCTCCTATGGACTTTTGCGCTAGAGCTATAGTCAATTATCAAGGCTATCAGATAGAAGCAAATCGCCACAAGGAATATGTCCTATATGATTAAAAATTAATTATCAAAGTCTTTTCCATAAAGTGCAAATGACATTCTGTATACTATAGTATAGAGATAAAGTAATGATATGATTTCGAAACCTATATGAACAAGTTTCACCAAAAAAATTCGTAAAGCATTTTATCAAACTACATTAAAAATACCAGTGGAATTGGAATTACACTCGTCAAAAGTGAAATTACAACACCATGAAAGAATGCACCAAAACGTATATATAAAGGGGGGTCCGGTGGATCCAGATCCCCCCGAAATGAAATTCTCGGATACGTCATTGTCTGTGCTTTCGTGTTTTCTCGTTCAATTGTTATCCAGTATCACTTTAGTCAAGTTTAGTTTGCCCTTTTCAAATTTTGTTTTGTATTGAAAGTTCACTATACTTTGGACCTCCCCCCGAAATGAAATTTCTGGATACGTCCTTAGAATGCACATAACCATACACAAATCATAGTACCGGTGGAAGAGAGTCATATGCAAATGATTAAAAGAACAAACAAAGATATGCAAAATAAATCTGTTTATTCAGTAAATAATACGGCCCTCACGAGCCGCCAAATGGCCGCTAAACGGCGAGACATACCATCAATGAGGATATTAAAGTTTGCCTGAAGTAATCCACGCCAAGAAGCGTCCACTACGGCACTCAGTTTGTCTACGGTATGTACTCATGGTTGTTCCTGACGGCCGATGAGGGCCCACACGTGATCAATGGGAGAGAAATCCGGCGACGCTGCAGGCCAGAAAAAAATGTTAATTTCGTTCAGGCTGTTAAGAGTTCACCGTGCGGTGTGAGGTGTGGCATTGTCTTAAGGTAACACCTTGTCAGGTACGACCTGCACCAGCGGCCGAACTACAGGCAGTGCAACATGTGTGACGTACCTATCTGATGTCAGATTACCTGAAATGTACACCTGATCTGTCCGTTGTTCAAACATGATAGCGCATCAAACCATGATGTCTGGTGTGGAGCCGGTGTGACGCTTGGTGATATGGGCTGGCAAGTGGAGTTCTCCGGGGAGCCGCCACACCCGCCCATGGCTGTCATTCCTCCACATGCAGAAGCCAGATTCATCCGTAAACAATACCAGTTACCATTCATTGGTCCAGTTGCTTTGGCGTCATCACCCCGCCAGACGCCTCAACGGCTCAAGGTCTCAAGGACTGGGGTTTAATGAAGTGCTCAAGAGGGAAAAACTCTCATTTTTATATTTCTAGCAAAAAGGTAAAAGATGAGAATAAACAATCGTTTTATAACATGGTAGCGTTTACTTCGAGAGTGCTCTTGGGGGAAGGATGTGTTGAAGACCCAGACCACACGACTAACCCAAAGGTTTACGGTAGCTAAATGTGTGGCCGGGAGGGGAAGGATGAGTGACGATGTCGGTTCTTTTTCCGAGTCTTAAATAAAATAAAGTAACTAGGGACCAAGTAAGCAGTTAGTGAGGAGAGGAATGTAAGAGTGTTAGAAGGGCGCAAGGCCTTGAGCTTGAACAACATTAAAGGATGCCAAGGTTGTTTAAATGAAGTTTCACTGCTTAGCCGCGAGTTTCCAAATGACAGGGAGGGAACGGATATAGCTAGAAATCAGAGCTGGATAAAATAATCAGAAAAAAAATAAGTAGATATGCGACTATACTAGCACCCGCTTGGGTCGGAGCAGAGTATTCTCAGTTGGAACTCAAGTAAAGCCTGAGGTCGCATTCACACTCTGGGGTTTCTTGAGTTGTACCACGGGATACTGTCTAGCGTATGGTTATTTACTCTACTAAGATCTCGAAAACCATTTTTAGCAAGGTTATGAATATGTTTTTTAAAAATGATAAATTTTGAGGTCTCTATGCAAGATTTCGAGTCGGACGTTACCTGGAAAGCTGATAAACGATTACAAAGCCTTGCTTTCAATAACTTGAAATTACCTAATGGGAATCTCAGCTGCGGTTCCTCATATTTGGGATCCATACTTCAGAATTAGAAGTATGCAAGACTCGTACGGCAATATCTTATAATTAGTTGACAGGCGACTGTTTCCAGCCAAAAGGGCTCATTTCGGCTATTGCAGACTTCACTTTCCGACAGATTGCGGAGATGTGAAGTTTCCACATAAGACTGTAATCCATGTTTACTCCAAGTTACTTGTAGCGAGTTTACCATGGAATGGGTTCGTTGTTTAGAGATAAGTTAATGTTGGGGGTTCTGTGGGGGGGGGGGGCATATTTGCTGACATTGAATTTGATACTCCAGCAACCGCTCTATAACCATTGCATCAGGACCTCTAAGTAGGACTCCAGAGTTTTATGTAAGATTTGTGTTTTCTTGTGTGATACAATCAGGGCCGTGTCGTTGGCGTACAAGCCAAGGGTGACATCGGGGAAACGTGGAAGTTCATTTATGCAAAGGTTGAAAAATTTCGGTCCTACAAGTGAGTCGTGACGGACATCGCTGAGAATATTTCTTTGAGAGGAAAGATAATTGGAGACTCTTGCCATGAAGTTACGCTCCGTTAGGTAAGAGTGAAAAATTTTAATTAATTGGGCAGGACAGTGGAGGGCGATAGGTTGGAACAGAAGTCCAGTAAATCACGAATTATGGAACGCTTTTAGATGTCCAGGAAAACAATATAGGTGATGAGACGCCTGGAATGAGCGTCGTGGGTGAGCTATACAACCCTCAGCAACTGGTGTTATGTGAAATGGTGCTTCCTGAATCCATATTGCACAGGAATCAAAATACTTTTTAGGTTGTAGGACTCATCCAGCTGTTGCACCAAGATATACTGAACAGCTTAGAAAGGCAGGAAAGATGAGAAACAGAGTGGTAGTTAAGAGGATTCGGAATGGTCTAGCCCGGGCTTGCGGAATGGGGACAAAATGGCCAAGCCCGAGGAAAGTAGTTTAGATTGAGATGTTTAATATAGACATAGACACGATAAGATATATATAGGTATTAGGAAGATTTTTAATCATGTTACTAGAGACTTGATCTCTCCCAGTTGCTTTATTCTGTTTCAGATTTCGAATATAAGGCGACGATATCAGAGCGTGTGATCACTCAGTTTGTTTGGGGAAGGTGTATAGATAAATTGTTCAATCATGGGATCCACTACCTCAACCGTGCTATTTTCGAGTATGAAGTGGTGATGCTTAAACTGGTTTCTAAGACTGCCTGCAAGTAGCTCAGCCTTTTCTGTGTAAGAGGAAGTCCTGTAATTGGGAGGGTTGGAATGTAAGTTTTGTGCCTGTGAATACGTGAGGTTTCTCACGTAATCACTGGCTCAAAACTTCCATTTCAGACACAAAACTTACATTCCGGGAAACTTATTCCGTAGCCTCGAGACTACGGAATAAGTTTCTCGGAGAATATTTCTGAGGTTATTCACTTCCGCATCGACAAGGTCTGTGGGCGATATATCCGGGAAGGGGTGTATATTTCAATTTAGGAGATTTCTGAATTTCTCCCAGTTAGTCTTAAGTTTAGTAGGGGTTATTAGAGAGAAATAATGTAATTATATGGTATGCAGGATGGGTGATGGCGAAGTCAATTATATTATTTGAGTGAGTGGAATCACCTTGGGTCATAATGTTAAAGTTGTTAGCTTCGCTCATTGTTTGATGTTGCGACCATGCGTTTTCGATGATTGCCAACCCTAGGTATGGTGCTAAGCGTTTAAATCACCAACAATTACCACATGCGGGTGGATTTTGAAAAGGGAATATATGTCATTAATAATCAGCTGGTCAGTAGTATTTTTAGGTAGCAGGTAAACAGACGCAGTGGTGATAATTGGTTTACTAGGTGTGTTGAACTAGATGACAGTGGATTCTTCAGCTCGGAGGAGGGGGAGGAGGGAATCTGACTACAGAGCAAACTTTGGCGTACATAGATGGTAGTGCGCCGTAGGTATGATTGTTAATACGAGGCCTGCCGTCATTGTATAAATCGTAATTAGCAATCTTCGATGGACAGAAATTGGTTTCTGGAACCAAAACCAAATCTAAGTTATAAGGTGTACGGAAGTCCCTAGCCTTATGGATTAAATCTCTAAGTCCATTGAATATCCATACGTCAATCGTAAATTCTTTCAAGTTTCTGTGTCTCAAACCCATAGCCTATAGTTAAGGATTAAGCTTGTCTGATGAGGGCGCTTACATCCTCATAGAGAATATGGATCTTGTCCATCTTGGTAAGAGCAGAACAAAGTTCAGGAAGGGCTTTCTTAAAAGCTTGGCTTACCACAGCAGAACCATACTGCTCTCAGAATTGAAACAATAAATTTAGAAAACCATAAGTGTCGGGTTTATTACTGGGAGTCTCTATTTGGGGCTGATATTTTAGGATGACTTTTTGTGTTTTTTCGCCATCCTTCGGCATGTCCACCCGAGATAGCAGCGAAACAGCTCGTTGGGTCGACGAACCTTGGGCTCTGCCACTAAATCCCGGAATTATTTTCCAACCGATCAGAAATCAATATATTTCTATCTGGTCATTTACGAAAGTTGCAATAACCTTATTATGAAGTCGTCAGAATTCGATTTCGTTATTCTTTGACGGACAGGAAGGTGGAGTTAAGGCGGAACCTGACTGGACCAATCATAGTCAATAGTGAGAGTCTATAATACGAAGGAAGTTAACATAGACTTTTTTTCACCGATTACATTTTCGCAGATGAAGAATATTTTGATTAATATAATTGTGTGATTTCGGTTGACAATAATGTTAACCGTAATTGCATTTATTATAAATAAGCAAAAACTGAAAAATAAATTCCTTTTTTAAATGAAATACTAAATATTAAATGTACTAAATGCTTTTGATATCATTTGCCGAAAAAACTACAAGATACTTGCATTCCAAGTCTCGAAAAAGGAAATACAAAATAGATTATAATATTTTAATGTTACCATTTAACATATCCACCACTGTTTATTTATAAATTTTACTTGATGCTATCCATAGTTTGAGCATCTAAAAGATACAACTAGGATTAATATTTTATGGTTTGGTTTTGATGTTATTGGTACAGAAAAGCAAATTTATGAATGTTTTAACAGTTTTCGTGGACCCAAAATGTTTAAATGCTTTCACATTTAGGAAATGAATTTTAAATAAGAGTTTTTACTATATATTATTTTTATTTTTGTTGTACTTCCTTCTACAAATTTAAAGAAATACAAAATTATTCCGAAAATGGGATGAGTGGAAAATATATATCTTATACTTGCTTTTTGAATCTGGAAAACATTGGGCGTTTCCCCAATATGGTGCATATACGTTTGCACACAATATGGTGAAATTGCTTAGGAAATGCTTAGGAAAAACCTTAATGATTTTTTTCAAGCATCAACAATATAAAGAAGCAAAACTTATTCACAAAAGTAAGACACGGGTAAGTTAAATTATAATAATAAAAAAAAATGAAATATATTTAGCAAAATGTTATTTTCCCTTAAATAATTTATCCTGAACAAAGTTTTAAATCTGTGGGTGTGTCGATAATCAAATCAGCGCTTTGAAACCACATATCGTAAAAATTGGTTGACGTGAAGAATAAAAGATTATTTTGAACCCGGATAAAATTACGATGTGTTGGTGCAGGGCCCCTTGGATGAAGACTGGAATTTCTCAGTCCAGAGGTGGGGGACGATATTTTTGGAATTTCGGACCATGCATGTAAAAAGCTGGTTGTGTGCAGCCACAGTTGGAGCACATACAAGGGGTTTTATATTTCTTAATACATTCATTGGTGAAATGCGTTTGTTAATATTACACGCAAGGAGATGAGACTCGGTTTTTGCGTGTCCAAATAATTGACAGTGAAAACACTGGCTGGCTTATTTCCGACCCCTATACCTCTCGACTTTGATTTCGGTGTATAATAAGTGGGTCAATTCATACATTTTCTCACTATCTGAAGTTTTTAAAAGCTGCATGTGGAACAACTGCGTATTTATCCTCTTGGTCTTGGGACCTCGTGCGAATTGCGTAACATTAATTGGATTTAGTCCCAAGACCTCCAATTCTCATTTATTTCTTCTCATTCCCTACAAATTTGCCCTGTCTGCGTGCAAATTGGTAGGCCTCTGATTACTAATTTAAGTGGCTTTTCATCATTCAGTAAATAAGAATTAAACTCCAACTTTCTGTCAATTAAAAATATTTGTGCCTACCCGCACTCATTATCAGTATTAATGGAGGCTTTTAGAAAGTCTCCGGAACTAGTTAATTTACTGGTTAAGCTGGGGGTCTTTTCTTTCAAGTCCTGTAGGAGAAGGGCCATTGAGTGGTCATCATTGTGAAGAACGTGGGGCAGCGCTCCTTTTTTGGGACGTCGACTAACATATTTCTAGTGAACTCTCCACGTGGTGCAGGTACCATATTTAAGTTTGGATCATTTAGATTTGCAGTTGAAGTTAGGGGGGATGGGGTTATCAGATTTGCAGTTATAGATCTGGCAGTATGACTATGGAGGAATTTTGAAAACGTTCATCAACTAGTTTATGTCTCTTAGTTTTATTAACATATAGGTTAGAGTTGTTTGCATTTATATTTTTCACATTTGCAATTTTTATATAAAAATTATTAGCATTAGGATACATATTTACATTACGCGAAGGAATAACGTGAGGAAATAACTGTCACATATAACTGAAATAATAACTGTCACATAACGTGAAGGAATAACTGCCACATAGGATACATATTTACACACTTGAAGGAATAACTGTCAGAGATGGTCTCCGACAGGTCTCAGCATACGGAAGTCCAGTCTTGAGAGGATGGCTTGGCGCTTTGCACAAATTCTGAGTTTTTCCTCTTTCTAAATGCTAAGTCGATGTCATTAAAATCTGCTCTCTGGTAAGAACTTCAATTTTGGCTTGAATAAATATTAAAACATGAAGACCATTTCCATAATCTGTCGCTATGTTGACTCCACAATCGGCTGGAGAAGGGAACGGCAGCTAGGATTATCCACATTCTCCGTTATTGCGTACGGTGGGGAAAAAGCACACGCCGTACACTACACTTCGTAGCGCAGCGAAATACTACGCCTGTCTACCTTGGTGCCCAGACGTCGACCAACCACGCCAGACGTGCATCCTTGAGTTGAGTGCTTAATACCACCACAGTGGTTGGCTGCATTGCGCGCAGCTGGACATTATGCAACTTGTTGCACATGGTTTTGGGTATATGCAGGTACAACCATTGATGGTGGCAGGTTGCTTAGGCTGTCACTTGCCTTTGCGAAAGGGTCTTGACGAGCCTTTCGGCGAATGTGCCGGTTTGTGCGCTGTGTTCGAACACATCCTATTCGTCTGCTCTGTTTCTGCGTCCAACGTGTCACACATCGTTGGATAGTACTCACTTCGTACCCGACACGCGTGTCAATTGACCACATTTACAAACACACGTCACGCAGCTCGAGGATACGGTCTCGTTCTCCAATCGTTAACTTCTGGTATATAGCTCGCTGACGCCTTCAATGCATCGTTTCTTCACTTACTAGAAAGTTCGACTGCTGCAAATCGTCACTCATAGCATTTACGGGAAGAACTAACTGTCTGCTGGCCTTTATCACCCGAAGGTGGGTGTCACATGATCCGATACGTACAGAATCTTAATCATTTGCATATGACTCTCTCTTCAACCGGTACTGTGATTTGCGTATAGCTAAGTTTATTCTTTCATGGTATTGTAATTTCGCTTTTGACGAGTGTAAGAAGAATAATACAAAAATGATAAAAAATATTTTGAATATTATATGAGTTAATTTCCACAACTAAAATTGAAACACATTTGATCAAACTGCTTTTAATTTACCATAGTAAACGGCATTATAATTAAGAAGACAACTGATTTAAGAATGGCAAAATAAAAGACAAAAAATGATTTCCAAACCATACGCACATTTCTCAACAACTAAATTCAATAGCTGAAATACATTTGCATTACTTAAAGTTGAGTCAAGGAGACCGGTACGATTTTAAGAACACAATCAAATCTACATCATAGATAGTCAGCGTGGTCTCAAGCAACTACAACATACCAGAACATGTGTTCGCCGTACTAATAAATACTGTAAAAGTCACTCACCACACGTGTTACCAAATCAAAGTTGCAAATAAAATTTTATCAGTAATCAGCATCTTAAACTAAACAGTGAACTTATTTCAACAACATATTTCGAATATCCTTTGATTAAACGACAATAAAAATACCAGTGAATAAGACTGGAATGAAAAGTTAAAGCAAACTATGGAGGATAGAACACATTTTCGGAAACTAGAACCAGATTCTGAAGCTATGTGAGTTTACTTAATTGATCGGAACCATATTTCTTGCCCCTACATAAATTATAATATGACATTGCTTTTATTTTCTAATATCATTTTTGTTATTTTAACATACAATATAACCTTAAAATAACTACGTTGAAAAGGCACTTAGCCTTTCGTTTTTCATCTACATTTCCATTCCGAGGAGAAACATTTCGCTTTACATTCACATACTGTTAGCACTGGCTCTTTTTGTCTGTTTGTGCCCTTTTGCAAAATTTCGTGGCACTGTTCATTCTTGCGCCTGGATTCACTTGAAAAATACATCAGTCTGGTTAGACTAGTGCATCTCTTGTTATTCGTACAAATTGTATCATGTTTTTTTACAGAATAAAATATAATTAGCATTTTCTATCTCTGCCCCCAATATTACAGGGTACATTTGGGCCGTACATTTACTCTCTGTTCGGTGGAGACGTTTCATACATTAATTTGTGGTCTGCCCATCGCGATGTTATTTCGGTTGTCCCTTATGTGATTATCCTCAAATTGTCATTTATATTACTATAAATATGGAACTTAAACTGTCTTTTTCTGTCAAAAGTCTAATGTAAATTTCCTTCACAATTGTATCTTTCCTCAGCACACCTGTTCCTACACAATGGTAAACTTCACAGATTTACAATAATTATGTCTACTTTGTAGCATCTCAAACATAAAGCACTTGATATAGTCACTCTATATTAATATGTTTGCATCTATCAAGAGTAATGTATCCTTACAGGCAGCAGTTAAATTAATCGAAGTGCAATAGTGCACATGTATTCGTTTTATTACATGTTTGAATATTAAATTTCATGCATACCATTAGAACATTCTACAAAAGTTTAGTACAAAATGTTGTTTAAATGAGTTAACCACGGTTAGCTATGTAACTACAGGCGAACTTTTCATAGCATATTGTATCAAAATTGATACCTAAATTAGTTTGCTGTTCAACGTTCAATTGGAATTTTTTATTCAGTTTTTCCACATCTCCTTTGAAACATCTAAATAACATAATGACAATATCTAGTAATTTCCTTTGAATTTATGTTTGATATTAACTTTACAATAGCTGAAGAACGGATTCGACAAAATGTTTCTAAAATAACTAATAATTGGTATGATTATAAATAGAAAGTTGGTACGATTATAAGTATATTACACAAAATATGGTTGTGCAGGTTAAAAATGATAATCTAAAAATATTACAATTTTATGGAGAAATAATGAATACATAAAATATACTTTGATAAAATAACAGTACATAAAATAAACTACGATAATGAGTACATAAAATATTGTCTTCAAAATATGAAGCGATATTAAAGATAACCAGTATTTTCGTCCTTTTTGAATTATATATTTTATCAGCATCTTAAATGTAATTATTAATACACACTATAAAATTCAATGACTGAAAGAAAGGGTAGCGTTCATTTCGTCGACACTCATTTCGCCGACGCAACTTCGTCGACAACTCATGTCATCGACGTCACTTTGTCGACAACTCCTTTCGTAAAAAAGTACATTTCGTCGACAAGTACATTTTGTCGACAAGTACATTTCGTCGATAATTTCGTCGACACTCATTTCGTCGATAAGTACATTTCGTTGACACTCCTTTTTTATGTAATTTGGCTAATATTTTTTGTATAAAAATGCTTCGAATGGCAAAAATAACGCCAATGACCCTCTTTCCCGTATTTGGACTGGTTCCTTTGACCCCCGGCTCATTTTATCAGATAAGAAAGTGAAGCGAGAGGGGGGGGGGCTTGTCACATGATAGAGTGCAGTACAAAAGCAGTGAAATACATTGTTCTGGAGTCCCTCTTTTTAGCAACTTTCTTTGTCCCAAACCAGTTAGTGCAGGAGATGTCGCTGATCAGATGCACACTAGTTACGCTCTTGGCTAATATTAGTCTGGTGAGGTTTTTACTTTCCTTATATACATAATGTATAAGGAAAGTATTGTGACGGGGTCGAAAATTCGAATTCGAGTTTTCGACGGGAGAGCACTTTTCAAGTATCCCTGATCACGAATCAAACATTTTTGAAGTGATGTCTGTGTGTGTGTATGTGTGTGTGTGTGTGTGTGTGTGTGAAAGTATGTGTGTGTGTGTGTGTGTCAGTGAGTCTGTGGAGACGATAACTGACGAACGAAAGGACCGATTCGAACCAAATTTGGTACAAAAATCACAATCCGTAAACACTGGAAGCCTATTATTTTTATACGTAATCGAATGTTCAGAACCCCACTAAATTTTCGAATGACATTTTGAAAAATCGTCAAAAAATCAAAACCGATAATAAAGTTACGCAAATAGACATTTCTTATGTAATTTTTCATTAGAAAACGATTGGCATAAATTTTAGAACGATAATATGAACCGTTCTCGAGATATTGTACATTTAAAAAAAAAATTATGAAAAAGTCGCATAAAAAAAATCCTATTGAGAAACATGTTCACTTTTCATATGTAATACCATGCGATAAATAGAGTGACATTATTCTCGTGGATCTAGCTCGTTCCATTCATAAAAAAATATACTTTGAATAATACTTTTGTATTTGAACGCCAATAGTCATTTATCTGTTGCAAGAATAACTTTTTTCTTAGTGCATAACGCTTGGCGAGATTTTGGCGACGAATTTGGCGGAATGTCGCCAACTTGGCGACTTTTTTGAAATGTTGCCAAATTAATGAAAATCTCGCCAAATGGATAAAAATGATGCTAAATCAATGAAAATGACGACTAATTGTCGAAAATTCAATATCTTGGAAAGAATATTAGTATCTACTATAAGAAAATCCTATTTTTTTGCTGTAAAAGTAGTAAATTCATTACATCATATAAGGAAAGTCATGTGTTGCCCACATCAGATTTTTTTCTTTTACAATGAACTCGCAGCAATCTAAAGTTTGCGAAATTATTAAAACAACGAAAGACAAAGATGCAATCACAGTCGACGGGTTCATTTTGACAAAAGATCGGAATCGAAATGACCGTTACTATTGGAAATGTGAAAACCACAAATGTACAGGAAGATCTATCGTAACGGAAGCGAAAATCTAAATTTCACCTAAGGCACATGAAGCACATGAAACCTTTTCCCTGGTCCTTCACACACAGGGGGGGGGGGTAAGAATGATCGGCGGCTATCTTTCAGTTCGTCGACGACGTGGCTGTCGACGAAAGCAGTGTCGACGAAAATTACTTATCCGCGAAAGGAGTGTCGACGAAATGTACTTGTCGACAAAAGGAGTGTAGACGAAATGTACTTGTAGACGAAATGAGTTGTTGACGAAGTGGAGTCGACGAAATGAGTTGTCAACAAAATAATTGTCGACTAATTGAACCACTTCCGAATGAAAGTATATCTATAACATTGAGCAGTGGTATAAGGAGAGAGTAAGAATTGTGATGGGGTCCATAAAGGACTCTCTGATTTTGATAGATTTGCAGACCTGGTGAATACATAAATTCAAATGAAGAAGAGGAAAAATAGGTACACAGTTTACATCTGTATCAAGAAAGGGTTATGTCTATAAAACAAACATCTAACAAGAAAGATCAATCATACATTAGCATTTATTATGAAACACATTCCAACTGAAATGCGGTTTTATTTAACCATCTATAAAATGTGATACATTCAGCGGTGATATTTTTAAAATTATCACAATAATATAATAATTTATTATATTTGAAAATTTAAAACTTTATCGAAAAAAATGAACTTTATTCAAATTATAGTATCGAAATATAAATCGCCTAACTATCTATATTAAACATAACTCTCTACATAACAGTGGCTATTTCATTCACAAACTTTTATTCCATTTCTTTCATCCAGTGATGATATTTTTAAAATTATCACAGAACTACAATAATGTATTTTACTTAAAAACTTAAAACCATGGAGATAAAATCACTTTCTAAGTCCAAGCTTAAAACTTCATCGTAAAAAGCAATACTATAAAATAATCCGTTTCTCCATGTAAAATCAATCAATGTTTCATATCAATGTTTCATATCAGCTATATGTCAATGATTCATATCATCTATATTCCAGACTCCAGTGGTAAATCTTTTGAGTTAAAAGAATTCAGCATTTTTTATACAATTCATCTTACAGATTGATGTGTTTACACTCTGCATGTGTTAAAATTAGGCTTCGTTGTAAAAATAATCAAAGTGTGATGATCATTGAAATTAAAAAATATTGTAATTGCGTTGGCTTAGTATATAGATGCACAGAAATTAAGCAAAAATAAAGCGGTTTTAGGACGGATGCAACACTAAATATAAATTTAAAATAACTTTAATAATCACGATTTTGACACTTGGAAAAAAAATGGATGCCATATTTTAATTTTAAGCGGGTCACTTGATTTCTTCATATAATATAGATGCAATTAGTATTTCAAATTTTATTTAAAAAACTACCGAATATATTTTGCTGAATTTCTTTTTATATATTTTATGGGGTAATCGGAATATTTCCTAAAATTTTCGAAGCATGTTGTGAATTAGCTTAAAAAATATTTGAAAAATTAGATCCCATATGGTTCAATGCACATCATTTTTCCAATCTGGATTTAATTCAAAACTAATTGGGTGATATTAATCGTTTGCTTTCCCATATGTCCAACAGACCGTTTTAACATTACATTTAAATTTCATTTTGATAAAGTGATTTTTACGGCAATTATCGTGCGAACGAACAGACAACCAGAATAAACAAAGTCATAAACACTTTTCAACTATGTTATAAAGTGTTGAAAAGGGAAGGATTTAAAATGTATTGGTATAAGTAACAGTAAGTACTGTGATAGGGCCAAAAATCCAACTTCCTTTTTTTGATAAATTTTATTGGAATATTTCCTATTATTCGACCCAAACCGTCCGTCTTACCCGAAGATGAAGAGTATATGTGTGGGGGGCAGAGAAGTGCCACACCATTTAGACAGAAACCCAGTTTGGATAGCATCCATAGGGAACATACCCTCATTCTCCTACAACCAACATCTCAGAAGGACTTGCGGATACACATATGTACCGTGCCCTTACTTTGCATGAACACGGGAACTGTTTGGGCACACCTGAGAATCGCCGGCCACACATATTGCTACCGTAAACCCTAGGGTTGGTCGTGTGGTCTGGGTCTTCAGCACCTGAGTATCGAATTCGGGTCATTCGAGTGTAATCCCTCCGTGCTAACCACTGGTTGTCTCCCCCATAATTGGAATACTAGGAATACGTATGCAGTTTACATAAATACAATAGAAGAAGAGATAGAAGATTTACAATATTAAAATCTAACTCTAAATGGGGGAACGGCTGTAAAGGCAATATCTTAAAGGGGCGCGCAAAAGTAAAAATTATAATGGTATAGGTTATGAGAAAGTATTGTGATGGGGACAAAAATCTAACACGTTGATTTTAATGGATTTATTTTGGGGAATACCAGAATGAAAAATACAGCAATTATTAGTTACATTTTTTCGACACATCACATTCTCTAGTGGATTTATAGAGAGTTCTATTATAAGAAATATGTAAATCGTGTTATTAATTCCTACAATGTACAAATTGGATAACCCGTACAGACAGTCCTGTGTAGGTCAATTTGAAATAAATTGAAAAATATTTTAAATCATTCTAAACTTTCTATCCAATCGTTATCATATATCTTTTATAAAGCATAATGCATACTAAATAGAAAGGTAAATATTTTGAAGACCTGATGATATTTTTTAGAATTTAATATCATATTACAACACTTTATACGTATACAAAATTAAATGGGCATTTGACAGAAAATCAAAGAATATCATAGATGAAAGCAATAATTTTGATTACGCAAAAGCAACTATTCTTTGCATATTTTCCGTTTCATAATTTGGGTAAACAAATTTACTAAAAGCCTTTTAGTATAATACCTAGATATCGTATGTTTATACAATGGACTTTCTCATTTGTTTGGCGGCTTTGTTTCATCGCATTATGTCAGAAGAAGAATAAAGTGATGAATTCGTTCCATTTTGCTTCATTAAAAAAAAGAGGATACTTTTGATGCAAATAACGTCAGTGTAAAAACTGCTCACTTGAAAACTTCTGCACATCCAAATTACTGCATTGGAATCGATATTCGGCTACATATAATTAGTTTATGAGTTTGAGACTGGATCTGGTGGAACCAAGACGTCTTACGTGTTTAGTTTAGAAAATTACTGGAAGGAAAATCATAAAATTAAAGAAAAGCACTCGATACTTGAACGGCTGGAAGACATAATATTCTGCTGCAATAAAGGCTGTCAATTAAAGCTATTTTATGTAAGTAGAAAATAGAAAAATAAACAGGTAATTTTAAGTATGGAATTACCATTTCATGTTGCAAATCAAAACATAAAGTGGTCTAATCCAATGACAGAGAAAGATGTGTGGAGTGGGTATGGAGGAATATGGAAAGTGTTGTTCAGTACTGGAATAGACGTCACTAGAATCAGAAAAAGTGTGAGCCGAAAAATTATTTTATATACTTATCCATTAATTATGAAGGTTTTACTTGTATATTTGTTCATTAATTTATTCGCCCTGTGGTTAAGTCAGTCGTGGCAAATGTCAATTTCAACAATAACTCAATCTTTATTTCCCATATTATTGTGGCATTCAGTCAACATGAAAACGACAAAATTACAAAGATTTGTTCTTGATATTGGCAGTATTGAGAAAAGTTTGAGAGTATATCCTTTTCCAGATAAAAAGTTTAAATGTCTGCTGATCATTGCGATTGTACTTCCTATCATAACGGGCGCTATTGGAGCACATTTTATAAAATATACAGACACAATACAGCAAGAATTTTACACTTTTAATGTACATATTGGCAATGAATATATACGAGATATAACAAGATTTTTCCTTTTCACATGTTTTCTTTGCATGTTTCATCAGTTCCCTGCAATTGTGGCATGTTTATGTTGTATTCTTTATCACCGCTGTAGTACTCTTGTATCACAATTTAATTGCAAATTGTTGTTGCATAAAACAGAAGTTCACAGCACTGTCATAAAAGATACCTTTGACCAACTAACAAGCATACAAAATCTAGTAAAGCTTCTAGATGAGACCCTTTCTCCTATAATTTTCTTGTTGTTAGGTTATCTATTATTTACAATGTTTATCTTATTGTATTCAGTAGTCCAATCTTCTTGGCAAGTACTGGATAAGACAGTGATTTTGGATATCATCATAAGCATCACGTTGTCGTTATTTGAAGTATTGTCAGTTATATTTTGCGCTTCACAAATATCTGTACAATTTACTGCTTTGAAGCAAATATTTTGTGATATGCATAGCAAATGCCTTTCTATTCATGGCGTAAATGAGCAAACTATTTATTTGATTCGACATATGACCCTCATGGAGATTCCTGTAATGACAGCGTCCTCAGCATTCCAACTCCGTCCAAGTTTGATATTTTCTACTTTGGGTTCCTTTCTAACCTACGGCCTTCTATTATCTAATTTAGACAGTAACCAACATGAATGAGAAACTACTTTGGGATATTAAATATTTGTCTTCATGGTATACCAGCAAATTTAATTACTTATAGATATATAAGATATTCTATTTTTGTTGCCTAGTAGATTTGTACTAATTTCGTTACTAGTTCTTAAAACACTTTCTGTTTGTTTTGTGAATCAATCTCTAAACATTCTTCAGTACGAATGTAAGAATGATATTTGATATAGATTTTTGCAAGAATTAATAATTTTATTTAGCTAAATAAACTTTTAACGTTCTGAATTTTAATTTTGTGATAATTTAATATTAGAACAAATTAAAGTAATAATAACCAACCCTCAGAAGTGACTCATGAAGTGGGAAAGATGTGTGGAGTGTTAATACAGGAATATGCGGAAATGTTAAGTATAACTGGAATTGACGTTAAAGAAAACAAAATAAATATGGTTATCAATATATTTTTTACTTATCCATTAATGATGAAATTTCTTCTTCGAATCAGACCGTTTGATCTACCTGATGGTGTAAGGTATCAGTTTGGACGACCAGGAAGTACTATCGAATTAATCCGGAACACCGTCCAGTATGTATCCACTGTGATATTACCTTCCTTGTCTGCGCAGAGGCAAGAAGTTGAATGTCTGCGCAGAGGCGGGAAATGATGAATCTTATTTTTGCATATACAATATTGATTTTTCCATCATTTTGATATTTGTCATTGCAACCACTGATAGTTTTGATAAACAGTATTCATTGCCATTTACATTGCACACGTAATAGCAGCAAAGTTGAAAAACTGCAAACATTTGTATCCAGTGCAAGTACTATTGAGGAAATTTTCAGAGAAATTTCCTCACCAAAGACAATGACAATAGGTTTGCTGACAATCGTGTTTATTTTATCCATTATGGTAAGTTGTTCTGCAGTACGGTTCATTTAATTCTCCATCAGAATAATGGACAATTGTTATACATTCAACGTGTATTTTGGAAATGAATATATAAGTGATTTAAAAAGATTTCCTATCTTGTACCTTTTGTGCTACTGATCAGTTTCCTGCAGTAGTTGTATGTTTGAATTTAACTCTATATCACTTCAGCAATGTTCTCATATCCAAATGAAATTGAAACTAGGTTAATGTACATAGTACGTCTTTTCAAAGCAATGCCATTAGAAATGACTTTAAACAAGTGTCAAAGCTACACAACCAGATAAATCTTTTCGAAGATATTATGGAAGATCGTGTTTGGAAGACTAAACATAATTATTCGTATTTTCAATGTTAGCACCGCATAACACTCTATTGAAATATAGTGTCGATATAATTGGACAGGGAAACGATACAGGTTGAAAGCGGGAAAATTTTAGCTCACCTATTGAGTTTTTACGAAAATTTTCTTCAAATCAGTCCGCTTGGAACTCCACTCACTTGATCACCGCATTTTTTTATGCAGGAAACACTTCTCTAAGTTCGTTTTCGGTATCTGCTATGGAACCGAGAACATTTTAGTATCATTGTCTGCTTCGAGAACAGCCACAAGAAAAAAAGTCTTGGATATTAAGAAACTTGTCAGATCTGAGGTATTTTGTGCTTGACCAGAAAGTAGCCGTGAAGATTTAGAGCAGAATTCTTATTCCGTAGGAATTTGGGAAAAAATATAGCATGAACAATTTCGACAGTTATTTTGCTTCTTCACGGCTTATCAGACGGTAATAATAATTAACAGACTTTCGGTATTCTTTGGATGAATTTCCTTGATTACATAAAACTGGGTATCAACAGCTCTGTGATGAAACCTAATAGAAATGCTTTGAATCAACTAGTGTGACCATTATTAGGTGGAAATCGTTTGCTTAAGGTGCATCCCGGTAACAATCGACACGTGTAAATTTTTTCTGTATCACATACAAGTAGAAAGTGTTAACACCTCTGTAACTGCATGTTAATAATTTAGATTTTCATGACATATGTATTACACACTGTTAATAATTTTTATTCTCTTTTTACATTATTAATATCTGACATGTCTGTTCAAAATATGCTACAAAGTACAATATGTTTGTGCCTCCATCTAAGAAGTTGATTTGCAAAATTTGGGGGTCTGCAATTGGATTAAGGGCAGTATGAACGCCATTCATCAGGCCAAAACAGTGTAAAGTAATTGAAAGATTAAATGCTACTGCAATGGTAACAGAAAAAGAACGGACGTTCAGATTAAATAAATCATATCGAAATAAACGGTTTCAGAAACTAAAACTATAGTTTCTAAAATGTTTTCATTTTTTTTCTGATTTATGTGTTATATCATCTTTTGGTCTAGTCCCAATCACTGTTAAATATTTAGTAGTTTGACTAATGAATTTAACTCTCGAATCCGGTTGATTCTTTTGTCATTTTCTTCTAAATTTCTGCCTCATTACTCTGTAATGTTTTACATATTTTCCTTTACAAGTCTATAACTATTTTTCCCTATTTTGTAAATATCACTGTTTAAGATTGCATTATCAGTATGCTATCTCCCCTTGTCTTCATGCTCGATAAAGGGACTGATGATAAGTTTATGGGTGTTTTTAAAGTGCAAATCTCACCCGTTCTCGATTTTTCACTGTGTACATCCAAGCTCTTTCGAATTACTCATTGCTGTTGTGTTTGAGACCCAGACCGTCCGACCTACCAGTAAGGTGTAAGGTAACCATTTGGACGGCTGGGAAGTGCCACCCAATATAGACCGAAACCCAGTGGGGGAAGCATTCCCAGGGACCATACCCTCCTTCACCTATCACCAACCTCTCGGAAGGACTTACGGACCCACATGTTTAAGCTGATCGTACTCCGCATGAGCACGGCGGCAGTTGTGGCAGCCCTGGGAAAAAAGGGCAATGTAATGTAATTGAAATGTATACAATGGTTTTGTATTATGTATATAGCTAGGCCTTTGCACAAACGAAATTGGGATATTTTGGCGCCGTTGGGTTGCATGCGCACTGACATGGATTGATTGATTGAAGACCCTGACCGCACTGACATGGATTGTAAATATTCAGAGAATAAATTGCAGTAAAATGTCAAAGTTGAGCTACAAATCTCTGAGAATTTATAGCCCTGTCAGGTGTGGCTCGCGTCGGGGGCCGGTCCATGGACCACCCGATTTGAGAAAGCCCTCTGGTTCTTGTGTTTTAGTGGAGCGCATAAAGAATGAGCGTCGCTTCGAAAACCAATGGTGTGACGCATTTTTGAACCGCCTTTTTTATTGCGTTTGGGAAACAGCGAATGGGAATTGGGGGACTTCCTCCCTTTAATTTTTGTCGTTCCCCTTGTTTTTAAAATTCTGGAAGTTTTAGAAAAATGTAAAAAGTCCAGTTGCCCTCTGATCTCGAGAGAATCGCACTCCAAGTGCGTGGCACTTGTGTATCGCACTCCAAATGCGTGGCACTTGTGTATCGCACTCCAAGTGCGTGGGCACTTGTGTTTTTTTGTGTGAAGCCCGATCCGGCATGCACTTTGATGCATTTCACGCACGGTATCCGTGGCCCCTATCTAGGGCGGCCAATGCTTTCTGCTAGGAGTCGACGTCGAGTGACCGGTGATGTATGGAGGCTCGAGCCAAAACGAGCCAGAGCCTAATTCAGTGCAAGGGCGCAATTCTTCGGGCGGTGGCGACCGGTGAAGGAAAGAAAGTTGTCATTTGTGTTTGGTGGCGCTGTTCAACACAGCTCTGCCTCTAAAACGGCGTGTTTTGGGACCTTTGCTCCCTTAGCTACATTCAAGTCGTGGTAACTGGGACACTGCATGGACGGAGTATTTGCGGAGCATTAATCCCGGGCTCCTAAGCAGCAGACGAACATCAACTCGGAGTTATCGAATGGATTCAGTGAGGTCCGTGGGCAGACAATATCTAAGGAAACGTATCTTATCTTAACTCTCTAGTAAAGCCTGTACTCAGTTCTCATCCGCTGGGCGTAAGCCGATGTTAATAGGAGGAGAACGGAAGTGGACAGTGTGCCCATCTCCGGAATAATACTTGGCTAAATTTTCGTTACCTGCTGATCCTCAACCGAGCTGCTCAGACTGACAGTGATTTTTCATTAACCGTCCAAATAATGAACTAACCTTCAATTTAATCTTGCCACCCATTTCAATATGCAGAGGGATAGATACCAGCTCTCATTGAGAGTCATTCTTATGATTAAAGTATGAATATATATATTGATTTTAAATGTTTTATATGTAATGTCTAACAACATGTTGATGTGATCTACCGTGTTAAGTGTAACTTTACGCTTCATGGGATATTTGTCCAAATGAAATTTATATTTTGTTTTCCTTAAAAAAGTAATTAATAAAGTAATTAAGTAAAAGTAATTTTGGATAATAAAAAAATATACAAATTAACGCAAAATTAACTGTGCGCCCCGAGGTCAAGCTTAGGTAATTGGGAATTCATTGTAATTGTGAATATTGTTATAAATGTTTATTTGAGATTTCATGTGTTCTGTAAATAAATTGTTAAGTGGCCACAAAAAAGGAAGTGATTCTTTAATTAGCGAATGCAATGTACTTAGGTCAAATCGGACCCCACTATACATAACGCGTTGGAGCTGGGTTTAACTATTGGTGAGTAACAGTAGTGTATTTATGTGTTCTATTTTTGTATTTATGTGTAAAATTCACCTCACCATAATGATATCGTAATGAATTTAATTAATCGTAAGGTTCAACTCCAAACTTTAACTTCAAGTTTCATATTTTTAAAATATGTGCCACATTTCATTTCCGTGACGCTTTTGTGCGAGTTCAAAATTTAAAATGAAAATTTAAAAAAATAATACTAAGATTGAAAAAAATAATTAAAAAAAGCGATGAATAAATTAAATGGAGGAGCATGTGAGGACCAGATTTTAGCATTGTTTAAATTAAATATGCACAGTCACTATGGTAATGAAAGAAGTTAAATATATTTGAAGAAATTCAAAATAATATTTGAAAAATTGATTAATGTTAAGAATATTTAATTTGCATGCAGAGGTGTTTTATGTGCAGACATTTTAATGTGTATTTTATGCTGTTAATTTTAAGTAGAATTTTGGAAGGGATCATTTTAGTTTTAAAGGCCTTTTTCAAATAATAGAAGTTCTAGACGACAAAAGGCTCCGAATATTTCACAAAGAGGAGTCTTACGTATCAACATATTTACCGTGACCTTACTTTGAATGAACAAGGAAACTGCTTGGGCAGACCTGAGAATCGAATTCAGGTCATCCGAGAGTAATCCCTGCGTGCTAACCACTGGGTGTCTCCCCCATAATTGGAATACAGGGAATACGTATGCAAATTACATAAATGCAAAAGAAGCAGTGATAGAAGATTTATACTAATAAAATCTAACTCTAAATGGGGAACGGCTATAAAGGCAATATATTAAAGGGGTGCGCAAAATTAAAAATTTGAATGGTATAGGTTATGAGAAAGTACGGTAATGGGGACAAAAATCTGACTCACTGATTTTAATGGATTTATGCGTTTGGGGAACACAGGAATAAAAAATAAACGAGTTATTACTTACATGTATCCGACACATCACATTGTCTGAACACGGTATATATTTATAGAGAATTCTAGTATAAGAAATATGTAAATTTATGTCCAATAGTTATCATATCTCTTTTATAAAACATAATACACACTAAATTGAAAGGCAAATATTTTTAAGACCTAATGTCATTTTTTCAAAATTTAATATCATATTACAACACTTCATTCGTATACAAAATGAAATAGATATTTGACAGAAAATCAATGAACATCTTAGTTGAATGCAATCATTTTGATAACACAAAAGCAGCCATTCTATTGTATATTTTCCCTTTCATAATTTCGCTAAACAAATTTACTAAACGCTTTTTAGTATAATACCTAGATATCGTATGTTTATACAATGAACTTTCTCATTTGTTTTGCGGCATTGTTTCATAGCATTATGTCAGAAGAAGAATAAAGTGATGCATTAGTTCCATTTTGCGTCATTTAAAAAAGAGGATACTTTTGATGCAAATAATGTGAATATAAAAACTGAACACGTGGAAACTTCAGCACACCCAAATTACTGCATTGGAATCGATATTCGGCTGCATATAATTAGTTTGTGAGTTTGAGACTAGATCCGGTGGAACCTAGACGTCTTACGTCTTTAGTTTAGAAAATTACTGGAAGGAAAATCATAAAATTAAAGAAAAGCACTCGATACTTGAACGGCTAGAAAACATAATATTTATTCTACTGCGATAAAATCTGTTAATTAAAACTATTTTGTGTAAGTAGAAAATAGAAAAAAACAGGTAATTTTAAGTATGGAATTACCATTTCAAGTTGCAAATCAAAAGACAAAGTGATCTAATACAATGGCAGAGAAAGAAGAGTGGTGTGGATATGGAGGAATATGGAAAGTATTGTGCAGTACTGGAATAAACGTAAAAATAATCCGAAAATGTGTGAGCAGAAAAATTATTTTATATACTTATCCATTAATTATGAAGATTTTATTTGCATATCTGCTCATTAATTTCTGCGTCCCTATGTATAATCAGTCGTGGCAAATTTTTATTTCATCAATAACTCAATCTTTATTTCCCATATTATTGTGGCATTCAGTCAACTCGAAAGTGATAAAATTACGAAGATTTGTTCTTGATATTGAAACTATTGAGAAACGCCTAAGGGTAGCTCCTTTTCAAGATAAAAAGTATAAATATTTGCTTATTATTGTGATTGTATTTCCTATAATACTGGGAGTTCTTGGAGTATATTTAATAAAATATACAGACAAAACAATACAAGAATTTTACACTTTTAATGTACATATTGAGAATGAATATATACGAGGTTTAACAACATTTTTCGTTTACACGTGTTTTATTTGTATGTTTTATCAGTTCCCTGCAATTGTAGCATGTTTATGTTGTATTCTTTTTCATCGTTGTAGTACTCTTGTATCACAATTTAATTGCAAATTGTTGTTGCATAGAACAGAATTTCACAGCACTGTCATAAAAGATACCTTTGACCAACTAACAAGCATACAAAATCTTGTAAAGCTTCTAGATGAGACCCTTTCTCCTATAATTTTCGTGTTGTTAGTTTATCTATTACTTACAATGTTTATTTTATTGTATTCAGCAGTTCACCCTTTCTCGCAATTATTGGATAATGTAGTGGTCTCGGAAATCATTACAAACATCGTGCTGTCGTTATTTGAAATATTGTCAGTTATATTTTGCGCTTCACAAATATCTGTACAATTTACTGCTTTGAAGCAAATATTCAGTGATATGCATAGCAAATGCCTTTTTATTCATGGCGTAAATGAGCAAACTATTAATTTGATTCGACATATGACCCTTATGGAGATTCCTGTAATGACAGCGTCGTCAGCATTCCATCTTCGTCCAAGTTTGATATTTTCTACTCTGGGCGCCTTTCTAACCTACGGCCTCCTATTCTCTAATTTAGACCGTAACCAACATGAATGAGAAACTACTTTCAGATACTAAATACTTGTTTTCATGGTATACGTTCAAAATTAATTATTTACAGGTGTATGAGATGTTCTATTGTTTCGTTGCCTAGTAGATTTGTAATAATTTTGTTACTAGTTCTTAAAACCCTTTCTACTTGTTTTCTGAATCATTCCCTAAACATTCTTCAGTACGAATGTAAGAATGATATTTGATATAGATTATGCAATCATTAATTATTTTATTTAGGTAAAATATCTTTTAACTCTCTGAATTTTAATTTTGTGATAGTACAATATTGGAACAAATTAAAGAAGGAGTAACCAATCCACAGAATTGAATGATGCAATGAGAGAGAAAGATGTGTGGAATGGCTGTACAGTAATATGGGGAAATATTAAGTATAACTGGAATTGAGGCAAAGAAAGCAAAATAATTATAGTCAGAAATATATTTTTTATTAATCATTAATGATGAAATGTATTTTACGACACAGACTGTTAGACCTACCTGATGGTTTAAGTTTGAAGTTTATTGATATTATTTGATATTTGCATCAGTTTGGACGTGCTCCGAACGTTCAAACTTCTACTAATGGTCTAGGACGAGACGGGCGATCTGAGTTTTCGACCAGGAAGTGCCACCCAATTAAGCCGGAACCCCGTCAATTATGGTCTCAAGGTCTCAAGGACGGGGTATACGGAGTGCCCAGGAGGGGAAAGGATTCCCCCCTTTAAACTCCGGGCGAAGAGAAAAAAGAAGTACTAAGAAGGAGAAGCTTAAGTTAAGAGAGACATCAGAGCTTTGCTTGGGGGGAGGGCGACGACCGAAGTCGAGCCCCACGCCAAGTCTTACAGAAGGGGAAAGGTATGCTAGAGCCCAAGCAGGCACCTGGAGAGAGTAAAAAGGAAGGAGGGGGATAAGCGCGTCCCGAGGAACGCAGGGCCTTGAGCTTGAGACGGGGGGGGGGAGGAACGTACACAACAAAAAAGGAAAACGGTTCGTCGATAAATCGCGAACTCCCAAATGCTAGGGAGGGCCACGGAGTTAGCAGGAGTTCATAATAAAAAAAAGGGGAGAGCAGATATAAAACAATGCTAGACGAGCCGTCTCCGCTTAGGAGGCCGAAGAAAAGCATCCATTGTGCGGCGCCCCACCAACGCCCAGGGGCGCTTTCGCGCCTTAGGGTGTGTCGGGTTATACCGCGGGATACTGTCTAGCGTGGAATTATTTACTCTACTGAGATCTCTGAAAAAATTTTGAGAAAGTTTTTGAATGTAGTCTAAAAAAGGCCTAATATTGAGATCTCTGTGCAGAACTTCAAGCCGGACGTAGGTTGGAAACCTGATAAACATACGAAGTGCTTTATTTTGCATAACTTGAAGCTTCCGTAGGTGAATCTCAGCTGCGGTTCCCCAGACCGGGGATCCGTACGTCATAATTGGACGTATGCAGGACTTGTACAGCAATAACTTATTTCTCGTTGACAGGCGGCTGTTTCCAACCAAAAGGGGGCGAAGCTGGGCCAGTGCAGACTTCACTTTCTGACAGATGTTAGAAATGTGAAGTTTCCACGTGAGATTGGAATCCAAGTACACACCAAGGTACTTGTAGTTAGTTTGCCAGGGAATCGGTTCATCATTCAGAGTTAAGTTAGTGGAGGGGGTTCGGCGAGGGGATGGGTAACTGACGGCGGCACACTTGCTGACATTCACTTTGATTCTCCAGTTAGTCAACCATTGCGTCAAACTGTCGAGGTAAGATTGAAGAGTTTCGTGCACGACATGTGTATGCTTGTGTTGTGCAATCAGGGCTGTGTCGTCGGCGTACAGGCCTAAGGTGACACCGGGGAAACGTGGGAGGTCATTAATGTACAGGTTGAACAATTTGGGGCCGACAAGGGAACCTTGAGGGACCCCACTGAGTATATTCCTGGGGGAGGAGAGAGAGGAGGAAACTCTTACCGCGAAGCTACGCCCCGTTAGGTAAGAGTGAAGAATTTTAATGAGATGAGCAGGAAAATGTAGAGCGATTAGTTTAAAGAGGAGCCCGGATATCCAGACCTTATCAAAGGCTTTTTGGATATCCAGGTAGACAATAGTGGTGTTGAGATGCTTGGCGCGAGCCTCATGTATGAGTTCCACAACCCTAAGCAGTTGATGCTGGGTAGAGTGTCTACTCCTGAACCCATATTGCTCAGGAATAATGACGTTGTTAAGGCTGTAGAACTCATCCAGGTGCTGCACCAAGACATACTCGAAGATTTTAGAAATGCAGGAAAGGAGAGAAATAGGTCTATAATTAGAAGGTTCAGAATGGTTGAGGCCGGGCTTGGGGAGGGGGGCTACAATTGCCACCTTCCAAGCCCGCGGAAAGTAATTTAATTTAATGAGCTGATTAAAGAGATAGACAAGATACTGAAGATAGAAATTAGAGAGGTTTTTGAGCATGTTAGTAGAGATCTGGTCTCTCCCAGGGGCTTTGTTACTCTTGAGTTTTAGAATATAGGGGGCGATGTCAGGAAGTTCAAGTTTCCTGAGCGTGTTAGGAGAAGGTGTGGAGATAAATTGTTCAACCGTGGGCTCCACCAATGCAACCGTCCGGGGATCGATTACATTGTGGTGAGGTTCAAACTGACTTCTAAGACTGTCTGCAAGCAGTTCAGCCTTCTGTGCATTTGAAATTGCCCTGCAGTTTGGGCCATTAAGGGCCGGTATGTAAGTTTTCTGCCTACGAATACGTGAGGTTGCCCTCCAAATGGTGTTGTCCAGAGTCGTTAGGGACTCAACATATGTGTTCCATCGTGCACTAGAAAAGGCCTTAATCCGTGAGCGAACTTGCGCCCGGAGGAAGTTCAGCTCACGTTTAAGGTCAGGATCTCTACTGGCCTGCCACTCCTTGCGGGTGCGATTTCTTTCTCTGATCAAATCTTGTATACCCGGGGGAAGCTTGTAGTGACTGACCTTGGCTGTCCTGGGCCTCGAGGATGCAGAGTAGGTTTCTCGAAGCATATTTTCGAGATTTTCTACCTCCGCATCCGCGAGGTCCGTGTTCCAGTCCGAAGTATCAGGGAGAGGGAGCTGATTACGACGAAGAAGATTTTTAAACTTTGACCAGTCGGTCTTAAGTTTGGCGGGGATGTTAAGAGAAAAGTGATTAAGTTCTAGGGTATACAAGATGGGGAGATGATCAGAGGGGAGCTCGTTAACAGCTTCCATGTGATACGTATAGGGGATGTTGCTGGTGATAGCAAAGTCTATAACATTATCTAAGTGGGTGGGGTCACCTGGGGCTATGACATCAAAGTTGTTCTCATTGGTCCAGCGTTTTACGCCTTGGCCGCGAGGATTCGATGATGGACAGCCCCAGGCTTGGTGTTTAGCGTTTAGGTCACCAGCAACTATCACATGGGGGGAAATTTTGAAGAGGGTGGAAAGGTCATTAATACTCAAGCCAGTATTAGTGCAAGTGGGTGGCAGGTACACAGATGCAATGGTGATAACTGGATTGGCAGGCAGGTTCACTTCGACCACGGTGACCTCTCCGGTTCGGAGAGGGGGGGAGGGGATACGGCTGTGTGGCAGATTGGATCGCACGTAGATAGCAGTGCCACCGCTAGAACGATTGCTAGTACGAGGCCTGTCGTCATTGTAAAGATCGTAGTTAGCAATCTTGCAGAGATTCCCTGGGCTGAAGTGGGTCTCTTGGACCAAGAATAAGTCTAAGTTATTTGCTGTACAGAAGTCCCTAGCCTCATTGATTTTACTTCTAAGTCCATTGGCATTCCATATGCCAATGGTGAGATCCTTCAAGTTCCTAATTAAACAACCCATGGCCAAAAAAAGGGGGGGTTAATTTTTGCAAATGAGGGCACTTACACCCTCGAAAAGAATTGAGATTTTGTCCATCTCGGTTAGAGCAGACCGAAGATGGGGGAGAGCCTTCTTAATGGCCTCGCTAACAATGGCAGTTCCATACTGCTCACCAAATCTAAAAGCTAAATTTAGAAAATCATCTTGAGTGTCGGATTTCTTAGTGGATACTCTGCTAGGGGCCGACGTTTTTGATGTGACCACAGGGGTCTGTTCGACAACCTCGCTACGTCCATCCATGACAGCGGCATAAGACCGCTGTGGGTCAACGAACCGTTGAAATCTAGAATTTTGAGAGGCCGGGGCACGGTACTTTGGGAACTTAGGGCAGTTCCTATAAGAAGCAGGGTGGCTTCCACCACAATTTGCGCATACGCAGGGCGTATCGAAAGTTTTGGTACACTCCTTCGTAAGATGTGCCTGCGCACATTTTACACAGCGTGCTGGCAGATGGCAATTTTGGCTCGCATGTCCGAAAGCTTGGCATCGGAAACACTGGCTAACTTGTTTTCTTCCCCGGTACCTCTCAACAGTGACCTCGGTATACATTAATTTAGTTACTTCATATATTTTTTCATTATCCGGGGTCTTCTGCAGCTGTACGTAAAACAGCGGCATATTTACTCGCTTGGATTTTGGTCCGCGCGCCAACTGCGTGACGCTGAGTGGCTTAAGACTCAAAAACTCAAGTTCCGATTTAATGTGCTCTGTCCTCGTACAGATGGGAAGCCCTCTGATAACGACTTTCATAGGTTTGTCTTCGCTGAGCAAGTACGATTTAAATTCCAGATTTCTATCAATGAGGAATCTTTGTATTCCGTCAATTATGCATCTACAGGAATATTACCTTCTTTCCTCTACCTCTAACCTCTCAGAAGCACTTACGGACCCACATATTTAAAGTGATCGCATTCCGCGTGAACGCGTCGACTGTTTGGGCAGAGGCGGGAAATGATGGATCTTATATTTGTATATACAATAGTGACTTTTCCTTCATTTTTATATTCGTCATGGCAACCATTGACAGTTTTGTTATACAGTATTCATTGCCAAATGCATTGTACAAGTAATCGAAGCAAAGTAGAAAAACTGCAAGCATTTGCATCCAGTGTAAGTACTATTGAGGAAATTTTCAAAGAAATTCCCTCACCAAGTACAACGGCAATAGGTTTGCTGACAATTTTGTTTATTTTATCCATTATGGTAAGTTGTCCTGCAGTACGGTTCATTTAATTCCCCTTCAGAATAATGCACAATTATTATACATTCAACGTGTATTTTGGAAATGAATATTTAAGTGATTTAACAAGATTTCCACTCTTGTACCTTTTGTGCTATTGAACAGTTTCTGCAGGTATGTATGTTTGTATATCACAACAGCAATGTTCTCATGTACAAATTAAATTGAAACTGGGTCTATGTACATAATATGTCTTTTTAAAGCAATGCCATTAGAAATGCCTTTAAACAAGTGTCAAAGTTATACAACCTGATAAATATTTTAAAAGATATTATTTTTCTCATTAGTTTAATGTTGTTATGTTTGCAATTTCTTACCATGCTCAGCATCTAAGTACAAATGTTCAATTTTCTTTTACATTACATAATAATGCAGCAGCTTGGCTGATGTTGAAAAGCTTCATATTTGCTGTACATGCAACAAGTTGCAATTATACTGTGCTTTTCACAAATATTGCAATTTGCAAGTTTGCAAGGAAATCACAGCTATTTACGAGAAAAATGATTTTATTTTCAAAGCGTAAAAAGCCAACCCTAAATTTGATTTTATATGTGATCTTCTGTGGGACTCCCTTAAGGACATCATCGCCAGTGTTTAATCTCAAGCCTGGTATAATATTTTCAGCCCTCGGGTCTTTTATTACCTAAGGTCTTCAATTGTCTAATTTATTTCTGAGCAGATATGAATAGAAATTAGCACGGGTAGCAAACATTTGTTCCTTAAGTGCATAAGTTTAATAATGAATTTGACGAGTATAGGATATGTGTATCTCATATATGGATATGATGTTAACATCATTTAACTATGTTTCTAAATTTTAAAACTTTATTAAATTCTTATAAATTATACTGTACAATTTCATTCATAAATTTCAACAGTCTAAGATATGACTTATATTCTCAAATAATGATATCACGATCTTTAATGCAAAATCGTGTTTGGAATACTAAACATAATTATTCGTATATTCAGTGTAACCACCGCATAACACTCTATTGAACTATAGTGACGATAATAATTGGACTCGGAACCGATAGAGGTTGAAGGTGGGATAAATTTTAGCTCACCCATTGAGTTTTCACGAAAATTTTCTTCAAATGAGTCCTCTTGGGGTTCCACTCACTTGGCTACCGCATCTTTCCTTCTGGATAAACTTCTCTAAGTTCGCTTTCGGTATCTGTTATGAAACAGAGAACATTTTAGTCTCATTTTCTACCTCGAGAACAGCCACAAGTAAAAAAGCCTTGGATATTATGAAACTTGTCAAATCTGGGGTATTTTGTGCTTGACCAGAAAGTAGCCGTCAAGATTTAGAGCATAATTCTTATTCCGTAGGAATTTGGAAAAAAAAAACAGAAGCAATTTCCACAGTCTTTCTGCTTCCTCACGGCTTGTCAGGCGGTAATTATAAATAACAGACTTTCAGCATTCTTTGGATGAATTTCCTTGATTACCTCAAACTGGGTATCAACAGTTTTGTGATGAAATCTAATAGAAGAGCTTTAGACCAACTCGTTTGACCATTATTAGGCGGAAAATATTTGCTTAAGATGCATCCCGGTAACAATTTGCAGGTGTATATATTTTTTTTTGTATCACATACAAGTAGATAGTGTTAACATTCCCTATGACTGCTTGTTAATAATTTAGATTTTCACAACATAAGTATTACACATGGTTTATAATTTTCATTATCTTTTTACAACACTAATATCTGACATGTCTGTTCAAAATATGCTAAAAAGTACAAAATGTTTGTACCTCCAACTAAGAAGTTTATTTGCAAAATTTGGGTGACAGCAATTGCTTCAAAGGCGGTATGAACGCTATTCATCACGCCAAGACAACAAAACAGTGTAAAGTAATTGAAAGATTAAATGCTACTACGATGGTAACAGAAAAAGAACTGACGTTCATATTAAATAAACGATATCGAAATAAACGGTTTCCGAAACCTAAAACTATAGTTTCTAAAATGTTTTTCATTTTTTTTCCTTCTTTTTCTCTGATGTATGTGTTATGTCATCTTTTGGTCTAGCCTCCACCACTGTTAAATGTTTAGTAGTATGACTAATGAATTTAACTCTCGAATCCGGTTCATACTTCTGTCATTTTTTAAGGGTCTCACATGCTATCTTAATAAATACTTAATAAGCAGAGTAGTTAATGTAATTGAACTTAATATGTATTTTATGTTTTTAATAAATGTTTTTGTTAAAATTAAATTGGTGCAATTCTTTTGGTAAAATATTAAATAACAATTTCTTTACTGAACTCGCGTAAAAGTTAAATAATTGGAGGGTTTATACCGGCACAATAATGCAATGTACAATAATAAATAAGTCCACTAATACGAGATTTACGGCTATGTTAAAAAATATATGATATCGTAATGAATTTAATTAATCGAAAGGTTCAACTTCAAACTTTAACTTCAAATTTTATATTTTTAAAATATGTGCCACATTTGGTTTCCGTGACGCTTTTGTGTGAGTTCAAAATTTAAAATGAAAATTTTAATAAATACTACTAAGTTTGAAAAAAATAATTTAAAGAAAGAGATGAATAAATTAAATGGATGAGCATGGGCTGACCAGATTTTAACATTGTTTAAATTAAATATGCACAGTCACTATGGTAATGAAAGGAGTTAAATATGTTTGAAGAAATTGAAAATAATGTTTGAAAAATTGATTAATGTTAAGAATATTTAATTTGCATGCAGAAGTGTTTTATGTGGAGACTTTTTAGGTGTATTTTATGCTGTTAACATTAAGTAGGATTTTGGAAGGGATAATTTTTGCTTTAAATGCCTTTTGCAAGTAATAGAAGTTCTAGACGACAAAAGTTTCCGAATGTATCACAAAGAGGGGTCCTACGAATCTACATATTTACCGTGACCTTACTTTGCATGAACAAGGAAACTGCTTGGGCAGACCTGAGTATCGAATTCGGGTCATCTGAATGTAATCCCTGCGTGCTAACCACTGGGTGTCTCCCCCATAATTGGAATACAGTGAATACGTATGCAAATTACATAAATACAAAAGAAGCAATGATAGAAGATTTATACTATTAAAATCTAACTCTAAATGGGGAACGGCTATAAAGGCAATATTTTAAAAAGGTGAGCAAAAGTAAAAGTTTGAATGGTATAGGTTATGAGAATGTACTGTAATGCGGACAAAAAACTGACACACTGATTTTAATGGATTTATGCGTTTGGGGAATACAGGAATAAAAAATACACGAGTTATTACTTACATGTATCCGACACATCACATTCTCTGAACACGGTATATATGTATAGAAAGTTCTATTATAAGAAATATGTAAATCATGTTATTAATTCCTACAATATAGAAATTAGACAATCTGTACAGGCAGTCCTGTGTAGGCCAATTTTTAATAAATTGAAAATGTTTTTAAATCATTCTAAACTTTATGCCCAATAGTTATCATACTCTTTTATAAAGCATAATACAAACTAAATTGAAAGGCAAATATTTTTAAGACCTAATGTCATTTTTTCAGAATTTAATAACATACTACAACACTCTATTCGTATACAAAATGATATGGGCATTTGACAGAAAATAAATGAACATCTTAGATGAATGCAATCATTTTGATAACACAAAAGCAGCTATTCCCTTGCATAGTTTCCCTTTCATAATTTCGCTAAACAAATTTACTAAAAGCGCTTTAGTATAATACCTAGATATCGTATGTTTATACAATGGACTTTCTCATTTGTTTTGATGCTTTGTTTCATAACACTATGTCAGAAGAGGAATAAAATGATGAATTAGTTCCATTTTGCGTCATTTAAGAAAGAGATTACTTTTGATGCAAATAATGTGAGTATAAAAACTATACAAGTGAAAACTTTTGCTCATCCAAATTACTGCATTGGAATCGATATTCGGCTGCATATAATTAGTTTGTGAGTATGGGACTGGATCCGGTGGAACCAAGACGTCTTACGTGTTAAATTAGAAAATTACTGGAAGGAAAATCATAAAATAAAAAAAAAAGCACTCGATAATTGAACGGCTAGAAAAAATAATATTCCGCTGCGATAAAAGCTGTTAATTAAAACTATATTGTGTAAGTAGAAAATAGAAAAAAAGGACAGGTAATTCTAAGTATGGCATTACCATTTCATGTTGCAAATCAAAACACAAAGCGGTCTAATCCAATGCCAGAGAAAGATGTGTGGAGTGGGTATGGAGGAATATGGAAAGTGTTGTTCAGTACTGGAATAGACGTCAATAGAATCCGAAAAAGTGTGAGCAGAAAAATAATTTTATATACTTATCCATTAATTATGAAGATTTTACTTACATATCTGCTCATTAATTTCTCCTTCTCTATGTATAATCAGTCGTGGCAAATTTTTATTTCGTCAATAACTCAATCTTTATTTCCCATATTATTGTGGCATTCAGTCAACTCGAAAGTGGTAAAATTACGAAGATTTGTTCTTGATATTGGCACAAATGAGGAACGTCTAAGAGTAGCTCCTTTTCAAGATAAAAAGTATAAATATTTGCTTTTTATTGTGATTTTACTTCCTATCATACTGGGAGTTCTTGGAGTACATTTCATAAAGTATACAGACAAAACAATACAAGAATTTTACACTTTTAATGTACATATTGAAAATGAATATATACGAGGTTTAACAACATGTTTCGTTTACACGTGTTTACTTTCTATGTTTTATCAGTTCCCTGCAATTGTTGCATGTTTATGTTGTATTCTTTATCATCGTTGTAGTACTCTTGTATCACAATTTAAGTGCAAATTGTTGTTGCATAAAACAGAAGTTCACAGCACTGTCATAAAAGATACCTTTGACCAACTAACAAGCATACAAAATCTAGTAAAGCTTCTAGATGAGACCCTTTCTCCTATAATTTTCTTGTTGTTAGGTTATCTATTACTTACAATGTTTATCTTATTGTATTCAGCAGTTGAACCTTTTTCGCAATTATTGGATAATGTAGTGGTCTCGGAAGTCATCACAAACATCGTGCTGTCGTTATTTGAAATATTGTCAGTTATATTTTGCGCTTCACAAATATCTGTACAATTTACTGCTTTGAAGCAAATATTTTGTGATATGCATAGCAAATGCCTTTCTATTCATGGTTTAAATGAGCAAACTATTAATTTGCTTCGACATATGACCCTCATGGAGATTCCTGTAATGACAGCTTCGTCAGCTTTCAGTCTCCGTCCAAGTTTAATATTTTCTACTCTGGGCTCTTTTCTAACCTACGGCCTTCTATTATCTAATTTGAACCATAAACAACATGAATGAGAAACTACTTTGAGATACTAAATACTTGTTTTCGTGGTATACGTTAAAAATTAATTATTTACAGGTGTATGAGATGTTTTATTGTTTCGTTGCCTAGTAGATTTGAAATAATTTTGTTACTAGTTCTTAAAACCATTTCTACTTGTTTTGTGAATCATTCCCTAAACATTCTTCAGTACGAATGTAAGAACGATATTTGATATAGATTATGCAATAATTAATAATTTTATTTAGGTAAAACATCTTTTAACGCTCTGAATTTTATTTTTGTGCTAGTTCAATATTGGAACAAAATAAAGAAATCATAACCAATCCACACAACTGACTGATGCAATGAGAGAGAAAGATGTGTGGAATGGTTATACAGGAATATGGGGAAATATTAAGTATAACTGGAATTGACGCAAAGAAATCAAAATAATTATAGTCAGAAATATATTTTTTATTAACCATTAATGATGAAATGTCTTTTACGACTCAGACTGTTAGACCTGCCCGATGGTTTAGGTTTGAAGTTTATTGATATTATTTGATATTTGGATCAGTTTGGACGTGCTCCGGATGTTCAAACTTCTCATCATGTCCTAGGACGGGTCGGGCAGTCTGGGCTTTCGACCAGGAAGTGCCTCCCAATTAAGCCGGAACCCCGTCGTGTATGCATCTACAGGAATATTATATTCTTTCCTCTACCACCAACCTCTCGGAATGACTTACGGACCCACATATTTAACGTGATCGTACTCCGCGTGAACGCGGCTACTGTTTGGGCAGAGGCGAGAAATGATGAATCTTATATTTGTATATACAATAGTGACTTCTCCTTCATTTTGATATTCGTCGTGGCAACCATTGACAGTTTTGTTATACAGTATTCATTGCCAATTAAATTGTACACGTAATCGCAGCAAAGTTGAAAAACTGCAAGAATTTGCATCCAGTGCAAGTACTATTGAGGAAATTTTCAGAGAAATTCCCTCAGCAAATACTATGGCAATAGGTTTGCTGACAATTGTGTTTATTTTATCCATTATGGTAAGTTATCGTGTAGTACGGTTCATTTAATTCCCCATCAGAATAATGCACAATTATTATACATTCAACATGTATTTTGGAAATGAATACTGACTTAACAAGTGATAAGTCAGTATTTTAATAGTACTGACAATAAGTGACTTAACAAGATTTCCTATCTTGCACCTTTTGTGCTACTGAAAAATTTTCTGCAGTACTTGTATGTTTGAATGTAATTCTATATCACTACAGCAATGTTCTCATATCCAAATTAAATTGAAACTGGGTTAATGTACATAATACGTCTTTTTAAAGCAATGCCATTAGAAATATCTTTAATCGAGTGTCAAAGTTACACAACCTGATAAATATTTTAGAAGATATTATCTCTCTCATTAGTTTAATGCTGTTATGTTTGCAATTTCTTACCATGTTCAGCTTCTTAAGTACAGTTGTTCAATTTTCTTTTACATTACATGATAATGCAGCAGCTTGGCTGATGTTGAAAATTTTCATATTTGCTGTACTTAAAACAAGAGAACAGCCCAGCTTCGAGAACAGCCACAAGTAAAAAAGTCTTGGATGTTATGACGCTTGCCAGATCTGAGGTATTTTGTGCTTGACCAGAAAGTACCCGTCAGGATTTAGAGCATAATTCTTATTCCATAGGTGTTTGGGAAAAAAAGCAGGGGCAATTTCGACAGTTTTTCTGATTCTTCATGACTTGTCAGACGGTAATTATAATTAACAGATTTTCGGTATTCTTCGGATAAATTTCCTTGATTAACGCAACTTGAGTATCAACAGCTCTGTGATGAAACCTAATAGAATAGCTTTGGATCAACAAGTTTAGCCATTATTAGGCGGAAAACTTTTGCTTAAGTTGCATCCCGGTAACAATTTGCATGTGTAAATTTTTTCTGTATCGCATATAAGTCGATAGATTTACCACCACCCTATGACTGCAGGTTAATAATTTAGATTTCCACGACATATGTATTACACATTTAATAATTTTCGTTCTCTTTTTACAATTCTAATATCTGACATGTATGTTCAAAATAGGCTACAAAATACAATATGTTTGTACCTCCATCTAAGAAGTTGATTTCCAAAATTTGGGTGACTGCAATTTCTTCAAAGGCGGTATGAACGCCATTCATCAGGCCAAAACAGTGTAAACTAATTGAAAGATTAAATGCTACTACGATGGTAACATAAAAGGAACAGGCGTTCAGATTAAATAAGCGATATCGAAATAAACGGTTTCAGAAACTACAGCTATAGTTTCTAAAATGTTTTTCCTTTTTTTTGCTTCTTTTTTTTGATTTATGTGTTATGTCATCTTTAGATCTAGTCCCAACCACTGCTAAATATTTAGTAGTATGACTAATGAATTTAATTATCGAATCCAGTTGATTCTTTTGTCATTTTCTTCTAAATTTCTGCTTCATTATCCTGTAATTTTTTTACTTATTTTACTTTACAAGTGTATAACTATTTTTCCATGTTTTATAAATATCAATGCTTAGGATTTCATTATCACTATGCTATCTCCTCTTGTCTCATGCGCGATAAAGGGACTGATGATAAGTTTTTGGGTGCTTTTGAAGTGCAAATTTCACCCGTTCTCGATTTTTTCACTGCGTATATCCAAGATCTTTGGAATTGCTCATTGGCTACCTCTTCCTATCGTTCCCCACTCAGGTTTTGTTAACGGTGCATACTGTTTGATCTGTTTTGTTTTGGTCGAATGAAGAGTGTGTGATGCCATTAAAACAAATATGATCACCCAACTGACATATGGCTGATTGTTGCAAGAACGTAGTCTAGTTTGCCATTACACTTTATTACTTTATATCGTAGAAATGCAATGAATCAAGAAAACAATGTAAAATAATATATATTCAAATGCAGCTTCTGTTGATTATATAATCTTTAAAATATTTAATCAAATAATAATCATGCTTAGTAGTTATCTTTGAAGTTATAATGTGGATGAAATGCGTAATACTTGATACTTACTCTAATAAAGTTAAGCAAATAGATTAAAACAAATTTTAGAACGCTAACAGGAACAGTTCTCGAGATATTGCACATTTAAGGAAAAAAATATCAAAAAATCATATAAAAAATATATTTTGTATTGAAAAACATATTTACTTTTCATATGTAATATCATGCGATAATCATTCTTGTAGTTCTAGCTCGTTCCATTCATAAAATTAAATATTCTTTGAGTAATACTTTTGTATTTCAATGCCAATAGTAATTTATCTTGAATTATTTGAACGTAATATGCTCTAAGAATATCTTATTTTTCCATCCATAGCGCTTGTTGAGATTTTGGCGACGAACTTGGTGGAATGCCGCCAAGTTGGCGATTTTTTTAATGTTGCTAAATTAACGAAAAACTCACCAAATGGATAAAAATGACACTAAATCAATGGAAATGACGACTCATTGACGAAAATTCAATATTGTGGATAGAATATAAATATCTACTATAAAAACAATCTAAATTTTTTTACTGTAAAAGTAGTAAATTCATTGTATTATATAAGGAAAGTCATGTGCTGCCTACACCAGATTTTTATACTATGTGTTTAAAGCACCTAAAAATGAAGTATATGATTATCCATTTAAATCAATGTGCTGTAGCACATGTCAACATCACTGTATTCACATTCAAACAAAAATATCCTTAATGACTTAAAAAATGTTTGAAGAAACGTTATATAAGAGAGAGAGAGTAAGGAAAGCGAAGAAAGTAATTTGGAATAGAAGATAATTTTTATAAATTGTCACGAAGAACAAACATATATTTGACATATTTATTAATAACTAGGCAAATTGGATAATTAAACTCGTCTTTGGTTTGGACAATCAGTGCATAAAGAGCTGGTATGGTTTTTATGTAATTTTATAATCTAGGACTTGTCGATAACATTTATTAAATTGTTAAATATTTGTTTCCCGTTTTGAGTATTGAATATTTATTCTTTTTATTTCGTACAATTTAGTTGATTAGCGTATAATTAAGTTGATTTGTTACCCACTATAATTGGGGAAGTTTTCTTGGATGTCATTGAGTGGAAGTTGATACATTGAGTTGATAATTTTAATAACGAATTTGGGAGGATATGCATTATTATTCGCTGTACTCAATAGTTCCATAAAATGTGCTAATTTATAGTTCTTTTTGCACATTTTATTGATTCTAAGAACCTGGTTTATTATAATATTTCTGAAAACTGATGCATGCGAACAAGAGACAAAATGTTGAATTTTTGATGTATTAAATTTAAAATATTATCTATATATATATATATATATATATATATGATTTTTTTATTTTATTTATTTTTTTAATCAATTTACGTGGAAACTACAGATGAAATCGAGTTACAGTAGCCACACCAAGAAAATAACAGAATATAAGATACAAGAATACTAAATCGTATACATGTCAAGCGCATTCAAACAGGCTTTTTTAAAACAGGCAGGAGTCAAATTAAATATATCAATATCAATAGGTATTAGTATAAAGATCAACAAATTAAGAAATAGAATAGCATTTCAGGTAACTGTGTTAACAGGAAAATCGTGAAACAAAGTTTTTTTCCTAGTATTATTAACAGGTATATGAAATTCCATTATTAACAGTTATATAATATATGTATATATATTATATATATATATATATATTTATATATATATATATATATATATATATATATATATATATATATATATAAGAGAGAAAAATTCTACAAAGAAATCTCAAAAAAGGGGGGTGGGTGGAGAAAAGCCAACAGGGAAATTTGAAAAGGCCTAGGGGGGGGGGTGACCCCTAGTTCCCCGGTTAAAAGTCGACTTTTATTCCAAAGGAAACACTCCCGGAGCCGAAAAATACCTGAGGCCAATCTCCGTACAAACGTCAAAGCAAAAGACGCACAAAACAGTCCGAACAAGGAACAACAATAATAATTAATAATAATGTATGTCAATAATTCTGTCAACAATAATAATTATCGTATTTTTTGTAAATCTTATAATTGCATTTATTCTATAACCTGCGGTAAATGTCAACAAAAATATATCGGACAGACTAAAAATGCACTTAATTTACGCATAAATCTACACCGAAGTCAAATCAAGCAATACAGCAGTAAAGCTGTACAACATACAACTTTAGAATTGTGTCATATTAGTCAACATGGTTTTAAGGAAATTACAGTAGAAATATTAGATTTTGTGACTAATCTGGACGAAAGGTTATGGTGGGAATGTTTTCATATTAGACAATTTGGAACAACTTATCCTTATGGATTGAATTCAATACTTTATAAGGATATACATAATATGGATTCTTGCAGAGATGGACGAGTACAATCAAATTTGACCCGCATACATGGTAATACGCTTACACGACATAATCGAGGAAAATGTGCATCAAGAACATCTTACCTTCATACACTCCAAAAATTAGATGTTTTAATAGAACAAATTTACAATATGGAAGAAATAAGTACTAATTGGATTAAAAATGCAGTTTTTGGCATTCGTAAACGATATGTCAGACGTATCTGGGCATACTATAGGGTTAAACATTATGAAGATACAAGGCAAAATCAATCTGACAATAAAACCAATAAATATGCTATATTTCTGGATATGATTAAATTACGAGCATCACGATTTAACATTAATTTGTGTAATGAAGAGAAAAAACCTGTTAATAAGGAATTCTTTATTACAACCTTTAGTAATAAGACTTTTGATGATATACCTTTTAATCGAATATTTGAGGGTCAGGCTCATTGTTTTCCCATTTCTAATACGAAGATCACTATCACTCATCGATATGTTGTTCCATTAGGACGTAAAGTTTTTAACTACAATCATATTGGTAAAAATCTGAACCTTTACGATATTCCGACCTGTCAATGTGCTTCTAGCCTATTTGTTGATCACGATCACGGTCATATTATAACTGGTAATTTGGACATAATCACCAATAATGACCTAAAGGATGCATTGAAATTAGGAACGAAATTTCGTATGCAGGATTTTAAAGGTATAGACATGAAATTTCGTCATGAATTGAATAATTTCATATATAAAATGGCAGTGCGATACAGCATGCCTTTATCATCTTTTAATGAATGGCGCGATCATATTATGGAGAATTTTTATTTTTATTATCATCATTCTTGTGGACAAGATGAACGTCACACAATGAATAGACGCATCCTGGAAAATGTATGGAAAATATTCGCAATTACGTATACCGATAAGGTCACATCGAATTTTACCTTTACATGTATGAAATATTATATCGATCAACTCCATATCAGTTATAATAACGAAGACATGTATGTTTTGTTGAAATCAAAACGAAAGGAAATCGAAAATAAAATAAGGGCTTTACATAAACGCATAGGTATCAACATCAATCATATTCGATATCCGTACTTGGTCTTGATACCAAAACTACACAAAACACCTGTAAAGTTTCGACCAGTAACGGTAGCCTATAAAGCTTATACTACTACAGCAAATACGAAACTTATTACACTTTTAAAACCTTTTATGACTCAAATCATGCAAGGTGGTTCAGTAATGATTAAAAATAGTGGAGATTTAATAAAGTATTTGAACAAACATCCCACAAACCTGATTTACAAGTCTTATGACTTTAAAGATCTCTTTAATAACATAGATCTGAAAGATCTATATGATATTATGATAGAAATCCATAGTCAATATCACCTACATAAATTCATAGCTTTACACAAATACAAGGCTATCTTGGATATCGTGCTTTTTGAAAACGTCTTATTCAATGGTATGAATTATTATAGGCAAGTAAAAGGTATACCTATGGGGGGAGGCTGCTCCTCGATGTTAGCAGATCTATACCTCCATCACTATTAAAAAGGCACACATATATTAAACGAATTGCCGTATTTCCGTTTTGTGGATGATATACTTGTGGCACATCAGAAAACCAATATTAAATTTAACTTCGACTTTTACCCTGCACAATTGGATTTAATCGAAATTCCTGCAGATTCTGCAGATGAAATTAATTACTTGGATATTATCATTCACTTCGCTGAAGATGAACCCTTGTATACGATACTTTATGATAAAAGACGACATTTCAAGATCAAAGTGAATTATATTATCAATTGGAGGACTAATTTAAGTCTGAAAGTTTTTCGTAATATCGTAATGAATCACTTTATACGGAACGCCCGCTTGCATACTTATAAAAAAGACCGTATAAAAAGTGATGTTATATTTATCAAGGAGGCTATAAAACAAGACTATCCCCTTGGATTCCTCAGACATATTTATAATACCTATCATAATAAAACAGTCAAAGCATTTGAAAATGATTTTGGTAAACGTTTAGTTTTGGGTTTATAAATGGCAACGATGATGTTAGACCTATACACTCTAATCCCTTCTCTCTTTTGACTGAGGGATTTCAGTTGGACGTTTTACTTTTCTTGTGTGTTGTCACTCTGGATTCTGACAATGTATGTATATCCTTGCTTTTACTTTTCTTGTGTGTCAATCTGGATTCTGACTTTGTATGTATATCCGTGCTTTTACAGCTTCGTAATGGAGTCCATTTGTTCCTTGTTCGGACTGTTTTGTGCGTCTTTTGCTTTGACGTTTGTACGGAGATTGGCCTCAGGTATTTTTCGGCTCCGGGAGTGTTTCCTTTGGAATAAAAGTCGACTTTTAACCGGGGAACTAGGGGTCACCACCCCCCTAGGCCTTTTCAAATTTCCCTGTTGGCTTTTCTCCACCCCCCCCCCCTTTTTTGAGATTTCTTTGTAGAATTTTTCTCTTTTATTATACTAGACAATTTAGAGCAGCATTGCGCCTACTTGTCTCGTTAATTTTAAATCTTATATTCGTATCTTTTATATGACATTAATATATATATATATGTATATATATATTTATATATATATAAATATCTATATATATATATATATATATATATATATATATATATATATATATATATATATATATATATATATATATATATATATATATGTGTGTGTGTGTGTGTGTGTGTGTGTGTTTGTGTGTGTATCAGAAAAGTGTAATAATGAAAACAATCAATTCAAGTAATCGTGAAATATTAACATCACCACAGAAGCAAAACCACGGCCATAATGCCAATAATAGAAAAAACAGTACCGACCCAAATTCAAAGGTAACCAGAATTAAATTCATCTTCAGATCTGAGTATTTAATTGTAATCAAACCCAAACAAATGGTTGCTTCAGCTTGGGCAATAACCCATTACTATAAATGCCTAAACTTAGACTACAGGAACCAAAAGATGAAAAAATGAAGATAAGAAAAAATTAGGAAATCTATTATTACCATGAGGCAGGAACCCTCTAAGTAAGTACGATAACTAAGTAAGTACGATTGACCACAACAGTATGCAAAATATCGAGAAGCACCGGAATGAACATGACGAAATACAACCAAGGAGGCAGAACTTACGTTCACTGTGATCCTCTCAGACCCGTCCAGGGAGTCAGAGCCGGAGGCAGGGGACACTTACCCATATAAGAAAAACAGAACATGAACATGAAACATAGATGAAAATTCCCATTAAACAAGTGATTCAAAGAAGAAATGGATAAACGAGAATGCCACTATACACCATCATAAAGGCGTTCAAATCGTAGTATCAAACTGGCTAAAGTTACAATTTTTAAGTGAAAATAAAATTCAAAACATTAATGTTAATGTATCTCATTTTCAGATTTTTTATTTTTCTAATTTAATTTTTTCACTTTCTCCACTTTTAAACAGATATAAGTCGGTCAATTTTGGTAGTAAAAGGATGATTTTTTTTTATTTTGCATCAAATTGTATGAGGATAATTTTCCTAAATATAATTGGTAGGACCGGGGGATTATATAAAAATTTATATTTCGTATTTCTTTCAGAAATGCATTTATTGATTTAAATTGTTTCTAAGATAATAGATTTTAAAATTTAAAACAGTTTTGCAATTGGAAGTGTATCTCTGTGACTAGCGGTTGAGGAAATAACCATGGGGCACCGATAGCACTGGACACCAGTATATAATCATGGATATTAAATCCAATAATTTAAGATGTGATAACATGAATAAAATGTTTAAATTACTAATCCCAGTTACTAATTTCGTACATGCATTTTGAGTATTCATGGATTACGTGTGTTACTATGTGCAGCTGCTATGTAATCATGATACCCTCTACCTGTCTAAAGAAGGCTTTCCTAAAGCTAGAATATCACTCAATGGACAAGAACCAAGGTAATTCTGACAGAATAATCCTCAATAGAGCGCATTCAAGACTAAGGTTTCGTTCCTACAACATCTAATAAAATCAAAGGGCGATTTTGTGCTTTCCGAGTTTTGTGACTATGATATTAGTCTGACTCATACAACACAAGCGGGATTATTACAAAAATCGTTGTCGGATGTATATTAGATCTTCAACTTGGAAGGATTTAACTTAAAGCCTTATTGTTAACAAAGGCAGCATTTATGTTCAGGGTTTGATTATGCTGATATTCGGAGGGCGTTTTGATAATCTATTATACACTAAAGGTAATGATAATATATACATTGAAATAAAATGCTTCTACTAAATGTATGTTTTCTGTATTATATGCACTGAAATGACCGAGTAAGTGATGGGGTGAAGCATAAAACTACACATGTGTCCCAAAAAGATTGAAACGCGATTTAATTCTTTACCTGTGGGAAATAAGTGGGCAATGTAAATTGCAAAAATGTTGAAAGTAAGGTAGGAAATAAGACTACTTTAATGAAATAGTCCTCCCATTCATTTTTAGAAGGTTACACTTTTTAAAATTTTTATGCAACCCCTTTCGACAAATTTGTTCAATCAGAAAATTTTTATTCAACAAGATCATTAAAAAAGCTGCATATCTGTATCTTTAAAATTGAGAGAGTTATATTTAATTGAAAATTTAACATTGTGAATGGGGACCTTATGTCAAATTAGAAATGTGAATTTGTGACATATCACAAAAAAAATAAAACTGAATGATAATACATAGGATACCCAACCGCATAGTGAGTACCACTGCTTTATATGATCGCTTTCTGTGTAATGCTCTATTTAGATGCATTTGTGATAAAACATTTTGACACATATTAACGTATTTTTGATCTAAAAAATTTCGATCATCAATTTGTTTACGATCCCTATTTTCACCGATGAAACAGCCTTTCACATTGTACGGAAAAGTGGCATAAGTCAGATTTTTGTCCTTTTCATAATTCAGTTAATTTTAAATATACAGATATGCGTTTTTTAATGATCTTGCTGCATTAAAATTAAAAATTTTCTGATTGACCAAATTTGTCTAAGGAGGTCGTATAAAAATTTAATATGCGTAACTTATTGAAAATAAATGGGAGGACTATTTCATTAACATAATCTTATTTCCTACCTTACTTTCAACATTTTTTCAATTTACATTGTCCACTTATCTGTAACAGGCAAAGAATTAAAGCGCGTTTCAATCTTTTTGTGACATACTGTCGAGCACTTTCACTTTAGCTTAAAGTTTTGGTTTTAGTGTCGTTCAAGCCATCTTAGCTCCAAGATCAAGGAGAAAATATATTTTTCTTTTAAATTCAAATTAACGATCATGGTGCAAACGAACAATAACAGAACTATAAACCACTCCGAATTATTATAGAACACTTTGATTGTGGCTGGAATCTTGGTTGTGATATTATTCCATACGTCTCAACTTCCAGGTCAACAACAAAATCTAAAATTTTAAAAAGTCGAATTAGGAGGGACGATGCAAGGGAATGAATAAAAAATTTGAAACCACTTTTTAAAATGATCGACTTATAGTCAAGCTAGAATTTTGGACTTGTTCTCATTTAATCCATCCCAACTTCCTGATCAACCAGAAAATCGAAAATTCCGATTGGGCGTGCCGATACAAAATTATGTTGAAAAACATTTACACCACTGTACACACAAAAGCAGTACATATACAATTTGGGATTCTCTCGTATATTTAACGACCACTAGCCATTGAGAACGGGCGCTGATATGAGTGAAATAACTAGAAATATGTTGAGCTCATGGCTTTCCTACATAATGCTATGATTTTATTTGATTCACATCCAAATAATGAAGGACAAGACCCACGGTACAATGTTTTTAGCATTCAATTAGCATTAAAACAAGAAATATTAATCATGCATAAATCATTGATTATGAAACACTTTCCAACTGAAATGCCATTTTATTTAAACATCTCTAAAATGCGATACATTCAGCGGTGATATTTTAAAAATGATCATAGTGCAGTAGTTGGAAACATAAAACTTCATCACTAAGACAATGCCATTAAATCGCTCGCTTCTCTATCTAAATGAAATCAATGAATATTCCATTCATATCACTGATATTCCAGACTCCAGTGCTAGATAATTTTGCATTAAATCTTTCAACAATTCTTATACAAGTCATCTTACAATCCCTTGCTTTGTTTACACTTTGCATACCGTAAAATTGGGCTTAGTTGTAGAAATAGTCAAAGCCTAGTGATCGTTTAAAATAAAAAATATTGTAAGCACAGAATTTAGAAACGCAGATAATATGCAAAAATAAAGCGGTTTTAGGAAGGGTACAACGCTAAATATAAATACAAGTAAGATCAATCATGCATAAAGCATTGATTATAAAACACTATCTAAATGTAATTTTATTTAAACATCTCCACATACGATACATTGTACCTTTCTGGTAGGTCGGACGGTCTGGGTCTCAACAACAACATACGATACATTCAGCTTTCTGGTCGGTCTGGGTCTCAACAACAACAACATACGATACATTCAGAGGCTATATCATTTTAATTATTGCAGAACAACAATAATTTATTTTATTGGGAAAATTAAAACCGTGGAGGTAAAAGTACGTTCTAACTAAATGCTTAAACTTCATTCAAATTCTATTCAAATGACGTCATCGAAATATAAATCGTCTGCCTCTCTATGTAAAAGCAGTAAATATTTCATTCATACACTTTTATTCCAGGCTCCAGAGTTAAATAAATTTGCTTTAAAAAATTCAGCAATTCTTATAAAACTCATCTTACAATCACTTGTTTACATTTTACATTAAGTTCGGCTTCGTTGAAGAAATAATCGAAGTTTGATATATGATCATGTAGACTCAAAAATATTGTAACTGCGTTGGCGAGGAATATGGATGTACAGAAAAAACGCAAAAATAAAGTTGTTTTAGGACAGTAAATATAAATTAAAAATAACTTGAAGAATCACAATTTTGCCACAATATGGATGCCATATTTCATTTTGAAGTGAGTCACGTGATCTCCTAAAATTATATAGTGTTATTATTATTTTAATTTTTATTTAAAAAACTGCAGAGCATATTTGTCTGAAATTCTTTTTATATATGTTATGGGATAATTTGAATATTTCCTAAAATTTTCGAAGCAAGTTGTAAATTTTGACTTCGCTTACAAAATGTTTGAAAAATTAGGTCCCATAGGGTTCAATGTATTTCATTTTTTCAACCCGGGTTCAATCCAAAACTAATTGGGTGATATAATTATTTTACATTCCCATATGTTCCACAGTCCGTCTCAACAACAAATTAAAATTTCATTTTGATAAGTTCATTTTTACGTCAGTTATCGTGCGAACAGACAGACATAATCAACAAAGTCATATACACTTTTCAACTCTGTTATAAAGTGTTAAAAATTGAAATTGGACGATTTTAGCAGTCTTTTTATCTAAAGATAAAGACATATTTATTAGAGCAAATTCTTTATCAAATACAAATGGTAATGGTGAATTCTTGGGCTTCAGTACAAGACTATTACAAGAAAGATCTGGTTTCGTGAATAGAAAGAAAATGATCCACGAGAATAATATTAACAAATTTATAAAGTGATACTGCAAATCGAAAGTGAACATATTTGTTGATGTACATCATACTTTTTAAATTTTATATAATGTTTTTCATAAATTTATTAAAAATTATAAAATAACTCGAGAAAGGTTCGTGTAGTGTTCAATATTTTGCATTAGTCGTTTTTAGCGTAAAAATTCGTTTAATATAATAATTTACTTAACAATATAAAAGGTTTTGATTTTTAATATTTTATTCAAAAATTCATGCAAAAAGCGTACATTATATCAAGAACGTTCTGAAGTTGGTATCATTCGTTTTCTAATGGAAAATTATATATGTAATGTTTATTTACTTATGAACTATTTTCTTAATCATTTTATTTAAATATGTATCCTAAAATTGAAGACTTCCGCACATTCGATTGCGTAAAAAATCAATAGGGTTCTACTATTCACTAATTGTAATAATCGCGCTAAACTATTTTTGAACTGTTTCTTCCATTAGTGAGATGCCACTTCCGCAGATTAACAGACAAACACACAGACATACACACACTTGCATACATACATACACAACACAAACATCATATCAGAAACGTTCTACTCGAGTTCAAGAACGCTTAAACGCGATTTTCATCGAAATCTAAAATTCAAATTTTCGAGACCACACAATATTTTTCTATATATTATACTATGTATGTAAGTGTGACATTGAGATTAGAAATGGATCTCAGATATTTAGTAGATAGTATTGGCAAGATATAAAATGTGACTGCAGATAGTCTAAAAAGACACATTTCAATACCTCTTCCACAAAGATCTTTTATGACCAAATTTAAAAGTACTACAGGGGCTGAAACTCCTAAGACTGTTCGCTTTAGCTTTGCCCCGAGCAACAACACATATGGATCCAAAAGGAACCAAACAGAATTAGTACTTAGGGCGAACCGATGTGTAGGAATGCGAACTGACCAACTAAAGGCAGCCCAAGGTTAAGGGCCAGAATAGGTGTAGTATTGGTAACTCCACTTACCCATAGGAGGCTAAAACAGTATTAGACATTCATTCAGGCAAAGAAGGTGTTTGGAATTCCAATACACATATTCAATCTCAACATTTGGTCCCTGGATTGGTCGGAATATTTGCATATCTATTTGTCAGTCTCAAGCCTTGGCTGTTGATTACAGTTGGTAAACTCCACTCTAGTCGCTGAAAGACTCGCTAAGACGAAAGACTCGCTGAAAGACTCGCTAAAACGAAAGACTCGCTAAGACGAAAGACTCGCTGAAAGACTCGCTAAGGCGAAAGACTCGCTGAAAGACTCGCTAAGACGAAAGACACGCTGAAAGACTCGCTAAGACGAAAGACTCGCTCAGACAAAAGACTCGCTGAAAGACTCGCAAGTACGGTGTTTGAGTTCCAGTTGTCCGCACTAAATGTTGCCATAAAATGTCTTTGTAATTTCGATTTACTTATGGCATCTCTCCCGTCTGGCTGTCGCCACAGATTGTACCCCTGCCATTTCCTTAACTAATTCTCAAAGTTCTGAACTTATTTAAAGTAGATGTAACAGAATGAAATCTTCCCCTTCCCAACATGGAACAGAGAATTTTCTTTAAGATACATATGCTTTCTGAATTTAAATATGTGAAATGAGTAACAAGTATTCAGTTGACAAAAAAAAAATATGAGCAAGTTTCAAAGAGTCTACTCAAGGGACTAGCGTGCTTGTGAAATCACATGATATTTGCTGTGCCTGCTAAGGTCTAGATTGGTCTTCACGGTAAGCCTCTTGCAATTGTAGTTCCCTATGATTTTTGCATATACTATATGCCGTAACCTCTTGACAAATAGTTTAACTTTAAATTTCCTAGTTGTATTTTATGAAAATTGGGGAAAGACATAATAACAAATTCATAAGAATGTCAATTAATACAGATAGCTTAGATTATGACTGCAATGTTTGTAAATACTTATCCTGTGAATAAATAAGGTATTTTATTCCAGAAAAACCATATAGAATCATGTGTATATTAGTCTCCACGCTTTTATTATGGGATTATTTTATGTGTTACTTACAGCGACCAACATATATATGGAGAATTAATACCACAGTAGGTAAAATGATAAGTCGAATAATAGTAGTTAGAAAGAAACCAACTATCAAAATAATTTTCAAGTATGTAATACACAGACTTACAGACATGCAAGCAAAGACATTTGCACCTTTGAAAGCATTGTGAATTCATTCATATTCAGAGATGGACAGAATATGTAAACTCTTCAAAAGGTCACAGTAGACGAATTGTCAACAGTACAATAACACTTTCCTTTTATAGATATTACTAGGGGATTCTGCCCCTGTTCGCTCTGCTCGCGCATACCTCTTCGGGAGGCTTCGCCGCCTACTCGCTGAGCTCGCTTCATATCTATCTCTTCTAAAAATTCTATTTTCAAAAATCTCTTTTCCATCCCCGCCTATTTACCACAGAAGGGAAAAGCAGGGATTTTTCGTAGCCCAGGGAATTGTATTCCTTAATCATGAGCTCGCTTCGCGAGCTATTTCATGCAAAAATTAAAGTTTAAATCAATAAACAGTTTTTCATCGTATTACCCTATACTTTCTCTATAAATGTACCAAATTTCATATTTTTGTTTGCTAGAGTTTTTACGGTACGAGACAGAGAAATCGCTAGACATGCCAATAAATGAAAGAAATGTTCACTTTAGAATTACATAAAAAGTAAAATATCTCAAAAACTACATCGAAATTAAAAAAATGGGCTCCGTCCTGCAAAAAAATTCATCCATGTAGGTTCCTGCCTGCAAAAATTCGTGGCCTTGCGATTGTTAGTCTATCCGGGACGCAAACTCGCAGCTCAAATATTTTGTCTTTGATTTTGACATTAAATATTTCTTAAACTACCATATATATCAGAAACGGTTTATTTCAACGTCTTCCAAAAAGCTTTTTCTATTAGTGTACCAAATTTCATATTTTTATATGCAACAGTTTTTGCGGTACGAAGAAAAGAATCTCCAGAAACGAGAAATTTATCAAACAGCGGCGGCAGCAACTTCTTTTTAATATAATGAGATATATTGTAATGAATGTGGAAAACCCAAATTATTATTTTATGCGAAATAGTGCATGGAATTTCTGATTATTATACAGCAGATTTAGCAGTTTTTTGCATTTTGAGACGAAGGTGAATATGATTCGAAATACATAACAAGAGATTAAAACACTTAACGAGTTGAAGTTTTGGAAATATAAAGAAACACCGAGAAAGAAACCCACACCCTCCCTTTCGGTAAAAGTTTTTATTTTCAGAAATTCGGAATGAATACTAAACTGTGTTTTGTTTTGAGATTCTCCTTGAAGAGCGACGAGAATTTTCTTCTGAGAAATAGATTGGACTTAAATTATTTTCAATTCAGTTCTAACGTGACAAATGTAGAAGTACTGAGAAGTAAAAAATACCAGCATTTTATGGAATGAGTAGTAGAGTATATGACTATAAGAGTATATTTGTAACATTAAATATATTCATGATTACATGGCAAAAAAAATCTTATGTGGGCAGCACATGACTTTCCTTATATTATACAATGAATTTACTACTTTTACAGTAAAAAAATATATTATTTTTATAGTAGATATTTACATTCTTTCCAAGATATTGAATTTTCGTCAATGAGTCGTCATTGTCATTGATTTAGCGTCCTTTTTATCCATTTGGTGAGTTTTTCGTTAATTTAGCAACATTTATAAAGTTGCCAAGTTTACGACATCCCACCAAATTCGTCACCAAAATCTCACCAAGCGTTATGGACGAAGAAATAAGTTATTCTCTCAGCAGATAAGTTATTCTTACAGCAGATGGCGTTCAAATACAAAAGTATTACTCCAAGTATATTTTCTCATGAATTGAGCGAGCTATATTCACGGGAATGATGGCGCTAAATATATCGCATGGTATTACATATGAAAAGTGAAAATGTTTCTCAATAGGGAATATTTTTATTTTTATTTTATATGACTTTTTGATAATTCTTTTGAAAAGGGTACAATATCTCGAGAATGGTTCATGCTAGCGTTCTAACATTTGTGTTAGTCATTTTCTAATAAAAAATTGTATAAGAAATGTCTATTTGCGTAACTTTATCAGAGGTTTTGATTTTTTGATGATTTTTTCAAAATTTCACTCGAATAATTAGGGGTTTTTTAACATTCGATTGCGCATAAAAACAATAGGCTTTCAGTGTTTACGGATTGTAATTTGTGTACCAAATTTTGTTCGTCAGTTATCGTCTCCACAGACTCACTGACACACACACACACACACACACACATACACATTACTTCAGAAACGTTCGATTCGTGATCAGGGATGCTTGAAATGTGCTCTCCCGTCGAAAACTCGAATTTGAATTTTCGACCCCGTCACAATACTTTCCTTATACATTATTGTATAAGGAAAGTATACCCAAATATTACCTTAGAATTTATAATCACCATCAGTAATTAATTTTCATAAACTGTCCAAATTTAGCATTGTTTGTTTTAAGAATTGCACCAAAATCAGCGCACATTATGTGATTTTCGGTATGATATAGGTGATATCTGCAATGGTAGAAATAATATATGATAGATACCTCGATTAGCTCATAAAGCTTCATAAATTATATTGTCTGCATTAATATCAACCTGATCTTTAGGAACGCTCCTTTTAGGCTAGTTTTATGTGTGTTAACTCGCTGTCGAATCCTAGTGAAATCTGAATCTAATTTTTACATAAATTTCTGCGGGCTGTATTGTAGAATGGTTTTGTAGAGATTTACCAAATTGTGGTACTAGATAAGTCCTCTTGCGATTATTACTGATATCGACTGTTCCATTCTGACTATCACTTAATGAGTATGAAACCCGTGGCATAAAAATTTTAGTACTGACCAAGTATTCTTGCGGTTATTATTGGTATTAACTGCCTCATTCTAACTATCGTGTAGTGCTTATGAAACCTATGTAGGGATGTTGTTATCTGCAAGTGAAAACGTATTTTGGAGTAGTTTAACGATGACGTATATAACTCTGTACATAGAAATAAGTGAGTGCTGGAACGTATGTGAATATGGTTCCCAAACATACCACCCAATTTAAAATAAAAATTTGACAAGATTTTAAAACTAAAAACGGACTTGTTTAAAAAGTAATTCAGATGAAATGCTATCTATTGGAGTTTATTTTCTATAGAAATAATACATGTATAGACATGTATGTTAGCTATTATTCGTTAATAAGTTTTCACAATTTCAATGGTAGATATATAGCTATTATGTATTAACCACATTACCATAATTAGAATAATAATGTAGGTTCTTTATCTACACAAACTCTCTTCAAAGTAATTTTATGAGAAAGTATATGAAAACTAATGGATCCCGTAACTCCTTTATTCTAAACTTCTTATCATAGGGCAATGAAAATAACGCCGGTTATTTTGATTGTTGAGTTCGATTGTTGGATTTATTTTCAGCCCTTACCCTACTTTACAATTTTGTCTATGGTAAACTATGGTATTTCATGTATGGCAAATGATTATTTTGGAGTAATCACGCAATTTATTCATAATAAGTATTATATATTTTTATTTTCTCTGCTATGTTTAGAATATGTACACGAAAAACGCTGAAATGTGGAAAAACTCGAAATACAGTTTCGTCAAAATTACACGTCAGGATGTTCTTCAACATGTCAACAATTTAAGTTCCACGTCTCCTCGTACTAGGGCGTTTCCTCGTACTAAGACGTCTCCTCGTACCTCGTACTGTGTGCGTATGTGTGTGTGTGTCTGTGTTTCTGTATATCTTATACAAAAATATACTCTAACTCAAAACTTATCCATCTGATTTACATCAACTCTGGGAGCACTGTGAATATGAAGCATATTAATTCTAGTTCAAAAAACATCATTAACGTTTCATCAAATTTGAAATTTAGATGATAAATAAGCATCTGTGTACTATTAACAGAGTGTGAATCAATTTTAAATAGACTATTATTTTTTGAAATAATCTAACAGATATTGTATATAGAATTTTTTACAAATAATATCATAATCATTAGAGGCTTTATCAACATAAGTAATAGCAAAAGATCTATGTAAGTCATTAACAGAGTGTTTACTATTATCCATATTATATATAGATCTAGATAAATTAATACCACAGATGGCATTTTTAATAGATCTTAAAATAGTAAATTTCCACATATTAAATGCCTCTAAAGGCTGAGAGCATATTTAGAAGCCAATCCATAAATAAATTTATCAAGGTCCAGATTGATTGACTTTAAGACATGTTTAGAAATATTACATGCAGGTGACCTGAATTTAGTACCAAATGACATTATAATTCTTAAAGATTTATCTTTAACAATGGCTAAGTCTCCAGCAACTATAAGCCCCCATATATATATATATATATATATATATATATATATATATATATATATATATATATATATATATATATATATATATATATATATATATATATATATATATATATATATATATATATATATATATATATATATATATATATATATATATATGTATATATATATATATATATATATATATATGTTTATATATATATATATGTTCATATATATATATATATATATATATATATATATATATATATATATATATATATATATATGTATATATATATATATATATATATATATATATATGTTTATATATATATATATGTTCATATATATATATATATATATATATATATATATATATATATATATGTGTATATATATATATATATATATATATAATATGAAAACACCGTGAAATACAACATTACAAAATCATCTGAAATCACACTTAAAAGGCGCAAAGCTGCACTAAAAAGAGGATTAAAATATTTTCAAAAAGAAAAGAGGTATGGATGGAAACAATATACCAAAAGATGGCCGGGGGGAGTTGTGACCCCCTCACCCCGGTTAAGCATGCTTTGCGTCGCGACAACACTCCCGGAGAGCCGGTACATTGCAAAAAAGAATACGAATGTATCAAATTGTAAGATGTAAATAGACAACATACACAAACAAATATAAGATATAATTGTCGAGATCCAGCCCTATCAAAATTCATCAACAGTAAATGTTTGAAATATATTTAAAAAGTGTTTGGATAAAGTTTGAAACATGTTCACAAGTATAAATTATCAAAATTACTTAGCTTCTACTTAAAGAAGACTTTAAATATTGACACATAATAGAACAATAATAACAAAGTCTATTTCTAAAACCATATACCTGAATGACAATCAACAGCATATTACATGCAGATGTACATCAATATTGTTTCATACAAGACGATGCAAATCTTCCATAACGTATTATACAATAGACCCTATTCAAGAGGTCCCGTATCAGTTATCACACGCTTTACCTGTGACAATCCAGTATGTATATTGCCATCAGTTTTATTTAAATATAAACGGTAACTATCGGTTACAGTTATTTTATAAAATTTGTAGATAATGTTACTTAAAAAATACTTGGGAAAATCCTGTGAGATGGTGTTTTGTAGGAAACGATAATCGCATAAATATCGATCTTCCATTTTACTGTTTATTCTTTGACTACGTATTAATTGTCCCAGTATAATATTTCTAAAAACATTTTTGTGCATACATGAGTTCCAGTTTATGATATAATTGATTTTGAAGTGGAAGTCGTTGCGTTTATCGTACAAACAGAAACCAGTAGAACCACCTGGTTGCTTGTATATCGTTATATCTAGAAAATTTAGACTTTTGTTGACATTATATGGAGTTTCAGTAATGAAGTGGAAGTCGTTGCGTTTATCGTACAAACAGAAACCAGTAGAACCACCAGGTTCCCATGGGGGGTGGTTGTTCATCAATACTTGCTGATATATATCTGAATAAATATGAAGATGGAACACATATATTAAACGAAATTCTGTTCATTCGCTACGTTGATGACATTTTGGTAGCGTATCCATGTGAAGCATATCAGATGGATTTTACTTTCTATCCACAACATTTAAAACTTACTGAAACTCCATATAATGTCAACAAAAGTCTAAATTTTCTGGATATAGCGATATTCAAGCAACCAGGTGGTTCTACTGGTTTCTGTTTGTACGATAAACGCAACGACTTCCACTTCAAAATCAATTATATCATGAACTGGAACTCATGTATGCACAAAAATGTTTTTAGAAAGATTATACTGGGACAATTAATACGTAGTCAAAGAATAAACAGTAAAATGGAAGATCGATATTTATGCGATTATCGTTTCCTACAAAACACCATCTCACAGGGTTTTCCCAAGTATTTTTTAAGTGACATTATCTACAAATTTTATAAAATAACTGTAACCGATAGTTACCGTTTATATTTAAATAAAACTGATGGCAATATACATACTGGATTGTCACAGGTAAAGCGTGTGATAACTGATACGGGACCTCTTGAATAGGGTCTATTGTATAATACGTTATGGAAGATTTGCATCGTCTTGTATGAAACAATATTGGATGTACATCTGCATGTAATATGCTATTGATTGTCATTCAGGTATATGGTTTTAGAAATAGACTTTGTTATTATTGTTCTATTATGTGTCAATATTTAAAGTCTTTAAGTAGAAGCTAAGTAATTTTGATAATATATACATGTGAACATGTTTCAAACTTTATTTAAACACTTTTTAAATATATTTCAAACATTACTGTTGATGAATTTCGATATAGCTGGATCTCGACAATTATATCTTATATTTGTTTGTGTATGTTGTCTATTTACATCTTACAATTTGATACATTCGTATTCTTTTTTGCAATGTACCGGGAGTGTTTTCGCGACGCAAAGCATGCTTAACCGGGGTGAGGGGGTCACAACTCCCCCCGGCCATCTTTTGGTATATTGTTTCCATCCATACCTCTTTTCTTTTTGAAAATATATAAATATATATATATATATATATATATATATATATATATATATATATATATGAATTTTACAATTAGTTATCACCAGGAAATAGTAATCATTATTTGTTTTGGATGCAGCACAGTTGTTTTCAAAGTACCTTTCTTTCAGAGTCCCAGGTGAATGCTTAGTTGTTGGACGTTGACATAGGTTATCGGAAATACTTAGGCAGTCCTTTCGGCGAATATGTTTTACTGATAAATTAAAAATATTGTTGATTCTGGTGAACTTGATGCTAAATTAGATTTATATTTAGGGAATATAATAAAAATGTACGAAATAAAATACATTCGCACGATTTTTGGAGGGACACAGGGTGTAAAAATCAAAAATATAGAATATAAGTTCTTTTACACACAAATTGCTAATGTGGTTGATAAATAATTATTTTTCACAATAAATATGCCAGTTGAAAAATATGTCATTTGTGTGTGATACATTATTTAAACACATATTTATAAATCACTATAATTCTCTAACATGTTTTTTTTTTTCAGATCCCCCTCAGTGACCTAAATGACTGAATCTACAGCCTCGACTACCGTACAGAGATTAATAGAACCATCTTGGATGCAAAAAAAAAATGAGAGCGTTTCAAAAAGTATTTCCCATAATTCTCCAGAAGCCACCACGTTAGTACAAAATACTGAATTTTTGCAAACTTACAGTATTGACCATCGAACAAAATTAAAGTAGCCAGAATTTATTTATCAGTTCCAGTGGTTGAGACCCAAACCGTCCGACCTACCAGAAAGGTGTAAGGTAACTGCTTGGACGGCTGGGAAGTGCCACCCAAATTAGGCCGGAATCCAGAGGAGTAGGCATCCAAAGGGACCGTACCATCCTTCTCCTACCACTAACCTCTCGGAAGGACTTGTGGACCCACATGTTTAACGTGACCGTACTCCGCATGAACATGACGGCAGTTGTGGCAGCGTGCAAATCCAGTGCGCAAACCACCGGTATACCGCGACTGAAATGTGCCAACAGCACCCGGTGTTCCCTGGTAGTCACCCACCCAAGTACTAACCGCGCCCGATGCTGCCTGACTTCGGTGATCTAACAAGAACCGGTGTTTTCAGCACGGTACGGCCGTTGGCCCACTCAGCTCCAGGGGTATACTATTTAAGGGAGTAATTTTTTTTTATCAATGATTATATTTCAATAACTTTGAAAGACCCCATGCTAACTTAGAAGTCTGAATCTTTGCATACTTATTGCATCGACTACGGTACAGAAGCTAACGGAGTTTTTACCCTCTTTAAGGATGAAAAAACCAGAAATGAAAAAAAAAATCCGTAAACTCCAGAGGCACCTGTGTCAGCCTAAAATACTGAATTCTTCAGTAAAATTTGAAATCTAAATCTGATAGTAATGATCCGGATTTTCATTTTTTTTCAATGTGTAGACAAAATGTGGGATGGGAGTATAATCTCCCAAAATCTTCCTGAAGCTCCCAAACGAGACATGGAAAATTAAAATTTGACCACGGAGCTGAACATTAATGGGCCAAATTTCAATTAAAGAAACTATTTTTAACGCAAAGCACCATACAATATTAAACGAAATATAACTTATTAAAAATAGTGCAGCTTTATATTTTAAGAGTTTTAGTTTACCCCTATTTTACAGGTTTAAGTACTAATATATATTATAAATCTACATAATAGGTGCTGATGTTTTGAATGTAAATAATAATCCATTGATGGTACATTCAGTTCTTTCATACATCATCAGCATTGTTCGTAAACATTATCCATCTTTACCTAATCACAACTCATAGATTCTGAACAGATTTTTTCTATTCCGTATTTTTATCAGAACACGCCATTATTTCATATCACATTACCGTAATTTAAAGGGAATACTGTTGTCTTTTTATCTACACGTACTTATTTCAGAATTGCAGACTGAAGAACTATAACGATTCTGGGAATTATAAGCCTTTGTTTTAAATTCCTTATCAGCATGCAAAGAGCATACTTAAACTCGTTTGATTTTGCAGCCATGTTATATATGTGTTTCCTTCCATTCATATATAGCGATGAATGCTTCTTCTGTTTTAATTTTCTTATTTATTTGAATGAAATATTAAAAATTTCTTGGATTTTATTTATTTATACTCTCAAACAGTATCGATGGTCCAATTTCGCTATGTTTGAGGAACACCAGAAAAAAAATCTTTGAATTTGTTGGAAGCAAGAAATATGGGGAAGTCACAATTTCATGCCAGTTTATAAATTTTCCTTACAAATTCCAAAAATTATGTAAAAGATAATTTGTCGCAAGTTGAAAAATAAGATCAAAATTAAGTTTAAGAATAAAGGTTAAAGATCAAGGTTAAAGTTCCAAGTCAATACTACTGTTAATAATACGTTAGGAGATAATGCTCAAATCGAATAAAAAATTTCTAATGTACTGCTAAATGTAATTTTCCCATTGCAGCAAGGACAAAAGGAGAGTTTGATAAATGCCAAACATACCTCAATATCAGTAGTATCTAACAGAAAAAATCAAGTTTACCTCAATTTTAATTACCAATGAGTTCAAAATTGTCAAGCATAGCAATTTTTCCTTTTGACATGCAGACACAGTTGCGGAACACTGAGAAATGCCAAATCCTGCATCAAAGCTGATTGTTGTAAAATGATTCCAATTTATAGGAAACTCCTCCCACCAATTGATTTGTTACTTTTTATAACACTACAGTATAAAATTGTATAAGGTTTATTGGATTATTCCAGTCATCCGTTTGAAACATTATACTGTTAATTAAACTTCAGTTTTAACCAAAATATATGAAGACTGAAATTTTTAAAAAATTAAAATATTATGTAGTGTTAAAAGTAAAATACATACGAATGAAACTGTTTAGGCAAGGAAAAACACGGTCTACAAACGGGTGGATGTGAATTAGGAGGAAAATATTTGGAAACGTCAAATTTTCTCACAGTCAGAGCAGCACGGATGAGAAAGCAAATGTAAGTGGATCGAGAACATTTCTGTTTTTATGATGCTTATGATGAAATCCATCTTATATATGTAATAATTATGTATATTTTGAGAGTTATAGTTAGCATAACGAAGACATAAAATCCTTAAAAATGAAATGTATCAAAATCAATCAGGTTTTTATTTACATTTACTGTACCGTAATTATTATAAACATTGTCGTCATTTCGTTATAGGAAGAAGAGCTTTGGGGTTTCGTAATTCGTAGAAAATATTTATTGAGATAACCGTAGAAATATTATTAGCTACAGTGATATAATTTGGATAAAACTTTTAGTACTTTCCTGAAGAAAACAGGCATGGGTCAATTAATTGACTAGTGCCTGTTGTTGTGCAGATTGAAAGTTATATTCTCACAAGCAGCAGTTTTCTTTACTGTCACATAATTTGGAGTTGAGGATTGAAGTAGCAGAAGAGGCCTATGTTGTATTGCCATATTCAGTTACTTTAGAAATGAGGAGGATAATCATACGCTATTCATACGATTCTTATCTGGTTTTCTTGCACATTTGATGCGGAAAATAAACATCAAAACATCGCTGTTTATGAACAAGAGTACAGATTTCGCAGGGATTTAATCATAAGACATGTGCCATTCATGCCAACTTTTCTACTTTTCTATAGGTAATGATATATATTTGAATGTTTAGCTAATTAGTCTAGGAAATAACTTACGTCTTTTTAAAGGATAGTATATATATTGTAATGTTTTGGTGTATTTTGAAAGAGGTAACTGAAATTTATATATCAAATGTTTGTTATATATATTTTATTTTAAATCATCGGTAAGATTCATATTTCGATTTTCAATTTTTATTCGTAATTATATTTTCATCATATTTTAAATATAATTCACAAAGTATTATAATAAGTAACAGTCTGCTACCCTTTCTCGTAATTTTTCGACCAAGGCATTATTTATTGCTCTGTCGCAGTAACTCGGAACTTGAACATCTTATCTAATCGTCCTATGACCAAATCGCAGATTGAGGAAATACATTTAGGTGCATAGGATCCATAAATCTTTTACTCCGGAGTTCTTATCAGCTAACATTAACGAATGGAATTTGTTTGACCGTTGCGCTCATCTTAAACACATGTTCTGTCTTCTGCAGCATGAGCAGTATGGTCTTGTGATGGTAATCGCGGTATCTTGAAAAAGCATTTCTGAAAAAAGGTATTAAAGAATTTCTTTTAGGCCAATAATATGGACTTATTATCATTATCATTCTTATACATTTTATTAATTTCTATACACATCATAGGAAATAGGTCCTTCACCCATCACAACGCCGAGTATAATGCTTCAAAAGTATATGTCTATATATTATCTTTAGAGACGTTTTCGTTTCAATGTAATACACAGGGCATGTATAAAGAAAATATTGCGATAGCATAAAAATATGACTTGGATTTTTAATGGATTCATATTCTTTGAGGAATTCTGTATAATGCAGAGTGTCATAAGGCAAAATTGTCCTTATCAAAATTATTACTATAGAACTTACCTATGATGCCGACACTAAGGGTGGAGCATGTAAACTCCAGGTTTTTAAGCTGGAGAGACGAACACACAAAATATAAATAAATACACTTGACTTAATGGATCAATTTATTTTAATATTTTAAGTTATAGATATCCATTGTATCTTGATTAATGATACTATTATTGAATCTATTATTATAATACATATAACACTGACAATATTTCATTAATACATATTTACACACATAATAAAATTGACATATATTTTTTAAAACAGTTTCTTTTAAGCAATCGACACTCAAAATAGTTCTTTTAGTTCAATATCTAAGAACTTGTAATATAATCTACTCTTACGAACTGATTGTTCATTATTTGAATAATCGATAAAAGTGTGCCTTCCGTGCTAAATTAGTGACAAATTGAAAGTTGATTTACCTCTACTCTTTTGTGTTAAGTACTTATTCGTGCAATCTCAATGATGTACGAAACTGTTGCACATCTCATAACTGCAGCAAGCTTCCATTTTATCACTCACATTCGATATACTTTTATCACAAAACCAAGAAACATGATGTTAGCTCGTTCGAAAATTTGAAATAGACTGAACTTTTGGAATACGGCTTTGGGGCGCTTTTTTCTTTCCCCCATTGGTTTCCTACCACATCTACCATTCGTTGTTGATGCAGAAGGGGATGACCACTGTTTATGTATGCATGTGTTGTCATTGGTTCCCTCTGCATCATTTAAATAGGTCATTATTTTGGTTGGCATCCGTAATTGAAATTACAAAATGTCGTGCACGCCGTACGACACAGAGTTCACTTTGATGATAAGGGCTTGCAATTTCGTCCCAATAGCTCTAAGGTAGAGCGTCGGCTAGCCTGTTCAGATATTCAGAATTCGATTCCTGATTGGAGAAGTAAGGTTCTTTACAACGCCGCAATAGCAAATGAACTCTGTAGGTTAGAGCAAGGAAGTCGGTAGTCTGAAAGTGGCCCTATTATGACAAGTACGGATTCAGTCAACTCTGAAAGATTTGGCGTCGATTTCAAATTGAGAGGATAACGACCACGCAGGATTCTAACCTGCGTGAAATTAGTAATAGCAATGAAAATAGCAGGAGGTGGTCAAACAAATTAGCAGTTCCCACCATTCGGACATTATAGGGCGGAGAAAGCAGAGTTCACTTCGACAATAAGAGCTTGAAATTTCGTCCTAGTAGCTCAATGGTAGAGCGTCGCCTGGCCAGTTCGGAGATCCAGAGTTCGATTCCCGGTTAAGGCAGCAAGGCTCTTTAGGATAGGAATTAGAAATACGAAATGTATTTTCTATCCAATCTAGGGAGCTCCACCTCCCGCTCGCTCCCCTTCACCAACCTCCCATAATTCGCTTCGCGAGTTATTTCACGTCAAACTATAGTTTAAATAGATAAACGGTTTATTTCATTGTGCTACCCTATTCTTTCTGTATACATGTATCAAATTTCATATTTTTGTATGCTATAGTTTTTGCAGTACGAGACAGAGAATATCGATGGACGTGCCGATACGAAAGCACATATTTCACTTCAGAAGTGCATAAAATGTAAAATATCTCGTAAACTGCATTGAAATTAAAGTCGAGCTCCGTCTTGCAGAATTTCAGCTATGTAGGTACCTGGCTGCAAAAATGTGTGGCTTTGCTATTGTTAGTCTATCCAGGACGCGAACTCGCAGCTCAAATATTTTTATTTGAATTTGACATTAAATATTTCTTAAACTAATATATTTATCAAAAAACGGTTTATTTCAGCGTATTCCCCAGATCTTTCTCTATAAGTGTACCAAATTTTACATTTTTGTATGCTATAATTTTTGTGGTACGAAGCAGAGAATCTGGAGAAACGAGAAATTTGTCGATAAATTCGGAGGCGGCGGAGGAGGAGGTTTAGTAGATTCTCCAATGAAGCCTGTCCTGATCTTCACACAGATGTCTGAAGCCAATGGGCAATCAGATCACGGAAAGCCAATGGAAACAGGGGAAGTTCACAGTATTTCCCAGTACAACAGATTTGAAAAAAGTTAATAATATTTGTTTAATACTTCGATTCTATAGTTGACGCGATACTGTGATATCAGCACTTCATTTTTTATTTCATCCTTGACTTCGACTTTTGACCCTGATTGTGAAGTCTAATTGAAAATGTTCGACTGCGCAAAAGTAGACTGTCTATTGAAAAATGTGAATGCTGTCATCCACAGTGTGTTCCTGTAGCCAACGGCTCTATCGTGCTTAAAACGCCGGTTCCCTTTAGATCACCGAAGTTAAGCAGCATCGGGCGCGGATAGTACTTGAGTGGGTGACCACCTGGGAACGCCGTGTGCTATTAGCTCATTTAAGTCGACGTGGTAGCCGAACGGTCAAGGCGAGCGTTTCCAGCGATCGATCGGCCGCCACGTTGTGGGTTCGAGTCCCACGTAAGACGTGGATGTTGTGTGTTGTGGGTGCAGTGTGTTCCAACACCTTCTGGTGCGCCTGGGCCAACGTCCTAGGACGGCAAAATGGTTCACGATTTCGGTCGTACATAGGGCAAACGAGGTAAGTCGACGTAGAGTCTAGTGCTAGAGTAGTCTAGTGCTAGTGTCTAGTGCCTGGCCATTGGAAAAACAAAACAGTGTGTTCATGAAGTGCTGCAAAAGATGTGAAATGATAAATAATTTAGTGAAAAGTAAATTGTGAAGGACTCGAGAGACCAAGATAATATTTGTATATATGTTTGAGAAAATTAGTAAGTCTGACTATATGTCAAAAAAAAATTCCCACTGTATCACATATTCGCCTTTAAGCAAAATAATATATAACAATAATGTTTTAATCTGATGATTTATAAAGTACATAATTTTAATGATAAATTTAATCTTGAGGGATGTTAACAGAAATTATATTTTAATAAATTTTGAGTTGACCAATAATCTCATTGTGATCATCTCATTGATCTTCATTGTGTTGAAAGTAAGTGCATGTCTAATAATCAATTTGATTTCCACATAGCTCTGGATGGCACACGAATAAATCGGCGGTTTATTGGAGGGCTTTGTACCATTTAAAATTCACAGTCACTCTTTAAACTTAATCTTATCATTTTATACAGAACATTTCTATTTTCAATATTTTAATTATTTAGTTTTGTCATTGTGCAACATCACGAACTTGGAAAGGGGCTTCCGAAGCTTACAACCATACCCTTAGTGCATTAACAAGCATCAATGAACCAGTTTTACTCTCTTAGTTTTACCCAAAGGAAGTTCACATATTTATAATATTTTATATTTAAAATATTCTTGATAAATCAGTTTTGAAAGAGAACAATAAAGTTAGAGAAAAATATCTGAATGCATTTGTTTATATATAAATTTCATATATACAAATTAAAACAGAATTATTTTGAAATATTCACATATTGAACATCACCTCATTACCTAAAAGAAACTCACACATTCAAAATATTTGATATTTAAAATATTCTTGATAAATCAATTTGGAAAAAGAACAATAACGTTAGAGAAAAATATCTGAATGCAGTTTTCTTATATATAAATTTCATATATACAAATTAAAACAGAAACATTTTGAAATATTCACATAATTTTTAACATAAACTAAAATTAACCAGCATTTTAAATTTATAAGTAAAGTATATTTTTAATGGAGAACAATATTTTTAAATAACATATCGAGCATTAAAATGGAAAACTCGTTAATTAAAACATTTTAAACTATCACCATGAATGATGAAATTCGTGAAAAATATCCCGTCATATTCTAAATGCATTTTAAAAGCATTCATATAATTGGTATTTTTTTTTTTTTTTGTAAATTATCAACACTGCACTTATTAAAATACTCAAGAGATATTTTCACGTACGCAAAAAAGTGGAGTGCAATTTTTCTACTTATGGAAATAGAATTTGAAAGGATTGAATTTTTGGTAATTTATGAAATAAGGATATTCATCCAGCATTGCTTTCATAATCTTTCCCAGTTACCATTTTATATAAAATGGAACTTTCAGAATATATTAATACGAAAAGAAGTAAAAGAATTGATGGATAATTTAGGAAATAAATGGTTTATGTTTCGTTTTTTAAAATGAGTTTATTTATTTAATGTCCTCAGTGTTATTGATATTATATATTAAAGTTTCAATGGCTACGATCATTATTTAAGACAAAACTCATTTTTCACCTACCTTAAAACACAGTGTATATTTAAATGGTTATGTTATAATTTCGAAAATTACGCTTACATGTTTTTAAAATTTTCAGAGATTTGTACATTTATGAACACTAATTGATTATGTAATTACAAAAAAAAAGTCGCATTTAGTGGTTTTGAATGCGGGAAACAGAAGTAATGAATTCGTGACAACCTAGATGCCACAGATACAATGTGCAACATGAGGTCAGGGCAATCAAATGGTATTACCTTTGACAATTGGATATACTCAATTTCGTCAAACCACTATAATAATATATGTAACTCAAAATTAGAACATTGCAATAACTGAGCAGTGCCCTGTAGAAATCCGGAGACACAGGGGAGGATCCTAGTAACATAGTTTTCTCCCAAAGATGTCCACGCACGCTTCAAAATACATCCAACAAATATCGCGCAATTAACCCAGCAAAAATGCAATAGTGCTGTGGGAGCTAAATTTAAAGTTTTACTTTTAATATTAAATTCATTAAGATGGACATGACCGTTAATTCATACATAGTGGATTTATTATTTAATCGTACATTGCTAGTTGTGCCGCTATAAACCATCCAATTATTTACTTTTTGTGTGAGTCCTGTAAAGGAATTATTAATTAATAAAATGCTGCATCGATCACACCATTTTAACTTCAACAAAAACATTTATTAAAAAACATAAATATTTAAATAATTCAATTACAATATTTAATTATATTATTTCAGCGGAGGGGACATATGTGACCAGTACGGAAAATCCTAAATAGTGGTTATGACCAGATATTACTTTCAATAGGCACATACCTTCAAATCTGTCTTGGACGTTGTTCGCAGCACGTATTTGATGTCGTCTTTATTACGCGCATCAACTCGTAGTGTAATGCATCCACTCGTAACTTCGTCGATCATATTGTACTGCTGTGTCCAACACTCGCACTTATTTCATTCTCTTAGTATAAAGTCATCTCTGTAGTATCTGCACAAGTCATAATGTCGAAGTTATCTTAAGTCGTATTAAATCATCACTGCTCTGGTTGTCGATCAGTTATCTGTTAAAGTTTACTCTCTCAAGTCATATTGTACAAGTTATCTGTTCCAAGTCATGTTAGTATCTCTCTCTCAAGTCATATTGGTATCTCTCTCTGATTCTCGGGTCACAGGTTGTGCCTATCCTCGGGGGTAACACACCCTTTTCTCCCATTTGCCGCATTGAGTTTGACGTAACAATCTTCTTTTTCCATTGGTTACTCCTTTAACCAATGGAACCATTCCACATCTCGTAAGGCCCAGCTCGACACCCTCTGTCATGGCACCCCTAAATGTGTGGCTTTCTGACTTTTAGGTTCACGGGTTGTAAAACTTGGAGCCAGCCAGACTACAAGTATTGTTCACCGTTTTGACCACAATAAATATTCTCATAAAACTGTCGCATCAAATGTGAGATCTATTTCTGGTCTCACAAGTTCAAAGCAGTAAAATGCTGAATAAAATTTTAAGGCTAGAAGTATGCTCTCTTGATTTCGGCTTCTAAGTCTCTATGAGCTGCATATGCTTTGAAAGTTCTTTTAAGCATCCCCATTCTCTACGCTGTTGAGAAGGCAATATTAGTTACTTCACTTCATGTTCAGTTCTGTTGATTAGGAGAGTCATGAAAGAAGTTGTTTTTCCTCGAAGCTCACCCATATATAATTAATAATAGTTATTCACAACACACAAAATAATTAAGCTGGTTATTTCCTCACCCGTTAGTCACAGAGATATACTTCCAATTGCAAATATGCTTTAAATTTTAAAATCTATTATTTTAGAAACAGTTTAATCAATAAATGCATTTCTGAAAGAAATACGAAATATATATGTTTACACGGTCCCCAGGTCCTACCAATTATATTTAGGAAAATCATCCTCATGCAATTTCATGCAAAATAAAGAAAAAAAATATTCCTTTTACGACCAAAAATCACCGAGCTATGAAGCATTAAGCTTAATGACTTTATGATATAAATCACTATAATTGTCTAACATGTTTTTTTCCAGATTCCCCTCAGTGACCTAAATGACAGAATCTACAGCCTCGGCTACCGCACTGAATTTAATAGAGCCATCGTGGATGCAAAAAAAAAAAAAAATGAGAGTGTTTCAAAAAGTAATTCACCAGCAGCCACTACGTTTGTACAAAATACTGAATTTTTGCACACTTCTAGTATTGTCCATCGAACAAAAATTGAAGTAGCCAGAATTAATTTATCACCTCCAGGGGTATACTATTTTAAGGAACTAACTATTTTTTTATTAATATATTTCAATAGCTTTGAAAGACCCCCAGCTAACTTAGAAGGCTGAATATTTGCATACTTATTGCATCGACAACGGTACAGAAGCTAACGGAGTTTTTACCCTCTTTAAGGAAGAAAAAATGAGAAATTAAAAAATATATATATTCCCGTACACTCCAGAAGCACCTCCGTTAGCTTAAAATACTGAATTCATCAGTAAAATTTGAAATCTAAATTTTATAGTACCGATCATTAGACCTAACCTAGGGGATCCGGATTTTCGATTTTTTTTCAATGAGTATACAAAATGTGGGGTGGGAGTATAATCTCCCAAAATATTTCTGAAGTTCCCAAACGGGACATGAAAAGCTAAAATTTGACCACGGAGCAGAACCTTAATGGGCCAAATTCCATTTAAGAAAACTAGTTTTACAGCAAAGCTCCACACAATAGTAAACGAAATATAACTTATTAAAAGTATTGCAGCTTTAAATTTTAAGAGTTTTACTTTACTCCTCTTTGACAGGCTTATGTGCTAGTATATATTATAAATCTACATAATAGGTGTTGATGTTTTGCATGTAAATAATAATCCATTGAAGGTATTTTCAGTTCTTTCATACATCACCAGCATCGTTCATAAACATTATCCATCTTTACCTAATCAGAACTCACAGATTCTGAACAGAATTTTTCTGTTTCGTATTTTTATCAGAACAAGCCATTATTTCATATCACATTACCGTAATTTAGAGGGAATACTGTTGTCTTCTTATCTACACGTACTTATTTCAGAATTGCAGACTGAAGAACTATAACGATTCTGGGAATTGTAAGCCTTCGTTTCAAATTCCTTATCAGCACACAAAGAGAGTATTTAGACCTGTTTGATTTTGCAACCATGTTATATATCTGTTTCCTTCCATTAATATATAGTGATAAATGCTTCGTCTGTTTTAATCTATATAAATATAATTGAAAATCTGTCTGTTTGTATGTCTGTCTGTTTGTCCCATCATCACGGGTAAACGGCTAAATCGAATTTGATGAAATTTTGTAGGAAGCCTGGAAATAGACCCACTTAAAATTTAGTCCATATTTGGAGTTTGTTGTTTTGCATGTAAATGATAATCCATTGAATATATTTTCAGTTCATTCATACATAATCAGCATTAGTCATAAACATTATTCATCTTTACTTAATCATTAGATTCTGAGCACATTTTTTCTATTTCGTATTTTCAACAGAACAAGCCATTTTTTCAAATCCTATTATCGTAATTTAGAGGGAATACTTTTGTCTTCTTATCTGCACGTACTTATTATAGAATTGCAGACTGAAGAACTATAACGATTCTGAGAATTGTAAGCCTTTGTTTCAAATTCCTTATCAGCACTCAAAGAAAGTATTTACACACGTTTGATTTTGCAACCATGTTATATATTTGTTTTCTTCCATTAATATATAGCGATGAATGCTTCTTCTGTTTCAATTATCTTATTTATTTGAATGAAATATCAACAATTTTTTCGATTTTATTTATTTATACTCTCAAATAGCAGTAGGTATAGGTGGTTCAATTTCGCTATGTTTCAGGAACACCAGAAAAACATTTTTGAATGTGTTGGAAGCAAGAAATATGGGGAAGCCACAATTTCATGCCAGACGATAAAATGTAGAGTATCACACAGTTTATCAATTTTCCTTACAAATTCCAAAAATTATCTGAAAGATAATTTGTCGCAAGTTAAAAAATAAGTTCAAAATTAAGTTTCAGGACAAAGGTTAAAGATCAAGGTTAATGTTCAAAGTCATTACTATTGTTAATAAATAATACGTTACGAGATAAGGCTCAAATGGATCAAACAATTCCTAATGTATTGCTTAATGTAATTATCGCGCTCTTCGGTGCCAATAATTATTGCAACAAGGACAACGTGAGCGTTTGATAAGTACCAAACATACGTGAAAATCAGTAGTATCTAACAGAAAATCAATTTTACCACAATTTTAATTATCAATGAGTTCAAAATTATCAAGCATGTCGAAGTACACTCCAAATTACGTCCAACAAATATCGCGCAATTAACCCAGCAAAATTGCAATATTGCAAAGCAGTAAAATGTTGAATAACATTTTAAGGCTAGAAGTGTGCTCTCCTGATTTCGGCTTCTAAGTCTCTATGAGCTACATATGGTCTGAAAGTACTTTTAGGCATCCCCATTGTCTCCGCTGTTGAGGGGCCAATATTAGTCACTTCACTTCATGTTCTGTTCCGCTGATTCGGTGGGTCATGAAGGAAGGTGTTTGTCCGCGAAGTTCACCCATATATAATTAATAATATTTATTCACAACACACAATATAATTAAGTTAATATAATGTATTAAATGTATATATACACAGGGTGCCCAGTGCTATCGGTGCCCAATGGCTATTTCCTCACCCGTTAGTCACAGATATATACTTCCAATTGCAAAAATACTTTAAATTTTAAAATATATTATCTCAGAAACAGTGTAAATCAATAAATATATTTCTGAAAGATATACGAAATATAAATTTTTATACAATCCCCAGGTCCTACCAATTATATTTAGGAAAATCATCCTCATGCAATTTCATGCAAATTAAAGAAAATGTCTAGTCGCACTGCCCTATGTTCGGCCAATTGTAGCCGAATAGGCGTGTCAGACCTCAGTCAAAAAAGACGACAACCGAAAGGTTCTAGAGATGATATACACGACATCAACGTTAGATTCAATAGCAATGTTCATAGTGAGAAAGTCCATAGAATATTCCACAGAAATGTGCTTATATACACTTCGATGATTTTAATGATCGAGTTTGCAACGAAATGTCCTAATATAACTTCAACGCCCGATTCCTTATAGATGTGAATGAAATGTCCTGCTATACAGAACTTCAACGGAAAATGCCAGATCGACTTCAGTACGAGTAGGAGTACCACACCTTGAGTTGGTACCAGTTCGATATACTGTAATGTAAGAGTAATGATCAATGGCCAAAGACGAAATCGGAGGTATGTACTTACCAAATATTTTTGGTGGTCTTAGGCCATTTGATAATAGAATTACCTGGTCTCACATGTCCAATAATTAAACAAATGCTGTGAATAAATAATGTTATTTTTATAGTTAAAAAATGGTGCAATTAATTGAGTTTCGTTATGTTAATAAATATTCCGTTCCAGGACTCGCACTAAAGAAGAATATGGTGGGTTTTATTAGCGACACAACGCAAGGTGTTTCACGACTTTATGATATTACTTGTTAAATATGAATAATTTAATAAATCCAAAAGCCAACATAGAGTTCCCTTTTTTTGTGCACCACATCTTCCAAATTGTTTAGGCTAGTATTCTAAAAATTGGTTTTAATTTTCTTCTATTTAAAGGTACTAATAAACATTACTTGATAGAGAACATAATTATTTATTTATAATTCGTTCAATTTTAGATCAAGAACGTGCAATATCTCTAGAACGGAATTTTGCTGTTCTGAAAATGCTATCTTTCGCTTATGGATAAAACAACGAAATTTGCACGTAGAATAACTAGTTATGTAGACATTTATAAATTATTTTTTTTAATTATTACACATTTTTGATTTTGATTTTCGAAATATCTGAAAATTCTGCATCTTACACCTGTTAGACCGTCTTCAAAATCGATAGCCCACTTACAATGACGGATTGATATAATCGCACCAAATGCCGTTCTATCACAGCCCTGATAAAATGTGCAATCGTTACAGAACTCACAGGCACTCAATTCACACACTCATGATAGAAATCCCATACTAAATAGAACATACACACTCGTGATAGACCGGACACATAAACAGCTACCACAAGCCTACGGGTTGGTCGTGTGGTCTGGGTTTTCCACACTCGTGATAGAACTCACACAATCGATAGAATTCACACACTCGTTTCGTAATCACAAGCACTCCTATCTCTCTCTATCTATTTCTGTATTATATAAAGTAGATGACGTATGTATTATAAAAGGTAGTATTACAAAGCCCCTGCAGCCTTACTTGAGACCACGAAATTCACGTGAAATGATATCATCATTAAATTTCTTGACCATGACTGTCCGTCCCATGATAGAAACTGTTGTCTTCGTGTCTGAGACTGGTGCCATGCTGTGGCTTTTGCAACTTGCAGCAGTATTTTAATATTTTGTTGTTTTAACGTGGTCCAGGACACAAAAAATATTGTTAGTGTGATGCACAAAGGAAAAGTACATGAATAATAATGCTTGCCATTTAATATATTGCTAAATTGTTAAATTGTACTTAATATACATGGCCATAAAATCGTACATAGTGGAACTCATTATTATTAAACATTGCCTTGTTTGCCACTATTAAAGCCCACCAATTATTTTCTTTAGAGTGAGTTCTGTAAAGGAATATTATTTAATATAATACTAAATTGATTGACCCATTCCAACTTTACCAATAAATCATTTATTAACAACATAAGATATTTATTACTCAATTACAACAATTTGCATATTTATTTGCAAAGGATCGAACAAAATGTGAGAGATTTGCCGTGTGAGACCAGATCACTATTTGTTATCGAAATAATCTAAGACCTGCTACCCTATTTAAAAAGCACATACCTGACTACAACAACATAGTAGACTTCCTTGTAGATGCACTGATTTTTGCACATTTTGTTGAAGTCTCCTTGGACTCTGACTGTCGTCGAATTTCATGTTAGGACACCTTTCGCGGATTATCTCCGGACTACTCTGTGGCACACACTCTTACGAGATCCTCATAGTATTCTCCTGGCATTCTCATTCTCATAGTATCGTTGTTCTATGTAGTCGTTCTTATATCATTCTGTTCGTTCTACATATCTAGTCGTTCTCTAAATTCTTCATGTAAGTCTGTACATTGTCTGTATCTGTTCTCTGTAAGTATCGTCGTTCTGTAAATTCGTTCTTATATTATTCTGTTCGTTCTGCATAACTAGTCGTCCTCTGTCTGTTCTCTAAATTCGTTCTGTCTTAGGTTGTGGTTCTTTTCCCTCAAGTCTGACACTCCTCTTTTACTCCTGTTAGCCGTCTTCATGGAGAAGTCACAATCATCTTCTCCATTGGTCAGTCTTTTTACCCAATGTCGTTACTTCACATTTTCTTAAGAGTCCTTCGACCCCCTCTGTCTTGAAATCCCTTAATTTATGGTTTTATCTGATCTTAGGATCAGCATGCTATAGACTTTGGCGTTATTGAGACTAAAGGTATTGTCTGACGTTTCAGACACAATAAATAATGTACATAAAACTGTCTCATAATAACTGGTGTGAGATCGATTTCTGGTCTCACAGTCAGCATGATAACCAATGCGTAGGGAATTTAGGAATTTTATTGGAGTTTTATGTTACAAGATTTTTCACTCAAAACCATTTTGCCTTATTTGGACCAGAGCTACTGCCAATATTTCTTTCTATAGCTGAATTGGACCTTGAGTTATATTTTCTTTCAGATTCGAGTTTAAAATGAAACTTCAGATCTGCAAAGTCTCCGTATCCTTCTATTAATCGTCTATAAGGGGCAACATCTAGCTTGCCGTAGCACTCAGGAGAAATTCAGCCCCGGCAAGACTGCATTTGTCTTTACTTTCCCTGCAATACATGGAAACGTATAGGCAAAATTTTGGAATCGGGCCGAAAATCGCAACTCGCGTTTTCGACTGACCTACACGTCTTGGGACCTCTACAACACTGAAAACCAATTTTGAGCTGCCGTTTGTGTGTCTGTATGTGTGTCTGTGTGTGTATCTGTCTGTGCAATGTATGAATCCACTCTATCTGAAGGACTAATTGACCGAATTTTGCGAAATTTATTAAATGAGTACCTTGAGAGTGACCTTGGTGCTGGTCAGATTTTTGTGCTATTCAGGATGAAAGAACCTGCAAGTTTTTGCGAAATGGCCAGCAAAAATTGTCTATTTCCACTTTAGATGAAGAACTAATAGACTAAATTTTACAAAATTTGGTATATAAGTTACTTGTAAATTACCCTGTTTTGAATAGATTTTGGTACGATTCGGAAATAAATGACATATTAATTTTTGAGAAATGGCCTGCAAAATTCGACAACATTTAAAATAAAAGGCTAAGCACGATGAAATACATCAATTGAATGCTTGTTTTATACGTAATTTATGACGATAAAAAGAATAAGATAAATTCCGTTATACTAGGACTAACCGTTCTTGGGATATTTTAGTTTTTTCGCATTTTCTCTACGTCACCTTTGAACATAAATCTATTTTCCAAATGTGAATGAAAATTGAATTAAAAGTGCAAATTCGGTGTAATTTAAAATAATTATGAGTGTTATTTTGTGCAATTAAACTCATTTTAATGAATTATTAAAAAATTGAAGAGAATGTGAATATGAGTCTGCAATGAAATTCATGTGCTGCGCACATCAGATTTTTTTACTTTCCCAGGAATACATGGTAATATATAGGGAAAGTATTGGAATCATGCTGAAAATCGCATCTCGAATTTTTGACGGATCTAACTATTTTGGGACTTTTAGAACACGAAAAAATATATTTTTAGGCTGGCGTCTCTGTGTGCGTATCTGTGTACTTGTGTGTGTGTCTGTATGTGCAGCATTTGTAACCACTATAATTGCAAAACCAATTGACCGAATTTCATAAAAATTTGTGCAATTAAACTCAATTTAATGAATTATTGAAGAAATAAAGATAATGTGAATATGAATCTGAAGTGAAAGCAGTGTGCTGTCTACATGATATTTTTTATTCTGGTTCTGCGCTTATGATGCCATGGGAATAACAGACTCATGCATTTTGTTCTCCAGGCTCTCTGAGAAGAACAAAAATCTGGTTGGACATCATTGAAGAAGGTGTGCAAAGCACAATTAAAACTCTCTGAGCAGGTAATTTAAGTCTGGATATTGCCACTTCAAAATTACATAACAATTGTTAATTGTAATAATAGGAAAAATTTCTGTGATTTTGCAACAATTCTCCAGATCCAAGGCATCATGAATGCCGACATGCTATACTTACCGAAGTCAAGTTGATGACTTTTTGATTGGTTACTTTGATTATGACCCTACCTTAGATTACCACTTAATCTACCGGCTGTGGTTTTATTTCCTACATAGGAAATATCGGTTAACTTGAGTTCAGATTCTCGCCTAATACCAGCTCGGTTTTGCTTATCGTGTAAAATATTGCAGCATTAATCCCGAATAATGGTTTGTATACCCTGTAATATCACTATAGTCACTGTAATCGCTGCTATCATTCCTCAAAGAACAATTATAACACTCTGGCAAATGATCTAGAAAAATGTCTCTGCTTTCAATATCAGGATTTATTCAATCTGGGTTTGACATCAGAAAAACTAAAAATTATTTACATCTACAACGACACGATTCCAACACTCACGTCGTCTTGAATCCACTAATGAAACTGCACATCTACGCTTTGAAAGTTACTGCAAAAAACAGCACTTGGAAAAAGCTATTAATCAGCTCAGGGTGGATAAACTTTGGCACATAAAAACCTATTTTTAGGCTTGCAGTAAATAAGCGTTATCATCAAAAAGTCTATTTGAAGGCTTGCGGTAGATAAAGTGTTAAATGACCTTGGTAGCACTTTTGAATTGAAAATATGTCCATAAAGCGTATAGTATTTACAAAATCGAAATTCGTCGTATATGAAACCCCATTGATGTACATCATGTAACCTCTGGTGGTATGCACGTACTTTAATTAAAATGTATCATAACTGCCCTCGCGTAGTGCAAGTTAGATATCGTTAGATAGTTTCGAAATTATATATCGTTAATAGTTTTGAAATCGCATAGTAAATAGGGAATCGAAAGTTGGTATATATGAGACCCAAGTGATTCACTGTATGTACCCTGTGATGCTATTCATGTGTGCCTGAATCAAGAGCAAAATTCATTGGAACACGAATATACCTCATATAGGCGAACAGTTTCAAATGAGATTTTTGGCAATTTGCTAATGAAAGGACAGTACTATTTGTGAGACCAGAAAGTGTTCTTACATTTGCTGAGACAATTTTATGTGAGTATTTATGGTGACCAGAACGGCAAACAAAGCTGTAGTCTGGCTGGCATCAAGGTTTTTTGCGACTTGAACCGAAAGGTCAGAATACTATAAATTTAGGGGTGCCATACCAAAGGGGCTGAGCTAGGAGGTAATAAATGTGCAATGGTGCGTGCCATTGGGTAAGGAGTAGCCAGTAAGCGCCTAAAAGAAGTAAAGGCGGAGTTACCCCTCCCCCACCACAACCACCGAGGAAAACCACAGCCTGTGACAAGAGAACGAGATCAGACATTGAGGAAGAAAGTAATGGATTTTCAGACATTGGAGAAGACAGTTGGATTTTGACTTAAGAGACAACAGCAGACCAGAAATAAGACAATCATGACTTTGTGACTTAAAAATGCTATATACTAAAATGACTTAAGGAAGATGCTGGTGAACAGTTGTTCAGAGTTGACTGGTGCAGATATGTTACATGACTTGTGGGTAGAACCGCCTAATAGCATGAAATAAGTGGAGTGTGTCAGTTAGCAGTATTCAATGAAGTTACGAGTGGGCATTACACTTCGAGTTGATGCGGTAACTACAGACGAGATTGACCAAGTGCTGCAAACAAGGCCCAGATTGAAGGTATGTGTTCATCAATCATCCACAGGTTAATAAATACGTTAGGTATATGGTTCAGGGTGTCACGTGCTCTCCTCTCACATTCTATCTTAATAAATAATTGATAGGAAGAGTAGTTAATGTATTGGAATTGAATAGGTATTTTGTGTCTTTAATAAATGTTATTGTTAAGTTTAAATAGGTCTAATCTTTTTAATAATCAATAATATTCCTTTACAGGACTCACACGAAAGGTAAAATAATTGGAGGGTTAATAGCGGCACAACAAAGCAATGTACATTAAATATAATACCACTATATGAAGATAACGACCATGTCAATTGATGAATTTAACAAGTAAAATAATAATCCTTAAATGAATTTTATAATTAAAACTTTAGGCTTTTATCTATTTTATTTCGGTTGCCACACTATTTTAAAAATGTATATTAAATATAATTATCACTAGGGCAATGCATATGTTCCTTGGCTCGTAATTAAATGAAAATTGTAGGGAGAATTTTGGAATTAAAGTAAATAAATAAACATACCTATAGAGATAGAAGGGAGAAAGATAAATATCGATATGTAGAAGAGGAGACAGACCGAACAAATAAGGGCTGGAAAGAAAGGAACATGGAAGAAAGAGACTGGGATAGAGGAGCACATGAGATGAGAGAGGATATAGGAGAGGAAAAAATAAGATAAAAAGGAGAGACTTATATTTGATCCTCTTTTCTGATGCCAAACCTTATATCTAGAAAACAATTAAACTTTGCATCTGTAAATAAGTAGAACCATCTTATTTAAATATAGATTATACATTTAACTTTACCATGCATATACTATTCATGACACACAAAAAATCTAATACAGAATCCCATGAGAACAGCATGCAACTCTTATAGAAAACAGCTTCCACAGACTTTAAACAGCAAAAATTGCAGGAATCCCTAATGTTGGTTATTTATAATTGCTTGACACACAGTTGTTTGCAACGGCGTTACACTTAATACACTTAATAAAAAAGCTTATCCTCATATTGCTTTTAATCCATCATGTTTTCCAGCTTTCTCTCGACACACCATTACGTTCTAAACGAGACGCGAAATGAAACTGCTCCCGTTGTGTTTTAAAATATACTTTACATGGCATTCTTATATTATCCATTTTCTGTTTATATATGCAGATTAATATATTCTCTCAGCAATTTTGTTTTTTCAATTATATTTAAGAAGAAAAATTGCAGTCATTTTGTGTATGGCACTAGGGATATATTTTAAGAAAATACTGAAAATATATGTTAAATGTATTTTTTTTTAATTTATGCGTGTTTCATATATTTTCTTAATTTGTATAATAAAAGTATTTTTTAAGCTTTTTTAAAATCAATATATGAACAAGATATGATGAAGCGTACAATTTTATTTTGTTTGAAATTTTATTGTGTGGGAATGTATTGTTTCCCAATAGTGTTCAAATTCAAGATTTAGATGGACTTTTGATTTTAAAAATATATAAATATTGTCATTCTAATGCACGCTTTGTGCGGCTACATTAGCTATTGATAACTCAATGTAATACATAACACTTAATAAAAGTCTGAACATAAAAATCCTTTCTAAATTAAAGAATAAAATTGAAGTTCTTATTACAGTTCTGTAAATGTGAAAATTTTGAAATGATATTTCATCGTCGATATCTATATCTTTTTTACTTCACCACCATTATTATTACTATCTTACTTCACGTGTAATATACATGTATCTGTGCGAACGTGCGTGTGTGTGTGAGAGCCTATTGAAGCGATATATCATAAACGAATGGAGCGTTTCTAATGGAATTTGGTACAAAATTACAATCGGTGAATACTGGAACCTTATTATTGTTAAACACAATAGAATTTTCGGTGAAATTTTGAAAAAATCGACTAAAAAAATCGACTGAAATTTTGAAAAAATCATCAAAAACTCAAAAAGTTTTCAATTTCTAGTCATGTCATGGAAGTAGAGGAACTAACTCTGTCTAACTTTATGGATCATACAATTCAGCTAAAACCAATATATCTGAAAACAAATTTTGCATCAATTGCATTGTTTAAAACATGAATTTTAAGATAAAGCAGAGAGCAAGTCTCTCTAATCCCATGATTCAAATATTCACATTCTGGATTTTTATATTGGGATGACCTTTCCATATTAACTTTCCTATTCAGCTGAATCATGGAGGTAGGGTTTTTTCTATCTCCATGCCTTGATTACAATTTTGCTTTCATTTCTTCAGGCATTAAAGTATCATAGTCATGCAATTGTATTATGTTGTGGCAGGGCCTGCGGGTTAAAATTATAAACACAAAAATAGCAAAAAAGGACAAACTTGGAGGGGCAATTTATACCCATCCAAGGGTTAATTTATAGAACGGATTTCATATTTGGATTCAGCATGTTCTAGTTGGTATACAACAGTCTTTACAACCCTCAGGACTGAATGTGAAACTCTAACATACTGACACTGCGTATTTAAAGCGATGATAACAGAAAAAGCTGACAAAGGGAAATATATTTTTTTGTACTCCGGCTCATGCTGTAAATGGACTTTAAAACTCTGAAATATAAATGTATTTGAAAGTCGAGTAAAACTTTTACTTCCAAATATTTTTCATACTGCACAAAATATATTTTATTAACGAATAGCATAGTAAGAAGTGAGTAGCATTATATCATTATAATGTATAAAAATTGACTTAATTTTAATACTGATAATCTAATATATAAAGTGAAGAAAATTCAATAAATGATTCTAACTAAAGTCTCTCCTAATCCTTCCTCAGCAATGACGCTGAATCCAGTAAATATTCTGATGAAAGTTTTTTCCCATACAACGATGTGCATAATAACATGAATAATAAATGTGTTTCTATCTGCCTATTAAGATCGCTTGTAACTGGAGGACGGCTTAAAAGATTTAAATCGTTTTTTTACCCTTGTAGTATGTTGATCTTTATCAGTAACATAATTATGACCAAAATATACCAAATTTTGTACCAAGGGAATGTATAAAAGTGAAAATTCTAAACTATGAATCTCAGCAAATTGTCTCTTAAAATACCTCATTGATTTTGAAGACACTATTTACAATAAATGAGGCTCTGCCAATTGAATATTTTTGATTTAAGTTTTATATCTATACATCTTCTCAAGAAACAAAGGGATTTAAAAAACCTTTTGTATTGATGTTATGATAGCTTGCATTTTGAAAACGTCTTAATAATCTTAAAAAATTTTTCATCTGATCGGCAAGCTTATTATTAAACTTTTGTAAGCTTTTAAGCTTATTATTAAGTATTATAAAATTATTTTACTGATCGGTAAGTGAAGTAGGTTTATGGTTTAAGTAATGCATATTTTATACCGCGGAAAATTTTATATATGTGTTATACAGAGCAATGCGTGTGTTAATTCTAGTTGTACACAAACAAGTATTCAACTTCTAGTCTACTCCTCCTATGATGCTATTCCCTGTCCAGATTGACTCAGTGTTTCATTCAGGCATACATCCTGGGGGCTTTGCTCCCGGAGACATTTTATATTAACTTAGTTTATATTTATGCGACTGCATTTAGATATATTTAGATAGGGTAAATAGAAAACTCCGCCCCCCCCCAATCTGCGGTTTCATTCGTCCACCCCCGCCTAAAATGTTCTGAATAAGTGCCTGGATTCACGGTCTGCTATCCCTGTATCCTTAATTTTAGGAGTTTTGTGCTCACCTATCATCTCAATACTTTCACCATGGACGATTGGCAATGAATGTGAAATGTCTACGGGTAGTAATGAACGATCAGATGAGTACTTTGTTGCTTTCTTTAGCCCAGGTGTCTGTAAGTTCTTTAGAAATTAAGTTCTTCCTGTCGAACCGCCTTATAAATGCTTGTCCTCTCCACCCTAATCCATCCATGCTGAGATATGAGTTTCGGGATCTCTATAAGTGTCCCCCAATCTTATTCTACCAACATTTATAGCCATATATAATATACCCCTAGTGATATATGGCATTTTAAACAGCTTGTACAGTTCATGGTTGAAAACGGATTGGTCATATTATATTTTCACAAACTGGACCGAAGTTATTGAGGAGAATTCTTCCCCCAAATTTGTTAAATTTGTTCTCTTCCGTTTTAAGAGTTCAGGATTCGTTGACATGTAAAATAAGAAGTCAGAGCAAAGTTTTATATGCGTTTAGATATTTATAGCAAACACATTACTTTGGTCTATTAATTGAATTTTTAATTTTTCCGGATAACTTTATAAAAATTTACATCGATATTTTTCTTGATATGTAGTTAAGTCTTCAGATCAACAGGCGCCATTGCCCTATTGGCGAGAAACTTTTCAAAAATAGCCAGCATAACGGCAAAAATGGCGAGTAAAATATTTCTGTAGATTCTGATACTAGCAAGATCAAAAAATCGTCATCCTTACATTGAGTTAAAACGGAGATGGCCAATTATAAAAGGTGACAAACACTAACAGAAAATGAATAATGCAGAGAAAGTATAAAAACAGAAAAGTAATAGATATAACCTTCAGTTTGAAATTAGAGTATTTCAAAGCGCTATGTCAACAAGCTTCAACCAAAATAAAACACAGTTTTGTAAAAAACGCACATCTGTAGCGTCATAGATGAATCTTTATTACACATAAAGATGAAAAATGAAATTTTGTTGATAATCACAAATAATTTCATGAACACAATAAAATATTTTAAATATATGCCTACAGTTAATAATTTTTAAATATTTTAGTGTGTGTGGGGGGGACATAACATATACGTACACTTTGTATCTCAATAAGTAACTTAAGATTCTAAAGCCATGGTAAAAAATTTGGTCCGCGAAATACATTTAGCCTATAATATTTTGACAGCTACTGGCTACACTAAACAGCAGCCAAAATAAATTCGTTTACTGCAGCTTTAATATGTAGTAAAATCTAGTTAAGACCAGAGTAGGCAAATATTTCATAATCAGATTTTCTAATAAATGAACAGATAGTTTCGAAGCTGGATCGGGCAGATACATTAGACGTATATACGCGCATATACTTTAACCAAAAGTAGTAAATTTGTAATCGAGAAACCCCCAAACACCCACATTAACTAAATCATTGAATTTTTATTTTTCGACTCTATTACAAGTATTTCTCTCTACATTTTCTTTATTGAATATAAAAAGACTGAAAAAGAATCCCTAGATAATAGCTAAATTTTGTAGCAGAAAAATACCACCGAAATAATATAAATACTAAAAATTGCAAATAACACGGCAGTTGGTTATTTGTAATTATTTTATCCGCAGTTTATTCCGCCAGTGTTATACTTGAAAATAAACTCTCCATATACTGTTCTTAATCCATCATATTTTCAGGGTATTCGCTCGACATCCCAGTACATTCTAAACTAGATGCAAAATAAAACTACTCCCGCAGCGCCTTAAATGCTTCTTAAGTGGCAATTCCCGTTTCATACCTCTTATGCTGTTTATATATGCAGACTAGCAGCATACCCGTTCTTCGTACGGAGTATATAATATAAAGAAACTTGAAATTCATAATCATGCCCAAATACTTATAGTATACTAAATGACATGTTTAATCAAAATATTCTGTTAAAATATTTAATATAATGCTCCTAAAAAGAAGTTTAAGAATCTCTGTTCTCGCTATATAAAATTATCTTCATGGACATATCTGAAGAATAAAACATCTTGGACCCCTTATGTAAGCAAATATAAAAAAAAATATGGAATTGAGTCAATATAGGCAAAATAAAAGCGTTAAAATTGTATGGGACCCGTACTAATTATATACGCGAATATTAGAAAATATAACCTGTATTAGTAGATTACATGTATAAATTGAAAATACCAATAAACCCGTAATCTTTAAATCTGAAGACAGTCATTTATTCCAATATATGTCAAAATTAAAGTGCTAAAATTATATGGGAAGATATACACGTACTACTTATAATGTCCGATTATTAGTAGAAGATTACCCGTTTTGCAATATGAGTCACAAATGTTTTTTGGTAAAATACAACAGACGACCTATCCCCTAACAAAAAACAATTAATATCATTTATGTAGCGCAATTTTATCAATTTCAAGATATTTTTATAGATTTGAAAACATTTTTATCAATTTGGTGACATTTTAAAAATTCGCTAAATGTATTACTAAGTAGGATGGTTGGTCTGACAGATAAATGCTAACCAAACATCATTTCAGTACTCTCTTCTAACAAAACAAAAAAAAATTTCATTGATATGTAGAAGACCCAAGCCACACGACCAACCCGAAGGTTTATGGCAGCTGTTTGTGTGTCGTTTATATCAATTTGGCGACATTTCCGTCAATTTGGCAAAGTTTAAGAAAAGTTGTCAAATTAGCGATATCCCTCCAAATTCGTAGCTTAGAATTTGCAGATCTGAATGAAACATTCTTATCCCGTTTCAATATACTAAATGAAAACACTACAATGGTATTAGAAGATATACCCGCTCTACTCTTTTTCTGTTTCAACAATCGGCTATATGAATTTATTGGCTAAACACAATATATGAGTTTAGTAGCTAAATACGATATAAGCTTGAAAAATCTTTGCCAAAATAAATGAAATTGGTGTACGCAGTCAACAATTAATATAATTAAAAGAAAAATCAAACCGTCCATTCATAAGATATACTTTTATATCCATGAGTTTATTATTTAAATTGAATAAAAATAATAAAAACATTAACAAACACATTTAATTTAATTGCGATGCCGAGCAACATGATATATCCTCCTAAAATGTTAAAATTTATTAACCACTAACAGCACACTCGTTATTCGTACGGAGTGTATAATTTAAAGAAACTTAAAGTTCGCAATCATGTGCAAATTATGTTAAAATATTAAATTTATTGCTCCTAAAGAGAAGTTTAAGAATATATGTTCTCACTATGCAAAATTATCTTCACGATCAGATCTGAAGAACAAAACATCCTGCCCCCTTTTGTAAGCAAATTTACAGAAGAAAAAATAGGAATTGAATGAATATATGCAACCCCGTACTAATTATATTGTCGCAGATCAGAAAATATGCCAATGAGTTAGTAGAAGATTACCCGTATTACAATATGCGTCTCAAAAATATTTGCCAAAATAAAAGAGATGACGTAATAAATTGAAAACATCAATAATATCCGTACTCTTTATACCAGAAGGTCGTAATTGATTCCAATATATGCCAATATATATCAAGACATATGTCAATATACCTGTACTACTTATATTCTCGTAGATTAAAAGATATACACGTGTATTTGTAGAAGATTCGTACAACATACAATATATGAGTTTAAACAATTTTTGTCATAATAAAATAATTGCAAAATAACTTGAAAATATCAATAATCCTTGAATCAATAATCCCCGAAAATATAAATAATAATAATTTTTAAACCTGAAGACCGTAATTGATATTATCCAGTCAAAAATGCTATAAGAAAAATCAAATCGTTCTTTTCTAAAATATATTTTTATATCCATTTATTTATTATTCAAATCGAAAAAATAATTATTAAAATTAGCAGACAGATTTAATTTAATTGCGTTTCTGAGTAACATGATGTTAGATAGAATCTTATAACATGTTAAATATGTCATGTCTTATAACATAAACTGCGAAATTAAATAACGATTTTGATTTCTCTATACTTCTCATTGTTCCGTAAAAGCTTGTTTTAAATAAACCATGAACCATGGAGATAGATTTCCCCTTTAAATCATGTTTCAAACAATTCATGTTTTCAGAAAGTGACTAATTAACGCAAAAAATCTCCCATCAAACTCAGAGATTAAATTTTAATTCACTTTCAAACGATTTTCAAGCTTTTCGTTTGGATAAACCACGGAGTTAGGGAGTAGAACTCCTAGGTAAAAGTTCCGTTTTTCATTAATATCTCGACAACCCCAGGTCTTAGAAACTCGAAACTTGGACAAAATTTATGGGGGGATATTTCAAGGCCATTCACCAAATTTCATTAAATTCGGTTCAGCCGTTTTTCCGTGATGATGAGACAAAGGAAAATTTCGTTTTTTACTAATATCTCGAGAACCACTGGTCGTAGAAACTCAAAACACGGATATAATTTTAAGTGGGGCTATTTCTGGGCTACTCACAAAATTTCATCAAATTCGGTTCAGCCGTTCTCCCGTGATGGTGTGACAAACAGACAGACAGACAGACAGTCAGACAGACAGACAGACAGATTTTCATTTTTATTTATATAGACTAGCAGCATACCCGTTCTTCGTACGGAGTATATAATATAAAGAAACTTGAAATTCATAATCATGCCCAAATTCTTATAGTATACTAAATGACATGTTTAATCAAAATATTCTGTTAAAATATTTAATATAATGCTCCTAAAAAGAAGTTTAAGAATCTCTGTTCTCGCTATATAAAATTATCTTCATGGACATATCTGAAGAATGAAACATCTTGGACCCCTTATGTAAGCAAATATAAAAGAACAATATGGAATTGAATCAATATATGCAAAATAAAAGCGTTAAAATTGTATGGGACCCGTACTAATTATATACGCGAATATTAGAAAATATAACCTGTATTAGTAGATTACATGTATAAATTGAAAATACCAATAAACCCGTAATCTTTAAATCTGAAGACAGTCATTTATTCCAATATATGTCAAAATTAAAGTGCTAAAATTATATGGGAAGATATACACGTACTACTTATAATGTCCGATTATTAGTAGAAGATTACCCGTTTTGCAATATGAGTCTCAAATGTTTTTTTGGTAAAATACAACAGACGACGTAATAAATTGAATATATAATTAATCCCCGTAATCTTCATACCAGAAGACTGTACTTGATTCCAATATATATGCCAATATATGTCAAAATATATGCCAATATACCTGTACCACTTATATTCTCGTAGGTTAGAAGATATACCCGTGCATTCCTAGAAGATTACTCGTACAACGTACAATAGGCGTGTGTCAGCAATTTTTGCCGCAATAAAACAATGGCGTAATAACTTAAAAATATCAATAATCACTGAATCAATAATTCCGGAAAATATCAATAATAATAATGTTTAAACCTGAAGAGTATAATTGATATTATCCAGTCCAAAATGAAATGGCAATGAAATTTATTTTATATACATATCTTCATTATACAAATCGGAAAGGATTTAATAAAAATTGTCTGCCGCATAAACACATTGGATTTAAATCCGTTGCTAAGCGACATGATATCATTTGCTTCAAATAAATTGGTAGAAAAAATATCGTCTAAATAGTTATATTTCTATGGAACATTTGGCGACAGTTTCGTCAAATTAGCGACATTTTAAAAAACTGCCAAATTTATCGCCAAGTGGGACTGTAGAACTGACAGTTCCACTTTTCGACAAATTGACGAAATATCATCACAATACTATCCCCTAACAAAAAACAATTAATATCATTTATGTAGCGCAATTTTATCAATTTCAAGATATTTTTATAGATTTGAAAACATTTTTATCAATTTGGTGACATTTTATAAATTCGCTAAATGTATTACTAAGTAGGATGGTTGGTCTGACAGATAAATGCTAACCAAACATCATTTCAGTACTCTCTTCTAACAAAACAAAAAAAAAAATCATTGATATTTAGAAGACCCAAGCCACACGACCAACCCGAAGGTTTATGGCAGCTGTTTGTGTGTCGTTTATATCAATTTGGCGACATTTCCGTCAATTTGGCAAAGTTTAAGAAAAGTTGTCAAATTAGCGATATCCCTCCAAATTCGTAGCTTTGAATTTGCAGATCTGAATGAAACATTCTTATCCCGTTTCAATATACTAAATGAAAACACTACAATTGTATTAGAAGATATACCCGCTCTACTCTTTTTCTGTTTCAACAATCGGCTATATGAATTTATTGGCTAAACACAATATATGAGTTTAGTAGCTAAATACGATATAAGCTTTAAAACTCTTTGCCAAAATAAATGAAATTGATGTACGCAGTCAGCAATTAATATAATTAAAAGAAAAATCAAACCGTCCATTCATAAGATATACTTTTATATCCATTTATCCATTTATTTATTATTTAAATCGAAAAAAAATAATAAAAACATTAACAAACACATTTAATTTAATTGCGATGCCGAGCAACATGATATATCCTCCTAAAATGTTAAAATTTATTAGCCACTAACAGCACACCCGTTATTCGTACGGAGTGTATAATTTAAAGAAACTTATAGTTCGCAATCATGTGCAAATTCTGTTAAAATATTAAATTTATTGCTCCTAAAGAGAAGTTTAAGAATATATGTTCTCACTATGCAAAATTATCTTCACGATCAGATCTGAAGAACAAAACATCCTGCCCCCTTTTGTAAGCAAATTTACAGAAGAAAAAATAGGAATTGAATGAATATATGCAACCCCGTACTAATTATATTGTCGCAGATCAGAAAATATGCCAATGTGTTAGTAGAAGATTACCCGTATTACAATATGCGTCTCAAAAATATTTGCCAAAATAGAAGAGATGACGTAATAAATTGAAAACATCAATAATATCCGTACTCTTTATACCAGAAGGTCGCAATTGATTCCAATATATGCCAATATATATCAAAACATATGTCAATATACCTGTACTACTTATATTCTCGTAGATTAAAAGATATACACGTGTATTTGTAGAAGATTCGTACAACATACAATATATGAGTTTAAACAATTTTTGTCATAATAAAATAATTGCATAATAACTTGAAAATATCAATAATCCTTGAATCAATAATCCCCGAAAATATAAATAATGATAATTTTTAAACCTGAAGACCGTAATTGATATTATCCAGTCAAAAATGCTATAAGAAAAATCAAATCGTTCTTTTCTAAAATATATTTTTATATCCATTTATTTATTATTCAAATCGAAAAAATAATTATTAAAATTAACAGACAGATTTAATTTAATTGCGTTTCTGAGTAACATGATATAAGATAGAATCTTATAACATGTTAAATATGTCATGTCTTATAACATAAACTGGGAAATTAAATAACGATTTTGATTTCTCTATACTTCTCATTGTTCCGCAAAAGCTTGTTTTAAATAAACCATGAACCATGGAGATAGATTTCCCCTTTAAATCATGTTTCAAACAATTCATTTTTTCAAAAAGTGACTAATTAACGCAAAAAATCTCCCATCAAACTCAGAGATTAAATTTTAATTCACTTTCAAACGATTTTCAAGCTTTTCGTTTGGATAAACCACGGAGTTAGGGAGTAGAACTCCTAGGAAAAAGTTCCGTTTTTCATTAATATCTCGACAACCCCAGGTCTTAGAAACTCGAAACTTGGACAAAATTTATGGGGGGATATTTCTAGGCCATTCACCAAATTTCATTAAATTCGGTTCAGCCGTTTTTCCGTGATGATGAGACAGACGAAAATTTCGTTTTTTACTAATATCTCGAGAACCACTGGTCGTAGAAACTCAAAACACGGATATAATTTTAAGTGGGGCTATTTCAGGGCTACTCACAAAATTTCATCAAATTCGGTTCAGCCGTTCTCCCGTGATGGTGTGACAAACAGACAGACAGACAGACAGACAGACAGACAGACAGATTTTCATTTTTATTTATATAGACTAGCAGCATACCCGTTCTTCGTACGGAGTATATAATATAAAGAAACTTGAAATTCATAATCATGCCCAAATTCTTATAGTATACTAAATGACATGTTTAATCAAAATATTCTGTTAAAATATTTAATATAATGCTCCTAAAAAGAAGTTTAAGAATCTCTGTTCTCGCTATATAAAATTATCTTCATGGACATATCTGAAGAATGAAACATCTTGGACCCCTTATGGAAGCAAATATAAAAAAACAATATGGAATTGAATCAATATATGCAAAATAAAAGCGTTAAAATTGTATGGGACCCGTACTAATTATATACGCGAATATTAGAAAATATAACCTGTATTAGTAGATTACATGTATAAATTGAAAATACCAATAAACCCGTAATCTTTAAATCTGAAGACAGTCATTTATTCCAATATATGTCAAAATTAAAGTGCTAAAATTATATGGGAAGATATACACGTACTACTTATAATGTCCGATTATTAGTAGAAGATTACCCGTTTTGCAATATGAGTCTCAAATGTTTTTTTGGTAAAATACAACAGACGACGTAATAAATTGAATATATAATTAATCCCCGTAATCTTCATACCAGAAGACTGTACTTGATTCCAATATATATGCCAATATATGTCAAAATATATGCCAATATACCTGTACCACTTATATTCTCGTAGGTTAGAAGATATACCCGTGCATTCCTAGAAGATTACTCGTACAACGTACAATAGGCGTGTGTCAGCAATTTTTGCCGCAATAAAACAATGGCGTAATAACTTAAAAATATCAATAATCACTGAATCAATAATTCCGGAAAATATCAATAATAATAATGTTTAAACCTGAAGAGTATAATTGATATTATCCAGTCCAAAATGAAATGGCAATGAAATTTATTTTATATACATATCTTCATTATTCAAATCGGAAAGGATTTAATAAAAATTGTCTGCCGCATAAACACATTGGATTTAAATCCGTTGCTAAGCGACATGATATCATTTGCTTCAAATAAATTGGTAGAAAAAATATCGTCTAAATAGTTATATTTCTATGGAACATTTGGCGACAGTTTCGTCAAATTAGCGACATTTTAAAAAACCGCCAAATTTATCGCCAAGTGGGACTGTAGAACTGACAGTTCCACTTTTCGACAAATTGACGAAATATCATCACAATACTATCCCCTAACAGAAAACAATTAATATCATTTATGTAGCGCAATTTTATCAATTTCAAGATATTTTTATAGATTTGAAAACATTTTTATCAATTTGGTGACATTTTAAAAATTCGCTAAATGTATTACTAAGTAGGATGGTTGGTCTGACAGATAAATGCTAACCAAACATCATTTCAGTACTCTCTTCTAACAAAACAAAAAAAAAAAATCATTGATATTTAGAAGACCCAAGCCACACGACCAACCCGAAGGTTTATGGCAGCTGTTTGTGTGTCGTTTATATCAATTTGGCGACATTTCCGTCAATTTGGCAAAGTTTAAGAAAAGTTGTCAAATTAGCGATATCCCTCCAAATTCGTAGCTTTGAATTTGCAGATCTGAATGAAACATTCTTATCCCGTTTCAATATACTAAATGAAAACACTACAATTGTATTAGAAGATATACCCGCTCTACTCTTTTTCTGTTTCAACAATCGGCTATATGAATTTATTGGCTAAACACAATATATGAGTTTAGTAGCTAAATACGATATAAGCTTTAAAACTCTTTGCCAAAATAAATGAAATTGATGTACGCAGTCAGCAAATTATATAATTAAAAGAAAAATCAAACCGTCCATTCATAAGATATACTTTTATATCCATTTATCCATTTATTTATTATTTAAATCGAAAAAAAATAATAAAAACATTAACAAACACATTTAATTTAATTGCGATGCCGAGCAACATGATATATCCTCCTAAAATGTTAAAATTTATTAGCCACTAACAGCACACCCGTTATTCGTACGGAGTGTATAATTTAAAGAAACTTATAGTTCGCAATCATGTGCAAATTCTGTTAAAATATTAAATTTATTGCTCCTAAAGAGAAGTTTAAGAATATATGTTCTCACTATGCAAAATTATCTTCACGATCAGATCTGAAGAACAAAACATCCTGCCCCCTTTTGTAAGCAAATTTACAGAAGAAAAAATAGGAATTGAATGAATATATGCAACCCCGTACTAATTATATTGTCGCAGATCAGAAAATATGCCAATGTGTTAGTAGAAGATTACCCGTATTACAATATGCGTCTCAAAAATATTTGCCAAAATAGAAGAGATGACGTAATAAATTGAAAACATCAATAATATCCGTACTCTTTATACCAGAAGGTCGCAATTGATTCCAATATATGCCAATATATATCAAAACATATGTCAATATACCTGTACTACTTATATTCTCGTAGATTAAAAGATATACACGTGTATTTGTAGAAGATTCGTACAACATACAATATATGAGTTTAAACAATTTTTGTCATAATAAAATAATTGCATAATAACTTGAAAATATCAATAATCCTTGAATCAATAATCCCCGAAAATATAAATAATGATAATTTTTAAACCTGAAGACCGTAATTGATATTATCCAGTCAAAAATGCTATAAGAAAAATCAAATCGTTCTTTTCTAAAATATATTTTTATATCCATTTATTTATTATTCAAATCGAAAAAATAATTATTAAAATTAACAGACAGATTTAATTTAATTGCGTTTCTGAGTAACATGATATAAGATAGAATCTTATAACATGTTAAATATGTCATGTCTTATAACATAAACTGGGAAATTAAATAACGATTTTGATTTCTCTATACTTCTCATTGTTCCGCAAAAGCTTGTTTTAAATAAACCATGAACCATGGAGATAGATTTCCCCTTTAAATCATGTTTCAAACAATTCATTTTTTCAAAAAGTGACTAATTAACGCAAAAAATCTCCCATCAAACTCAGAGATTAAATTTTAATTCACTTTCAAACGATTTTCAAGCTTTTCGTTTGGATAAACCACGGAGTTAGGGAGTAGAACTCCTAGGAAAAAGTTCCGTTTTTCATTAATATCTCGACAACCCCAGGTCTTAGAAACTCGAAACTTGGACAAAATTTATGGGGGAATATTTCTAGGCCATTCACCAAATTTCATTAAATTCGGTTCTGCCGTTTTTCCGTGATGATGAGACAAACGAAAATTTCGTTTTTTACTAATATCTCGAGAACCACTGGTCGTAGAAACTCAAAACACAGATATAATTTTAAGTGGGGCTATTTCTGGGCTACCCACAAAATTTCATCAAATTCGGTTCAGCCGTTCTCCCGTGATGGTGTGACAAACAGACAGACAGACAGACAGACAGACAGACAGACAGATTTTCATTTTTATTTATATAGATTGATATTTTCTTTTGGCAATTTCAGTTTTTAAATTATATTTCTGACGGATAATGAATCAACTTTGTTCATGGCACTTGGTGTAAATATAAAGATTAAACAGAAATTGACTTGTAAAGTATATATTCTTAAATGTATGCCTATTTTTACTTTCTCATACGCAGTATTGTGAACGTATTGTTTTCCCTTATGAACACGTTTTGACAATTTTTGAAGTTATGTCGTCCGTCTGCTTGTCAGATGTCTGTGATCGATTCCTTGTGTGCACGATAGCAGCCATAAACAATAATGGATTTTCACGAAACTTTATATTTGTCATTGTCATAAAAAAACATAAAATGAAATAGATTTTTTTTTAATTTGAGGGATTGAATTTTATTCTAAATTTTATATTTATTTTAGCATGACAGCATAGAAAAAATTTGACATAATCGAGCATATAATGGTTTATTTATGGTTCAATGATCAATTTAAAAGACTTAAAGTGTTTAAACATTGCAGTGAAAAATAGCTGCGATACAATTTTTTTGTTCGTAACGTCATTAGCCCCCGGAGAGGAGAGCACGTTATCAAATGTGGTATCAATCGAAATATTTTTAAGTGTTTCATAATACAGGGTAACGCGCTAAAATTGTATTAATTTGGAACCACGATATCGATTTTCAAAATGTTTCTTGTAAAACTTGAAATAAATATAACTTGTGGTATGAGAAAGTCGAGTTGAGCCACATATATATATATATATATATATATATATATATATATATATATATATATATATATATATATATATATATATATATATATATATATATATATATATATATATATATATATATATATATATATATATATATATATATATATATATATAAATATAAATAAATAATATATATATATATATATACATACTAGCAGTTGAAAACAGTTTTATCGATTTGTCGATATTTTAGTTAACTTGGCTACAGTTGAGCAATTTGTCCACATTTTAAATGGTCGCCAAATTTGTTGCCAAGTAGGATGTAATGACAGTCAAAAACTACCTAAACATCATTACATTACAATCCCCTTTCAAAACAAAATTCATTTCATTAATTTGGCATCGTTTTCATCAATTTGGCGACATTTTTATCAATTTAGGAACAATTTTAGTGATTCGACAATATTTTTATCAATTTCGCAACATTAAAAATAAACCCACCAAATTCCTCGCCAAAAGTTACAGGGACGAACGGACGTAATCATTTATATTTTAGCGGATTAGAAGATTATAATCATGTATTAGAAGATATACCTGTACTACGATATATGGAGTTAAAAATATTTCCCCAAAATAAAACAAATTGTGTAAGAATTTGAAATATCAATAAAGTAAACTCGTTAAACCCAAAGACCGTAATGCCAATCAACAAGAAAGTTCAATCCTGCATAAAGCATTGATTATGAAACACTTTCCAACTTCAATGCAATTTTATTTAAACATCACTAAAATGCGATACATTCCTCGGTAATATTTTTAAAATTATCATAATACTACAGTAATTTATTATATTTGAAAACTTCATCGAAAACAAATGAAATTTATTCAAATAACGTCATCGAAATATAACACGTCTGGCTCTTTCCATAAAAGCAGCATTTGATTCATAAACATTTTCCATTCATTTCATTCATCACAATAACATAATAATTTATTTTATTTAAAAACTTGAGACCATGGAGGTACAAGCAATTAAACTCTGTGCTTAAAATTTCATCGAAACAATCGTCCTTCTCTGTGAAAAATCAATGAATATTTCATTCCTATCAGCTATATTGCAGACTCCATGAGCTAAATAATTTTGCGTTAAAGTAATGCTGCAATTCTTATACAACTCATTCTACATATTTTGCTGTTTACCTTTCCCATAATTGAAATGTAGGCTTCGTTGTAGATATAATTAAAGTTGGATATTCATTTAAACTCAACTACAATATATTGTAATTGCGTTGTTTCAATATGTAGATGCACAGAAATGAAGCAAAAATAAATAGGTTTTAGGAAGGATACAACACTCAATATGAATTGAAAAGAACTTTAAAAAATCACGATTTTAAGACAAGATGGATGTCATATTTTATTTTGAAGTAGGTCAGGTGATCTCTTCATATAATGGTCACGTAATCGCTTCATATAAAAGGTGTAATTACTATTTTAATTTTTATTTAAAAAACTACTGAATGAATTTTGCTGAAATTTTTTTATATGTTTTATGTGGTAATTTGAATATTTTCTAAAACTTTCAAAGTAATTTGTGAATTTCAGATTCCCCTAAAAAATGTTTGAAAAATTAGGTCCCATAGGGATCAATGTATTTCATTTATTCAACCCGGGTTCAATCCAAAACTAATTGGGTGATATTATTCATTTATATAATCATAGGTCCCACAGACCGTCTGAACAACATACTGAAATTTCATTTTGATAAAGTCATTTTTACGGCAGTTATCGTGCTAACGAACAGATAGTCAGACAGAATGAACAAAGTCATAAATACTTTTCAACTTTGCTGGAAAGTGTTGAAAATGCAATTCCAATAAAAATGTATTTATATATATATTGCCTTATTACTTAAATCGCAAAATATTTATTGTTGTAATAACTCATTGGGTTTAATTCTGTTTCTTAACAACATGATATATAAATATTATTTCAAATATGATCTCACTGGTTTTAATTCCATTGTTTAGCAAAATTATATCATTTTTTTTAATAATTTAGCGGAACAAATATCATCTGCATAATACTATCTCAATGGAAGGTTTAATAGTGTTTTTTTTTAATACTATCTGGATAACCCCTTGTTTTAAAACTCGAAACATAGATTACATTTTAAGTAGGGCTATTCCTAGTATATCTCGAAAATTGCATCCAATACGGTGAAGGCGTTCTCTCGTGGTGATGAGACAAATAAACACACAAATATATCCACAAATAAACACAAACATGTATTTTCAATTTAATTTGTATAGATTATTAGGAGTATACCCGTTCTTTGTACGGAAAATATAATGAAACTTAACATACACAATTATGTGTAAATTCCTATAGCATTTTAAATGACTTTGTTATTCAAAATATTTTATTAAAATATTTAATGTAATTTTCTAAAAATGTATAAGAATTTCTGGGCTCAATATACAAAAATATTTTCACAGGCAGATGTGAAGAAGCATCCTGTTCCAATTTGTAAACAAATTTAGAATTTTTTTTTTAATTGTCACAAAACAACAGAGATTCTCTAGAAAATCGTACTTAATTATGCAAAGTATTGAATTTTCAATGATTCGGTGTTATTTGATAAATATTCATTTATTATCTCACTTAATCAATTTGGCGACATTTTTGTCAGTTTAGCGACATATTAAAAGTCGCCAAATGTAAAGTCAAATGGAACTGTAGAACTGACAGTCCCACTTGGCGACAAATTGACGAAATATAATAATCACAATAATATATCCTAACAAAACAAAATTAATTTTATTTATTTAGCTGAATTTTATCAATTTCAAGATATTTTTATGGATTTACAAACATTTTTAGCAATATGGCGACATTTTAAAAATTATCTAAATGTGTTACTAAGTAGGACGTTTGGACTGACAGACAAATTTAACCGAGGTATCATTTCAGTATTCCCTTCTAACAAAACAAAAATAATTTTAATGATTTAGCGTCGTTTTTATCAATTTGGCAGAATATCCGTCAATTTGGCAACGTTAACAAAAGTTGCCAAGTTAGTGATATCCAGCCAAATTCGTAGATCTGAATTTGCAGATCTGAAAGATAAAACATCCTGAGCCCATGTATATATACTAAATGAAAACACTAAAACTGTATTAGAAGATATATACATTATACTCTTAACTATTATTCTGTTTCAACAATCGGCTAAAAGAGTTTTTGATTTAGCGTCGTTTTTATCAATTTCGCGACAATTTCGTCATTTTGGCAACGTTTAAGAAAAGTTGCCAATTTAGCGATATCCGACCAAATTCGTAAATCTGAATTTGCAGATCTGAAGAATAATACATCCTGATCCCGTTTGTATGGCTAAACACAATCCCGTTCATTCGCTAATCCCGTTCATTGGCTAAACAGAATATATGAGTTTATTGGCTAAACACAATATATGAGTTCATTGGCCAAACACTACAAGTTTTAAATCACTTTGCCAAAATAAATTAAAGCTATGTAAGCTGTCCGCAATTAATATAATTAAAAGAAAAATCAAACCGCTCATTTGTAAGATATATTTTTATATCCATTTATTTATTATTCAAATAAAATAAATTAAAGAAATTATATATCATGATATAAGAAAGAATATTTCTCAAAAATATTGATTATTAAATAAACATTTTTATTTCTTAATACTTTCATTGTTGAATAAGCCTGTGAAAATTAAACCATGGTGATAGAGTTTCTATTTCAATTCATTTGAGACCTGCGATTTTCAAAAGTGACTAATTAGTGCAAAAACCTCCCACAAAACTCAGAAATAGAGTTTTAATTCACTTTCACGTTTTCAGCCAACGATTTTCAACCTTTTTCGTTTGGAGGAACCAGGGAGTTAGAGAGTAGAATTCCTTGGGAAAAGTTTCGTTTTTTCATTAATAACTCGACAATCCATGATCTTAGAAACTCGAATCTTGGACTATATTTAAATAGGTCTGTTTTAAGGCTACCAACAAAATTTTGTTAAATTCGGTTCCGCCGTTGTTCCGTGATGAGGAGACAAACGAAAGTTTCGTTTTTCATTAATATCTCAAGAACCAACCCCTGGCCGTAAAAACTCGAAACATGGACTACATATCAAATGGGGCTATTTGAAGGCTACCCATAAAATTTCATCAAATTCTGTTCAACCGTTCTCGCGTGATGATGAGACAAACAAACAGCCAACCAGACAGACAGACAGGTTTTCAATTTTATTTATATAGATATAGGGAAGGCTGAAGTACAATGGACTGCTTTTTAATGTATTGACCATTTTTGTTTTTAACGATGAGAAAAAATTATCATTTTAAATGTGTGTACATAATATCCATTTATTCAGATTTATGATATATTTACTTAAAAACAATAATTATAATTGCGTTTAGCTGTAGAATTTTTGAAATACCAAGTTACAGAGTACCACGGGGTCAGGGTACAATTATCCACACCATGGAGCACTATGGACCATGGCTAAATTTTTCAAAAAATATGAAAATTATTCATATGTACATTTAATAAAACCTTTTTATTTAGTATGCAAACACAACAAATAGTATGTCATTGCATTTAAAATATGGCCTTATTTTCAATTAAAATTTCACAATTGCCAACTGTTGCTCTTTAAAATCTAAATATTACAGTTTCCTTTAAGTTATTCAATAAATATTAGTAGAAAACATTTATAGTAAGCAAAATAGATGGTAGCTAATGAGTGGAATATATTCAATTCCTAAAGCAATAATTAACAGAAATTAAAATTTACAAATAACACAAAAATATTTTTGAGCAACTAAGAGTCATTTTGTGATATCCTAAGTGCTAGAAGGCATATTACAATATCTTGAATGTTTATGCTGCATGCATTTATTTAGGAAAAACAAACACATGTAAATTAGACTTTTGTCGTCTTAATCACACAAGAGAATGATTTATATCAATACTTTCAATAACTAAACCAATGTAATATTTTTATAAGAATTTTTGCAAGAATATAATCGCCATAACCTTTACTTCGTTTCCTATACTTCTGTTCTTGACTAACATGAAACGTGTTTAGTAACGGCAGAATTTCTTCAGCTGATCAAAATGTTGTCAGATGATTTTTGTCGATAACTGTGTTGGGATTGCTTGTTGATGGCCTCTTACGATTAAAAGTGTGTTGAATTTGTCTAGCTAAGCAACATTTTAAGATTACAAATTCTACAATTGTACAACTAATTTTTTGCTGTTGAATTTTTTTCCAGAACTCTGGTATATTCTTTTGATTGATAATTTCAAATTCATACCCGCATTTTTTTGCCATTTTAAATATGTGGCTACGATGTATTCTAGCAACATCTATAATGTAATTTTCCACCATGTCTTCCTCTTCCTTTGAAAATACATGCAAGTTTGCATACTTAAGTACAAACCTAATAGATGATGTATTCTCACTTTTCACTTAGCTGCTATTTTTGAGGACTTTCATTTTTGAACATAATGCACTAAAAGTGCTGTTTTTGAAACACATTTATCTTTGCAGATTTAACGAATGAATCGATTATCATCAATAACACTTTTTCAACCTGCTTCATGACTTCATTCGTCATAGTTCCTTTACCGGTTTTCGGTGGTTTGTTGTGTGACATATCCAAAATACAAAAGAAAAATATGTTAAGATATTTTAAAGTAATTTTATATTTTTAATAACATAATTATATTAAATTGATATTAAGACATTTCTTGTTAATAATAAATGATCAATGCTTCCTTCGTGTTCTAAATTTTACCTCTTCACACCATGGTTTAATTTCCATAGTATTGCCATATTTAAATATAGTTTCTGATGGAAGAATATATTGATACTTGCATATTTCTATACTTTTTCCAGGATATTGCCCTAAATCGAAGACTTCAAAAAACAGTTCTAATTATCATAATCTAAGATGATTAATTTCACTCACTCTGAGCTGTACCATCCAATACATCAAGAGATAGATCTAGAAATAAATTAAATAGCTTAAAATATTATTCTTTAGAGATTATGTTTGTTTACATCTAGATTTAAAATATCATATATAAGGCAACATGTTATCAAATCTTTAACATTTATTTTATTTATATTTAATTTGGTCATTAATTTAATTTTTATTTGCAAAATTTGAAATTTTGAGTTATAATACTTCATGTGTATAAACTGGAACATAAATCATGCATACATTTATTCATTAAAACCAAATAATTCATCAGTATTTACTTAAAAGGACTGATGCCCAACTTATAAACGAATATTGGGTACAGTGGACCATGGTCCAAATTATTGAATGTAATCAAATATGATATAGGAAGAGAAAATCTTTACCTTTATATTGTACTGAGACACTTATTCCAGGTTACAATATCAAATGAAGAAAAGGAAATATGTACATCTGAAAAGCTTTAATTTCAAAATCTTTAAACCACCTACAACTTTAAAATGGCTGTATGAGTTGAGGGCAGGATTTTCGGATATAGTACATCAAAACTGTGTTGTTATATATGTTACAAAATATGAAGCATCCTGAAAAAAGCGTATATATATTTTATATATTTATATATATATATATATATATATATATATATATATATATATATATATATATATATATATATATATATATATATGTATATATATATATATATATATATATATATATATATATATATACATATATATATATATATATATTTATATATTTGTATATTTATTATTTATATATATATATATATATATATATATATATATATATACAAGGTGTTCAATGCTATCGGTGTCCAATGGCTATTTCCTCAACCGTTAATCACAGAGACAGATATACTTCCAATTGCAAGATTGTTTTAAATTTCAAAATCTATTATCTTAGAAACAGTTTTAATCAATAAATACATTTCTAAAAGAAATACGAAATATAAATTTTTACACAGTACCCCGGTCTAGCAATTATATTTAGGAAAATCATCCTCATACAATTTCATGCAAAATAAAAAATCATCCTTTTACGACCGAAATTCACCGAGTCATAGCTGCTTAAAGTTGGAGCACTTTTTGTGCAGAGAAATGGAGGTTATACGGAAAATAATTGGAGAGACATGTAGTTTGCAGCAATTTCATTGTTTTTTGCAGCAATATACATTACACTAAACAATGTTAATACTAACAATATAAGTAAAAAGGAATACAACCTGTGCTAAATGACATAAGGAAAACAGAACAGCCTCGTTGAATTAGAAAATAAAACGTATTTTAAAATGCGAATAAACGCATTTCAGAAATTTCAGAAACAGAAAATCATATTACACACCGAGTTATAGTAATATTTGCTCGAAGTGACTTCCTTAGGCTGCAATGCAGAAACGCACCCATGAAGAAAATTCTTCCTGTACTTTGCTCAGCATAGTCGGTGTTACACATGTGCATGCTACGAAAATACGATTTAGCAAATCTGCCGGACTTGTTAATTCTTTTTCATAGACTTTATTTTTCAAGAAATCCGAGAGAAAGTAACCTAAGTGGTTCAAGTCTGGTGATTGCGGGGGCCACTCAACAGGACATCCATAACTAATAATATCATTTCCAAACGTTGTAGCTAGAACAGTACGTGGTTTAAGTGATTTGTGTTCTGGCGTGCCGTCATGCTGAACCCACATCTGTGATAAATCTCGTTAGGAAATACATTCGTCCAAGAAGTAAGTTACTGGGCCCTGTAAAATCTGTGCATACGTTTCCGATGTTAAAGCGCGGTCAAAAATGAATGGCCCAATTAAAGTCTCCTTCCATATCCCACACCAAACACTTACCGACCAACGCACTTGATGTCTGTTCGGTCTAATGATGTGCGGTTTTTGCAGAGATCAATAGTGATTACTTTGAGTATTTCAAATAGTCTTGTAAACTGACACTCGTCGGTCTACATAATGTCACTAACAAATGACGGAATATCGTCTTGTCTGTTTAAAATGTAATTGCAGAAGTCAAAGTGACGCTCTTTGTCTCCTGACATTAATTCTTGTCCCAGTATCGGGAGACACGGATATACACCATATGTGTATAAATGTTGCACACTTGAGATTTAGAATATCCACATGCCTCACTAACACTTCTTACACGACACTGTGGATGAGCGAGGGCATATCCGAGAACATCCTCCACAGGTATGCGTATTGTTGAGTCCGTGATTCTTGTTGATCTAGGACGATTTCAAACGCTACCTGTTTCTCTTAGGCGCTTTACAACATTTAAAATAGTACTAGCAGATGGATGATTTTCATTCGGGAATTTCACAGCATACTGCCTTGCAGTCTCTCGCTTATTTCGATGAAATTCCCCGTAAAGTAATAATACCATTTCAGTGTACTGCCTGTTATTGAACAGTTTTGTTTATCACTTCACATTTGCTACGAGAAAACACAACAACAGAAACTTTAGAACAACAGGAACAAAATAAACAAAACAACAGTTTTTCATCACTGGCAAAGTATAGAATTTAATGTTTATCGTCTGTTGCCGTTTTAGAAGGAAAATTAAATGTTAAATATTTATTGTCTGCTGAGCATTTTATCACAGACATGATACTTCATTTCAGGTTATTCAGATACTCTCTACATATATGTTAGTTTTTAGGTGTTACATGCCTTTATTATTTTAGATTTAATGTGGATATTTTTTTATTTCGTCTGCAGGTACGCTGCAACTGGTCTCATTAATGGTCTATTACCGTATAAAAATTTAAATTTTGTAATTTTTACAGAAATGCTTTTATTAACTTAAACGACTCTTGCGATAATGTGTTACCTCATTTACAATAAAGCTCTTAAAAAGATCCCAGAAGATCTTAGTCAAGCCCTGACTATAATACCCTTCTAAACGAAATACTTTTCGATAAAAAGCGCTGCTTCATTCTGAAAATTATGTCAGCAAATGCAATCGAAACATAATAATTTGAATACGGAATTTCAATATTTATATGGTCCCTTAAAGTAGTTGCCTGAAACAGGACATTTTTGTGTGCAGTAAAGCGACTTAAGTCATAAAGTTTAATGCTTCATAACTCGGTGAATTTTGGTCGTAAAAGGATGATTTTTTTTATTTTGCATGAAATTGTATGAGGATGATTTTCCTAAATATAACTCATAGGACCGCGGCGGGCCGTTTTTTACACTGTTAGTGAGTTTTTTTCATAACCAGCTAATGGACAGTCTGAAGTGGATGAATAATTGCCCACGGTACGTTTTTTACTAATTGCAATTTGTTGCTGCCACTTTGGAGCAGTTGTCTTGAACATACATTTTGAAGAATGCCGTCGTTATTATCAATCGAAATTATTTATTATATAAAATGTAGTTTTGAAATATTAGTGGTAAATTTGAAAGGTACGCAAAAATATCCCTTCATTTTTCGCAATTTGTAAGGAGAAGAAACAATGTTACCCATTTTTAGATAAATTAAGGATTGTTAAAATCTATATACGACATTTTGGCTATAAATAAAATTAAATGAAATTTGGATTATAAAAGACCAATTTAGTGCCAATATAAATTCCATTTCGAAAAGTTTTTAATATTTGCATTTTTCATACGCCATTTTAGCATTTTCGAAAGTATTATTTTAGAATAAAACCATTTACTTAAAGAATTGCCCTCTCTCTTATTTATTTATTGCGATTAAACATTATTTGAATACCTCAAGACTCTGTGCTAAAATTGGGAGTGGAAAGACGTGGGCGTGGCCATATACATAATTCATTCATACCCAGGCTATTTATAATTAAATCATGTAGATATTTTATAAATAATGCTTATTTTGTGAAATTGTGCAGTGAGTTCGCATTCGAAAACGAAAAGCACTGATACGAGAACGTTGACATAAAAAGTTTTTCAAATGTCGTACATTTTCAAATTCATCTATCAAAGGCGTTTCATGAAACTTGTAAATGTTCCAAATATGAAGAATAGAGTGGATTGTTGTTTTATAAAATATTACTCCATATATTAATTGAGATCTTATAGATACAGGTAGCCTGTGTAATTATCCTTGTCCCAACACTTTTTGTGTCAGTAAAGAGCAACAAGGCCAACAAAGTTGGCAAAATCACCAATTAATATTTCACGTAATACAAGTCACTTTCCGTCTTTTATATTGCTGTTATTATTATTTCCAAATGACTAGCTATTCAGTCATACGAATATTCTCCCATTCTTTTTTTGATGAATACATTTGAGTGCAAATAATAATTATTTAAATATCATTTAGTTCAATCAAATAGTTAATGATTTCATGTAAATCATAAACAACTATAGTCTCAGGTTATCGGATTTTGAATTGCATTATTATAGAGAAGCTCCAGAAAAACTGGTTCTCGCTTTTACAGGGTGTCTCAAAAATGACCGGCCTATTTGAAAAAAAAATTGAAACTAAACGGGCAGCAATAGAAATGCACCGTTTACTGCAATGTGCTTGGAACAACAGTACATTTTTATCTATTGTCGAACTTTGTAACTAATTTCGAAAGTCTGTCTGACTGAAAACGTACTGTTGTTCCAAACACATTGCAGCAAACGGTGCATTTCTCTCTTGGCCCATTCAGTTTATATTTATTTTTCAAATACGCTGGTCATTTTTGGGAAACCCAGTAATACTATTATTATTATTCACAAATTGCCAGCTAATCAATCCAACAACTATCCTAACATTATTTATTTTATGAATACAATTGAGTGCAAATAATATTAATTAATTTAAATATTGTTTAGTCCATTCAAATATTTAATGTTTACTTCTTTTAAATCATAAACTATCGGGTACGTTATCGGATTTTGAATTGCATTTAATGTAGAGAGGATCAAGAAAAGTTTGGTCCCCGCTTGTATTATTGTTATTATTATTTTCAAATTGCAAGCTATTCAATCCTATAACCACCCTACCATTAATGTTTTAATGAATACATTTATGTGCACATAAAATTTCTTTAAATATTGTTTAGTTCATTCAAATATTTAATTTTTACTTCATTTAAATCATAAACACCTATCGGACACGTTATCGAATTTTGAATTGCATTTATTGTAGAGAGGCTCAAGAAAAGTTTGGTTCCCGCTTGTATTATTGTTATTATTATTTACAAATTCCCTGCTACTCAATCCTACATCTATCCTATCATTATTTTTTCAATGAATGCATTTGAGTGCAAATAAGATAATTTAAATATATTTTAGTTCCTTCTAATTTTTAATGTTTACTTCATTTAAATCATAATCCACTATCGGGTCACGTTACTGGATTTTGAATTGCATTTATTGTAGAGAAGATCAAGAAAATTTAGTTCCCGCTTGTATTATTCTTATTATTATTTACAAATTGCCAGATATTCAATCCTAAAACTATCCTACTATTCTCTTTCTAGTGAATACATTTGAGTGCAAATAAGATAAATTTAAATATTGCTTATTTCATTCAAACATTTAATGTTTACTTCATTTAAATCATAAATAGCTATCGGGTCACGTTATCGGATTTTGAATTGCTTTTTTTGTGAGGATCACGAAAAGTTTGGTTGCCGCTTGTATTATTGTCATTATTATTTACAAATTGCCAGCTATTCAATCCTACAACTATCCTATCATCATTTTTTTAGTGAATACATTTGAATGCAAATACGATTAATTTAAATATTGTTTAGTTCATTCAAATATTTAATGTTTATTTCATTTAAATCGTAATCAGCAATAAGGACACAATATCGGATTTTGAGTTGTATTTATTGTCAAGAAACTCAAGGAAAGTTTGGGTCACTCTTGTTTGGCGGTTTATAAAACGATTGAGACATTCACAAAGTAGACAAAGGGTCGGAGAGGCATAAATACAGGACAGGCTGATTTTATGTGGACCCTACAACTGTTATACGCATCAACATTTTATGGAATTCGATTCTGCCACTCTCCTCTGATGGTGAGACAAACAAAGGAAATTTCGATTTTATTCAAATTTTTATAGAGGAAGTTTATTAAATGCGACAGTTGTACACTTAATAAAATTTCTGAATACCAAAAACTGTTTCAAATTTATTCACAAAGCACAACGTTGCTTATCAGGACAAACAACAAGCGAAACATTCACTTGTGAGATTTAGATCGGCGACTGATGTAAGAAAAGAAAACGTGACTGAAACATGGATAATAATGCCACGACTATATTGCTTTTTAATAAATGTGCAAGCAGCGATAGAAAAAATAATTAGTGCCAGTAAGTAAAGCCATGTCACATTAAAGCTTTTTAACTGCTAAAGAAAAAACATTATTTGGCTAAAGATAATTTTTATATTTCACTTTTAAGTTAAAATCGATTAATTTTTATAGAAATGTATCACATTGGCAAATATTTAAAGGAGGCAATCTAAAATATGTGTTTTTCTAAATTTAAGTTATGTTTAATTATTAATATTAAGTTTATGTTTAATTATTTTGAAATTATGGCATAACGCGGTGAAAGATAAAGCATTTAAATAATATAATACATATATGAAAATAACTGTATTAAGTTTTAAAGACTTATATAAAAACTAATCAACTATAGAATTCCTAATTTATCTAGAAATTATCCTGATTTTATGTATTATCCTTTGCAAGTATACAGTATTGTGGCAATTAATTGAGGAAATGCAGTTTTTTTTTTATAAAATTCAGTTTCATTCAAGTTTTCTATGGATACATTTAAAACTAATAAGTGATATGACCTCCCCGAGACTTTATAACATCACAGACACGTTTCGGCATGGAATGTACTAGACTAGCACATGTAGTTTTAATTTCAACGTCTCTGAACCATATGTCAATAACGGCCGAAATTAGCTTGTCCATCGTCGTACAGTCAAATTTGTGAAGCCGTTTTTTGACAATAGCCCACAAATTTTCTATGAGATTCAAGTCTGGTGAATTCCCGGGCCAATCCAGTACGGTAATATTTTTTTTTGAGCAGAAATTTTTGATTCGCTTCGAAGTGTGACATGGCGCGCTGTCTTGTTGGAAAACGCAATCTCCGTTCGGCCACAGTTTAGCCATGGTTGGAAGCACTTTTCGGGTCAATATGACTTCGTAACTGGCACTGTTCATCATTCCCTCTACGGAAACATGAGATTCTGTCCCCAAAACGCTGAAACAACCCCAAAACATCTTTTTGGGCGGATGCTTGGGTGCTTGATTGATGTGGTGGTGATTGAGAGGTTCTCCTTGGCTCCTTCTCACGAACATAGATCTAAATCCCTGAACCACAAAATGTGTTTCGTCAGAAAAGAGAACTTTCTCTCAGTCCATGTTTTGTATTTCCGTGCCCATTCCAACCTTTTTTTCTTCATGCGAAGCGTCAGAAGCTGCTTCTTGTAAGGTCGACGTGTTCTCCGTCCGCGTTCTAACAGTCTGTATCGCACTGTTGAAGGTGCAATATCAACACCAGCTGCCACCATGGACTTAGAGAGGTCAAAACTGGTTAATCGAGGATTTTTAACCCTCATTCGATGTAAAGTTTTGTCGTCACGAGTCGAAGTTGATCTTTTGCGGCCGCATCTTCCAGAGCGGTTGGTACCAGCATTTCCTGTTTCCTGAAACCGCTTCCAGTTCCTCCCGACACTTGCTGTACTCACTCCACATATTTTACCTATTTATTCGAACGTCTTAGAAGTGTGTTCTCTAAGCGCAATCCCTTTAGCACGTGTTTCCGCGCTGATATCCATGACGCTAATGAGCCCCGCAACAACTGAGAAACGACCACTGCGGAACACCTGCCACCTGGCGGAGGAATTTGAACACCTGCTACTTACCAGGTGCATACGAACACCTGCTACTTTGATAATAACTGCAATTTGAACTCTGAGCTAATTTGGAGTGCTTCTTCCTAAGCTTACGTGTGATAAAACGAAAAAAATGACATTTCTCAATTAATTGCCACAATACTGTATAAATTCCTATACACAAATTATTGTGCTCCAATTAATTTAACTTACTAATTTGTATTAGTTCCTATTTGACTGTTTAAAGCTTCTAGTTATGATTATTTTTCAAGAAAGAACTAGACATAGTTACAAATTCCCCCGTGGTGAAGGAGTGCCTACGCACCACGTCCACAAGATCCCCCAGGGTATCCCATGCCGAAGGGGATTTTATTTGCAGCTTCACTTTTATAGAGGCTCCTCGAAGAACGGAAGTCTGACTTGGCCTCGACAGGACAACAACAATGCCCGCTGGAGGGATTCGATTCACAACCCAGCAATTCAGCGATTAGACGGAAATGTATGCCCCTAACCGCTCGACAACCGGATCAGCAGAACTAGACTTACAGAACAGAAACCATTTGATGCACGGCCCATATAAATGTTTTACAGAGAAAGACAACGATTTTATCTTAAAAATAAAGCTCAAAATCCAGTCATCAGCATTGGCTGATTGGTTGTGTTTTCTAGCACTATTCAAGGCTGCGAAATTCTTTTCAAGAACACGTCAACTCCATTGCCTTTTCTATTCAGTGAATAACTACAGTTTATCCGTTGGATTTAGATTGTGTTCTTAGATTGTTGACAGTCTTCGTATGCCTATTTATAGACTTCACGGGGTTGGTTTTCATTATCTTTATAAACTCTAACAAATATACATCGTCGATATTCTTGGTTATAAAAGAAAATGTGTGAAAGTTGGAAATCAAATCACCGATCTTTAACTGGTAAGTTGAAACTTATCTCAACTGAATTACGGAGACGATTATCATTTATTTTGTATTTGAATTGGACTCTTCATTCTTCTTCAGATTTCAGATTGAGAGCAAACTGTTGATATTTTCATCTCCGGATGCCACTGTATTTTTATGTAGAATATATGTATGTCTGCTCAGCTCAATTTTCGGTAATTTCAAACCACTGCTATAAATTGTAAAATCTTTGGAGAATTCCAGCGTTGATATTACACAGACATCAGCATCTCACTGCTAGATATCTGTTCAGTAGAATTTTCCGTAATTTGAAATCACTGCTATAAATTGTAAAATCTTTGGAGAATTTCAGCGTTGATATTACTCAGACATCAGTAACTCACTGCATTGCTCAGACAACGCTTTCATCAGTGGAGAAGCGAACAAAGATCTTCTAAAGCCAAATCTACGTTATTAACATATGAGCTAAGATAATACCGATATTTCTTGCCTTATGACGGAGTTTCTTTTAACGAATGTGTTTAAAAAATTAATATACTTTGATTAATCACATGAAGTACATTACTCGTAAGTCATGTTTCAAGTAAAACGTGTAAATCTTGAAAAATCTCACATATATAAATCCTTGTTTAGTAAGGTTGTATGAATCTCCAAATCTGCCCCAAATTGTTATTTTACTTTCCTTGCTATCTACATATTATGATAATATGTAAGTAAATATTGCGACTGGATTGAAAATTCGAATTCAAGTTTTAGACAGAGGAGCACTTTTCAAGCATCTCTAAACTCGAATCAATAGTTTTTGAGGTGATATATGTGTGTATGTGTGTGTGTCTATGAGTCTATGGAGGTGAAATCTCAGGAACGAATGACGAGCTTTGGTACACTTATTGCAAATAAAATTTGGGGTATACTTATTGCAAGATGTGAATACTGAAACCCTGTTGATTTTGAAAAATTCGTTTGTGAAACTCAATCAAATGTTTGGAAGACCCCTACATGTTTTTAATGAAATTTTGAGAAATTCCTTAAAAAATCAGAGCCTTCATAAAAATTACTTGAATGATCACTTCTTAAGTAATCAATAGTAAACAAATGACACAAATTTTATCACAATAGCATGAACTTTTCGTGCGGTATTTAACATTTTTCAGATAAATTTATCAAAACAAAATTCCATAAAATTAAAAAATACCAATAATTGTAAAATATGTTTGCTTATATGTCATATCATGCGATAAATTTGTTAATATCATTCTCGTGGATCTAGTTCGTACCATTCATGAGAAAAGATACTTAGGGTAATTGTATTGTGATGCTTAACAATTCATTAATAGTCATTTATATGTAAGAAAAGCTTTATCTTCGTTTAAATTTAACGATTAGCGATAATTTGCCGAACTTGGTGACGTATTTAGAGAAATATCAAGTACGAATATTTCCCTAGACTGAGGAAAATATCGCTAAAGTAAAAGAAAAATATGCCAATTCGATTAATTATTAAAATATTTTAATATAGGATCTATATTGCTTATTACAGATGTAATCAATATTGATAAATGTCAAAAGTTGCGCAAAATATAAGTTAATTAGGAACATAGAAATCGTTTTACGTGTTGTCACCCGAAAAAGCGTCAAATTTACAATTCAACGTTGAAAAATTATATCGTGGACGTCATACATATTTATTTTACCGTGACAGGGAGCAATTCATTGCATTATACAGAAATACTGTATAGAGAATGTGATTTGTTGCCCAGATCCGATTTCTTATCATGTAAAGGTATAACAAGATGGATGCCATATATCATTTTGAAGTGGGTCATGTGATCGTTTCATATCATGGTCACGTAATCGTTTCATATAAGAGGTGTAATTATTATTTTAATTTTTATTTAAAAAACTACTGAATATATTTCGCTGAATTTTTTTAAATATATTTTATGGAACAATTTGAATATTACCTAAAATTTTCGAAGCAATTTGTGAATTTTAAATCCGCTTAAAAAATGTTTGTAAAATTAGTTCCTATAGGGCTCAATGTATTTCATTTCTTCAACCCGGGTTGAATCCAAAACTAATTGGGTGATATTATTCATTTATATTCCCATATGTCCTACAGACCGTCTGAACAACATACTAAAATTTCGTTTTGATTAAGTCATTTTTACGGCAGTTATCGTGCTAACGGACGGACAGACAGACAGACAGAATGAACAAAGTCATAAACACTTTTCAACTTTATTGTAAAGTGTTAATAAAATGAATAGAAAATATTATTTATATAGAAATACTTAAGGGAACTAACGTAACTTTAGTCAAGAAATGCCTATATTTCAAGTTGTTCGTAAATGTAGTATATGAAAATAATTACGTTCTTACGCAATATCACCATACTGGGACGAAGCCTGATAAATTCCCAGCTCATTTACAAAGTATTGAAGAGCATTAATTCAAATCAAACTTGCAATTTATATCAAAGGTTATTAATTAAATTGATATCCGCACTATTTCCTATTTGACTTTTTATGGCTTTTAATTGCAGTTTATCGTTAATTATCGACATCAACAATCCGACAGAGTGCGGTCTATATCGATTTATTAGAGGCAAATGTATGATTAAATCTCGTACCTTTTCCTTAATTAAATTATTTTTCAGAAGTGGAGCGGTGTTGAATTGCTAATGGCTTGTCACTCGAAAATTAATAGTTTTCTACCGATATATTCAAGATATGTTTAAATTAAGGTTTATCCGTTCAATAGCTGGATTTTATCAGGCTTGGCGTTGAGTCATAAGGTAAAATTGTCCTTATCAGAATTTCTATACTAGGACTTACCTTTGATGCCTTCACTAAGGGTGGAGCTTGTAAACTCCCGGTCCTCAAGCCGGAGAGACAAATACACAAGATATAAATAAACACACTTATCTAAATTGACCAATTTATTTAATATTTAAGTTCATAGATATCTATTTATGTCTTGATTATTATTACTATTCATAAATCCATTATTATAATACATCTAGCGCTACCAATATTTCATTAATAAATATATTTATGCACATAATATAATGGACACATATATTTAGACACTTTCTTTTAATCTACCGAAACTCAAAATAGTTCTTTTAGTTTAAAATACAAGAACTCGTTATTCCGACATAGATTCGTACGAACTAATTTTTCATTATTAGATAACCGTTAAATGTGTGCCTTTCGCGATAATTAGTGACAAGTGGAATACATAAATACCCATGCCTTCTTGCATTTCAACACTTATTCGCGCAATCACTATGCTGGAAGATTCTATTGCACATCACACTTCTGAGCCACGCTTTCTTTTAGAGCTCACAGTAGATACTTTTTTGCACAAACTCAAGAGACATGTTGTTAGTTCGTTGTCCAAAATTCAAATCTTTCCAACTTTTTGGAACAAACTTTGGGGCACTTTTTTATTTCCCCCTTTGGTTTCATACCACTTCTCCCATTTGTCGTTGATTCAGAAGGGGATGAACGCTGTTCATTTATGATTGCGTTCCAATTGGTTTCCTCTTCTGCATTTAGATTGCTCATTATCTTTCTTGTCATTCGAAATTGCAAGTGCAACATGTGGTACAAGTATTGTACTACACGTTGCAATTTACAAGATGGTTCCCAAAATTTTGAAGTAGAACTACGTCTTTCCTGGTACTAGTTAAGAGTAGGTAAGAGGGGCAAACTTGGGATTTGAATGTCAGGAAAAAGTGCAACACACTCTCGCTGCAACTGCTCGCAAATGAAAAGGGAGATAGAGGTGATGTATATAGCGTTATTTAGAGAAAAGTACACAGCGTCAGAAGAGATATGGATTGCTGTTGCAGTTTCTGTAGTTGGAAAGGTAGGCAATTTTGGAAATTGAATGTTTCGAAAAAGTGCAATCTACTATCGGTGTTACTGTTCATAAATGAAAAGTAAGATATAGATGATGTTGTGAGACCAGAAATATATCTTACACTTTAGAGAGGCAGTTTTATGTGCATATTTAGTGATCTAAAACTTCGGTCAGTACTTCTAGTCTGGATGACGCCAGGTTTTACAGCAGATGAACCCAGAGGTCCGATAAAAACATAAATTTAGGGGTGTCAAGACAGAAGAGGATTCGGACCTTTAAGAAAATAGGAAGTAACTATATTGGACGGAAAGACTATCCAATGGAGAAAGTGCTTGTTGCGTCACACTGAATGCCGAAAATGAGAGTAAAAGGGGAGTGACAGACCTGCTGCAAAAAAGTGCCACAGCCTGTGACTTAAGAATGACACTTATTCTAATAGATATAGGGTGCGACATTATGATAGAACGACAATACTAAATAATGCGAGTTCGACATTATGACTCGAACGATATGACTTGGCGAATACAGAAATGACTACGAGAATGACATCAGTGGAGTGTGTGAGTCAGCAGTACAATATGATCGACGATGTTACGGGGTGATGCATTACACTACGAGTTAATGCTAGTAATAAGGACGATATCAAGTACGTGCTGCTAACAAAGTCCAAGTATTATATTATTTTAGTATTACATTAATTACTAATCCTTTTACAGAACTCGCGCGAAAGATAATTAATTGGAGGGCTTTAATAGCGGAGCAACAAAGTAATGTACAATAATAATAAGTCCACTATGTACGAATTTACGGCCATGTTAAAAATATTAGATATGTTAATAATAAATTAATCTAAAAGCCAAGCCAACTTTTAACTTTCCTTTCCCACAGATGTATATAGCGTTAGATAGAGAAAGAAACACTGCATCAGAAGAGATATGGATAGCTTCAGCTATGTCTTACCGCGTACTAGGAAAGGGGGGCCAAATTTGAAACTTAAATGTCACGAAAAAGTGCAACCCGCTATCGTTATATATATATATAGTTATATAGAGAAATGAACACCGTGTCACCACAAATCTGAACAGTTGGGCATTTCTCGACACTAGGAAAGAAATGCAAATTTGGGCATTGAATATCCCGGAAAAATAAAAGGAGAATAGATTTTCTGTACTACATATCTTTAGGTAGAAAAAAGGCGTGGGTTTTCAGTTCGTGCATCCACATGGTATTCTTAAAAAATGAGTACGGATTACGATGTAGTAGCTCCACATCGTACTTCAATTATCATCGCCCTATGCTTGCCATGTATGAATCCACCGAATCTATAGATTATTGTACTTTGTCGCAATATAAATGAGGATTGCATGCATAACAATGTTTCATTTATTGCATTACCCAGAACGTAATTCTACATAAACATGGGAAATAAATGTTCCAGTTATATTTTTGTTTAGAGGACCTCTTCAAATATTTTTAATATCTTCGGAAATGCCTGTATGGCCAATATGCATTTGCTAGATTTGACAGGAGCACATTAAAATTAGTCATTAAAATTTGTCACTTACCAGAGCATAACTTTGCAAAAAAAAATACCTACAGACTTCGTTTATAATTGCAATCAGTAAAATGATCTCTACAAGTCTATATGCAATGTTATGCTAAACCCAATATTTTATTTCTTATTTTTCAAAATAAGCTGATACTGAAGTTTAAAAACCAATTTTCTATTTTAGGATACATCTCTGTAATATGTTATCTAAATTAAAATATCAGAATATTTTACAAAACGAAAAAATTACATATATATTGACGCACTCGATTAAAATGGTCGTTGGTGAACGCTGTAAGATCAGCCATTAGATATCTCTACCTTTTGAGCTTTAAGTCAGATAAATATAGGTTTGATGTTGGCATTAATTAGAATACTATATATTGGCAGAATGTTAGAACAGAATAAAATATATATAATGACAAATTTCTCACTTCCTTTTGCCTTTAACCTTTCTCAGCGCCGTAACAAGAATCTTGAAAAATATATTGGCGATTATATGAGGGATTTGCAATGATATACAGGATGTTTTAAAAGGACTTCACAACTAAACATATTTTGAACGTTTGGTTGTAGGGTCATAATTCCAATTTAACAAATGCTTTAATTAAGATGGGTTATCATCGTATGCAAATTTTTTATCATGCAATACGTTTTAGCAAAAAGTATATGAAACATTTTAAGCAACAGAAAAAAAATCTTCAGTTATAAATGTGTCTTCCATAGTCTAATTAGTCGAATAAAACAGTCTCATTGTCATACAGTCAAAATTAAATGACATATCATTGATTAAGATTTTCTAATGATAATTGTGGAGTGTATACAAGTGTTTAAATACACATACGCGTGTAAACAGAGGTCGCGCTGCCGATCGCAATTGTTATATTTTAAGAAAATAAATTCAATTTAGTGATCAAGGTCGCACTTGTTTGCTGGAGGAGACAGATGTCTTCGTTTTCTTCGTTCTGCTTTTGGGTGATGCAACCTTGTGCTGCATTCCACGTTGTTAATCCACGTGCCTCGAGGAAATGCTGTTGAATGGGCTGGACCCTGGAGAAGAATTTGAATGTAAAAGATTTTCGATTGATGGAAAGGTGAAGGTGTGAGCCCTTCGTGGCTTTGAATTGGCCGGGCTCTGGATCCGCCCTGAATGCTTAAAAGAGGTCTGATTTGTGATCTGGGTGCGCACCCTCCTCTTCAACATCTTTGTTCGGCTCGGAGCCCAATTCTATTGTTGGGTTACCGTAGTCGTGGGTTTTGGGGAGTGTCGCCACTGCTGCCACCGTCGTCACTGCTGGGACCTGCCGATGCCTTGCCCTCGCCGACCGACGACCGCCGTGTAGATATTGGAGAACGACTTCACGTTTCATGTTGAGCACCGGGACCAGATGAAGTAAATTATGATACTGGACCCTTGGTAAACCTGATCCGGTACCTTGCCGGAAACTGCGGTTCTGCCGTTCCTGCTGGAGCGGGGCAATGTTTGCCCCGAGGGATTTGCCAGTGGAAGCCTGCGCTTTTTCTGCCATGAGTCCTACAAGATTTGTGAGGTAAGACTTTATTGCTTAGACGTGCCGTTGGGCAGTCGACTGGACTTGCGGAAGCGATTCCGAGGAACTCTTCGTCCATGATTTCAGCTGCCAGCATCTAATTGAATACATCTTATATCTTCAGCTTTCATATTTTACATTTAAGAATTAATGCACCTAAAGAAATATAAATTAATTTAGTAATACTAAATTGAATTCTTAGTTGATTCCTCGAGTGTAGTGTCTCCCTTGGTTGACCATACCTTTTAAATGAGTATTATGAAACATAGTAATATTAATGTAGAATAGAATTGGATATTTAATTCCGGCTAAGAGCCGAAGATTTTAGTGCAGTGTGGTCCAGTGGTAGTTAAGCTGAATGAGAATCAGCAACTGTATTATGTGTTAACTCCTGACTTTTTGGCATTTAATAAATTAAGATTTAAAGGAAATTAAGTGTATTTATTTGTGTTGAATTAGTGTATAATTTAAGTATTTTCAGCTGCTGGTGAGATCTTCAAGGTGAATGTATTTCTCTGTTTATTTTGGAAATTGTTTGGGGTGGTTTCGCAGGTCATCAGTTAGATTTCACCCACTGACGGGAGGAGTGTTTCGGACCTGGGTTGTAAAAAATGTGTGAAAGTTACACTTTCTCGGTCAGCCGTGTCCAGCGGGAAACCGTTGCGACATTTGATGCCGTTGGTTCCCGCTGTGACACATTCCTTTCATTCAGCTGTGATAATTTTTAAATTATCACATTACTACAATAACTTATTTTACTTAAAACATGGAGGTGAAAGTATTTAAACCCATGCTTAAAATTTCATCGAAAAAGGAAATACTATAAAATCGTCTGCTTCTCTATGTAAAATCAATTAATGTTTCATTCATATCAACTATTTTCCAGACTCTAGAACTAAAGAATTTTGCATTTAAAAAATTCAGCATTTCTTATAGAATTCATTTTACAGCTTGATGTGTTTACAATCTGCATACGTTAAAAGTAGGCTTCATTGGTGAAATAATCGAAGTTCGAAGATCATTTAAACTCAAAAATATTGTAATTGCGTTGGCGCAGTATATAGATGCACAGAATTTACGCAAAAATAAAGCGGTTTTAGGACGGATGCAACAATAAATATGAATTAAAAAGAACTTTAAAATTACGATTTTGACAAAGGGTGGATGCCAGATTTTATTTTGAAATGACTCACGGGATGTCTTCATATAAAATGGGTGTAATTACTATTTTAATTTTTATTAAAAAACTGCCGAACATATTTTTTTCTGAAATTATTTTTATGTATTTTATGGAATAATTTGAATATTATATAAACTTTCGAAGCAATTTCTGAATTTTAAATTTGTTTAAAAATGCTTGAAGCATTGGGTCCCATAGATTTCAGTGTATTTCACTTTTTTAACGCGGGTTCTATCCAAAATTAATTTGGTGAAAGTATTCATTTAAATTCTCATATGTCCCACAGACCGTCTGAATAACATACTAAAATTCAATTTTGCTAAAATTATTTTTACGGCAGTTATCGTGCGAACGGACAGACAGAGAGAAAGAATGAACAAAGTCATAAACACTTTTCAACTGCATTGTAAAGTGTTACGAATCGTGGTATACTAATCCTTATAAGTGCAATTAAACTCTTTGTTTTTTCCAAAACAATGATCTTTGGAATTTTTCAGAATTTATAAGTCAAAACACATTTTCAAAATTTAAAGTCAAAATATAATTTGATGAATAAAATAAATAATATTTTCATTTTTGACTAAGTTTACGAAATTTATCAAAAATTCAAAGCGACCCCTGCTCTGTAAATTTTATCTAAAGAAAATCAATTTTTGTACTATCCCTGAAATGAATAGTTTCGCTATTCCTTTTAATCGGATAAAAGTAATTGAAGTCCTATAATTTTAACAGTTTTCTCACGACCAATATTTTTTTATTAGGGAAGTGGGTTGGTTTTCAAAAGATCTTTAAATGAATAAAGAACAATTTGCAAATTGGAAGTTCCTTTGTAGATTGCCTTTATAAAAAATAAAATTTTTGGATTTGTGCTTATCTGGTCAATTATCTGGACATTTCCGCTTCTGCACATCTTTTCACCAGTTCACATCCATCGCATCTCTCGGTCCGATCATTTCCACTTCACAATTCTTTAATTTTTATCGACCTTCACCACCTTCATCACTTCACCATGCTGTAGGGCAAGGCTGGCTATTGATCCACTTCAAATTCACTTTCAAATTCTGGTTGATTCGCTAACACCCTACATGACATGATCTTGTCTACTTGCAAGAATTTCCATCAGCGTAATTGTTCCACGTGACATTTTGTTGTAAATATTTTGGCTTATAATATCCCTTTATATCGTCTGAATGGCAACACCTTTGTATTCTTGCCGGGCACGTAATTTGTAGATCACAATGGGGCAAATATCAAACTATACATCCAGCTATATGTCCATGTTTGTAATTTATTTAATTTCTGACATCACAGTATGGTGATTAAAAATTGAATATTTAAGTAAATAATGCAAATTTATTTTCTCACAAAGTATGGAAAAATATAACTATCAATTTTGATGGATACCATCATAAACTACCTATAAATAGAAAAAACAAAATATAAATTGTGCTAGGAGAACTTTGTTAGGAAATTACTGTATACGTATCTAAAATAGTTTTTATGATATAAACAAAATTAACTGATTGGCAATTTTATTATATTATGAGGATACAAGGCTCATTTATTCACTCTTCCTGCTGAAAAAGATGCTTATACTGATATATTCAATATGGAAACAGAATAACTAAAAATCAATTTAAAAAATTTGCGCTGAAAACAAATTTAGATATTTGTGTGCAAATTTTCTAATTTGTTTCTGAATTTGAAGCTAGAAATGTGTTTTGTTTTGTAAACATTCATGTGGTATAAAAATTCTGGTACATTCTTCTACAACATTAAGAGACAAATCAGCATTTATCTTGTAATGAGATATATTAGTTATATGTTCCTTCTTCTACTACTGTTTTTGGATAAACAAATTTAGATCAAATAGATCATTAATTTATTTTTCATTATAAAAATTCGTTCAAATGGTTGTCTAAACTAGTTTGAATCTAAAGTACTTCATTTGTAACAGAACATCAGTTGATAAAAATTATCATCTGGTTTCAAAGGCAAAAGCAAACATCTACGCCAGAATAAGTAAAACTAAGCAGCAACTGCAGTAAATGTAGAGTAAATTCTATCAACAAAGTAAAGCTCACATGACACACGAAAATTGACGTTGTCAATTCGAAAAATCCTGCACTAAAGTGAAAAAACCAAGGAGGAATGAAGTGGAGTGGAAAGAACAGCAGAAAATTACAAAAAAATCATCCTAAATATTAAAACTAATTATGATTGTACAGAAGTACGTAATTTACGTACGTAATTTACGTAAAATACGTACGTCTTTAATTTATTTTTATTAGTTTTAATTAGCATATGGAATTAATTATTTGTTATTCTCCTTGCCGATTACTCTAGCCATTTCTTATTCGGATTGCAAAGTAATCGTTTCCTAGAGTATTATTCTGTGTAATATATACGTAATAATTACTATGTAAATGTGTAATATCATGTAATATTTTATAATAGATATTAAAATACTAACGTTTCTTTTTGTAGTTTTAACAACTACTTTTATAACATTGAGAAACACAAATATGCTGGAATATTTTGGTTGATTTTTATAGCAGCAAACTGAAGAAATGTACATTACACTCATCTGTGTACGTATACTCGTATATGAGATATTGACAAAAATAGAATAAGTGAATAAAAAAAAACCCGAGAACGTCTTTCGAGATTCAATTCAATGCATTATTCAATTCAACTCTTCAAACAATGTATTGAATTTCGAAGTCAAATACTTCTTCAAATAGTAAATTTTATATTTGAAAGTATTTTTGGCGTATTTTCGAAAAACTTAAGGCATTACACCAGGGAGTTCCGTTAGTTTGCTTTTCTTGCGGTTGGAACAAATCTTTCAAGTAGAAAAAATCTTTTTGAGAATTGGCCATTGAACCATACCGAGATAAGTGAGAACAATGGTCATTTAAAAATAGCGATTAATTATATACAATATGTTTAATTTTTATTGTTTATTTTGAATAAGCAAGAAAAATTAAATACATTTTATTGAATAAGTATTAATTTATGAGTATGTGGCAATTTTTTAATAAATTTTACCAACTTTTTAATAATGTTTAACAAGTTTTTACTACGTAATAATCAGTTAAGTTTTTAGGAAGTATTAACAAATTTTAATAAGTTTAACAAGTTTTTACTATGTATTAACAAGTTTTTAATAAGTCTTAACAAGTTTATAAAAAGTGTCAACGAGTTTTTAAATTATCCATAATAAATGTTTATATATCACTGATTATTATAAAAAGCTATATAAATAATATTGAAAGCCCCTCTGTTTACTGTTTGTTTTATCATCCTGAAATATCCACTGTACCAAATTTCATGAAATTTTAATGGATAAACTGAAAATATTGTCCTACGCCTGTCCCATAAATGACGGTTTTAGGAAATGCGAGGTCCTATAACAAGTTTTATTTCGGACTTTATTGTAAGTATACATTTCTGTGTCCTATTGGTTATAACATCTTTTGCGGCCTTGGTATCGGTAGTGAAGTTTAAGTTTTTTCAAATTTTAAATTTTTTCATGCTTTATACAGGAGGTTTATACGGTAAGGCTCTAATTTGATAATAATATTTATCACAAAACATGTTATTGTAAAATTGGTTATATTATTCTCTAATGTTCCTGCATTATTTACATTTTTGCAGTCTTCATGAATGTCAGTAATTTATTAAAATACGTCTTACCTTTTCGGTGTGTGGACTGTTTCAAACAAGGGACTCCATTAGGTACAATCGACCAAAAGCCTGCCCTATGTCCTTCTGTCTGCCTCTCTTCATGAACGAGACTTTTTCAGGTGTCGGAGTAGATCTAGCCAAATTGTGGTATGAGCCTAAAACCGTCGACGACTGAGGTGTTGACTTGTTTAGTTTGGTGTTCTTCGGATCCTACCCTGTGACCTATTACCACGCCTTAGACCACGCCCCCGTGGACGTGGCCGTGCTGGATGAAAGGTTAAAGCATTAGTACCTCCGATTATTAGCATAAGCCCCACAAGTTGCCGTAGAGGAACAACTCTATGAACCTGTATCCATGTCCTTCTGAACATTTCATCAGTTTGAGCGTGACCCAATCACTATGTGAGCCTTCAAACAAACGGGCAGAATAGTTATTTATGCTTCTCTACAATAAACGTAGTTCGAACGGCGATAACTTGACCAATCGTTGTTTGCATCGTTATCTCTAAAATTATAAACGCTTTTAAAATTAACGGAAAAAATGAACTTTTTGATCTGTAGAGAATAATAAAATAATGAATGCATTTTTTTTACCAGAGTAACGCAGCCTACATAAAAGTTTTCGTTTAATTGTTTTACCATTATAATCAATATAAATAAAATTGTAAGTTATGCTTCTGTTTATTATCTAGAAACGGGTAAATTTAATTCTTTACTTGTGATTTTGATTGCAAAATTCCAAAAGATAGAATTAAATAAAATTGTAAGTTATGCTTCTGTTTATTATCTAAAAACGGATAAACTTAATTTTACTTGTGAGATTGCTTGCAAAATTCCAAAAGGTAGAATTAAATAAAATTGTAAGTTATGCTTCTGTTTATTATCTAAAAGTGGATAAACTTAATTCTTTACTTGTGAGATTGATGCAAAATTCCAAAAGATAGAATTAAATAAAATTGTAAGTTATGCTTCTGTTTATTATCTAAAAACAGATAAACTTAATTCTTTACTTGTGAGACTGATTGCAAAATTCCAAAAAGATAGAATAATATTCAAATATTTAAAGTTCGTCACAGATTGAGAATTGTAATTTTTTATATTATATATTCCGTATGAAGAATGGATGTACAGCTAGTAAATATAAAACAATTTAGTGATTTTAGATTACATTTCATTAGTTTTTTAACCGCATTTTCATTCAGAGTCCAAAATTTGCTGCAATTAAATCTCCCCGCAACAAATTAGCTTTATGGGATGACATACCAAATGTTATCGAAAACGTATGTTTATTTAAAATATGTATGCTAATTTTATTAAGAAGGCAGAAACGTAAATCAGAACAATAAACTCAAAACCTTGAGTAATTTAGATTATGCACCTTTATTTTACATCCATGCTTCTTTTAACATTTTAACCGCAACAGCTGTGATACAAAACAGCTGATATTATCTATAGTGTTGTTCAACTTAACTTCATTTCCACCAAAATACATTTTTTATTTTGTTAAATTTTACAAGGAAAACTTTGAAAAACCGGTATCGGGTGCAAATTGTGCAACTATAGCGTTTTACCCTTCACTTAAAAGAGCTTGAAAAAAATATTTCGATTAATACCATACATGGCAATGTACACCCCGGAGGGGTGTACATTGCCATGTGACCCCCAAGGGGAGGCTAATGACGTTACGAACAAAATAATTGTATCATGGTTAATTTTCACAACAATGATTGAAATTTTTACGTTTCGTGATCACTGAGCAATAAGTAAACCTTTTTGTGCATGATTATATTAAATTTTTTCCTATTCTGCTCTATTTAAAAATAAAACAAATCGAATAAAATAAATTTTCGCTTGAATATACAGTTTCTAAATTCGACATACATATTCTAAAACTATATAGTTTTAGATTTTTTATAACAAATCGGGATATAAATTTTCGTGAAAATCTATTAATATTTGTGGTTACTATCGTCTGCACAAGAAAGTCAACACAGACAACAGGGCAGACTCATATTCCTCCCAAAATAGTCAAAACGTGTTCAGAAAGTCTTAAAACATATATTGGTATCAAAATCTCGAAATCGAAAATTTTCGTGAAAACTATACTGTCTCAATACTCCGTACGAGAAAGTAAAAATTAGGTGTGAAAAAAACCGAGAATCGGAACCGCGTCGGAATTGCGAAAGATTTATAAAATTATGTATTTTACAAAGCTATTTATGCATCTGAATCAGTATTCTTTTCAAACTAAAGCACTTTGAATAATATTATTCATTTCTATTGTGAAAGATATGATGAAAATAAAGTAAATTTAGATTAGACACAAAAGGATATACATAGAAACCATCCCACTACAAAGTAATAACCTTAAAGTTATCTATCCGTCATCTGAAAAAGTTGGAACAATGTGTTCATTCAACAGAAATAAAAGTATATAAACAGCTGTCGCAAATATGAGTTTTGAATATTCTTGAGAAATGAAATGAATTCTTCATAAAATGCGATTTATTATACGGATATTAAACTGCATTTATGCACCTTTTGCTTAACTGTATTTATTACTATTTGTATAATAAAATTAAAAATTAATAACCATCATTTACATAATAAAAGTATAATAAAATATAAAAGAAAAATAAGTACAATATATTATTTAACAAGTGTGATACCAGAAATAGATCTGACATGTGTATTGGTGAGACAAGTTTATGCCAGTTATTTATTGATCTGAAAAATCGAACAATACTTGTAGTCTAGATGGCGCCGAGGTTTACAGCAGACCATACATATAGGAGCGTCAAGACAGAAGGAGCCGAGTGGACCCTTACGAGAATGCCAAATAGCGACATTGGTTCAATAATTAACCAATGGTAAAGCTGCTTGTTGCGGCACATTCAATGCTGCAAATGAAAGCAAAGGGGGGAGTTACACCCCCGAGGAAAAAGAACCACAACATGTGACCTAAGAACGACAGTAAAAAATATAAATTTGTGCAAATACTCGAAGGACATTATGACTTGACTTAGCAAAAGATTAACAGCTCGAAATTAAGGAGCACAAAACTTAGAAAGATGCCTCAACTACGAGAATGACTTAAATGCGTGTGTCGGGCCAGCAGTATAATATTGTCGTCGAATTACGAGTGGTAAATCAATACTTGAGTTAAATTCCAGTAATATGATCTGCGTAGTACCTGGATGTTGTTGAGACCCAGACCGTTCGACCTACCAGAAATGTAGTACCGGGTTGTGACAAAGTGCAAGACAGATTTGAAGGTATGTGTTCCTCAAAAAGATATCTAGGTCTAAACAAATATATTAGGCGAGTTAGGTGGTCTCACATGTTCCCCCGTCAAAACTAATAATTAGTTGTGTAATGAATTAATAAGTGTTTATGTTGTTAATAAATGTTTCATTGTTAAAGTTTAAATTGTGTGATCCATTTAATATTGTATTAATTAATAATTCCTTTGCAGAACTCGCGGGATAATTAAATAATTGGAAGGTTTTATATAGCGACACAACAAAGCAATGTGCAATAATAGTAAGTCCACTATACGAGTAATTTACGACCATGTATATTAAGTTTAAGTTAACAATATTATATTATAATTAATAATAGTAAATCTGAATAGTACCTCTTTAATCTTTTTTAAAATGTGTGCCACAACAAGTATGAACCAAAACACTCCTATTTTAAAGAACCCCTTTTATTACGCTCTATTGTAAAAAATATATGCACACATAAGAAAGTGAGCTACAGCCGCTAAACTCGGCATGCAAATGATGAAACTGTCAGTCCCAATGATGTTATAGGATTTATGCAACGAGTACGAAAATGACAAATCATGCAGCATTTAAAACAAACGGTTGTTCACTCATGAGCAAATGGAGCTCGATTTTCTGCTTTGATACAGCAACTTGTGTATAAAGATGCCTTTGAGACGTACTCGATGGCGTTACGGACAATTACCAGATTTAGAAAGAGGTCGCATCATAGGCCTACAGAAAGCTGGTTGATTCAACCGACATATCAGTTGCCATCTTGGTCGGAGAGATGTGGTAGTTGCTCGGTGTTGGTAACAGTAAAAAATTCGAATTCAAGTTTTCGACAGAAGAGTGCTGTTAAGTATCCCCGAACACGAATTAAATTTTTTGGATGTGATGTCTGTGTGCATCTATGAGATGCGGATGCGATATCTCATGAACGAATGGCTCTTTTCAACTAAATATTATGATCCGTCCAAATGCGAGTAATACAGTCAGTGAATATTGAAACCTTGTTCATTTTAAACGTTATTGAATACTCGGAACATGAACAAATTTCCGAATGGAATTCTGCAGAAATCTCCCCAAAATCGGAGCTTTTAATAATCTGACATAAATGATCATTTTTTATGTAATTTTCACTTTCCTTATATACATAATATATAAGGAAAGAATTGCGACAGTGTCGAAAATTCGAATTCGAGTTTTCGACGGGAGAGCACGTGTCAAGCATCCCTGATCACGAATCAAACATTTTTGAGGTGATGTGTGTGTGTGTGTGTGTGTGTGTGGAGACGCTATCTTACGAACGAATGGAGCGATTCGAATGAAATTTTGAGCAAAAATCACAATCCGTGAATACTGGAAGTCTATTGTTTCTAAACGTAATCGAATGTTCAGAACCCCCCTAAATTTTTGAGTGAAATTTCGAAAAAATCATCAAAAACTCAAAACCTTTAATAAAGTTACTCAAATAGACATTTCTTATGTAATTTTTCTTTAGAAAACGATTGGCATAAATTTTAAAACGTTAGCACGAACCGTTCTCGAGATATTACACATTTTTCAAATATATTTATCAAAAAATACCATAAATTGAAAAAAGATATGTAAAAGATAACTGTGGAGAAACATGTTCACATTTCATATAAAATATCATTAGATAAATTTGGTGACATCATTCTCGTGGATCTAGCTCGTTTCATTCATGGTAAAATATACTTTGAGTAATACTTTTGGATTTGAACGCCAATAGTCATTTATCTGCTATAAGAATAACTTATTTCTCCGTCCACAAAGCTTGGCGAGATTTTGGCGACGGATTTGGCGGAATGTTGCCAACTTGGCGATTTTTGAAATGTTGCCACATTAACGAAAAGTTTGCCAAATGGATAAAAATGACGCTAAATCAATGACAATTACGACTAATTGACGAACATTTAATATCTTGGAAATAATATAAGTATCTACTATAAAAAAACTTTTTTTTACTGTAAAAATAGTAAATTCATTCCATTATATAAGGAAAGTCATGTGCTGCCTACATCAGATTTTTTTATCTTATTTTCTCTTTTAATATGTAATATTATGCGATGAAGTTGTTAGCATCATTCTGGTGGATCTAATTCGTCCCATATACGGGAGAAGATACCGCTTACCGATAGATTACCTCTTGGAGATAAATTTGGCGAACTTAGTTGTTCATTTAGCGCAATATCTCCTACTTCTCAATATTTCAAAATTGCAAAAGTATTGTCAAAATTCCAGAAATGATCCTATATTAAGGAAATTTATGCTAAATTGGTGAATTAAATAATAAAACATTTTAATATACATGCTATCAATATTGAAAATTGTAAAATTATATGTGTGCAAATGTCATCTAATTAGTTACTTCGAAATAGTTTCACAAGCTGTCATCGGTAAAGGCGCCAAATGTACAATTTAACGTTAAAAACACCCTGGATCTTATATTAGTATACCATTTTTTCACTACTAGAAATGTAAATCCATTTCATTAGATAAGAAAAGTCATGTGCTGCCTACTTAAGATTTTTTTTACAATGTACCAATTTGAAATTAAATATAATAGACAGGGGATTAAATATCCACAGAGTTTTAATAGGTTTAATTTGTGATTTTTATTCAGGGATTTGATATATCGATTAATAATCTTCATCTACAATTCCAAACCCAAAATAATACTAAAATATCTAAAACAAATTTTATTGAATTATAATTAAGTAATTTCTAATTAATTATTAATTAAAAGATTTTACTTTTTAAATAATTCTTAAATTTAAAAATTATTAAATAATTTTTACATTTTATTGAATTATGTTTTTAATAACGTTTTAAATTAATAATTTAAAAACTAAATTATATTTAAGTACTTTTTAGTCGTTATTGCAGTTAAATTTAGAACGTTAAATTTTATTCTGTGTAATACCGATCTTTACATCTTTAAATGTTTGTCTATTTATATATTTCTAATACTACCCTCGTTTCAATGTGTAAATACTGGCACATAAAAGGAATTATTTCATTTTGCATAACAGATGGAATGTTATCTTTAAGATCCTTTACAGCGCAATTATTAGTTTAATTACTGAATATCTCTTTCGTGCAATTATTAATTGAAATATTAGTCACCTATCAGACCCTTAGCAATATTGCGAAATATTCTAAACATTAAAATCTCATTTGTAGATGTTCTGTCTCGAGAAGTTAGTATTATCTTCCGTACTCGATTTCGTAATTAAATTTTAGAATGTACAATGTAAATATGATGAAAGAGATATAAATGTTTGTTATCAAGAAAACGCATTTGCATTTCATTTTATAGATAAAACTTCTTTACTGCTGTTGAGGAACGTTATAAATTTCTTCTCTTCATAATATAGGTGTATTGTTCTGGAAATGTTTCTTGATGTTTTGTCATATATTTCAAGAAGGGTTTTTGGCAATTAATGCAGATTTACCCTCTGGGTATTGTAATATATATATATAAAGCTATATAACAATTGTCTAGCGTGTTTTGCAAAGAACTTTGCTACCCCAACCGAGATTCGAACTGAGCAATCGACTCTCTACAGTTGAACCACTGGGAAGAAATTGCAATCTTTTATTGTCGAAGTGGACTCGACATTCTCGACCTTCTAATGTCAAATTGATGTGCAAGTGACAATCCGACCGACCACCTGCTGCTATTTTTACCTCATGTTATTCTCCTGGTACTATATTGTTACTCAGGTTTGTTTCCTACGCGTTTGTTTCCCTTCCTATTTGAAATCGACGTTCAATATTCCAGAGGCCGCCACTGAATCCATGCTGATCGTACTAGGGTCACTACAGACGTCCGAGGTATTTGCACTAACCTATAGGGATGTTTTTGGACGTCACTATAAAGCTAGCCAAACCTTGCTACCCTAACCGGGAATTGAACCCAGAATCTTCGAAACGCCTAGCCGATAAAATCTAATAAAATTGTAGTCCTGTTTTGCCTCCTGGGATTGGATGAAATAGACGGGATGGCTGAAAACTCTATCCAGACCGCTCATGCATTAGAAGATTACAACTCACGAACCTAGCATTGGCCAGGAATCAAAATTACGTTTTGTCAGTCAATTTTTGATTAAAATTAATATTTCGAAGATAAGTAGTAGATGAAATAAAACCTATTAATAAAGAAAGTTGTAATTTAATAATATTTCGAAGATAAGTGGTAGATGAAATAAAACGTATTAAAAAAGAAAGTTGTAATTTAATATTATAAGGGTTTTCTTTTTCTTGTTTATGACAGGATTAACTACGGGTTACACATAAAAAGGATTCTTGTGTAAAGTTTCACCAAATGGGATCTGTTTTCTAAAATTTTGCACGCTGATGATATACGAAGCAAAATGAATTAAAATCGATTCACAAGAAATGGCTTGTTTAATTGGAAGGCATTCCATTATTTTATAATGGTGAAGATGAGAAAATTGTGGTGTAAATGTGTTACATTAAATCAAGCAGATTGAGTTAAAATAAATATAAGCTTAAATCATGCATATTTGTAGGGGACATTATATGTTGAATAAGTCAGTGTAAATAGGAATTAAAATCCAATTCAAACATTTTGACGTCTTGCAGAAAAATGAGATGAATAACACTAAATTAAACATGTAAAATCTCGCCTTTTCTCTTTTCAACCTCATTATGGATACGGAAAAATATTCCGGAATATATAAGAATATCACAAAGTTCAGAAATAAACTTTTTAACAATGCCTTAGCCGAAATTCTGAAAAGTGATTTTTATTCAAAAACTATTCTTAAATATAGATCATATTTAAATTTTATCTAAACGGCTTTAACAATGAATATTAAATTACATTATCAAATTTGGTTTTATTCCATGTTTATAAAAACTTATGTTCAAATTAAATTTAATGAAACGTTTTCATGTATTTGAGTTACATTAATTTGTTTACCCTCTTACCAAAAGAAATGGAAGCTGGATCTAGATGAAGGATCTACACAGAAAGCTGGATCTACAGAGGTTCTATCGAATTTCATATTTTCGGATTAAATCTTTTCTCTTATTTTTTGTTATTTTTTGTCATTTTAATATATTGAGCCTCCAGCTTTTGATAATTATTTGATGTTTGAACTTGAATTTTATGCATCGCTCTTGAATATTGATAAATTCATGTGTATTACTGAAATATAAAATTAAGATCATTTTGTCTTATATGGTAGCATTGTTTTCCTTTAGTCTGATATTTCCTTTCATATCCTCTTTACTTAATTTTTCTTCCATATTGTTTGTGAACCAGGGTATGACACTGATCATGTTTTAAATTAGTCTTATTATTTTTATTTTATTTTTATTTTTAATTTTATCTTTTTTATTAGTGACACATTGTAAAATATCTGCTGCATATGCGCAAATTTACAAATGTTAGATCTAAATTGAATCTGTAGTACTGTAATTATTATATATATATATATATATATACACTTCAAAATGAAAGCACTAAAACTCCATTAGAAAATATACTCATTCAACTTATATTCTCGTAGATGGGACAACTCTTATATTCCCGTGTATTAAAATATTTACCCGTACTGCAGTATACGAGTTTGAAAGATTTTAAACAAAATAAAACAAGTCAAAATAAAACTAGTCAAACTAGCCAAAATAAAACAGATGACGTTAGAAATTTAAAATATCAATAATACCCGTAATCGTTACGCCCGAAGGCCGTAACTGACATTATCCAGTCAAAAATACAATTTCAATAAAAATTATTTTATATACATTTCTTTATAATAAATAAACTTTTCTAATCCTTGTTCTAAAGTGTAAATAAATTATGCCAGCACGGTAAAAGCACATTAACAGAAACAATTAAATGAAAAATCTTTCAGCGTTGTTCTAACGTCTAAATACATTACACCAACATCATAACAGAACATTAACATAAACCGTCAAATAAAAGGCTTTCAGCGTTGTTCTAAAGTGTAAATAAATGATACCAGCATGGTAACAGAACATTAACATAAGCCATTAAATAAATATCTTGCAGCGTTGTTCTAAAGTGTAAATAAATTACTCTAAATACAAGAGTTCATTATACATTTACAAAAAATAGTGATAATATAAGAGTAAGTGAATTTCTGGATTTAGTGATTAGAAAACATAATTCTATGAAACGGTTTTCAAGTGCATTATTTAAGTGAAGTAGAAAATAATTTGTGTGCGCATATCTTTGTGTGCGCCTTCTCCCGGATAAAGTCAATAAATTATTTTCTGATCTGAACATCTCTCTATGCTTGAGGTATCTTGTGATATTGGAGCGTTCCAAAATAAGTAAACATTTTCTGTGCTAATATCTCCGAACCTAATAGATAAAAATGTAAATAATTTTATTGCTTTGTTGGAAATAGAATCTAAATAAAGAATATATAGAAATAGAGTTCCATTATGTTAATATTTTGAACTTTTTTTGAATAAATTTAAAAAGTATGTGTCCGAGTGAGTTTTTTTTCTCATTTTCTTGCTTTCTCTCGAAAAATCTTCGAAAATATATAAAATATAAATAACAATGCTAAGCTATAAAAATATGTATTAGGAAATTAATTTTCTAAATCTATGTTTATTTTTATTTAAAACTCTTGTAGTCGTATAATCGTATTATCAAGTTGAACGAGATAGAAAAATTTTCCGTTTTTCAAGTTTGTAATGCTTATATCTCAACTACTAATGCTAGTCATAAACAATAAGCAAAAATGTATAGCTCTTGACAGCGCTGCACATATATTAAATAATTGGATTAGGAATCGAGCTCATATAGTTTTCAAAGAATAGTAATTATAATTTCCATACATTAGCATTTTAACCTGAATTCTCCAATGGGTGGTATACGTAGTTGACGGTCATATAGGACTCTGCCAATGGTGATCCATTCTAGAAATAAATATATTAAATAAACGAATAAATTATATATATATATATATATAACAATGAAAATTGCATATCATCCGTGTACACCGGAGCGACGATACAATAGCATCAAAAATAAAAAAATAATATACCTACGAACACCAAATGCTCCTGTTCTACGCGAGAACACATTTCGCAGAAACATAAAACGATTCCCTTTCTGTAGGCGTGGCATAAACCCATCTGTTGAGCAGTCCGCAAAATTAACCACACCGCGTAGGAGAAATGTGTCTCGAGTTCAATGACGAACGCTCTGCTGATTCAAAAATTGGAAATCTGAATTAAGAAATAGTAATTAATCAAGGAATAGGTTCGAGAAATGATTTTTTATTCTGGAGCAGTATTTGCTACTTCAAGGAACCGCTGTTAAATTATAAACGACGGAGGGTACGCCATTATTTTATATCGCAATATAAAAATCAGGGAAGTTAAAAATGCACGAGTAGGATATATTTGTAAAATAAATCGCAAAATATCATTCGTTACTCTTATTGATTTCGTTCAAAGTTTGTTTGAAAGATAACTTTTCAACCTTTCCGATGATGTCAAAATGAAAACTCTGAGATGATATTTTCGATTGTCAGGTATGCATTTGTGTAAAAATCGTGCTGAAACATAAAGAAACTATAAACTAATTTTAATTTTAAATAATAACTCCAAGGTGCACCTTCCCTTGTCCTAAAGTACCTGTGTAGAAAATTTCACGGTCTTGCGATGCCTTGAAATTTTGTTACAAATGACACAAACATACAAACAGACATTTCCTTTTATTATTATAGATAAATAATATGAGTTTTATTGATCAAAATACATTTTGAAAAATGAATACTCGTATTAGGTATATAAAAGTTTGTGTATATTTTAAATATTTTTTTTTCTTTTATTTGAAGCCTGTTCCATAGAATGATTAACTTTATCAATTATCATAGAAATTTACAGAATTGTAGCGCATCTCAAGCTTTCTTGCTAATTATTAGCTATTTGGGGTTGAAAAGTTCTATACACCCAAAAACCAGTCCAAGGCACTTGAAGCGTGATTTCAATATTTAAAGTATAGTTTAACTGTCACAACTTTTATGTTTTATGTAAATCACACCTGAAGCTCCCCAATTTTAGGTAGGTGTTGATAACTGTGATTTTACACAATTGTCAATTTAAGAAAATATCCTCAAAGGGGCAGCCTTTTATGGAATTATAAAATAAATTACATATTGAAAGGTAATTGCTAAACTTTCAACAGTGTGGCTAAGTTTAATGGGCTATGCAAAAGAATTAGTATAGTTTAACTATCACAACTTTTATGTTTTATGTGAGTCAAACATGACGCTTCCCAATTTGAAGTAGGTGTTGAAAAGTATTATTTTACACAATTCTCAATTTAAGAAAATATTCTCAAAGGTAGAACCTTTTTTGAAAATATAGAATAAATTACGTACGGAAAGGTAATTGCTAGATTTTCAACAGTGTAGTTGAGATTAATGGGCTATGCTGAAAACTGAAAAGCGTTGGATTTGATGGATTAGCCAATTTAAGTGTGAATTGCAATCATTATATAGCACATAAAAAAGTCTAGCCATGGGACATATATGCATGACAGGATTCTAATAACACGAACATTGCATTATCTTTGAGGCGGAACATTGCAAATCTATAATACCACAGGCAAGCAACGAGTAAATAACAAAGGGATTTCAACAATAAAGTCAAACCAAGACGATATATTACGGGGCGTCTATGCTAAAATCATTTATACCCTCATTGGATTTTTAGAATTTGTCCATGTTGTAATAATGTCAATGTGTGAAAAGTTCACTTGGACACTCCGTTGCTGGATGCTGAACGAAGACCTGTATCTTGAATACGATTAATCTTGTGTTGGATAGGCTGACTGGTAGAAGAGGTAAAAAGGGGCGGGACAAAGGGAAGGAGACAGGTTGAATATACCGTTAGTCAATAATTACATAGTTATAAGTTTCAATAGAAATTAATTTACAAAGAAGAAAACAGAAATCATAAAAGCAAGCTAAAATCAGTGATCGTGCCATGTCAGTGGAAATGATCGAATCACGAGCTGGCATTGCTGTCTCGGAAATTAACAGCGTCATTTACCGCCGTCAATCGGATCGAATTGATTTCAAGTAATTCCAGGTTAAGCAGTCGTGAATCTCTTCTTTTTCCATTTGCTTGCAAGCGGACCACCTAAAATAAGTCTGGCCGACGTTTCCAAAGATAGTAAAGCGTCGTGTGCTCATAGTTTCGATTCACGTCTCTTAAACAGCGTATACTTGAGTTCCTTTTGTAAAAATTTCGTGTAAATCATCAAATTTGCTTTTCAACACAAGAGACTTTGACGTCATTGTAAATGACTTCATTTTAAGCGTATCGAGGAGCATTCACAATGCATTGCAAAACATTGTTTTGGAATACTTGCAGTTTATCAATATACGTTTTTGCTGCCGATACCGGGCCGGACAGGCATACAAAAACGTCGGCGAAAGTCAAATAATTTGGTTGCAAGCAATAAGCTTATTGGGTTATTGGGGACAGGAATGTGGAATTTCCTACCGAGAAGAGGGGTGAAGGGCGGCAAAGGATTTTTTAATAGCGGCAAGCTTTTCGATTATTAGCTCTGCAAAATTCAAATGGGCGTCAAGGGTGACGCCCAGATAATTTACAGAGTAGTTCAAACAGGTGGACTCATTGAAAATTTTTAAAGTGAAGTTATGGTTAAGTTCTCGGTAGTTGGGTTTCAAAATACACACTGCACACCTGCAGGGGGTTAATTTTGAATCTCCAGGTCACGAGTTAGTTCTTCGAGCTATGATTTATGTAAATTTGTAGTGTGTTGTTAGAATTATGTGGTGAACAGCTGCGTGGAATCAGAGTTGGGTCGTCTGCAAAGACGGAAAGCTCAACTTGTGGTACCTTGGGTAAATCACTAATGAAAATATTGAAGAAAAGGCGACTGAGATTTCCTCCTTGAGGAACCTCGGCCGTGGTTGATCGGATTGAAGACAGAGTTTTATCAATTTATACGTGGAAGCAACGATTAGTCAGATACGAATTGATGATAGCCAAAATTTGTTCCGAAGTACCAAGACGCACCAACTTGGAAATTAGTCCGGGGATATAAGTTTTATGAAATGTATTGGAAATGTCGAAAAATACAATGCTGGTATACTGCCTGATGGAAAAGTTTTCGTGGATAGTTTCGACTACATGCATAAGTTGGGATTGTGTGGAATAAGCAGATCGGAACCCTTGCTGATCAGAGATTAATACATTATCCGATCTACAGAACCTATCTAAAAGTCTTAAAAAGACCAATTCATAAATTTTGAAAAGGCTAGATAAAAGGCTAATTGATCAACAATGAATGATAAGTTACAGCCATAGAATTTTCACTATCTAACAGACAGTAAAAGTTCTATACAACATCTTCCGAACTGGGCAAAAATAACTGACAAGATTAACCGGTACATCATCATCTTGTTATGCAAGATGAAGAATTTTAGAAAGACCACAAACCAATGGATTCCCTCTCATATTGGTGTTTGTGGTAACGAGACTGTCGATTCCTTACCCAGTGAGACTTATCATCTGAACTCACCTTCGAAGAATTGTCACGCTGCTTCTGAAATGTAAACCTTGATTAGATCTAGGAATTGTTATAATACTCCTCTATGTCAACACTGGTATTCCGTTAAGAACCCTGGATTATCGTTCAAATTTAATGACCCTAACTAGATCTATTCAGGCACCATTGGCCAGGTTAAGGCACTGCCAAAACTAAGGATATGAGGTTTAAACGAGGAGACATTGCTTTTTCTAAATGTACTTATTTTCCCCCCTCGGCTACCCACTCTCACATTCTTGACTCCTTGGGAGACACTTAAAATCTTCTAGTAGAGGACCAGGAGGGGGTAGTCTCATTGCTTTATGGGAGGCGTGATCTTTTTAACTTGACTTAGCATTTTCTAGGTCAATGAGCTTAGCAAGAACAACAACGAATGACACGAGTCAATGGCGGGCTCGCACCATATGTTTTGTGCGGTATGGCGTGACATAGCAGGAAAACGAGATATAAAAAGATGAGAATAAGAAATAGATTTAAAATCCGGCAGAGTAAACGCGCATTGCATCAGTAGAGACGTGAGACGAAGCAATGCAAAGTCTTAATGTATTTTAAGTTGTGAATAATTAGTGCGTAAATATTGTAATTATTTAATAAAATATAGTACTGCCAATATCAGATATACAAATTAGCAATCATGAAGATTTACAATCTGCTGTCTCTTACTTCGGAATTAGTGTATATTATGATTAGGGTATATACTAGTAAAAAGCAGGTCTTTCAATAGATTCGGTAATAAGAAGTACGCGAGTTGTGAAATTATTTGAATTAAAACTAATTAAAACTATCACATAATAAATAATTATGAAATTAGAAGTATAAAAACCTACTTTCAATTTTTGATAATTCTAATACAAAAGAGCATATACGTTTTCAGAATCACACGTTATATTTAGCTGTTTAAAAGTTGTTTTTTACTTGTTATTTGAAGGAAGCGTGGTGAACGTATGCGGTTTAAAAATGGGTATTTCACGGTGATACAATTCGTTTTAATTATTTAAAATGTGATTCTGAGCATCTGCAATTTTAATTAAAATTACAACAATGATTTTTTGTTAAGTAGGTGTAACATCAAGATGGCAAAAACATTAAATATTTCCGTATATTCTCCATCACATTTCATTCATGATTTTCTTTGCGTGCCTTAAGATGTTTCAATTCAAAAAGCTTTTCATATTATAAATATATCTATTTTTGATAGATTCATGAAAATTTTGTCAGCCGTTGTATCGATTATATTTGTAATTTTTATCATGGTGTTAACTCTGAAAGTCATTTTATGAAATAGCACATATATTATTTAGATCTTTTCCGAAGAAATTATTCCATGCTAATTCTAACAAAACTCAAAACTAATAACTTTCAAACGCACCATCCATAAATTCGTAATTACAAAATTTATATACTTTTTCGAACTCTTTTTAGAGATTTATAGACTGCCAATTGCAATGAAACCAATTATTAGTACCAAATGACTTCAAGGCATTACGAGAATCATTACAACGTAGTGTCACGAAGATTTGTGCTTTAGTTTTTTTCTAATTTTAGGATGCAAAAAGTAATATTGTAGTTGATAATAAATTGCCATATGAAAGTTTTTTTTTTTACATTTGATACTCGTATAAAAATCAAAGTGTACTTTAGTTTTTATACGAGTTAATTTGCTTATATTATAGTCCTAGGCGACCTTTTCTAGAATTTCAAACTCCAATTATCAAAACATATTTTACGGGTACTATTTATCAACATTTGTATCTGCAATATACATCAAAGATTATGATCTTTTGAAACTTTTGAACTAGGAATTGAAATGCGTAGACTAAATAAAATAAACTGTAACTATGAAATTTTGCATAAATTAATTTTTGAAGAAATATGTCCTTCTATATTACACAAGGAAAAAACTATAGTTTTTTAAAGTACCCCCTTTTACAATGTACATGCTAAACGCATAAGAAGCATATTGCTTCAAATTCATACTATTGACCTATTTTGTTATTCATGGCACTAAAGAGAAATTAGTCATATGTTTCTGCATAAATATCATAATCTTAATAGCTTTGCAAGTGATTCGCCGTGTTCCACCGCACTACATTATACATTAATTGGAATGATCAGCTTTTCATTTGACGAAAACTGTTCAACCAGTTTCTGATTTGGGGTATGTTAATTCTGCAATTCAAAAACATGATCGAAATAATTTGTACATAATCGGTACATCAATAGTTTAATGAGATGCAATTTAGCAATTTAATAAATCATATCAACTTACCTCTTTTAATGAGTATCATCTTGTTACAAACGACGCCCTTGCACTTTCACCATGATATGTATTAAAGTATATGAATATGATCGACAACGACAATTATCCCCCCCCCACTCAGTGTATAAATATGTTTTCAATACGAGCGGATCCAAAAAAATATCCTCAAAATTATCAGGATACTTTTAAAGAACAGAGCACATTTTCGTCCCTTCACTCTCAAGAACAGCTAGCGCTTTTTGAATAATTTAATTTCATTTAATGCTACATCAAAACATGGCAGAAGGCATAAATGAAATATATAACAAGAAAGATCAATCATGCAGAAAGCATTGATTATGAAACACTTTCCAACTGAAATGCAATTTTTTTAAAAAGTCTCTTAAATGCTATACTTTCAGCGGTATATAACATTATCACAATACTGCAATAATTTATTACATTTGAAAATTTCATCGAAAACAAATGAACTTGATTAAAATAACGTCATCGGAATATAAATCGCAAGGCTCTCTACATAAAAGCAGTCACCGTTCCTTTCATAAACTTTTTCCATTCCTTTCATTCATTGGCCATATATTTAAAATTATCACAATAATACAATAATTTATTTTACTTAAAAAGCTTAAAACCATGGAGATAAAATTGCTTTCTAACTCCATGCTATAAACTTCATCGAAACAGAAAGACGACAGAAACATCTGTTTCTCTGTGTAAAGTCAATGAATGTTTCATTCATATCAGCTATATTGCTAACTCCAGAGCTAAATAATTTTGCGTTAAAGAAATTCAGCAATTCTTATACAACTCATCTTACAGTCGGATGTTTCTACATGTTTACATTCTCCATACTGGAAAATCATGCTTCGTTGCAGAAATAATCAAATTTTGATGATCATTTAAACCAAAAAATATTGCAATTGCGTTGGTGCAGTATATATATGCACAGGAAAAATTAAAAAATGAAGCGGTTTTAGGAAGGATGCAGCACAAAATATAAATTAAAAAGAACTTTAAAAATCATGATTTTGACACAAAATGGATGCCATATTTTGAAGTGAGTCACATGATCTCTTCATATAATATGGGAGCAATTATTATTTTAATTCTTATTTAAAAAATTACCGAATATACTTTTCTGAGATTATTTTTATATATTTTATGGGATAATTTGAATACGTACTTCTTAAAATTTTCGAAGCAATTTGTGAGTTTTAAATTTGCTTAAAAAATGTTTGAAAAATTAGGTCCCACAGGGTTCCATGTACTTTAATTTTTCAACCCGGATTCAATCTAAATCTAATTTAGTGATGTTATTCATTTACATTCCCATAGGTCCCACAGACTGTCTCAACAACATACCAAAATTTCAGCTTGATAAATTCATTTTTACGGCAGTAATCGTGCGAACGGACAGACAGACAGACAGAATGAATAAATACATAAACACTTTTCAACTATGCTATATATATATATAATATATATTATATATATATTATATATATATATATATATATATATATATATATATATAATATATATATAATATATATATAATATATATATATTATATTATATATATATTATATATATAATATATATATATCTATATATAATATATACATATAATATAAAGTTTTGAAAACATGTCCCTTTCTCAGAAATAAATTTAAACACTCGCGTTACTTCAAAACGTTTTATGTCACTATCCATTTACACCTGTATCAACTTGCCTGAGTCGCTTCCACTTATCCTGGATATTTTGCAGAAGTATAAATTGTTATTAATCTTAATACCTAATTAAATATAAGTTTAATATTTAGTTAAGCAAATAGATAAAAAGTCACTTGAGTAGAAGGATTAATTGTCAATGAAGAAGTATTAATTGTAAGTGACCCAGAAGTGACAAAGCTCATGCTGATGACAACTGTCAATAAAGCAGAATTGACAACTTCCAATAAAGCGGAATTGACAACTGCCAATAAAGAAGTGTCAACTGCCAACAAAGCATAAAAGAGTGTCTAATGACACAGTGACAATAAAAAAATGTTTAATAATTTTGCTGCTGATTTTACATACTTAGATAACACCTGAAAAACATAATGCTATTGCCGCAAGGTATAAACATGTTTCTCATACAGGGTGTCTCAAAAATGACTGACACATTTGAAAAATGCATTTAAAAAAAAAACAGAAGGCGATAGAAATGTAGCGTTTACTGCATTGTACTTGGGAAACCAGGGAATTTTATTCAACTAATTTTAAAAATTTGTTACAAAGGTTACTAACAGATGGCGCTGCCGTTGTGTGAAAGCTGCAGCGAAACGCACACTGTCAGATAGACATTCTGTACTTTACTCAGCATTCTGCTAGAGTGTTCTTCTCAAATATTTCAAGTTGCTGTTGGTTTATTCGTTGGAAAAACGGATATTTTTTTGACCGGACTATTCCGGCTGAAATGTCTGCACAAGTGTTTGCGAATTTTGTTCTAAGACTGCGCCATGATGGCAATGGTGGTTATTTTGAAAACATCGTTTTGTAGTGTTTGAAACATGTTCATACCTTTTATTAGTTTTTCCATTCAGCAGCGCCATCTGTTGGTGACCTTTGTAACATATTTTGAAAATTGGTTGAATAAAATTCCCTGGTTTCCTAAGTACATTCCTTGCTTGGGCGTGAGTGTACTAAGTTTTAGTAAACCGCGTCGGGCAAAAGTAACTTACGATGGAAGTGCAAAGGACTATCACAAAGGTGGAGGAACTCTTCATTTCACCAGTGGAAGCAGAAGGATTTCGAGCATGGAAGGAGTTAGTGATACAGCATGGTAGATATTCGAGCGAGCAGATTTCTGCGGAGCCAGTGAAGATCGACGTGGAAATTTTGAGAGATTGGAGAGGTAGACATGGCTGGAGAAAGCTTATGGAGGACATTTCTGTGGATTTTACCCAAGATCTTCGGTACAATATGGACGGGATAAAGATTGTGGAGCCAGCTGCCGTGAAAATGGCGCAAGGAGCGTCAGCCAAGCACGTGGAGCAGCGGGTGACTAAAGACAAGATGGACTGGGCCGAAGTCATGGAGGACCAGGACCAGGCTCAAGGAGAGTCGGATTCCTCATCGGAGGGCGATGAAACCCCAAGTGCAGCTGTTTACGAGGCAGCGTACATCAAGACCCTGGGACGTGGGAGTGACCAGATCAAGAAAGACACCACCGAGTGGAAAATATACAGCCATTTCAAGGTTTATGACTGGATCATCGCCAGACTGGAGATGGATCTGGAGGAGGACGAGATCGACTTCGATCGGGCCAAGATGCTCAGGACTATAATAACAGGTACCATTTCTGACGCTAATCTGCTAGCCAGCCACCCTAACATTAGTACTTTAACTAATAGGAAATCTTATGATCTTGTATATGATATGTGTAGAAATAGGAAAACTAAATCTGAAGATGAGTTATATCTGAAATTTAAGCACGAAATGTTTAGCAAACTTGAGGGGTATATCACCCAGCCTAAATCCAAAAAATTAAAAACTTCTGATAGTAGTAAACCTTCTACTTCTAAATCAAATTCCCAGGAAATTCACACTAAAAATAAATTCAGCAAACTTAACGACGAGGAAGTCGAAATGACTGATGCGCCCGCCTCCCCTAAGGAAAAAGTCGCGTCCTTCTACGTGGACTCCACAATTAATTGGGGAGCCCTAATAGAGGACTTAAACAAATCACTAGATAATAAAGTTCAGGGTCTTCTCATGGGGAGAGTGATCCGGATCACTCCTGGGTCCGTTGAGGACTACAGGAGTGTGCAGGCTCACTTAACCCGTGAGGGGATTCCTTTCAGCTCCTTAAACCTAAAAACGGATAGGCCGAGGAAGGTAGTAATAAAGGGCTTGCCCACTAACACCAGCATTGAGGATGTAAAAAAAAGAGCTTGCCACGCTAGGCTTTAAAATTGTGAGGATTACTCAGCTAAGAAATAGACGAGATAGGACCCCCCTCCCCATCTTCTTGGTCGGACTTGAGCCGGCGGAGGGATGGGCGAGGATTTATGAAGTAAATTCCCTGTTTTCTATGCAAATTAAAGTTCAACTTTTTAAGGCAAGAGGCCATAAAATGTGTTACAATTGCCAACTTTGGAACCATCATTCTGACCAGTGTACCCTCCCCCCCCCCGCTGCCTTAAATGCGGCGAAGATCATTCCACGAGAAACTGTACAAAAAATAGAGACACCCCGGCGAAATGCGCAGGATCCCACCCGGCAAATTTTAGGCACTGTCCCCAAAACCCCTGGTTTAGGAAAAAAAACCAGGAATTGAAAAAAATCCAGCAAACTACAAAAACTGTAAAAACTTCACCCACCCTTGGCGAGGATAACTTTCCCCCCCTTCCCACTAAGAGATCCCCCCCTGCACAGGAAGTGCCGGCAACTGCCGAAACGGTAGAAGGAACTACTGGCGAGCACTTAGTCCAAGCGCAACCTGGGCTGGACAAAACCCCTCAAACCGCGAGTGGAAACACTTTTCTTGAGTTTTTGAGTCTCTACAAAGAGGTAGGAAAATATGTAGATATAAGTAAAATCAGTAGCATTCTTAAAGATGTTGTACAAATTCTGAAAAGTGAGGAGGATGCTATGACTAAAACATTCCAAATTGTTGATATGGTCGCAAAAATCCTAAAAAATCAAACCCCCCAAATCTAAGTTTTGCTTTCTTTTGGCTGGCTTTTTGTGTTATCTCATTATGGTCACTACCCTCATTACCTGTTCAAGCATTTGGACTTTCGCTACGTGCCTCATCACCTGTTCAAGCATTTGGACCTTCACTACGTGCCTTAACACCTGTTCATCAACAGTTCAAGCATCGGGACTCCTCCCACATGCCTCATCATCTGTATACCACCTGTTTCAAGCATTAGGACTTTCCCACGGTCTCACTCCGTGCTGATTGTGTATGGACTTGTTCTTGCGTGCTTCACGTGCTTGGCGCCAGCTCTTGCGACGATGCCCCGCCTATCAGGGGACGTTCTACTTCTACGGACTTTTCAAGTATACAAGTAATGTTAAAGCTACAGTACAACGAATCACACAGCACAGAAGATAAAGGCGGCAACGCCAGGTGCTTCATCAACGACGACGACGGAGAGTACCTAAGTACATTGCAAACAAACGCCACAATTCTATCGCCTTCTGTTTTTTTAATGCATTTTTCAAATGTGTCAGTCATTTTTAGGATACCCTGTATATGCATTGGAACGCAAAAGTTATCAGATAAGTTAAACTAAAGGCAATTTTCCGGACCGAGACCACTGGCTGCCATTTATAACGCTCCGGTCAGTACAATCTACAATGAAAATTTAATCTTGCTCTAAACCGTCTAAGATATTCCAAAAATTTCAATAGCTCATAAAACCCGGCCGCACATTAAAATGCTTTTAGTCATTCTTGGCGAGTAGTACGGTCTGGGTCAGGTAATAGTTCATAAAAATATTTTGCAGTTTTATTCTCTCAAATTCATACAATAATTGGTTGGAACCTAGCGTAAATCCTGGTTACTGTGTGTTACATTCGGATGCGTTACCAGCTATACTAAGAGGACCATGTAAGGAATGACATAAAATAACTTAAATGCTTCTCTTTGAATCAAAGCCATGAGGCGGTCCTCTGCAGCCAATATTACACAGCATTTTAGATCAAGAGTGTCAGTTATAGATTATACGGCTTAACATGAGCTCAAATTAATAATGAGCTGCAACCGTCAATCAAATATGATTCTTCTAAATCTTGTCCAGGCGTACTATCAGCTACAGAACGCTCTATAAAGAATGTTTATAGATGAATTAATTTTTATATTCTTAATAAAAAAATAAGGCAAGATATACTTAAAGTGAAGACGTTTGTGCTTTATACATATATAGCATACTATAATGTTGAAAGATCTTTACAAACTATTCATCAATTATAATTCACTGCCGTTTTATTTGGCGCAGTTTTCCTGAATATTTTTACCTGCTAAAATAGTTTAAGAATACCGAACATAATCCAATCCTTTGCTATATAAAGTGTACTTTTTGAAGTATTAGCGGTATATAAGGATGGTATGTAAATTTCCGCATATACAGGGTCTTTCAAAAGTCCGTATAAACTTTAAAAATTCATTAAAAATCGAAAAGTCATCGCATTGAGGTACGGTTTGTACCATAAGTATTGTCAGGATAGGTTTTTTTTTTTTGAATGAAAACAATTTGTAGTTTAAAAAATCACCTATAGGTGGCGCTTACCCGAACACATTTTCCAGAAATATGCAAATGAGGCTGTTATAAAAGATTTGTAGTGCTCTCTAGATTATTCATTTGATTCATTAGTAAACGGTGCAAAGATAAAGTCTTTGAGAGAATGTTAACTTTGATCGCAAAAGCTTTGTTAGTGAAACTGTGTTACGTGAGCGAAGAATCCGCATCAGGTGCTTTGCGAAAATTTTGATTTAGGAAAAAATCTAAAGAAAGGAAAAGGTCTTATCACCTGTTCAGGGTTACTTAGGCTTGTCACACGATTTGAGTACATTGACACGTGCAGTATGTTATTTTAATTGTCTTTCCAATACGTTCAGCGCCATCTAAAGGAGATTTTTTAAAATACAAAATTTTTTAATGTCAAAAAAAACCCCATCCTAGCAATACTTCTGGCACAAACCGTACCTCAATGCGACAATTTTTCAATTTTTAATGAATTTTTAAAATTTATACGGACTTTTAAAAGACCCTGTATATAGTATATATACATACACCCAATTCATTTTGACACGGTAGATACATTCCTCAGAAATTCGTGTAAAAAAAAAAACATGTAAAAAAAGATAGCTTTCTATAGCAAAATTGAGGTCCATGAACGCCAATGCCTGCAAAGGAGGATCGAACTGTTTGGGATAGGGTATGTCAAATACCTGTCTTTTTTAGAGGTTTTTCTTTTGGGGTTGACTCTGTCCTACTCGTAAGCAAAAGGTTAATGGAGTCGTTTGTCCGGGAATACTGTTTTAAACTGCCGAACTACTTCCCGAAAGGTCTTGCGTTGTCGACTTTTTATTAAAAAATATGTTATAGACAGTTGAACTTTTTTCTTTATACAACTCTTGATACTCAGCCAAACAATTCTTCATATCTCGTTCGAATTTGAGGGCACGTTCCATGTTTGGATCAATTTTTAAACAATGATTCACCATATATTCATTTCCCAAATGTTAGACCCTCGCCAATTAAACTAGTAGTTAGTTGACGTATTTCGGCCTCTTCCTCGTTATCGCAATTATGATCCTCAGTACTATTACCGTCATCTGTTATTAAATGAATCAGACCATCCACATCTAGAGTGTTATCTATCATTAATTCTTCGATGTCTTCAATTTGTAGGTCGTCAAATCCTTGTCCTCCAATTTCATGTGCCAAGGCTATAACTTTAGAAGACTCCATCGTTGTTTGCGGCATTGAGTTGCCATTCTTGACGCATTCTGTCCAAAGTGCTTTCCAGCAAGCATTTAATGTTGATACCCTTAACTTCTCTTTGGCCAATGAAGTATATGTAATGCAATCCATAAACGAATATTTTTTCTATGCATCCACGATTGTGAGGTTGTCCTTCTCTACTGTATCTAAAATATGTTGGAATGCTCGTTGAGTATAATACAGCTTAAATGTAGCGATTATACCCTGGTCCAATGGCTGAATCAAGGAAGTGGTATTATGTGGCAAAAGATTACTTGAACATTTTGATGTTCTAATACCGGATGATTGATTGGGCTTATTATCTACGACCAAAAGTACTTTAAAATCAAGACATCGTTGCTCCATATATCTTTTAATTTCAGGAACAAAGCATTCATCAAACCTTTCCGTAAATAGGCCTGCTGTCATGCAGGCCTTTTTATTCGCCCGTCAATGAACCTGCAACGGTTGTATGATTTTTTTCCTCTCAAAGCACGTGACCTTAATCGGCTGATTAAAAGAGGCTTTCAAATTTTGTCACCAGAAGCGTTGCTACACAATAAAAAAGTCACCCTCTCTTTACCAATTTTAAACCCACTAACAATTTTTTTCAGATTTTGCTATAAAATTTCTGGCAGGCACTTTTTTCCAGAACAGACCCGTTTCATCGGCAGTGAAAATTTGGTCGGGAACATAGCCCCCATCCTTGATTATTTTGGCTAGTTTTGCTGGAAAGCTTTTAGTAGCCTTTTCATCTACTGATGCAATTTCTCCTTTAATTTTTAAATTATGAAATGCATTTCTTTTAAGAAATTCTGTTAGCCATCCATCAATAGCCGCAAATTCTTTTCTCTTATTTTGACGACTTGTTGATGGCTCCGATATCTGCACTTGCTTATAAATTCGTAGTGCCTTCTGCTTTATAATATTTCCATCTACAGGTATTCTCTTTTGCAGTAAATCCTCCATCCAAAGCACTACACATTTTTTCATTTATACTAACACTTCATATCTAATGTATGACGATGTTGTCTCTAATGTATGACGTCTAATGTCATCTCTAATGTCAGACTATGTTGTCATCTCTAACGTACGTCACAATATGTTATGTTGACGAGTTTTGATGCGCAGATGACAGATTTCCGTATGGCATTCTCATTTTTCTTAATGGTTCTGATAGTAGCTTCTTTCAAAAGCCACAATCCTCGCCCAGAGATGTTGCACCCTCACCTCTCGCAAGACAGTCTTAGATTTTTAATTTAAATTCTAAAGAAATGGCTTGCCTTTTACGAATATTTTGAACTTTCGACATTTTGTTAAGTGTTATCTAGGATAAAAATGTTATCTAGACAAAAATACCTTTTTTCACTTCTTAAGGTCTGAAATGTACAAATACACAATTGATAGCACTATGTATGACTGATAACACGAACACTTCATTAACTATTGTGAGCTAATACACTTAAACAATTTAATGATGCAATATGTTATGTAAATGTCATACGAAATGAGCAGATAAGGGTTATCGAATAAGGGGAGATCCTTTCCAATAAGGGATTTCCCCAGTAGTTACTGGTGAATCCCCTTATTCGATAACATTATAGCAGTGCGCAGTGCTGCCTAATTTTTGAAGTGTGGTAAAACGTGAATTATTTTGATACATTGGTACCAAAGACTGCAATTTATACTAGACCGTTCATGGCCACGTACATAAGTATAAAACAATTACTTTGAAATCGTGTTAGATCAAATAAATTTTTCAAAAAAGACGACTTTTTTGAACCGTCTAACTTCAAATTCGTGTAAGAAAAAAATGCGTGTGAAATAGTTCCTTTCAAAAAAGTTTCATTTTCAAAACCACATTAATTTAACCGAGAGATCGTCACCAATGCTTGAACAAAAGTTATTTCAGAAAGACCTTTTCTTGCTTTACAGAAGGATAAACGCCATGTCAATTGTATCGTTAATGTGCTAAAGATGGTTTTGTATTTGTGTGATAAAGATGAGAAATATCTTTACTGTTTTGAAACATTTTGATATTTACAAAAGTTATTTTGAAAATAAATAAAAATAGTTATTTAATGTGAAACTAAGGACTGTATACATTCTAATTGAGATAAGACATGTATGTGCTATTTTCGGGACAGGGATTTTATTTTTGTTTTTCCAATTTGCTATATTTGCTTATATGTACATTGTACAACCGCATGCAATTGTGAAAAATATCTTGATCATTTATAGACAAGCTATTGTTCAACATTTTTGTGTAACTATCATCGTTATGTCTTCCATTTTTTATTTTACCTTATACTATGAGATAAAATAGTTTTCATGAAAAGGATAAAAATATTCTCACTCTTTATATTCACATATCTGATAGAATTAATTTAAGAAAAATATATTAATCTAAAAAGTTTGCACTAAAAAAGCACTCTTGGGAAGTGTCTTGACGAAATTAATTTTGTGTTTGGTTAAAAGTACCAGAATATTTAACGTTTTTTATTTTTATCATTGTAGGGTTTTCACTTTTAATATTTACTCATCTAATAGAATTAAGTTTTAAAAAATAAATAAACACCAAATAGCTTGTACTAATAATTCGATCTAGAGATATACCTGTTCCAAATAAAAAATGGCATACCCTAGTTCAATAACTTTAAGGAGGTTAAATGATATCCGTCAAAGAGGATTTGAAATATAATATCTAACAACAAGGAAACTTTGATACAAAATAATTAAAATTGATCTTAATTGTAAACTAAAAGACTAAAATATGATATAATTACTTAAACGTGCGAACTAATTCTTTACAATATATATATATGTGTAATCACTCTACATTCCATCTTGGGTGCTAATTGTAGAATATTGTATTTATTTAATTTTATAATAAAACTCAATTATCCGGAATAGAGTATTAAGTACATGATCCATGCTTTACACATAGTTCTACATAGTTCTATTATCGGTAAAAATAATCTTATGTTAGCTGCCTGCAAAATCAATATAAACAAACAGTCTAGTACCACTTATTTCATGAACTAGATATTTACTACCATGTTGGACGTAATTACCAGGGCGCGACTTGATTGAAATTAGAATGATAGACATCACGTTGTGAACACTTTTTTCAAAAGATATAACTTTATTTTTCAGTATGTATTTCAATTTCTATTTTTCATACATAAATTACATCATTTACTACATCAGGTATATTGAATTATATATACTGTATCGTGGTAACACATTTATCAACCATTTGAAAATTTTTCACTCCACTGCATAGAACATTTAAAGATTCAGAAATACGGAACGGATCTATCAGAGGTTTCATGTAAATATCTGATTAGGTGAAAGAGCTCAACCTTCACTCTCCTCATCCATTATACATGGCCCAGGAACGTTTCAATCTTGAAGAGAGGTTTTCCCAGCAGACTTTGAAACGTAAGTCAAAAATGTATGAAGAACGGGAAATCACATCCGTGCTTTTTATTGAACGACAGGGTGCTCCGATTAAACGCACGTGATTTGTTTTTTAATATTATCTATTGCAGGCATTTAAATTCTTTTGATATCGTAATATCGGAGATACTAAATGTTGAATTCCTTATATGACGGGAGCTTAAAGTTGTTTAAAAGATATTATCATCTCCTGCCTGCAGCTTGTTAGTCACAGAAATTTCCGAACACACTCTGACAAAGCACCTCTCTATCAATAGTTCTGCAACTCTCTAATAATATTTAATCTCTTTACCGATAATAGACAGATTTCCCTTAACAAAACGCAGATTATATATGACCCTCTTACAGCAGCGGTTTCGGATTTAAAATGTTTTAACAAGCTTAACACATTGCTGCTCTTCTGCTAAATATCATAATTATATGTTGAAGGTCCAGACCACACAACAAACCGTAAGGCTTGTGGTAGCTTAATGTGTGACCGGATCATAATTATATGTAAATAATTTCTCTTGGTAACATCAGGATCTGTGGATCGTAATTATATGTGAAAAATTTCTCTTGGTAACATCAGGATCTGTGGATCATAATTATATGTGAAAAATTTCTTTTGGTAACATCAGGACCTGTGGATTCCACCTTTCTCTTTCACCCCGAATGTAACTCATATAATGTAACATTTTACTACGTCCTACCTCCTGGTTGGCTAACAGTAGCTTGAGCCGAGCTAGAGCAAAACTATGCAATCGGCTATTTTCTCGCATTTTTGACCTCACAGTTGGCTCGTCCCTGATTTTCTGCAGACTGACAGGTACTGTTCGAATAGAATTTTATTCAAATATAACTGTCATTTTCTGTTTACAATTTTTTTTCTAGCTATTGAGAACCTTACACTAAACATTACCAAACAAACCCACACCTAACATTTTACTGGCTCGAACTCACTTGACGCACTTTGTGAGGTTACTGCATTTCGTTTAACACGTGCTGTCAGTGAACATACGATTTCACAAAATAACTAAAATATTGCCTCTCTGGCATACTCCAAGATATAGCCTTACTTTGCGGTACATTATACAAGTAAACAATTCTACAAATTTTAATATGCATAAAGCATATTATATTTACCGAAAATGTGTCAAAAGTTCATATTATATGTCTAAAAAATACCTAAATGTTGAAAACACAATCCAACAATAGCTATCAATTAATTATGTATCGTTAGCATGTAACAGAAGAACTACGGTATGCAGCATTTTACTTATTTCAACAAAACAAAGAAATCGACGTTGCTACATATTGGAACACATGCAAAAATTACATTTTCTCTAAGGTAAATAACGCGTCCTCATCGGAAAAAACAATATGCAGCATATTTTTATTTTCAATCCATGTTTTTATAAATGCATCATACAAGGCACGCTTTTAGGAGTTTCCATAATCTAAATTTTAGATTCACATAGTTTGTAGTAATCCAATACATATAAACTTTTACCGCTAAACAGAAATATTTTTTTTTTAATTGTAAGAGAATAAATTTTGAAGAAAATATATTTTCTTCCAAACTATGAAAGTGCAAGTACTGCCTTGTATAAGTATTTCTGTCACGACTAAAAAATACTAGCAGGGAATCTTGTTGTGAAGAGAGATTTTCGTAAGAAATGAAAGTTTTTGTGCGTTTGTGAAACTTAGCATTAAAATAAAAATTCAAAAACGCATCTTCTAAAAGTACATTAACATCATAAATGGTTTCATGAATAGGAGAATAATGATTAAATGCAGAAATTGAAAGATGTAATAGGGGAAATATTACTTTTCTAAGCTTAAAGAAAAAGCTTAATGAGAAATTAATATTTGCAAAATATTATGCATATCTTTAAAATGCACATAATTTTATCTCACAACAGTATATATATATATATATATATATATATATATATATGTGTGTGTGTGTGTGTGTATATGTATATATATAGTGTTGTATTTCTACTTACACTATATACAGGGTGTATATGAACTGTTTAGACAAAATAAGAGGGGGGATAGTACCCATTAAGACGAACAATATTTACTATGGGAACCTAAGGTCGCATTCCACTCTAAGTGTCTGAAAAATGTAAAGTTAAAATTGAAATTTCAACAGTGAAAATTAGGAGGATTAACGTAATCATAAGTTGCACAATCCCATTTATTTACACCAGAGAAAGACTCAAAGTAGATACTCAAAGTGACAACCAAGGGTGCCGTTGCACATTTCACACCGTCGAACGAACGACTAGCGCACCCTTTCGAAGACACCTGATGTCGTGTTTATCCTGTCCGCTGCAACAACGATTCTCGCGACGAAATTTTCTACGGAGTCCACAGGCGTCTCGTACACCAATTATGTTATATGCCCCCAGAAGAAGTCTAGTGGGTTGAGGTCCGGTGAACGTGGAGGCCAAGCCACAGGTCCACTACGTCCAATCCACTGTCTAGGATATGTGGCATTCAAAAAGTGTCGGATGACTAGAGGTGACGGTGATGTGATACTTCTTCGGTACGACAGCTTTGTCGTCCAGAGTGGCGACATGTGCTTGTTGGACGTGTTTCGAAGTTATTATTTTCTAACATTGAATATGAAATGAAAAACAATCTAAGTTCAGCAAGTTAAGCACAAAAACTTAAATTATTTACTAGGCGCATATGCAACTCTAACAAGCAAAGCAATATAAGATTTCAAAAGAAGATATATGAACAAGAAAAATGGAAAAGGAATAAAAACAGGGTTGCTTACATGGAAGTGGAAAGACCAAGAGGGCAAGAGGGATTGTGACCCGTTGTTCTTGGTTGAAGCATGCTTTGAGACCCGGGAAACACTCCCAGAACCACTACATGCCTGAAGCAATCACCATTCCGTACAGGTAGGAAAAGCATATATATATATATATATATATATATATATATATATATATATATTTATATATATAGATATATATATATATATATATATATATATATATATATATATATATATATATATATATATATATATATATATATATATATATATATTTAGAAAAAGATTTGGGGAATATACGCTGAAATACATCACCTTTTTTTTTAAATTTTACAACATAGTTTATGACTGTGTGACTGAGTGACAAGTGTTTATGACTTTCTTCATTCTGTCTGTCTGTCTGTCTGCCCGTTAGCACGATAACTGCCGTAAAAATTGCTTTATCAAAATGAAATTTTAGTATGTTTTTCAGACACCCGGATTGAAAAATGAAATACATTGAATCCTATGGGATCTAATGTTTCAAACATTTTTTAAGCGAATTTAAAATTCCCAAATTGCTTCAAAAATTTTAGAAAATATTCAAATTATCCCATAAAATATATAAAGAAAATTTCTGTAAAATATGTTAGGTATTTTTTTAAATAAAAACTATTTAATATAGGGAGAAAAACAAATTCAATTAAATTCTGACTCTCGTTATAACCTCCAGAAAGAAAAAAGAGATGTATTATATAATAAATATCTTTCCAAGTATTTAAATATTTTATATATAAGAAAGGTTTCACATTTTGAAATAAATATGACAGATAACAATTTTTCAAATTTTTAAATAAAATAAATTATTATAGTGTTGTGATGAATTAAACGATTGGGAAAATTATTATAAATGAGATGCTGCTTTTATATAGAGGCGATTTATATTTCGATGACGTCATTTGAATGAAGTTCATTTGTTTTCGATGAAGTTTTCAAATAAAATAAATTATTGTAGTGTTATGATAATTTAAAAAATATTATCGAGGAATGTATCGCATTTTAGAGATGTTTAAACCAGACAATTTTTATTTCAACGCCGTCATTTTAATGATGTTCATTTTATTCGATGAAGTTTTCAAATATAATGAATTAATGTAGTACTGTGATAATTTTAAAAATATTACAGAGGAATGTATCGCATTTTAGAGATGTTTGTATAAAATTGCATTGAAGTTGGAAAGTGTTTCATAGTCAATGCTTTATGCATGATTGATCTTTCTTGTTTTATATATATTGTAGTTCAAGAAATATTTAGTGTCAAAATGAAGAACAAAATATTTGAGCTACGATTTTGCGTCCTGGATAGACGAACAATGGCAAGACCACGAATTTATGCAGGCACGTTCCTACATGGGTGAATTCTAGCAGGACTGAGCCCCTATTTTTAATTTGATGTAGTTTTTGAGATATTTTACTTTTTATGCACTTCTAAAGTGAACTTTTTTTTCGTATCATCAGGTCTAGCGATTTCTCTCTCTCGTATTGTAAAAACTATAACATACAAAAATATGAAATTCGGTACATTTATAGATGAATAATAGTGTAATACGTTCAAATACATTTTCTATCGATTTAAACTTTAGTTTGGCCTGAAATAGCTCACGAAACGAGCTCAGGATTAAGAATACAGTTTCTGGATTCCCTGGGCTAAGAAAAATCCATGCTTTTACCTACGGGAAATAGGTATGGATAACAAAATATATTTTTGAAAGTAGAATTTCTAGGAGAGATAAGTATGAAGCGAGCTCTACTAGCTTAGAGAGAAGGAGGTGAAGTCTCCCGAAGGATTTGGCGAAGCGTACTGAACAGGGACAAGGCTGCTTAGTATATATTAAAAAAGTTGCCGTCGCCGTCGCCGATGACGCTGCCGCCGATGACGCTGCCTCCGTCGTTGTTTGACAAATTTCACGTTTCTCGCGATTCTTTGTTTCGTATCGCAAAAACTATCGCATATAAAAATATGAAATTTAGTACACTTGTAGAAAAAGCGCTGAGAAATACGCTGAAATAAACCGATTTTTGTTATATATTGTAGTTTATGAAATATTTAATGTTAAAATCAAAGACAAAATGTTTGAGCTGCGTGTTCGCGTCCTGGATAGATTAACAATAGCAAGACCACAAAGTTTTGCAGGCAGGTACTTACGGGAGTGAAATTTTACAAAACGGAGCTCCTTTTGTGATTTCGGTGTAGTTTTTGAGATATTTTACTTTTTATGCAAATCTTACATAAATTTTTTGTTTTCGTATCAGCACGTTTGGCGATTTCACTGTCTCGTACCGCAATAACTATAGCATACAAAAATATGAACTATAAAATTTGGTACATTTATTGAGAAATAATTGGGTAACACGCTGAAATAAGCCGTTTATCGATATAAACATTAATTTGGCATGAAATTGCTCACGAAACGAAATCGAGGAATTCAGTTTTCTTAGTCCCTGGGCCTATTGGTAGGGATAGAAAAATATATTTTTGAAAGTAGAATCTTTAGACGATATAGGTATGAAGTGAGTTTTGCGAGCGGAGCAAGTAGGAAGCAAAGCCTCCCAAAGAGGGTTGACGAAGCTTAGAGAGCAAGGGGCAGAGTCCCCTAGTATATATATATATATATATATATATATAGTTTTACTTCAAAGAAAAAATAAACTGAATATACACTCTTTTGCAAGAAAAAAAAAGGAAAGCACCCAAAAAAAATAATCAGATCATCTCGAAATTTCGAATGCAAATCCCTTTATACCACGTATGTAAATAATTAAATTTGTAAGGCCAATGGGTTTTAACTTCGGTCATAGCACGCGTTTCAACTGCGCATTTCTAAGGCTCAACTAACATCTATATAATAGATTAAAAATTTATACGGTTTGACATTGCTCGTTATTGAAGTTGTAGTTCCGTGAAGACATAATCAGTAATGCCGTTACAGCGCTGCCGAAGACCTTATAAGCAATTAGATGAGTTCGAACGTGGTCGTATGGTCGGGACGCGTGAAGCTGGTTGGTCTTACCGCGCAATAGGGCGCTATCTGCACCGAACGGACACTGTTCTGCAAAGGTGCTGGCTGCAAAGGTTGCTGCAAGGAACTCAACGGCGGAAGAAACACTCTGGAAGGCCAAGGTGCACGAATGCGAGGGAAAATCGGATGATAATGCGACAAGCTCGAACTGTCCCAACGGCATCATTGCCCGGCATCCAACGTGCTACAGCTTCTTCCATACCACCCGTGGTACCTTCCACCCTCTCAAGGCGCTTGATTGAAGTGGTTACGCTCACGGCAGCCTTTAAGACGTCTGTTCATAACCCCACAACATCGACGAGTTGTTTGAGCTCCATTTCGCCAGCCCCCCCACCTCGGAATTTCAAAATTTCAATGATGCCATTCGTTTGTACTACGTTTGTACCGGATTGTACCGTCAAAATTTTCGTTTGTACCACTTCCGGAACGGGGTTATTCCCATTTCAAAGTGGGGGGGCTGGCGAAACGGCAGCCCCCCCACCTCGGAATTTCAAAATTTCAATGATGCCATTCGTTTGTACTACGTTTGTACCGGATTGTACCGTCAAAATTTTCGTTTGTACCACTTCAGGAACTTGGTTATTCTCATTTCAAAGTGGGGGGGCTGGCGAAACGGCAGCCCCCCCACCTCGGAATTTCAAAATTTCGTCGATGCCATTCGTTTGTACTACGTTTGTACCGGTTTGTACCGTAAAAATTTTCGTTTGTACCACTTCCGGTACGGCGTAATTTTAATTTTAAAATGGGTGACCTTGAGCTCCGACAAACCCAACCTCGAAATTTCAAAATTTCGTCGATGCCATTCGTTTGTATTACGTTTGTACCGGTTTGTACCGTAAAAATTTTCGTTTGTACCACTTCCGGTACGGCGTAATTTTAATTTAAAAGTGGGTGACCTTGAGCTCCGGCAACCCCCCCACGTCGGAATTTCAAAATTTCGTCGATGCCATTCGTTTGTACTACGTTTGTACTGGTTTGTACCGTAAAAATTTTCGTTTGTACCACTTCCGGTACGGCATAATTTTCATTTAAATGTGGGTGACCTTGAGCTCCGGCAACCCCCCACTTCGAAATTTCAAAATTTCGTCGATGCCATTCGTTTGTATTACGTTTGTACCGGTTTGTACCGTAAAAATTTTCGTTTGTACCACTTCCGGTACGGCGTAATTTTTATTTAAAAGTGAGTGACCTTCAGCTCCAGCAACCCCCCACCTCGAAATTTCAAAATTTCGTCGATGCCGTTCGTTTGTACTACGTTTGTACCGGTTTGTACCGAAAAAATTTTCGTTTGTACCACTTCCGGTACGGCGTAATTTTTTTTTAAAAATCGGTCACCTTGAGCTTCGGCAACCCCCCCACCTCGAAATTTCAAAATTTCGTCGATGCCATTCGTTTGTATTACGTTTGTACCGGTTTGTACCGTAAAAATTTTCGTTTGTACCACTTCCGGTACGGCGTAATTTTAATTTAAAAGTGGGTGACCTTGAGCTCCGGAAACCCCCCCACGTCGGAATTTCAAAATTTCGTCGATGCCATTCGTTTGTACTACGTTTGTACCGGATTGTACCGTAAAAATTTTCGTTTGTACCACTTCCGGTACGGCGTAATTTTTATTTAAAAGTGGGTGACCTTGAGATCCGCCAACCCCCCAACTCGAAATTTCAAAATTTCGTCGATGCTATTCGTTAGTACTACGTTTGTACCGGTTTGTACCGTAAAAATTTTCGTTTGTACCACATCCGGTACGGCGTAATTTTTATTTAAAAATCGGTCACCTTGAGCTTCGGCAACCCCCCCACCTCGAAATTTCAAAATTTCGTCGATGCCATTCGTTTGTACTACATTTGTACTGGTTTGTACCGTAAAAATTTTCGTTTGTACCACTTCCGGTACGGCATAATTTTCATTTAAATGTGGGTGACCTTGAGCTCCGGCAACCCCCCACTTCGAAATTTCAAAATTTCGTCGATGCCATTCGTTTGTATTATGTTTGTACCGGTTTGTACCGAAAAAATTTTCGTTTGTACCACTTCCGGTACGGCGTAATTTTTATTTAAAAGTGGGTCACCTTGAGTTTCGGCAAGTCCCCACCTCGAAATTTCAGAATTTAATTGATGATTCCATTCGTTTGTGGGACATTTGTACCGGATTGTACCAAAAAATGTTCGTTTGTACCACTTCCGGTACGGCGTTATTCTCATTTCAAAGTGAGAGGAGAGAAACATCAGCCCCCTCCTAAGAATTTCAAAATTTCGTCGATGCCATTCGTTTGTACTACATTTGTACTGGTTTGTACCGTAAAAATTTTCGTTTGTACCACTTCCGGTACGGCGTAATTTTTATTTAAAAGTGGGTGACCTTCAGCTCCAGCAACACCCCACCTCGAAATTTCAAAATTTCGTCGATGCCGTTCGTTTGTACTACGTTTGTACCGGTTTGTACCGTAAAAATTTTCGTATGTACCACTTCCGGTACGGCGTAATTTTTAATTAAATGTCGGTCACCTTGAGCTTCGGCAATCCCCCACCTCGAAATTTCAGAATTTCGTTAATGCCATTCGTTTGTACTACGTTTGTACCGTAAAAATTTTCGTTTGTACCACTTCCGGTACGGCGTAATTTTTATTTAAAAGTCGGTTACCTTGAGCTTCGGCAAGCCCCCCACCTCGAAATTTCAGAATTTAGTTCATGATTGCATTCGTTTGTAGGACGTTTGTACCGGATTGTATCGTGAAAATTTTCGTTTGTACCATTTCCGGTACGGCGTAATTTTTATTTAAAAGTCTGTGACCTTGAGCATCGGCAACCCCCACCTCGAAATTTCAAAATTTCGTTGATTCCATTCGTTTGTACTATGTTTGTACTGGATTGTACCGTGAAAGTTTTCGTTTGTATCAATTCCGGTACGGCGTAATTTTTATTTAAAAGTGAGTGGCCTTGAGCATCGGTAATCCTCCCACCTCGGAATTTCAAAATTTCGTCGATGCCATGCGTTTGGACTACGTTTGAACCGGATAATTACCGGATATTATACCATAAAAATTTTCGTTTGTACCAATTCTTAAGCTTACATGCCGTACATCTAAGCTTACATGCTGTACATCTTAAGCTTACATGATATATCTTCTTAATGTTACAGTTTAATTTTCCATCATAGTCTTTTCTGTAAGGCAAAATGTCATTAGGTGATTATTAATGCCAATAAGATCTTGTACTTTGTAATTCAAATTCACCTGGATTCAAAATTATGCAAATCAATTAATCTGTCATTAAGAAATATCATATTGTTTTTATTAATCATACCATGTTTCTAGTGATATTCATATATCATATATTTATTTGTACAATTACATAGGTAATAAAATTATTTTTATAGCTTTATAGAAAATATGCAAGACATTAAATTTGAGAAGGGGGACTATTTACTAATGGAATATTATAATTTTTTAAACTAGTTGTGTACATGGACACCACCACGTTCCAGTATAAAACTGACATTTCTGTGACAAACATTGGTGTTCAACAAGATAACTTCTTATTGTTTTATGTTTTGAACTCTTTTAATTGCTTTTAATTATTAACACTTTACAACAAAGTTGAAAAGTGTTTATGACTTTGTTCATTCTGTCTGTCTGTCTGTCTGTCTGTCCGTTAGCACGATAACTGCCGTAAAAATGACTTAATCAAAATGAAATTTTAGTATGTTGTTCAGACGGTCTGTAGGACCTATGGGAATATAAATGAATAATATCACACAATTAGTTTTGGATTGAACCCGGGTTGAAAAAATGAAATACATTGAGCCCTATGGGACCTAATTTTTCTAACATTTTTTAAGCGGATTTAAAATTCACAAATTGCTTCGAAAATTTTAGATAATAGTCAAATTGTTCCATAAAATATATAAAAAAAAATTCAGCTAAATATATTCAGTAGTTTTTTAAATAAAAATTAAAATAATAATTACACATCTTATATGAAACGATCACGTGACCATGATATGAAACGATCACATGACCCACTTCAAAATGAGATATGGCATCCATCTTGTTTCAAATTCGTGATTTTTTAAAGTTCTTTTTAATTCATATTGAGTGTTGTATCCATCCTAAAACTACTTCAATTCTGCTTAAATTCTGTGCATCTACATACTAAAACAACACAATGACAATATATTTGAGTTTAAATTCTCATTCAAATTTGATTATTTCTACAATTAAGCCTATTTTTCACCTATGTAAAATGTAAACAGCAAAATATGTAGAATGAGTTGTATTAGAATTACTGTATTTCTTTAACACAAAATAATTCAGTCCATGGAGTCTGCATGGCTGATATGAATGAAATATTAATTGATTTTATAAACAGAAGGACGATATTTTTCGATGAAGTTTTAAGCATAAAGTTTATGAATTGTAGCTCCATGGTCTTAATTTTTAAATAAAATAAATTATTATAGTATTGTGATGAATGAAATGGAGAAAGTTATGAATGAAATCCTGCTTTTATAGAGAGATCCAGGCGTGTTATTTTTTCTATGACGTCATTTGAATTAATTTCAGTTGTTTTCGATGAAGTTTTCAAATATAATAAATTATCGTAGTATTATGATAGATTTAAAAATATTACCGTGGAAGGTATTGCATTTTAGAGATATTTAAACCACGCAATTTATATTTCAATGCCGTCTTTTGAATGAAGTTCATTTTTTTCAATGAAGGTTTAAGTTTTCAAATATAATAAATCAATGTAGTATCGTGATAAGTTTTAAAATATTACCGAGGAATGTATTGCATTTTCGACTTTTTTAAATAAAATTGCATTGAAGTTGGAAAGTGTTTCGTAATCAATGCTTTAAGCATGATTGATCTTTCTTGTTAATCTTAGTTTGTTATGAGTATTAATTAGTAATTTGGTCTATTTTTTCATTATTTCTGCATTTAAAATTAATCAGCAGTTTAGATTTTGAGGGAAATCATTACGTTTCTGACAAGTGTTTTTAATTTAAAGGAATTCAAGGAAATATATTTCTATTAGGTATGAGATAAGTATGGTCATCCTGCTAGAGGAGTGTTGCCTTTTGCGGCAAATTTCAAAAGGAATCTATTAGAAACTAAATTTTCTAATACATACTTTTGTCGCCTACTATTTATATCGATCTTTAGTTTCGAAGACATTTCGAGTGAAAGTATAGAGAATTAAAGAAATACTTGCTTGTACAGGTACTTTAATTTTAAAAAAAAAGTTCAAAATATTAAGTTAGTATATTACTAATGCTACATTGTACAACTTTATGCTGATAGAAGTTATAATATTATTATTTTATATTTTTTGTATACAATGAGATAATTCTTCAATAGCATGCAATCTAATTACTCAATGTTACATTTTCTGAAATTTCACAAGTACTAAATTGATACTCATTCGAGGATATGGGATTAGTCCACTGAAAGGTTGCGACGTCAGAGTGGCGGCCTTCCTTCTTTCTTGGCGGATTTTCTGTAAGCAGTAATTGCAATTCATATTTAAACTTTTTTCGGTGATACCCTGGTGTGCAATTGCTAATTGGCCTAATAATAAGAAAATTTGCAATGTTTGGTTTCATAGAATTGTCTAGCAAGCTGCTTGTGCAAATTAATTATCAGCTGGCTCAGAATGGATTAAAAAATCTGATGTGGGCAGAACATGACTTTTCCTACATAATGCAATGATTCTACTTCTTTCACGGCGAAACAATGGTGTACAAGGTCCACAGAACAATGTTTTTGGCATTAAAATAATACGACGTCAATTGAAATTAGGTGCTTTGGGCAAATTACTAGTCCAAACGAATGACCTTCTCATATTCACGTTTACTTAATTACAATATCATGAAATGGCATCAACATTTGTTTAATATCAATTACATGAAATAAATTACTATTGGCGAATTCATAGGCGTCAAATTACTATCACTGTCAAAATGTATTTTTTCCAGTGAATGGAATGATCTAGATTTATATGAATAATGTTGCATAATATTGTATGTGGAAGGTGTTACTACACTGTTACTAAGTGTTATATGTGGCGATACTTTCTTCCCTTTTTTTAACACTTTACAACAAAGTTGAAAAGTGTTTATGACTTTGTTCATTCTGTCTGTCTGTCTGTCTGTCTGTCTGTCCGTTAGCACGATAACTGCCGTAAAAATGACTTTATCAAAATGAAATTTTAGTATGTTGTTCAGACGGTCTGTAGGCCCTATGGGAATATAAATAAATAATATCACCCAATTAGTTTTTTATTGAACCCGGGTTGAAAAAATGAAATACATTGAACCCTATGGGACCTAATTTTTCAAACATTTTTTAAGTAAATTTAAAATTCACGAATTGCTTCGAAATTTTTAGGAAATATTCACATTATCCCATAGAATATATAAAAAAAATTCAGTAAAATATGTTAAGTAGTTTTTTAATTAAAAATTATTTAATATAGGGAAAAAAACAAATTCAATTAAATTCTGACTTTGGGATATCTTCCAGAAAGAAAAGAGAGATATATTATATAATAAATATCTTTCCATTTGTTTAAACGTAGTGCATATGGGAGAAGCTTCACATTTTAAAATAAATTTTGTAGATAACAATTTTTCATTTTTTTTAAATTTTATATAACTCTTCATGATATACTTATTGGATGGCATTTTTAATGCACTTTCATACGTCCTAGAGAGTTAAAATTTGGTACACAGCTTAAATTTGTTGAACATTTTATTCGACAAAAATTTAATGGATCTTTAAATATAGATCATACATTTTTTTCGAAATGGCCTGAAAATAATCCCCGTTCACTTCTATAAATCATTGTTGTAATATTGTTAAAAATTCTGATGTGGACAGCCCATGTCTTTCCCTGCAGACTCATATTCGTTCTCTTTATTTATTCAATAATAATTTGAGTTTATCTGCATAAAATAACAACCATAAGTATTTTTAATGACATTGAATTTACACGTTAAACTTAAATTTGGTTCTCATTTGATAGCTGGACTTATTGTCAAAGGTGGCGTAGCGAAAACGCGAAAAAACTAGAATATCTCAGGAACGGCTAATCCTAGAGTAATGGGGTTAGTCTTATTCTTTTTGTTGTCAAAAATCACGTATAAAATAGGAATTTAATTGATATAATTGAACACACGTAGTCTTATATTTTTATATATAACGATTTTTGCGGGCCATTTCGCAAAATTAGCCAGTTCCTTTTTCCCGAATCGTAGTAGAATAACCTACAAATGATTTATATACAAAATTTTGTTAAATTTGGTATATAAATCACTTGTAGGTTATTGAAATATTATGCACCAAATTTTGTTAAATTTTTTCCATTAGTTTTTAGCTAGAGTGGATAAAGGCAATTTCTGCGGCCATTTCGCAAAGAAGGCAGATTCTTTTATTACGAATCGTACTATAATCTAATGAACATCAGGATTTCCCACAAAAAACATACCTACCAAATTGTATGAAAATCGGTCTATTAGTTTTTCAATTAGAGTGGATGTAATATCCACACAGACACACAGAAACATACACAGATACAACCTTACACACACAGACGTCTTCCTAAAAATAGTTTTTTCGTGTTCTAGAAGTCCCAAAACGTGTAGATCCTTTGAAAATTCGAGTTCCGATCTTCGGCACGATTCCAATACTTTGAGTACATACACATACACACATATATTATCTGTGTATTATCTGTGTACCTAAATTCCGTGCCTATGCAATTACAATAGTTGTGATTTTAAATGATCCCTAAAATTTTATTATTTCTTCAACGAAGCCTAATTTTAACATATGCAGAATGCAAATATCTCAAGCGATTGTAAGATGAATTACATAAGAATTGCTGAATTTTTTTCACACAAAATTATTTAGCTCTGGAGTCTGGAATACAAGTTATATGAATGAAATATTCATTGATTTTGCATAAAGAATCAGATGATTTATATTTCGATACAGTTTTAAATATTTAAGTGTAATAAATTACTGTAGTACTGTGTAATGTACTGTATAATGTAAAGGATATCACCACTGAATGTATCACATTTTAGAGATTTTTAAATGAAATTGCATTTTAGTTGGAAAGTGTTTCATAATCAATGCTTATGCATGATTGATCTTTCTTGTATTATTATGTATTTAGAGTATATGGCAATATTGTTCAGAAGAACTTTATAGGACTTTTATGTCATAAATTATAGTATATTATTTATTCCCATTATTATTTTTGTTGTATAATTTTGTTATATAATGTACATTTTGAAATTCTTCCTTATTAACACTTTATAGCATAGTTGAAAAGTGTTTATGACTTTGTTCCTTCTGTCTGTTCGTTCACACGATAACTGCAGTAAAAATGACTTTATCAAAATGAAATTTTAGTATGTTGCTCAGGCGGTCTGTGGGACCTATGGGAATATAAATGAATAATATCACCCAATTAGTTTTGCATTGAACCCGGGTTGAAAAAATGAAATACATTAAAAATGAAATACATAAAAGTATAATAAATTACTGTAGTACTGTGATAATGTAAAAGATATCACCACTAAATGTATCACATTTCAGAAATTTTTAAATGAAATTACATTTCAGTTGGAAAGTGTTTCATAATCAATGCTTATGCATGATTGATCTTTCTTGTTTAATTTAACATTATGTTTTGAATAAATTTACATGAAAAATGTGCAATATCTCGAAATGTCGTATGTGGTATGTCAATCGTTTTCTAAGTGGATATTATGTATGAAATAATTAAACATTTAACAGCATTCAGATTCTTAATTTGCTTTAATAATTTTTTCAAAAATTTATTCGAAACTTGTGTAGTATCTCGAGAATGGTTCATTCTAACATTCTAAAGTTTCTATCATTTGTCTATCAATTACGTCTGAAATGATTTTTTTTTTTTATCATTATTGAAAGTTCTGGTTAATGATTTTTTCAAGCTTTCGTTCAAAATATGGGGGAGGCGGGGGGGTCTTCCAAACTTTCGATTACATTTAAAATCAATTGGAATCCAGTATACACTGAGGTCAATAATCGTACCAAATTATATTCAAAACTCTTCATTCGCGTGTGAGATAACACCTCCGCCGACTCACAGGCACACACATACACTATGTACTGTCCCGATCATGAAGCCTTCAGTGGAAGCACTTTTGAGAACCAGAAGTGAAACACCGTACAGGCAGCCATCCCTATGATGTGGGTCTAGGGATGCCATTTCAGGACTGTCGAGCTATGGTTGCCAGATTTGGTGTTTTATTGGCGACATTTCGAATGTTCGAGAACCTTCTTAAAATGACGAGTATTCTACGAGATATGAGCCCCTTCTGGCAGTTTCTACTGAGAATATATAAAAAGAGTCATCGCTCAATTGGAGAGCAGTTGACGTGATACGAGCTACATTGAAATTATGAGATAAGTCATTGTTTTCAGGATAGCATCCGCTGTTTTGTGAAATTAACTGAGTATTTAATTGCTATTTTACTGTACCTAGCAGTTGTTTAGTAATCTTGTGAGATAGTTATCGAACCATTTGCTGTATCTTATTCCTGTTTATGTTGTGCTTATAAACGTGTTAGTTATCCAGAAATTTGGATTCTTTCTTGTATCCTGGACGCACACCCACGATTCCAGAGAATACGTCGTAACAGTATATTAGCGTGTATTCACACGTGCTAACACATACAGAAATGACTTCATAAACGTTCGGTTCTTGTTCTAGGATGCTTGAAACGTGTTCTTCCGTTGAAAACTTGCCCCAGTTAAATAAGTTCCCTATACTCTATAGGGAAACTAATATGCAGGACAGTAAAAGCAGTACTTCTGCAAAATAATTTCGCTAATTTTTATATAAATAAAATTAAATGAATGCAATTAAAATGATTTGCAACCAAATTCTCACATCCATGATAGCTAATTCCTACTTTACTTTTAAAACTATATTATACTCAATTGTGTTGGGTACATAACATTTTTTAATTAATCAATATTTTAAATACTTTATTTCCTGAAACCTATTTTAAATACTCACAAGTACCGAAATATATCTTCAAATTTTTCAATGTACATGTGCTACATATTCGTATTAGTATGTATAAGTGCTACTTTGTATAAGTGCAAATTGAGCTAAATATTTATATAAATGTCAATTGAGTTAAATATTTGTGAAAATGTAAATTAAACTAAATATTTATATAAATGTAAATTGAGTTGAATATTTGTATAAATATATGTTAAGCAAAATATATATATATATATATATATATATATATATATATATTAATGGCCAGGCACTTGACTTTCGTCATTCGCCTTTCGTCAGCGGCCAGAACGTGAACCATTTAGCCGTCCTAAGACGTTGCCCCAGGCGCACCAGAGGGGGGGCGGAACACACTACGCCCGCAACACAAACATCCATGTTTTACGTGGGACTCGAACCCACAACGCGGGGGTCGAGCGATTGCTGTGGAAACACTCGCCTTGACCACTCGACCACTGCGTCGGCTTAAGCAAAATATTTGAATAATGTACTGAATAAATGTGCTGATTTGTAAAAATATATTTATTTGTATTTGTATGTTTTAATACATATATAAATTTTATTGTCATAAAAGCATGTTCTTTAATTATTTGATGCATATTGGAAATTCGGAACTGAGAAGGGGCGAAATGGAGTCTCCCACTTTGAAATGGGAACAACTATATATAGGAAACGGTATAAATGAAAATTTTAGCGGTACATTCCATGCAAATGAAGTACATGCGAACGACGTCACTGAAATATGAAAATTCCGAGGTCAAAGCTGCCATTTTTCCAGCCTCCACTTTGAAATGAATATTACGCCGTACCGGAAGTAGTACACACGAAAATTTTTGCGGTACAATCCGGTACAAACGTAGTACAAACCAATGGCATCGACGAAATTTTAAAATTACGAGGTGGGGGGTTGCCGATGCTCAAGGACACCCACATTTATATAAAAATTACGCTGTACCGGAAGTGGTACAAATGAAAATTTTTACGGTACCATTTGGTACAAACGTAGTACAAACCAATGGCATCGACGAAATTTTGAAATTCCTAGGTGAACGGGGCTGCCGTTTCTAAAGCAAGCCCACTTTGAAATGAGAACAACACCGTACCGGAAGTGGTACAAACGAATATTTTTACGGTAGTACAATCCGGTACAAACGTAGTACAAACGAATGGCATTGACGAAATTTTCAAATTCTTAGGTGGGGGCTGATGTTTCTCCCCCCTCACTTTGAAATGAGAATAACGCCGTACCGGAAGTGGTACAAACGAACATTTTTTGGTACAATCCGGTACAAACGTCCCACAAATGAATGGAATCATCAACTAAATTTTGAAATTTCGAGGTGGGGGCTTGCCGAAACTCAAGGTGACCGACTTTTAAATAAAAATTACGCCGTACCGGAAGTGGTACAAGCGAAAATTTTTACGGTACAAACCAGTACAAACGTTATACAAACGAATGGCATCGACGAAATTTTGAAATTTCGAGGTGGGGGGTTACCGGAGCTCAAGGTCACCAACTTTTAAATAGAAATTACGCCATACCGGAAGTGGTACAAACGAAAATTTTACGGTACAAACCAGTACAAATGTAGTACAAACGAATGGCATCGACGAAATTTTGAAATTTCGAGGTGGGGGGTTGCTGGAGCTGAAGCTCACTCACTTTTAAATAAAAATTACGCCGTACCGGAAGTGGTACAAACGAAAATTTTTACGGTACAAACGTAATACAAACGAATGGCATCGACGAAATTTTGAAATTTCGAAGTGGGGGGTTGCCGGAGCTCAAGGTCACCCACATTTAAATGAAAATTATGCCGTACCGGAAGTGGTACAAACGAAAATTTTTACGGTACAAACCAGTACAAACGTAGTACAAACGAATGGCATCGACGAAATTTTGAAATTCCGACGTGGGGGGGTTGCCGGAGCTCAAGGTCACCCACTTTTAAATTAAAATTACGCCGTACCGGAAGTGGTACAAACGAAAATTTTTACGGTACAAACCGGTACAAACGTAATGCAAACGAATGGCATCGACGAAATTTTGAAATTTCGAGGTTGGGTTTGTCGGAGCTCAAGGTCACCCATTTTAAAATTAAAATTACGCCGTACCGGAAGTGGTACAAACGAAAATTTTTACGGTACAAACCGGTACAAACGTAGTACAAACGAATGGCATCGACGAAATTTTGAAATTCCGAGGTGGGGGGGCTGCCGTTTCGCCAGCCCCCCCACTTTGAAATGAGAATAACCCCGTTCCGGAAGTGGTACAAACGAAAATTTTGACGGTACAATCCGGTACAAACGTAGTACAAACGAATGGCATCATTGAAATTTTGAAATTCCGAGGTGGGGGGGCTGCCGTTTCGCCAGCCCCCCCACTTTGAAATGGGAATAACCCCGTTCCGGAAGTGGTACAAACGAAAATTTTGACGGTACGATCCGGTACAAACGTAGTACAAACGAATGGCATCATTGAAATTTTGAAATTCCGAGGTGGGGGGGCTGGCGAAATGGAGCCAGTTGTTTGGAGAGGTGTTGTTGCCTAGCATCATGGCTGCCTGCAGACTGGCATCGCATAGTGTTCAGTGATGAATCACGCTTAAGTCTTTCAGCAAATGATCATCGGGTACGTGTGTGGAGGCTCCAGGCCCAGCGGTACGAATCATCCTTTGTTTTACACAGACACACAGCCATTACCCCTGGTGTGGTGTTGTGGGGTGCTGTCTCTTACTACAGCAGGTTGCCCTAGTCATCCTGAGTACAACTTTATCAGCTCAATGATATGTTGATGAAATCCTGTGGCCTTTCGCGTTACTCTTCATGGTACATCATTCTGGGGCAATTTCCAAACAAGATAATGCCACGCCACATACGGCTCGCATATCTGTGGACTTTCTCCGTGCTAGTGATACTGTTCCTTGGTCATCAAGCTCATCAGACCTTTCGCCAATCGAGCATGTATGGGGCATGCTAGGCCTTCAGATTCGGACATCCCGAAATGTAGCAGATCTGGAGTAGCAATTGAATGCCTTGCAGAATGTAACGCAAGATGACATTAGGAAACTTTATCACTCCTTACATAGACCTATACAAGCATGCATCGCGTCCAATGGGGGGTTCACTAGTTACTGATTTGAAAATTCACTGTGCAATTGCAAACCATTGATGGGTCCTGCGGCCTTGATTGTGTAATAATTTCATTACCTGTGTATGAGCTGTATGCATATATAATTTCAATAAAAACAATCACCTTCTTCATCGTGCTTCTTCTTTTTTTTTTTTTAAATAATGTATTACACAACTTTTTATTCAGGGCCAACGGCCGTACCGTGCTGAAAACACCGGTTCTCGTTAGATCACCGAAGTGAAGCAGCATCGGGCGCGGTTAGTACTTTGTGGGTGACCACCTCGGAACGCCGCGTGCTGTTGGCCATCTCGGGTGCGGTATCCCTGTGGTTTGCGCGCTAGATTTGCACGCTGCCACAAATGCCGCCGTGTTCATGCGGAGTACGATCACGTTAAACATGTGGGTCCGTAAGTCCTTCCGAGAGGTTGGTGGTAGGGGAAGGAGGGTACGGTCCCTGTGGATGCCTCCCCCACTGGGTTCCGGTCTAAATTGGGTGGCACTTCCCGGCCGTCCATTCAGTTACCTTACACCTTTCTGGTAGGTCGGACGGTCTGGGTCTCAACAACAACAACAACAACTTTTTATTCTCCGCTAAAACAATTATAGAATTCACGAAACAGAAATATTACATGGTGTTTTTACATTTTTAAAGCTTTTAAATTAAAATATAAACTATAGAAAAAATATCTTGCTTAAGACCATAAAGAACACGGGAAGTTTTAGAGCCCTGTTATGTATAATAATAAGTATGATCATAAAAACGTAATATCTTAAACATAATACAGCTATTGTATAAGGCACATGTTATTAAGTTTTCTCTGTGATATGCATGATGAAAATAAATCTTTGGCGTGATACGAATACAATTTTATGAAATATAGTAATTCATTATTTTAAAAGTGCTACATTTGAAAAAGATCATTTTAAAACAGAAAAATATCATAAGAGCAGCAGATGACTTACCCTGCGTGATGCAACAATTTTCATTCTTTTCTTTCAAAAATTTGATATACTAGATCTACAACAAAATTTTTTTACATTAATTTAACACTATATAAAGTGAAATTGGGCACTTTGGACAACGTATTGACCTTTGGTATAATATTGTGAAAATAAATGATGTGTTTTATATAAATCACAAGAAGAAAAATGAAGGTTTTTACAAAGCAATTAGATTTTTTAAAGAAAGTTATTTTTAATATTTGAAAAATAATGTTACGAATGGAAAAACATATTAATCCATAGTAATTTGATAAAAAATCTTATGCAAAACAATGAAGAAAGTTTTTAGAAAATGCCTGTTTTAGTCGTACCAAATAGAAATTTCATTGAAATTTTAATATCATAGTTTTATGAGTATATTATAAATTTAAAAGTATATTGCGTAAAAACTATTCTTCGTTATCACAGAAGATTGAGGCTTTGATCCAGAAGTTTCTTCAAGCATATAAAAATATTATATTTTAGATCAAAAATTCAATGTTCTTTCATATCAAAGAACATTTATATTTAAAGCGTTTCTCTTCAGAGTAAAACCTTTGAGAACATATATATCAGATATAGTGACGGAAATTTGACCCTTACCTCGACTTTTTTCAGCATATTGTTTTTCGCTATACGAACTCTTTTACGTTTATTCGAAATTTCATGATAGTTTATTTTATTACTTTTTGGGTATTCTGACTGTATTTTAAGAATTACCGCATTTGTAAATAAATATTTTAGCAAAATACGTAGAATATGGGCTATTTATTTAATTAATTTTGTGTCATGAATTAAGAATGAAGATGTCAAGGTATTTTTTACCACTCACTGTGTGAAATCTGATAGGAAAGTGAAAACAAATGTAAATGTAAAAAATAATGACTAAATAATATGGCATCACATCTGATGTTATAATAGCAAAAATTAAGCACACATCCACAACAGAAGGTCTTTATTTTACTTCCTATAAGACGTACATAAGTTTAAAAAATGGTATTTTTATTTTACTTCCTATAAGATGCACATAAATTTAAAAAAGGCCAAAAATATAAGACGTACATAAGTTTAAAAATTGACCTTTTTTAAACTTATGTACGTCTTATAGGAAGTAAAATAAAAACCTTCTGTTGTGGATGTGTGCTTAATTTTTGCTATAGTAATGACTGTTTAATAATCCACAAGTTATGTGACAAGACTGTGATATGATTTTTGATAAAGAAATGGAAAAAAAAAAACATGAACCATTTTGAGATTAAGAAAAAGGCTTAAAATTAGTGTGACCAACATATAAAATTTAATATTTGACAATACAAACAGAATACATTTTTTTTATGTTATTTAGTGTATATGTATATTTCTGTATATTTTCAGTATTTAGTGTATCTGTATCTGTATATTTTCAGAAGTGACAAGTAGAGCTATTTTGTATGAGGCAGGAAACATTTCGGGAACTCCCCGAATGTAAATGTGGAACCTCACTACAAAGGGTGCATTTTGCTGTGCAAAGACCTAATGTGTCTTTATCCTTGTTAGCGGTCGTTCTCGAGGATGGATCTTAGATATGTCAAAAGTGGCCTAACTCTTACTTAAATTGAGTGATATTCAGACTTTTCGGTTCAATGGCAATAAGACAGGGCATCACTAATTTAAATCAAACTCAGTTTATTGTGCAATTCACAGAAATAACAGCAGCTGGATGTTTAAAGCAATTGAGGACATAGACACATACGCTCAGAATAGATTGCAAATATACGAGATACTACCATTAACTGGTCTGGCGTTAATTCTTAAATAGAGACGAGTTCTCAAGCTTATATGCTTACCACTGGCATTCTGTTTCTCGCCCCGTATTGCGACTACACTCCGAATACTAGACTCTTCCTAGTCATATTTGTATCGAATTGGGTTTTTTCATTTGGCTGCCGGCCGCATTCCGAACTCCTCCAATTCTATCATTGTGCCTTTTGCTTCATTCCAGCTCTCTCAAGTCCAAACTTTTACTAGAATCCCTCATCTTCTCCTGAATCTCTTACGATCCGAAACTTATTTCTTTTCACCTTGGGAACGCAGTAAATGCTGATTAGCTCAGTGATTAGGCTAATAACCGACGCCGTTAGAATAGTTAGTTTAAAGAGACATAAATTATAATAATCGAAACGTTATTTAGATCTCACAGCTACCATTCTACATTATAACACATACTCTGTCATTAACTGAGGGGGGGGGGGAAACCACCACTACTCCTGTAACTGTACTTGTTACTTTAATAAGTAACTATTGCATTAGCTGTAGCGGCAATTTATGGTCGAAAAATATGCAGTTATATCAAATATCCAATATTTTAAATCACAATTCTAACTTTTCTTTGCCTATTGTAATTCAAATGGCATAAGTAAATTTCTGTTATTAAATGAACTAGAACTAAATTGCCTGCCATTGCACGAGTCCTAAATAAACGCCTGCTGTGTAAATAGCACAGATACAGGTAACACCACTCAATTTCAAAATCGCCTGTTTCGAATGAAAAATTCGCTTTCAAATCCTTTAGTTTCGCGACATGTTCTTTGCACGCAATCAGTTGACAGGCATACGCACAAACGCCCACTGCACCAGAACAAGAAACCATTCCCTAACGGATTCGAAAATCTCAATTGTTATATTTTCTTTTAGAAATAAACAGAAAATAAGGAAATATAGTAAATGTATAGTATTCGTTAGAATGTGAAGATATGGGACCGGTTTTTTTTTCGTAGCTATCCGAAACTTCAAATTTCTGATACAAACGTCATAATCACACAGACAGTCAAATGCATTTTTATATTATGTGAGACTACGAAAAGCTGTGGGCATTCTGGATATACATACCATCGTGAATTTGTCTATAAATATAAATTAAACCTCACAATCCGTGACAAGGTATTTTAATAATAAGTTAAATAAAATTATATTTTATTTCATTACAATAACTATGGAATAAAATAACAATCGATTTTTAATAAAAAATGGCCCAAACATTTATTTATGAAAAGTAAAAATAAAAATAAATGTAAAATGTTTAAGGGTTAGAATCTGTAACGATGTATTTTACAGTAAGATAGTGATTGTATAATATAATATTGCAGTATATACTCACATTATATAATTTCCGTTGAACTATCTGCTTATTAACGTCAAAATTCAAAAGCAAATTCTTTTTGAAGAAGTATTTTCGTCCATTATTTAGTCAAATCGAAATTTTGCAGCATGGTGACATATTTTGGAAAGCAGGAGCTCAAAATCCCTAAACACTTTTTTACCAAATATCAAAGTTGGTTTTTCTGCGAGAGTTATACGACGTCGAAAAGTCACTTGTCATTGGTACGAAACATTTCAAAGTGACCTTAAATTTTCAATACAGAGCAGTGCAAACTGAAAAAATTATATATTATCTACTAATTACTATTATTTCAAATAATTAATCCATTTGCCTCTGTTCGTATTACAACTGATCAAAAATAATATAGATAAATACTTATTCACTGAGATTTTACGAAATATTATTTACGAAACAGTATAGAAAGCATTTAAGTAGGTTACCATTACATTGTAAAGAATAGAAAAATTAATACTAGAACGATATATACGATGTTGCCCAGGTCCTAAATAAGTAGCCCCTGCTTAATCAATGCCAATCAGTTTCTAAATAGCCATATCAATTTCAATCAAAATAACCACGAAAAGCGAATTAATTAGTTTAAGCGCAAAGAGGACTGATCTACAAACGAAATTAATTTACCATGTTTCACGAACTCTCACCGTAAATCTAGAAAGAATGAAGCAATTATAAGAAATGTACATGAAAGAAGGCGCTTTTTAACACTTTACAACATAGTTAAAAAGTGTTTATGACTTTGTTCATTCTGTCTGTCTGTCTGTCCGTTAGCACGATAACTGTCGTAAAAGTGACTTTATCAAAATGAAATTTTAGTATGTTTTTCAGACAGGCTGTGGGACCTATGAGAATATATATAAATAATATCACCCAATTAGTTTTTTATTGAACCCGGGTTGAAAAAATGAAATACATTGAACCCTATGGGACCTAATTCTTCAAACATTTTTAAAGCAAATTTAATATTTACAAATTGCTTTGAAATTTTTAGGAAATATTCACATTATCCCATAAAATATATAAAAAAATTTCAGCAAAATATATTAAGTAGTTTTTTAATTAAAAATTATTTAATATGGGGAAAAAACAAATTTAATTAAATTCTGACTTTTGGGATATCCTCCAGAAAGAAAAAAGAAATATATTATATAATAAATATCTTTCCAAGAGATTAACCGTTTTATATATGAGAGAGGCTGCACATTTTAAAATAAATTTGGTAGATAACAATTTTTCGAATAATTTTTAATTTTATATAACTCTTCGTGATATACTTATTTGATGGCATTTTTAATGCACTTTCCTAAGTCCTAGAGAGTTAAAATTTGGTACACAGCTTAAATTTGTTGAACATTTTATTCTACAAAAATTTGGTGATCTTTAAATATAGATCATACACTTTTTTTCAAAATGGCCTGCAAATAATCCCCGTTCACTTCTATAAATCTATATATAAAATATAATAAACTATTTTAAATGACATTGAATTTGCACGTTAAACTTAAATTTGGTTCTCATTTGATAGCTGGACTTATTGTCAAAGGTGGCGTAGCGAATACGTGAAAAAACTCGAATATCTCAAGAACGGCTAGTCCTAGAGTAATGGGCTTAGTATTATTTTCTTTTTGTTGTCAAAAATCACGTATAAAATAGGGATTTAATTGATATAATTGAGCACACGTAGTCTTTTATTTTTATATTTAACGATATTTGCGGGCCATTTCGCAAAAATAGCCAGTTCCTTTTTCCCGAATCGTACCAAAATAAACTACAAATGATTTATATACAAAATTATGTTAAATTTGGTATATAAATCACTTGTAGGTTATTGAAATATTATACACCAAATTTTGTTAAATTTGTTCCATTTGTTTTTAGCTAGAGTGGATAAAGGCAATTTCTGGCGGCCATTTCGCAATGAAGGCAGATTCTTTTATTACGAATCGTACTATAATCTAGTGAACATCAGGATTTCCCACAAAAAACATACCTACCAAATTTTATGAAATTCGGTCCATTAGTTTTTCAATTAGAGTGGATGTAATATCCTCACAGAAACATACACAGATACACCCTTACACACACAGACATCTTCCTAAAAATAGTTTTTTCGTGTTCTAGAAGTCTCAAAACGTGTAGATCCTTTGAAAATTCGAGTTCCAATCTTCGGCACGATTCCAATACTTTGAATACATACACACACACACACATATATTATCTGTGTATTATCTTCGTATGCAATGTGCCTATGCAATTACAATAGTTGTGATTTCAAATGATCCCTAAACTTTTATTATTTCTTTTAACGAAGCCTAATTTTAAGTTATACAGAATGCAAATATCTCAAGCGGTTATAGGGTGAGTTACATAAGAATTGCTGAATTGTTTTCACACAAAATTGTTTAGCTCTGGTGTCTGGAAAACAAGTTTTATGAATGAAATATTCATTGATTTTGCATAGAGAATCAGATGATTTATATTTCTCTCAATACAGTTTTAAATATTAAAGTATAATAAATTACTGTAGTACTGTGATAATGTAAAAGATATCGCCACTGAATGTATCACATTTTAGAAATGTTTAAATGAAATTGCATTTCAGTTGGAAAGTGTTTCATAATCAATGCATGATTGATCTTTCTTGTTTTTCTTACGTATGTCTAAATGTCATTCAAAATTCAATTCTTCAAGTTTCTCCAAGATATAAAAATTTAAAATCCTTACACGTAAAAAGTATCCAGTTTTATCATAAAAGATTGAAACTTCATTCTAAGTGCTTACTTGTTCACATGAAACATATAAAAGAATTAAATTTTAAATCGAAGTTTCAATTTTCTTCCACTTTGAAGAACATTTGTGTTGAAGGATTTTCATTTCCAACTTTGAATCTTTTTGAAGAAGATATTATATCAGATGTTGTGGCGGAAATTTGATCTTTGGTGCTGCGTTTACCAATATATTGCATTTCACTGAAATTTTTTTTTTCACATTTGCTGTAAATTTCCAGAAGTTTTTTACTTTCCCTGCAGTATATGGTTGTGTATAGAGAAAGTATTGGAATCGTGTCAAAAATCGCAACCGGAGCTTTCGACGGACTGCACGTTTTGGGCCCTCTAGAACACGAAAAAACTATTTTTAGCGACGTCTGTGTGTGTATATGTGTGCCAGTGCGTATGTGTGTCTCTCCGTGCAATACATATATTCACTCTATGTCAAAAACTAATTCACCAAATTTTATAGGTAAGATATTTTATGAGTGATCCTGGTGTTGATTAGATTTTGGTATGATTCGGGATAAAAGAATCTGCATTTTTTGGGATATGTCCTGTAAAAATCACATGTATCCTCTCAAGCTAGAGAATATATTAATCAAATTTGACAACATTTGGTATATTAGTCACTTGTAAGTTATCTTGGTGCTGATTAGATTTTGGTACGATAAAGAGAAAACATGAGCCTTCTCATTTTTACGAAATGGCACGCAAAACTCGTCAATATCTATAATAAAAGATTACGTATGTTCAAATGTATCAATTAATGTTTCAACTTTATTTACATATACTTTTGTAACATATGAGAACGAAAATTGAATTAAAAGTGCAAATTCAGTGTTATTTCGTGCAATAAAATTCAATTTCATGAAGTATTAAAGAAACAAAGATAAGATGAATTTAAGTTCGTTTGGAAAGTCATGTGCTGTTTACAATAGATTTTTTAGTAAAAACACTGCATATTAGAAAACATAAATTTTTTTTTAAACCTAGCATGACAACACGCTCTGCCATGAATTATAAACACAACGTTTACGCCATTTAACTCCAAACTCTATGAAATTTAGTACGAAAGTGACAACAAGCGTTAATGAGAATTAAAGTTGACGAACAATTGTTATCTTTAGCCTTCCAGTGAATAGAAATATTAGATATAGTTTTTCTTTTGTCTACATGAAATTCTTTACAAATTTAAAAAGGTCTAAGCTGTGAAAAATAATAACACATCTTATAATTCTGTCCCGTTGAAATCCAACAGGATTTATTCAGCTAAACATCAAAATTACCTTGCATAATTTTGAGAAATTCGCATCATTTCCATTCCCATTCAACAGTAAAATTTTTAATTTATAATATAAACAGTTTGATTTATCTGTCTGTTTATCTATCTATCTCTTGATAACAATTGGCGAAATTTTGTGGTCGAAATTGGCAGAATATCGCCAACACGGCGGATTTTTAAATATTGCTACATTGACGAAAATGTAGCAAAATTGATAAAAATATCACCAAATAGATAAAAAAATAGTCAAATTGGTAAAAATGATTACTAAATGATGAAAATTCAATATCTTGGAAAATAAGAGGAATCTACTATACGAATAATCTGTTTTTCCATCTTAAACGCTTGGCAAAATTTTGGCAACGAGTTTTGGTGGTATCGCCAATTTGAGGAGTCTTTTTATTTGATGCAAATTTACGATAATGTCTCCAAATTGATAAAATTGACGCTAAATCAATGGAAACAAAGACTAATTGAAGAAAATTCAATATATTGGAAATAACATAACAAACAACTATATGAATAACCCATTCCTCCGCACGCCTGTAATGCTTGGCGAAAAATTTAGCGGAATGTCACAAACTAGGCGACTTTTCTAAATATTGCTAAATTGGCGAAAATGTCACCAAATTGATAAAATTGACGTTAAATCTATGAAAATGAAGACTAATTGATGAAAATTGAATATATCGGAAATAACATAATAAACAACTATATGAATAACCCATTCCTCCGCACGTCTGTAATGCTTGGCGAAACATTTAGCGGTGTGTAACAAACTTGGCGACTTTTCTAAATATTGCCAAATTGACAAAAATGTCATTAAATTGATAAAAATAACTCTAAATGGGAGGCAATGCTTTGTAAATTTTTAATTCCGTATATGACTGGCATACCTTTCGAGAGTAATTAATTATAATTCCTAATGATTCCTAATTCTTTCAATTATAGTTCCTAATGATAACTTATACCCAATAGCATAAACGCAACTTTAGCTAAAATCACTCTAAACTTGTTCAGGTATTTCATAATAGTGAACCTGCAAATTCCAAATAGCTTGCAATTCCATCGCAGTGGCTCAATTGAATGAGAGCCAGTCGAAATGAATTAAAATACCACCTAGAATACTTACTGGGACAGTTAATTTCTATGGCATCCGAACAAATTAATCCTGAAGGTTAGTGCAGTGATGCTGGGTGCCTGTATGTGACACGAGCACCTAAAAGCAACATTTCATTCATAAACTTTTTTCCATTCCTTTCATTCATCATAATGCTATAATAATTCATTTTATTTATAAACTAAAAACCATGGAGGTACAAGTAATTTAACTCTATGCTTACAACTTCATAGAAAAAGTCTTCTTCTTCTCTGTGAAAAATCCATGAATGTTTCATTCATGTCAGCTATATTGCAGACTCCAGGAGCTAAATAATTTTGCTTTAAAGAAATGCAGCAAATCTTATAAAACTCATTCTACATATTTTGGTATTTACATTCTCCATAAGTGAAAATTAGGTTTCGTTGTAGAAATAATCAAAGTTTGATGATCATTTAAATTCAAATATATTGTAATTGCGTTGTTTCAGTATGTAGATGCACAGAATTTAAGGAAAAATAAAGCGGTTTTAGGACGGATACAACACAAAATATGAAATAAAAAGAGCTTTAAAAATCGCGATTTTGGCACAAAATGGATACCATATTTTATTTTGAGGTGGGTCACGTGATCTCTTCATATAACTGTCATGTGATCTTTTCATATAAAGGGTGTAATTATTACTTTAATTTTTATTTAAAAAACTACTGCATATATTTTGCTGTGTAATTTTTTTTATATATTTATTGGGATAATTTGAATATTTCCTAAAATTTTTGAAGCAATTTGTGAATTTTAAATTCGCTTAAAAAATGTTTGAAAAATTAGGTCCCAAAGGGTTCAATGTATTTCATTTTCTCAACCCGGATTCAAACCAAAACTAATTGGGTAATATTATACATTTATATTCCCATAGGTCCCACAGACCGTTTGAACAACATACTAAACTTTCATTTTGATAAAGTCATTTTTGCGGCAGTTATCGTGCTAACGGACAGACAGACAGACAGACAGAATGAACAAAGTCATAAGCACTTTGCAACTATGTTGTAAAGTGTTAATAAAATTCAAAATTTGAAAATAGAAACTTGGAAATAGAAATACAAAAATGAAACACGCCCATTCTGTCAATAACTAATTATTGGATCTTGAACATAAATCAGATTAGAAGACACTAATAGTAACTTAATCATCTACTTAATGGCAAATTAACTAAACGATAATTACTGGTAAATATAAAATAATCATTTTAACAAGAAAGATCAATCATACTTAAAGCTTTGATTATGAAACACTTTCCAACTTCAATGCAATTTTATTTAAACAAGTCTAAAATGCAATAAATTCCTCGGTAATATTTTAAAACTTGTCACAATACTACATTAATTTATTATATTTGAACACTTAAACCTTCATTGAAAAAAATGAACTTCATTCAAATGACAGCATTGAAATATAATTTGCCTGGTTTAAACATCTCTAAAATGCGATACATTCCTCGGTAGAATTTTTAAAACTATCATAATACTACGATAATTTATTATATTTGAAAACTTCATCGAAAACAACTGAAATTCATTCAAATGACGTCATAGAAAAAATAACACGCCTGGGTCTCTATGAAAACAGAATTTCATTCATAAAATTTTCCCATTCATTTCATTCATCACAATACTAATTTATTTTATTTTAAAATCAAGACCATGGAGCTACAAGTAATTAAACTCTATGCTTAAAACTTCATCGAAAAAAATTGTCCTTCTCTTTGTAAAATCAATGAGTATTTCATTCATATCAGCTATGCAGACTCCATGGGCTAAATAATTTTGTGTTAAAGAAATACAGCAGTTCTAATACATCTCATTCTACATATTTTGCTGTTTACATTTTACATAAGTGAAAAATAGGCTTCGTTGTAGAAATAATCAAATTTGGATGATCATTTAAACTCAAATATATTATAATTGCGTTGTTTCAGTATGTAGATGCACAGAATTTAAGCAAAAATAAAGTAGTTTTAGGACGGATACAACACTAAATATGAATTAAAGAGAACTTAAAAAATTACGATTTTGAGACAAGATGGATGCCATATATCATTTTGAAGGGGGGTATGTGGTCTTTTCATATCATGGTCACGTGATCGCTTCATATAAGAGGTGCAATAATTATTTCAGTTTTTATTTACAAAATTACTGAATTTTTTTCTCTGTATTCTTTTTTTATATATTTTATGGAACAATTTGAATATTACCTAACATTTTCGAAGCAATTTATGAATTTTAAGTCCGCTTAAAATATGTTTGAAAAATTAGGTCCCATATAGTATGGGACCAATGTATTTCACATTTTCAACTCGGGTTCAATCCAAAACTAAATGGATGATATTATTCATTTATATACGTATAGGTCCTACAGACCGTCTGAACAACATACTAAAATTTCATTTTGATTAAGTCATTTTTACGGCAGTAATAAAACGTGTGCGAACGGACAGAGAGACAGACAGAATGAACAAAGTCATAAACACTTTTCAACTTTCTTGTAAAGTGTTAAAAATCATATTATTGCTAAAATTAGACACTCATTTAACATTTTATTAAATAATACTATTGCTTGTCCCTCTTTGCTTTTTTATTTAGATTTCTATATTCCTGTTACCAACACTCGGCAGAAGAAATTATTTCATAATACTATTGTTAAATACAAATATGTTAAAATTTCCATTACGTATTTTTACTTTCCCTGTAATATATGGTAATGTATAGGTAATGTATGGTAATCATGTCGAAAATCCCAACTCGAGTTTTCGACGGATCTACACGTTTCGAGACCTCTAGAATTCGAAAAACTATTTTTAGCGTGACGTCTGTGTGTGTGTGTGTCTGTCAATGTGTCTGTCTGTGTGTCTGTCTGTGCAGATTTTGTATCCACTCTAACTAAAATACTAATAGGCCGAATTTCACACAATTTGGCAGCTAAGTCACTTGTGGGCGAATCTGGTCCTTATTAGTTTTGGGTATGACTCGGGATAAAAGAACTCGCCTTTTTTTCGCGAAATGGCCCTCAAAAGTTTGTATACACTCTAGCTTAAAAGCTAATGGATTGAATTTCACAAAATTCTGTAGTTAAGTCACATGTGTGTTATGCTGGTGCTGATTAGATTTTGGTAGGAATCAGAAAAAAAATAATCTGCCTTTTTTGGAAAATGGCCTGCAAAAATCTCCAAAGTCTAAAATAAACAACTACGTATGCATAAAATAAACAACTACGTATGCACAATATAAACAACTACGTTTTAATTTTTTGACGATTTTTTCAAAATTTCATTCGAAAATTTAGGGGGATTCTGAACATTTGATTGCGTATAAAAACAATAGGCCTCCATTGTTTACGGATTGTGATTTTTGTACTAAATTTCGTTCGAATCGGTCTATTAGTTTATCAGTTATCTTCTCTACAGCCTCACTGACACACACACACACACAGACATTACTTCAAAAGTGTTTGATTCGTGATCAAGGATGCTTGAAACGTGATCTCCCGTCGAAAACTCGAATTCGAATTTTCGACCCTGTCACAATACTTTCCTTATATATTACGTATATAAGGAAAGTAAAAAGACTAAGTAATATAAGCTCAGATGTATCAATTAAATTTTTGTCTTTTACACAATTTTTGACAAGGAAAAAACATAACTCACTCCATTACACATTAGGACTAACTGTTTTCAAGATGTTTGAGGTTTCTTGCATTTTTGTTACGCCGATTTCGAAACAATGTCTAATTACCAAATAAAAACTAAAATGGAATTGAAAATGCAAATTTAGTGTTATTTGGTGCAATTATGCAATTAAACTCAAACAAATGAATTATTAAAGAAATAAAGAAAATATAAAGTTGAGTCTGCAGGGAAAGTCATGTGCTGTCCACATCAGATTTTTTTTTCAGGGGAGGGGGGTAATTCTTATTGTACCGAATTTGCTGCTTGACATATTTACAGTTTAGTACGTTAGTTTGTGTTTTTTTTTCAATTTGTATTTACTAGTTACTATAATTGAATTACATCAGCTATATTCACTTAAGAGGAATGAATAAATAAAAATAGAAATAAATAGTGAGGGAAATAATATGTATTTATGCAATTAGTGGTAGAAAAACATTTGCCATTTTATTGTTTTTTGAAACACATTTGCCTTAAAGCATCTATTTCTCAAGATCTGTTATAGATAGAGCGATAGATAGAGATCTTCTAGAGATATTGACTGATATGGGTTTAGCATCAAATTCTACAGGAGATATGGGAGTTTACTAATGATTTCCATGTCCGGTATTTTTTCTCATTCCCAATTCAAAATTTTTCCTTTTATTGAAATACTTACTTCCCAAGAGTGGTTACAGATAGAGCTTAGCTAATTGCCACATACTGAATTTGATGGATTTCCTATCAAATTTTGAAGGAAGTAGAGTAATTTAATTATAATTTTGACTTCTGGTTCCTTTTCCACTTCTGTTTCAAAAATTTTTCCTGAGAAATCTATTTCTCATGCTTTGTTTTAACTAAATAAAGACTTCAGCAGTGGGTGAAAGGACGCACTAAGGATTTCCACTTCCACTTCTAGCAATGTCAATTCAACTCCCGATTCAAAAATGTATATTTTCCTTGAAACATCTATTTCTCGTAATCTGCAATAAATATTGCATAGATGATCACTGGCATGGATTTAGCTTCACATTCAAGAGGGGGGCGGGGGAGGTATTAAAGATTTCCATTTCCAATTATTTTTTCTTGACACATCTATTTCCCAAAATTAGCTATAGATAAAGCTTAAATGATGACTGATATGAAATTAGCATTAAATCCACGAGAAGGAAGAGGGTTTATTAAATATTTCCATTTTCGGATATTTCTTCACATCCAGGTCAAAAACATATCCTTGAAATATATATTTCTCAGGATTGGGTATAATTAGAGCTTATATAATAACTGATATGGATTTATCATCGAATTACTGAGATTGTATGTGGTTCATTATATATTTTCAGTTCTGAAGATGAAACTTTGGATTTTTTTTTTAAATTCCTATAAATGTACGAAATAAATTTGCAACAGAGAATATAAATGCTTAATAGTTGAGTCAAAAATCATGTTGATACCCTATTTGCCTCCATATGAAGGGGTCCTTCATAAAATTCTTGTTATATTTGCCTTCTAGAGAAAAAATCCTCTGTTTAAATATACTCATTAATTAATGCTTGAACGCACATTTATCAACCGGGATGTATTTACTCCACTCATCCTTCACAACAATTTTTACGAACATGGGAGTTGCACAGATTTATTTAATATCTTCATTAACATAGTATGCATTAATATTATGTGTTGGCAGCAGCATAAATTATATTTAGAAATTTCATTAGTGAAATGAGAACATCTTCGTTGTACAAGTTAATCTTAAAACAAATTCCTTTCAACATCACACAAGTATGACGCCATTGCGGAGATTAATACGGGGACGGTGATTTTACTCTTGCTGAAAAGAGTTTGTTAAGCAAATCTCTTGAGATTCGAGTGACAACAGTATAAGTAAATAAATAAATAATCAGAAAAATAATTAAAAATTTAGTGTTATTTTTGGAAAATACGTATTCCTTTTTAAAGAATTGTATATGTCAATTTCATGCAAAAAAAATGTGATGTAGGCAACACATGACTTTAATTATATAATGCAATGAATTTGCTACTTTTACAGTAAAAAAAATAGATTTTTCTTATAGTAGATACCTATATTCTTTCCAAGATATTGACTTTTCGAAAATTAGTCGTCATTTTCATTGCTTTAGAGGCATTTTAATCCATTTGGCGAGATTTTCGTTAATTTGACAACGTTTTAAAAAGTCGCCAAGTTGGCAATATTCCGCTAAATTCGTCGCCAAAATCTCGTCAAGCGTTACTGACGGAGAAATAAGTTATTCTTACAGCAGATAAATAACTATTGGCGTTCAAATACAAAAGTATTACTCGACGTACCTTTTCTCATGAATGGAATGAGCTAGATCCACGAGAATGATGTCACCAAATTTATCGTATGATATTATATATGAAAAGTAAACATGTTTCTCAATAGGAAATATATATTTTTTTTATTTTATATGACTTCCTGATAATTTTTTTTAAAAATGTGCAATATCTCGAGAACGGTTCATGTTAGCGTTCTAAAATTTAAGTTAATCGTTTTCTAATGAAAAATTACACAAGAATTGTCTATTAGCGTAATTTTATTAGTGGTTTTGATTTTTTGACGATTTTTTCAATATTTCACTCGAAAATTTAAGGGGGTACTGAACATTCGATTACATTTAAAAACAATAGGTTTCCAGTGTTTACGAATTGTGATTTTTGTACCAAATTTCATTAAAATCGGTCCATTCGTTCGTCAGTTATCGTCTCCAAAGGCTCACAGACACACACACATATTTTCACACACACACACACACACAGACATCACTTCAAAAATGTTTGATTCGTGATCAGGGATGTTAATCGTTTTCTAATGAAAAATTACATAAGAAATGTCTATTTACGTAACTTTATTAGCGGTTTGATTTTTTGACGATTTTTTCAAAATTTCATTCGAAAATTCAGGGGGTTCTGAGCATTCGATTGCGAATGAAAACAATAGGCTTCGAGTGTTTACAGATTGTGATTTTTGTACCAAATTTTGTTCGAATCGCTCCATTCGTTCGTAAGTTATCGTCTCCACAGTCTCACTGACAGACACACACACACACACAGACATCACTTAAAAAATGTTTGATAAGTGATCAGGGATACTTGAAACGTGTTCTCCCGTCGAAAACTCGAATTCGAGTTTTCGACGCCGTCACAATACTTTCCTTATACATTATTATTATGTATATAAGGAAAGTAAAAATCTGATGTAGCACATGCTTTTCCTTGTATAATGCAATGAATTTACTACTCTTACAGTAAAAAAAATTAGATTATTTTTGTAGTAGTTATTTATATTCTTTCCAAGAATTTTCGTCAATGAGTCGTCATTTTCTATGTCGTCATTTCTATCCATTTGGCGAGATTTTTGTTAATTTAGCAACATTTATAAAAGTCGCCAAGTTGGCGACATTCCACCAAATTCGTCGCCAAAATCTCGCAAAGCTTTATGGACGAAGAAATAAGTTATTCTTACAGCAGATAAATGACTATTGGCATTCAAATGTAAAAGTATTACTCAAAATATCTTTTTCATGTATGGAACGAGCTAGATCCAAGAGAATGATGTCACCAAATTTATCGCATGGTATTACATATGAAAAGTGAATATGTTTCTCAATTGGATTTTTTTTTTTTATTTTGTATGACTGTTTGATATTTTTTCTTAAAACTGTGCTATATCTCGAGAACGGTTCAAGTTAGCGTTCTAAAATTTTTGTCAATCGTTTTCTGATGAAAAATTATAAAATACATGTCTATTTGCGTAACTTTATTTGCGGTTTTGATTCTTTGACGATATTATCAAAATTTCACTCGAAAATGTAGAGGGGTTCTGAACATTCGATTACATTTAAAAGCAATAGACTTCCAGGGTTTACGAATTGTGATTTTGGTACCAAATTTCGTTTGAATCGGTCCATTCGTTCGTCAGTTATCATCTCCACAGTCTCACTGACACACACACACGCACACACACACACACACACACACACACACACACACACACACACACACACACACACACACACACACACACACACACACACACATACTTTCACACACTTTACACACACACACAGACATCACTTCTAAAATGTTTGATTCGTGTTTGGGGATGCTTGAAACGTGCTCTCCCGTCGAAAACTCAAATTCGAATTTTCGACCCCGTCACAATACTTTCCATATACATTATGTATATAAGGACAGTAAAAATCTGATGTGGGAAGCACATGGTTTTCCTTGTATAATGCAATGAATTTACTACTCTTACAGTAAAAAAAAATATATTATTTTTATAGTAGTTTATAATGTGCTTTCCAAGAATTTTCGTCAATGAGCCGTCATTTTCTATGTCGTTATCATGAATGAGTCGTCATTGATTTATCAATGAATCATCATCATTTTTCAAAATTTCACTCGAAAATTAAGGGGGGTTCTGAACATTCAAATGCGTATAAAACAATAGTCATCCAGTGTTTACGGATTGTGATTTTTGTACCAAATTTCGTTCGAATCGGTCCATTCGTTCGTCAGTTATCGTCTCCTCAGACTCACTGACATACACACACACACACGCACACGCACACACATACTTTCACATACGCACATACTTTCACACACACGCACACACGCACAGACGTCAGTTCAAAAATACTTGATTCGTGATCAGGGATGCTTGAAACGTGCTCTCCCGTCGAAAACTCAAGTTCGAATTTTCGACCCCGTCACAATACTTTCCTTATACATTATGTATATAAGAAAAGTAATATAATGCTATGACAGTATTTTTAAGAATTATTAAAAGGAGTGTAATCCCATGCGTAATTCAAGTCTGAAGAGAAATATTCTCCAGCCTTTGCAGATTTAAAATGTTTTCGTATCAAATATGTTTACCATAAACATTCTTGAAAATGTTTCAGAAGACATGACAAAAATATAAGCGAAAAATATAATAACACATGATATTCCAGCAAGCGATCTATATGATCTTTGTATCTATACATAATTATTGGCTCAATCCAATTATTGGTAAATCGAACACAATATTATTTCGGTAAAATTTTGAATATTATTACTGAAATATCATAATTTGGATATTGCATAATCTGAATGCAAACTAGCTTTATATAACTTTCTAATAAAATATATTATCATTATCTACAAACAAATAATCTTAAAAGAATAAGTAAGATCTGACTATTTTACTGAATATTTACTGTACTATCTGAATATTTTATTAACAGCGTTGTTAATAATTTCAAGTATTCTACATAGTCTGAAAGCTATATTGTAATTACATATATATTTTAACTAATTCACCATGCATTTATTTGCAAAATTGCTTTCATGAAGGTGTTACTTCTTGTTTCTATCCCTCTTTTTAAAAATGAATTATGAATTCAACTTATTTTAATTCAATTCTTTTCAGTTATTTTTCCATTTATTCATGTATGCAGCTACACTGTAAGATTAGTTCCCGGTTTCCGCCAGCCACCCTCGTCACTCTATTTTTCTGTATAGTTTTTCAGTTGTTAAGTATTCGTTTTGTTTTATACTAACTATTTTTTTTATTCTGCTGTGATTTTTTCCTGTCGGCAGCGCATCTGATATTAACAGTAACACAACGACCGGATGGTGAACCATTTTGCCCCCTGTAATTGCCCCACGCTTGCCTGTAATTGCCCCACGCTTGCCCCCCCCCCCCTTGTAATTGCCCCACGCTTGCCAGTGCAACACGGGACAGTTGTAACAGTTGTCCTTACTGGTGCGCACAAACTCCAATAAATGTTTTTAACATCGCCTTTATAAGCAGCTATCGGGATGAATATTTCAATTTCGATTTGTGAACGCTATCTGCTAAAACGATATTTTAAATCATGTTAGTAAATTTTTTTCATGTCTTTTTTATTTTATGTTTTTTTTTTCATTTTTAAGTAAGAGTCATCAATTTGGTGTAATTATAATCAACTTTCACTTCTTTTTTTTCACGTGCTTAATGTGATACTTGTTAAACATATAACGATATTGACATCATATATATGCACTTGACTTTAACACATCAAATGATGATCAACGTAACACAATACACGGGGGCGGCTGTAACATGTTAAATTTGATCTCGGAAAAATTATTTTGTTTTCACCTTACTAAATTGTATATTCTTCTGAAAAAATATCTCAAGTGCCAGTCTCCATTAAACTTCTCATTAACTTATACTCTATAATGTCCATTCATACTTGCATCATGATCGTTATCAGCATGTAAAAAAAATCTGATGTGGGCAACACATGACTTTCCTTATATAATGTACTGAATTGACTACTTTTACAGTACAAAAAATAGGTTTTTCTTATAGTAGATATTCATATTCTTTTCAAGATATTGAATTTTCGCGTATTAGTCGTCATTTCCATTGATTTAGCGTCATTTTCATTCATTTGGAGAGATTTTCTTTAATTTGGCAACATTTCAAAAAGTCGCCGAGTTGGCGACATTCCGCCAAATTCGTCGCCAAAATCTCGCCAAGAATTATGGACGAAGAAATAAGTTATTCTTACAACAGGCAAATGACTATTGGCGTTCAAATACAAACGTATTACTCAAAGTATCTTTTTTCATGAATGGAACGAGCTAGATCCACGAGAATGATGTCACCCAATTTATCGTATGGTATTACATATGAAAAAAAACATGTTTCTCAATAGGAAATAATTTTCTTTATTTTATGACTTTTTGATAATTTTTTTAAAAAATGTGCAATATCTCGAGAACGGTTCATGTTAGCGTTCTAAAATTTATGCCAATCGTTTTCTAATGAAAAATTATATAAGAAATGTCTATTTGCGTAACTTTCTTAGTGGTTTTGATTTTTTGACGATTTTTTTAAAATTTCATTCGAAAATTAAGGGGGGTTCTGAACATTCGATTGCGTATAAAAACAATAGGCTTCCAGTGTTTACGGATTGTGATTTTTGTACCAAATTTGGTTCGAATCGGTACATTCGTTCGTCAGTTATCGTCTCCACAGACTCACTGACTCACACACATACTTTCACACACACACACACACACACACACACACATATACACACACACAGACATCACTTCAAAAATGTTTGATTCGTGATCAGGGATGCTTGAAACGTGCTCTCCCGTCGAAAACTCGAATTCGAATTTTCGACCCCGTCACAATACTTTCCTTATACATTATGTATATAAGGAAAGTAATACTTTTTTCAGAGATCAAACACTCGAATCACAATTGTATTATATTTCGATTAAACCCATATTTTACATTATTCAGATTTGTTATCTGTAAGTAGAAAATGCAATGCAATAATTATAGGTCTTATTATGATGTAAGATTCCACCTGTCACAATTAGCTATCGTCGTGTTGCAATTGGTCTCCGCAGGGAAAAATTTAGAACTATTACATTTTGGTACGGTTCGGAAGAAAAGAACCTGCCATTTTTACTTTCCTTGTATACATAATGTATAAGGAAATTACTGTGACGGGGTCGAAAATTCGAAATCGAGTTTTCGACAGGAGAGCACGTTTTAAGCATCTGTGATCACGAATCAAACATTTTTGAAGTGATGTCTGTGTGTATGTGTGAAAGTATGTGTGTGTGTGTGTGAAAGTACGTGTGTGTGTCAGTGAGTTTGTGAAGACGATAACTGACGAACGAATGGACCGATTGGAACGTAATTTGGTACAAAATTCGCAATCCGTAAACACTGGAAGCCTATTGTTTTTATACGCAATCGCATGTTCAGAACCCCTAAGTTTTTGAGTGAAATTTTGAAAAAATAATCAAAAAATTGAAAGCGCTAATAAAGTTACGCAAATAGACATTTCTTATGTAATTTTTTATTAGAAACTGATTGACATAAATTTTAGAACGCTAACATGAACCGTTCTCGAGACATTGCACATTTTTCAAAAGAATTATAAAAAAGTCATATAAAATAAGAAAAAAATATTTGCTATTGAGAAACATGTTCAGTTTATATATGTAATACCATGCGATAAATTTGGTGTTATCATTCTCGTGAATCTAGCTCGTTCCATTCATGAAAAAATATACTTTGGGTAATACTTTTGTATTTGTACTCCAATAGTCATTTATCTGCTGTACGAATAACTTATTTCTTCGTCCATAACGCTTGGAGAGATTTTGGCGACGAATTTGGTGGAATGTCGCCTTTTGGCGACGTTATTAAATGTTGCTAAATTAACGAAAAACTCGGCAAATGGATAAAAATGACGCTAAATCAATGGCGACTCATTGATGATGACGACATGGAAAATGATGACTCATTGACGAAAATTCAATATGTTGGTAAGAATATAAATATATATATAACTATTATAAAAATAATTTATTTTTTTTTACTTTAAAAGTAGTAAATTCATTGCATTATATATGGAAAGTCATGTGCTGATCACATCAGATCTTTTTACGAAATGGCAAGCTATAATCGAATGCATTCATTCTGGAAAAATAATTGACAATACTTCACAAAATCTGGTATATAAGTCGCCTGTGAGCTATCCTGGTGCTGATTAGATTTTGGTTCGTATTTAAAAAATATCTCCGTTTCTGCAAAATGGCCTGCATAAGACTACATATGCTCAAATGTATTACTGAAATTCTTGATTTATACATAATGTTTGACGACGATGTAAAAAAGATCAACAGCATAACTCTAGAACAAACCGTTATCAACACATATTAGTTTTTTGTACTTTTGCAACTTTGCCTATGAGACTACGTCCTGTCTGCACATGAAAACGAAAGTTGATTTAAAACTGCAAATCCAGAGTAATTTCAAATAATCATTCGAATTATTTTGTGCAATTAAAATCTATATAATAAATTGTGAAATAAATAGAAAACGAATTTGAATCTGTGGTGAATGTCATATGCAGCCCACATCAAATTCTTTCATTTGTGATACCAATGACTATTTTAAACTATGTGTTGAGCAGTAATATCCAAATTACGTTTATATGCACTTTTCACAACATTTTAATTATTTTTTTTACTTTCCTTATATACATAATGTATAAGGAAGGTATTTTGACGGTGTCGAAAATTCAAATTCGAGTTTTCGACGGGAGAGCACGTTTCAAGCATCGCTGATCACGAATTAAACAGGTGATGCCTGTGTATTTGTGTGTGTTTGTGTGTGAAAGTATGTGTGTGTGTGTGTGAAAGTATGTGTGTGTGTGCGTGAAAGTGTGTGTGTGTGTGTGTGTGTGCGTGTGTGTGTGTGTGTGTGTGTGTACCAGTGAGTCTGTGGAGACGATAACTGACGAACGAATGGACCGATTCGAACGAAATTTGGTACAAAAGTCACAATCCGTAAACACTGGAGCCTATTGTTTTAAACGTAATCGAATGTTCATAACCCTCCTAAATTTTCGGGTGAACTTTAGAAAAAAAAATTCAAAAAATCAAAACCGATAAGAAAATTACGCAAAGAGACATTTCTTATATAATGTTTCATTAGAAAATAAATTTTGACGATTGACATAAATTTTAAACGCTAACATAAACTGTTCTCGAGACATTGCACATTTTTCAAAAAAAATTATCAAAACTCATATAAAATAAAAAAAAATATTTCCTATTGAGAAACATGTTCACTTTTTATGTGTAATACCATGTGATATATTGGGTGACATCATTCTCGTGGATCTAGCTCGTTCCATTCATGAAAAAATATACTTTGTGTAATACTTTTGTGTTTGAATGTCAATAGCCATTTATCTGCTGTAAGAATAACTTATTTCTTAGTCCATAACGCTTAGCGAGATTTTGGCGGCAAATTTGGCGGAATGTTGCCAACTTGGCGACTTTTTTTTAATGTTGCTGAATTAACGAAAAACTCGCCGAATGGATGAAACTGACGCTAAATCAATGACGACTCATTGATGATGACGACATGGAAAATGACGACTCATTGACGAAAATCCAATATCTTGGAAAGAATATAAATAACTACTATAAAAATAATCTATTTTTTTAATATAAAAGTAGTAAATTCATTGCATTACATTAGGAAAGTCATGTGCTGCCCACATCAGATTTTTTTATGTTATGATCAAGTATGGCCTGCGTGTTTATCATCTTCATTTACCGACAAATGATACTCTTCCAAATTTCTATTTTAAATAATTTTACGAACAGCATTATCAGTTCCTTTTAAAAACTCTACAATCCCATCACGCATTTATTCCCATTATTTAGCGCATTTAATCCCATCTCATTATCACCCATCTCTTTGCATATCTGAAGTGTACATTAAGAAGTTAAATAAAATTATATAAAGTTATAAAATAGTTTTCAATTTTCTATCAGGAACTAAAGTTGTGATGAATTACGATTGATGATGTCATATTTTGAGTAATTTGTATTCAAATGGGATACTGGAAATTTGTATGAAACTGATTTACCTGGAAATGGTGAACCAAATATTATATGAACTTAATTTACATTCATTGAGTTTTGGAGTCTGAAATTATTGGAACCGAAAGATACGTTTTGTTAAATTTATAGACATTTAATTCAATTACGTTTCTAAATTTTAGTTAAAAAAATTGAAATTTCGGAATATTGGTGCATATCAATATAAATGATCGTATGTATTTTACAAGCAAATGTGTCATGTGCAGTACTAAGCGTAAAAAGTTAGCTCCAATGAATAATTTATAACAATAAATTCATGAAAAAGTCCTCATTAATGTAGCAAATGGTAAGTATGCTTAAGTTTTGGTGGAACTATTAAGCATTTCCATTCTCTTTTACGCACTTATTTTGTACACTTATTCAAAATTTTGAAAGAACTGGAAATTACATCACCAGATTCGGAACAGAAACTCCTTAGTGAATCTCTGAACCAACTTTGGCAATTTTTGCTGACTCCATATCAGTCATCATCTAACTTCTATGTATAGCAAATCGTAAGAAATAGATGTTTCAAGGAATTGTTTTGAATTGGAAGTGATAATTCTTAATGACCCACTCCAGCCTTTTATGTTGACTCCATATCAGTTATCTTAAAGTTCTATCTAATAGCCAATCTTGAGAAATATATGATTCAAGTAAAATGAAAATTTTTCAACAATAAATGAAGGAATCCGAATTATAAATCCTTAGTGAATCCCCCAACTCTCCCGAAATTGGATGCTTAATCCAAATCACTCATAATTTGAAATCGATATATTTCAGATCGTTAGAAAAATCCAATGCATTTTTTTTTCATGCATTAGCATGCTTTGCCACTGAAATAAAAATCCACTGAAATAAAATTCTAGATTCAAGTAAGTGTATAAAATATACAATACTTTTTTTCTTGCATTAGCATGTTTTACAACTGAAATAAAATCCCGGATTAACTTTTTGAAAGTAAAATACCGTATAACTATATTGTAAAACGTTTATTTTAGATTATTTTCCTACAGGAAATGTTAGAAGTGTCAATGTTTTATTTTAAGGATTAAAACTTTCCGAAGCAAGAAACTTCTTAGCAAAATATTTCCCTGTCTCAAATACAGACATTCTACCCATAAGAGGTTTTTTGCAAGCAACAGTGCCCATCCATGGCCATTCTCTTGTTCTCATATTCATAGGGAAGAGGCTTAAATTTCTTAGACCGGTTAAGAGTTTTATGTGTACAAGTTGTAAAGAGACTTACTGCCCCAACCGGGAATCGAACCATAGACCTCCAAACTGGCCAGCCGAAGCTCTACCGTTAAGCTACTGGGACGAAATAGCACTCTCTTATTGTCGAATCGGACTCTGCATCCTCCACCCTCTAATGTCAGATTGGCGGGAAACTGACAATGTGGCCGAACAGCTCCTGCTATTTTTACCCCTGGTTAGCCTCCTGCTGCTACTATTTTTCCAAGGTTAGCCTCCTGCTTGTACTATTTTTATCCAGGTTAGTATCCTACCTTGTCGTTATCCTCTTAATTTGAAATCGGCATCCAATCTTCCAAAGTCCACTACTAGTCGTACTAGAGTCAATTTCAGACCTCCTTATTATCATACCTTCCGAATTTAAAAAGTAAAATTTAGAAAATATATATTTTCTTTTTATATATTTTCTAAATTTTACTTTTAAAATTTTTTATTATTTTCTTTAATTTTAATCTATTTTTCATTATGTTATTACACCTTACTCTAAATTTTATTTTTCAATGATCTCTATATTCGCAATAACCCTTTTCCCATTTTTGAGAAATATACGCACTTGTCAAGTTCAAATATATTGTGCAAGTGTCTGTTTAATCACAATATTTTTCATCAATTGTTATCTTTTTAGGTCTAAATACATATTTGTTTGGCGGGTTGGTAAACCTTGGGTGCCTCCTGAGTGCAGGAGGTATCCTTTCCCGGCCATGCAGCTAGCTACTCCAAACCCACTATGTGAGTCGCACGGTCTGGGGTCTTCTTACCTCCGACATCCTTGCACTAACCTACAAGGTTGATTTGTTCAGGCGCCATTGCAAAGAACCTTGCTGCCCCATCCGGGAATCCAACCCTGGATCTCCGAACTGGACAGCCGAGGCTCTACCGTTGAGCTACTGGGACGACTTCAACTGCCACCCTCACCAGGATTACGAGATTTTGAAAATCAAAAAATGACTTACTCAGCATCTTGTCCTTAACCTTGTCCTTCCGTTAAAGTTTTTTATGGGCCGAAATAATTTTAACACGGTGAGATCCTTTTTAGTGGCTTAAAGGTGTACTTAATACTAAAGGTGTTTTTTGTGGATTCCAAGGGATTTTATTTTGTAGTGTAAAGTTGATTTTCAGCTGAATGTATCAATTTCTTTATAACACTGGAGAATCCAAAGAAATCTTTAAAATCCCCAAAGTTTAATGCTCTGAGTTATTATTGTATGGATGAGATGCTGTTTAGAAGATTGAAGGTGTACATGCTATATAATACATGCTATAAAATATTTTAAAGGGAATATTAAAACATGTGTTAAAGGTAACATTAAAATATGTGTGAAAGGTACTATTAAAATATGTGTTAAAGGTAAAAGTAAAATATGTGTTAACGGTAAAGTTTCATATTTAATTCATAAATTTCAGAGATAAATATATATATTCTCTGATTATTTACACCATAATTTATTATTATTTTACACCATACTTTATCAAACCCCTTGTAGTTAAGTTTTGATAAGTTCATAACTGTAAGGGGGGGGGGGTAAGTATTATATCTAACTCATAAGTATTATATAAATATAAACTTAATCTAGTATTATATAAATAGAAACATAATCTAACTCATAAGTATTATATAAATATAAACTTAATCTAGTATTATATAAATATAAACATAATCTAACTCATAAGTATTATATAAATTTATATCTATTGCGATTTAGGGGGGGGGGGTATTTCTTATAAATTGTATAAATGGATTACGGGTCTAGAAATGCTCATTTATCTTCAATATATCTTATCTCAACTTAGTAAGAGTATATAGGCTACACCACTGTTCATTCGTATAACATAATTATTTAGCTCTTATCCGATGTGTGAAAGTGCTTTTATCGTATATAAAACATTTAACCCTTATAGATATTCAATCAATGTTCATTAAAAAATAATGCAAAAATACCATCTTAAAAGGGAATTTTAATGTGCACTTAATTATTAATTGTAATGTTTTATGAATAAATGTCTATATGTGTGAAGTATTTATATCTATTATTATCACTTTCCTTATATACAAAATGTATAAGGAAAGTATTGTGACGGGGTCGAAAATTCGAATTCGAGTTTTCGACGGGAGAGCACGTTTCAAGCATACCTGATCACGAATCAAACATTTTTGAGGTGATGTCTCTGTGTGTGTGTGTGTGTGTCAGTGAGTCTGTGGAGACGATATCTCACGAACGAATGGAGCGATTTGAATGAAATTTGGTACCAAAATCACAATCCGTAAATACTGGAAGGCTAATTTTTTTAAACGTAATCGAATGTTCAGAACCCCTTAAAATTTCGAGTGAAATTTTGAAAAAATCATCAAACAATCCAAATCTTTAATAAAGTTACGCAAATAGACATTTCTTATATAAAATTTTTCGTTAGAAAACGACTGACATAAACTTTAGAACGCTAGCATGAACCGTTCTCGAGATATTGCACATTTTTCAAAAAAATTTATCACAAAATCCTATAAATTAAAAAAAATATTAACCGTTGTAATATAAACATGTTCATTTTCATATGTAATATCATGCGATAAATTTGGTGACATCATTCTCGTGGATCTAGCTCGTTCCATTCATGAGAAAATATACTTCGAGTAATACTTTTATATTTGAACGCCAATAGTCATTTATCTGTTATTAGAATAACTTAATTCTCCGTCCATAACGCTTGGAGAGATTTTGGCGACGAATTTGGCGGAACGTCGCCAACTTGGCGACTTTTTGAAATGTTACCAAATTAACAAAAATCTCGCCAAATGGTAAAAATGACGCTAAATCAATGAAAATGACGACTAATTGTCAAAAATTCAGTATATTGGATAGAATATTAGTATCCACTATAAGAAAAACCTATTTTTTACGGTGAAACTAGTAAATTCATTGCAATATATAAGAAAAGTCATGTGTTGCCCACATCAGATTTCTTTATAGTATAACGATATGAGACAAAAGATAGACCAAAAAGCTATCATAAATTAGAATAAGTAAAATTATCGCGTGATAAAGGATAGGCCAGAAGACACGGCACCTAAAATTATTGGCGATATTTATCGAAATTCGTGACCAAAGTCACTGAAATTGACAACTCGGTCAAGTGAACCAAACTATCAAATTACAACAATGGTTTTCTATAGCGTACTATATGATGTCACTCCCGCTTCATCTCAGCCAGATTTATTTCAAGATTTACTCTACACCATAACGTAAGATGTTTCGCATTAAACATTTTAAAATATAACAACCAAAACTTTTAACTACTGAGTGATACAGTGTATTTATGACCCATTATTACAATCCACACAGGCATTCCAAAAGCAATGAAACTCAAATATATACTCAAATATATACTTCCATTAATATTTACTCGGGAAATAAAATTTCAATTTAATGTCATGATTACATTTTACCGATTTGTTAGACTTTCATGCGAAAATCGAAATTCTATTTTGGCCAGATGAGGCATTTGAAACGTTTCTTAAATTTCAAATATTAAACTTTCGGAAGAATTTTCCGATTTTAAAATATTTGTATTAACATATTTTATCTCTGTATTGGGATTTCTGTTAATATGCTAGAAATATAAGCTTAGATCGATACAGCAAATTTACGTGTCATATTAAAGTATTTCTAAGGACGAAAATGTTAATCTCCACACCTTCTTTGAACCGGTTTTGCAGTATTTGATTATCGTCAACATGGATTCAGTAGATGCATCACATGTAAAACAATAAAACTGTAAGCAAAAGAATGAAGTAATTTTTTGTTAATGAATTTTTGAAATAAATCCGAGCTGGAAATATGTCCCTTGAGCGGGAATAGCTGTGTTTTTGTAGTCTAAACACGAATTAAGTCTAAACTTGAAAATATTTTACAAAGACCAAAAGTAAACTAGTGAATTGATCTGTCTTAGAAAGCAAATTGAATACAATATCGACCTTAACTGTAACGACCATGTCCTTTGATTATCGCCTAATTTTCATACACATATGCGTAGAACGAAATATCGTCTCTTTGTACTTGGCTATAATCCACGACGATCAACCAGCTCTGAACATAAGTTCCTTGCCTGAGAGTTTGAGCGCTAATATGAGCATGCCGCTCAAACTTCCCACCCGTTTTTGAACTCTTAGAAGTGAATAACATAAATATATACCTTTAATGTTTACCAATGGTAATGATATATAACCCGATGGCCATGATGTAACACTAAGGTCCCTAAAAACTACCTTCCAAAATATTTTTAAGATTACTAATTGGAGCAGTTTTATAATTTTGCTCTAACATCCAACCTTTCTGGTATCTGCTGTAAAGCAGAAATCTCCAGCGATTTCTGCTTTACAGCAGAACGGTATAAGTAAGCATGAAATTGTTCACTGGTCCATCTGCTTATGCTTGGATTTGTTAAACTTTTTTTCACACTATACCAAAGATTAGGTGTGAGCGCAACCGAGTAGGAAAGAATAAACTTTTAAACAAAGCACTGTGGAAAGTGTATTTCAAGTAGAGTAATTTAAAATTAGTTAGTAATATAATTATAATTTCTTGATATTAATCAAGTTATTACGTCTGAGGATTTACATGTACTAATTTTATTAATCGTAATTTTTATGCTATTTTATGCAAAAATATACCCAAACTCCCTTTTCATAATTCAAATTACAATAATATATATATAAATTACTATGTTCTTCATAGAATGAAGATGATCTAAACATGAAGCGCGAACGTTGTTCATCCATGAAATTTAAGAGAGTTTCTATGTCTAGTCTTTGTTTTAAGTAATTTATCTACGTATAAATTTTGCATAAAATTGCTCACTAACACTAGGCTCACATATACTAGGTTCTTAGGGACATAATTTTGTAAGAAAAGGTCAGTGAGTATACACGTTAGGTATATCTATAGTAAAATGATCATGTCCGATTAAATGAAAGGGATCGCAGTGCCCCTATACGAGAATTTAAAAAGCAATAATAACAAACTTAGCAAGACCTCGACAAGAAAAAACAATTACAAAGTTATAGAGCATTGTCTAATTAGTAGCAATCAAACCAAGAACGGACGAAATGTAAATATTCAAGGCAATAAATACCCCTCATAATTCAAGGGGCGCTAGATGATGTTGTAGGGAATAAATAGTGCCAGGCACGAACAAGAGACCTGGTGCTTACAAGACCTAGCAGCAATAGCTAGCTTCGACTCCGAACTTATAATTCGGGTATCCTAACATCTTCGATCGATGTCTTTGGCAGAAGCAGAGTCGTCTGCTGCCACACACTCCCCCGCCTAATGAGAAGCCACGGTCGAATTTCGGCGAGGAGGGGGCCACCCAGTCCCGAGCGTTCAAATCCGAAACTCAGTCGAGGGGCTGAATGGCCGGGCGGCGTGTCGTCTCTCGAGCATGACGTCAGTCGTAGTCAACCAGGAAGGGATTGGTAGATCCTCTGGCTCCGTCGGGTGCTGCCATCTCGTGATGAAAGTTGAGATCGTTGGAGAGAGAAGGTTGTGTGTTTGAAACGTCCAGTCATCATTGTGAAACTGATATTGCCAGTCCCGAACCAGGGACTTGGTGCTTACAAGACCGACATTATAAGATTAGAGAAAAAACTAGCTTCGACTCCGAACTTATAATTCGGGTATCCTAGCATCTTCGATCGATGTCTTTGGCAGGAACAGAGTAATCAGCTGCCACAATGTCAAAGCATGTGGTAATATTTCTTGGAATTCAAATGTGCGTGTTGCTGACGGTAGACATTTTGAAAATACAGTGCATTAGATTACTGCCATGTAAGTGTTGATTATTTCAGAATTCCTGAATATGACAACAGTTCATCAATAACACCATTGTGTCAAATAAATGTATTTAGTAGAAGTTCTATTGCATAGTCCTACTCATTAAAAAATCTACAGATTACTCATTAAACAATATACAAAATTTGAAGATATGTCTGTTTATCTGTGTGTGTGTGTTTGTCTCATCATCACAGGAGAACTGCTGCACCGAGTTCGGTGAAATTTTCGGGTTAGATATATAATAGTCCCACTTAAAATTTAGTCTATGTTTCGAGTTTCCAGGACCAAGGGTTATCGATACATTACTAAAAACACGCGTGAGTTAAACCTTCCATTGTGGTAATATCATGAAGAAGATATTTGTTTAGAAAAATTATTTGAAAAGGAAAATGATATCATGTTGTCTGATTCATTTTGGTGAAATATTTATCAAATACACATATTGCAGTGCAGGTAGTGTAGTACGGGTATATCTTCTAATATGCGGATATAATATTCTAATCTACGAAAACATATACGTAGTGGGATTATATTTTCTCTTACATTAGAATCTAAGCTGTACAATTTTAGCGCTTCTGTTTTGGCATATATTATTAAATTTCATATTCTCTGTATATGTGTTTACGAACGGGATCAGGATGTTTTATTATTCAGATATGTCTTTGAAGATAATTTTGTATAGCAAGAACATAGATTCTTAAACTTCTTTTTAAGAATATTAATTTAAATATTTTAATAAAATGTTTTGAATAACAACGCCACTTAGAATACTATAGGAATTTGCAAATGATTATGAATTTTAATTTTCTTTAGATTATATATTCCGAACGAAGAACAGGTATACTTCAAGTCCTTCAAGAATTTTTAATTGGCTTTTTTTGTCAATCTCGTTTTTTTGCCGAGTAAGTTATCCTAAATTACAAAAATCTCCGCTAGGGGTGCTTCAGCCAATTTTATTCGATCTGGCATCGTGACTTTACTATAGATAAAGTTAAGGTGCAAATTCATGAACCTTTCCTTACAAATTTATCGAGATGCTTATGGATTTTTCTTGGAACCGTATATATAGAAATATAAATTTTAAACAAAAGATTCTGATAAAGGTGTGATGGTAGATATTTCAAATCTTTGAAAAGAGCAATTCAAAATTAGTTGGTATTAAAATTATAATTTCACGTTAGTAATTAAGTCCCAGCTGTTTCATTTTAAGTATTCGAAATCTGTTTAAGAAATCATGAGCAATATTGTACTTTCTATAAAATGTCGACATCAGAAATTTCATAAAGCAGTAATTTAGAATATAACATGAGAAGAGTAAAAATTACTATGCTAAAGTTCACAACAAACTTCAATTTTAGTAAGTAAACAATATTTTATTGGTTTATATATACACGAACAGAAGTTGAAAACAGCTCTACATAGATTTTTCTCTCCATGATACAAAGGGCAAAATAAACAAACATTCAATATCATGTAAACTGAATACAAACATTGTTGGGGAATTTGAAATAGAACATTGAACGTCTGTTTTATATTCAGTTCTAAGTCCCTAAAGGAATTTACATTATAAGCAACATAGAGTACGCAACGAAAAACAAATACTGTTTCAGCTTCGTTTTTCGTATCATTTGATATCCGCATTTAATACTAGCAGACATCTTCTTCATACAGAAAAATGTTTGTTTAACCTAGCTTGTTGAATCAAAATATATTTTATGTTCGAACGATACATCTATATTAAGATTGTAAAATGTGTTCTTGTCTGTCCAGATTCTCCTAAAGCTCGCCCTTGTGAATATTTGAATATTTGCACACTTATCGTATCGACCACAGGATAATACCTAATGAAGCTAAGGTCTTGATACCACTGAGAGGTGGAGAAATTGGTAGGTTTCTTTATTCCCCTTGGATATGGAGAAAATGGTAAGTTTTAAAAATATATATCCTCACCCTCTCTTTGTGACCTAGAGAACTGAGTCTTTGTATATTTATAGTATCGACCGCTGGACCGAAACTAACGATGACGTATTTTTTTATTTCACCCCAAGCTCGCACAAAACGGGAAGTCCAGACATTACAGTACTCCCTTGTTAGATCTTGAAAGCTAAAATGTTACGTATCTATCGTATTTACCACGGGAAAGAACCTAACTTGAAAATTTTTAATTAAAACGATTATTTTCTGCTCTAAGCGTCCTAAATTGTAAACAAAATAAAAATAATATATTTTTATGAATGCTAGTTTTCATGTCTTTGGCTGACCTGAATACTAGCACCTCCCAGATCCCGGAAAATGGTGGGTCAAGACGTTAGAGTAGTTACCCCCTCAAATCCCACCCACGATAGTATTCCATAGTACCACCCCCGGAACGCCAGGCTAAGTCTTCTATCCTAGCTGATGCATAAAGAGATGCCCCCAAGCTAGGTCGACTATAATAGTTTTATCACTAATCTTCATTAGTTTTAACTTCTAACCATATCCTTACTCCTCCCTAGCGTTTGGAAATTTTCAACACGTTGACAAATCCCACCTCCTCACCCGTCTCTTGTCACTCAAGCTCAAGACCTTGCGCTCCTAGAGGCGCACCTCTACCCTCTTTGTCTTTCTTTAACTCTAATGGAATCCTGATTGGGTTCCAGTTTCCTCCTTTCCAAAGACTTGGAGAAGGGCACGACTTCGATCGTCGCCCCTCTCTCGAAGCACAACTTTAATGTTTAACTCTATCCAATTTATGAAACTTCTTTTTATCTTATCCAGATTTCATCGCTGGAAGTTTAAATGGGGATTTTACTCTGGGAAGTTTAAATGGGGCCTCTTCAGGCACTTTTCTAATCCCGTCCTTGAGATCTTGAGTAGCCTTCTGGTAAAACTCGAAGGTTGAAATTTTACGTATCTATAGTGATGACCACGGGACAAAATCTAGCTATCAAATTTTCAAATAAGACGATAATTTTCTGCTCTAAGTGTCAAAGGTACAGAACCTACTATTTTTATACATTATTGAAAAAACATTTTTTTTTAATGCTAGTGTTTTTGTTTTTGACTGATCTTAATACCAGCATTTGTATTAATAAAAAAATATGATATTTTATAAATTTATTTCGAACGTATTTTCAATAATCAAGTTTTTAAAATAACTATTTTATTTTCCTCTGTCTATTTAGCTATATTTAAAAATTCTTCGCATTGATTGAAAAATAAAAAAAGTATCTTTTCATTTGTCTTCAAACAAAGGTAGTACATTAATTACTTGGAAGTTTGTATCTATTTTCTTCTTATAACTTATTCATTTGTTTCTACTTCTCTAAGTGAAATTTTAGAAAACTATTCTTTAACTTCCTTAATATTTTAACATCATATCATAGAAAATGATTCTACTTCATGCAATACATAAATTATCTTATTGTTTCTAAGTAACAACCAGAAGTTATGACACATAATAATTAATAATTTGCACAATTTAAATTGATTAATCTTTATTTTGACACAATCATTTGTAACTTTCTACAATGCATCTTTTCTCCTATTATTAATATTGTTACAATCTTAACATTTTATATCACAATTATTGTACAAATAATTTTTAAACACCATATCCATTGCCAATATTGCAGTTCAATACATTATTGGAGCTTCTGTCAATGCGCATGCAAACTATTTCCTTAATGCTGCTTATTTTACTGCACATCATTTTCCTATTTTATTCCAATTAGGATCATTTTATTCAATTTTATTTATTTTTATACAAATTAATGCTGGCTTATTTAATTTAAAGATACATTGCATTTGTGCTAATTTTTAATGTTTAGAATTATGGACTTATAAATAATCACATCTTACTGCAGAATTGTCACGAGTACCAAGTGGTGTACCGCACCACATGGTACTCGTGACGATCGTCACGAGGACAAAGGAATCGTCACGAGTCAGGAATCGTCACCAAGGAATCAGTACTCGTGTCGATTCCAAGGAAACGGACCTTGGAATCGTCACGAGTACTAAGTTGTGTACCACACCACGTGATACTCGTGACGATTGATGAAGTGTATAGTCTTGGAGACACTAACTATTATCTTAAAAATATATTGTGGATTCATTACAATTATTACTTTGAAATAAGCTTGCGTTGTAATTATTAGGGTATGTCCGCTTACAAACCCTCCAATTACTTTTGCAGCGAGATTACTTTTCGGAAAGGGGAATATTAGTGTACTCATAAATTACAGCCTTTAGTTTAATTCAATTATTTTATTAATTATGGTAGTTAGTAACATATATCAGTTTTAAACATTTATTCATTTTATACATATCGTCATGCAAGCGAGGTTACCGGAAATGAAAGATATTAAATACGTTTATATTTACTTTAAAACGTGAGACTATCATTTTCCAAATTATTATCAAAGTGGTTATTAAAGTGGCTCTTCCGACAGGTTGCGTGGAAGTCCTTCAACATTTAGTTGCCCATACGATATTTTCATCGGCTCGTTTGTCCATTGTCAACTTTCAAAACTACTGCCATATATAACCATCATATTTTTGTTGCGTTCGTATTAATCATAAAATTGATTTGAACAAGTCCTTCTTTATTTGATTGCTGATGTGGACAGATTTCATCATCTATTAAGTTCCCTTTGTCCCCGCTGATACGTATAGTTTGTCAGTGTTTGGCTCAGCCTGAGATTCTGTAAACTTAATTGCTAGATGTATGGACTATAAATATAACTTTCGTTTCGCCATATTTAGTGTCGCCATATTTATTATCGCCGTTCTCGTCTGTCTCACCAGGCTTTCCTTAGGCTTTCAATTTTTGCAATGGCGCACCTTATTATCTCAGCTATTTGCTATTTCTGTTCTCGCAGTATGGATGATCGTATTGTTAGGAATTCATTTTAAGTTGTTGTTCTAGAAGTGAAACGCTTCTTTTGATGCAGTAGGACAACATTATTTATTGCAAAATGGTGCACGTGCCTCGGGTACTTATGTGCGTATTTTGAAATATCAATCCATACCAACCTATATCTGACTATGGAATACAAAAATAGTAAGATTTGTATTTTTCTATTTAAGGAAATTGACTTAAATGGGAACAATTGGCTAGTAAAATATTCCATTTTAGAATTTTGGGGCATTGGTAATTTATTCATAATATGTGTTGCGACTGCAGTTTCATAACATCTCATATGTTATTTAAATAACTATAAATAATTTATAACACTAAATTTAAATATCCACATGAAATATTGTCGAACATATATTTGAATATGTAGTGCTCTTTGAGAGCTTTACGTAAATATCGCAGTCTTATTAGTGTATTGTAGAAACAAAGTTAACTAAAATTTCATTTCGGAATTAAATTTCCTTCTCATTTCTACATAGTTTAAGTGAATTATCTCTCCTTTTCAGACGTGTGTACAATTTTCAAGGTTAAGTGCGTTTTGCTTTCAAGAATGGGCAGATAAATTTGTGTAATTTAGAGATTCATAATGCCTGTAGTAATTTAAATATTCATAATGTCTGTATAAGTTAAAGATTCATAATGTCTGATTCATAATATTTGAAGGTAAAAAATGCAGCAAGCGAGTGACTCTACAAACTCCAGTATGTTTTCAATTTATATTCTACTAGCATTTATACAGGTCGTTACTTCTGATTAACAAAACATAAAAATTCTAAACGCCTTTGTTTTGCTTTTCAAAATAAATTTCATTGAAACATTTAATTTCTCCATAGAAAAATATTTAGAAGCTGCAGAATATAGCACCCTGGTCCCGTTTATAAACCCATATACAAAATATGAATTTCGGAAAATATACGCAAATATGAAGATGCTAAAATGATAACTAAAACCATTCCCAAACCATATAAAAAACCAGCTGTGACTGAAATTCAGTCAGCTAGTATTAGCTCTGCATTAGCTTGTCAGTGTGGTACCAATATTTTTAAACTTTTTTAATCATTATAGACATATAATATTTTTAATTGGTGTAAAGTCACTTAATAGAGAATAAAAATCGTAATTTTATCAATATTTGTTTTTGGCAACTGCAACATTTATTTTGCACCGGATTCTTAAGTGGCAGTCAACATGTTTACATTTGTTTTATATTTCTGCATTAATAAAGTGTTTGCTCTATGCTCTATTTATAATTATTTTTCACCAGTTTGCGCTGATTATTTCATACTTTATAATTGTGCATAATTGCCAACGAAGCCACTCAATTTTAATTTGAAAGATATTGCTTAAATGTCAATAACACTGTTCTGAGGATACTCTATTATATCTAATGCAGAGATGCCAACCTCTCAGTTATAGTTTCAACAATCTAGACAGTAAATTTTCAGTAATCTTTCAATAACGATGCAAGCGGTTCAATCTGCGATAAAAAATCATGTGCAGATCATGTGCAGTGATAATCAGAAATCATCCACCAGGGTGCCTAGAACTGAAATACAGCTCTGGTTCTGCGAGAATTTTTTGAAAACTATTTTGAGACTTCTTAACATTTTTACAAGGGGGTTTTGGTTTTATATACTTGGCGCCGACTATTTTTACTATTAACCGGTGTTTCTATGAGCTTAGTACTAATACACTTAAGGTCAACTCACATAACAAGCTACTATGATCACTTTAGCATGAGTGAGACTTCATCAAATTTTCATTCCTGTGTATTGTGCTACTCATGTCTCCAAAGATAAAAATGTGTTTAATTCAGACATATTTTGCGCATAAATCATATCAGCCTGTGCAAGACAATTTTCAGCTGATTTTCCTCATTGTGTAGTCACACTATTGCTTCTGATCTTTTAATTTCCTGAAAGTGAGAACGAGATTTTCGATAATACGAGCAGAAATTTTACTCATTTGTACATGGCATTTCAGAGAAATTTGTCTTGTCACCAATGACCCTTATTCGGACTACAAGGAAATGAGTCCTGAAAACGACATAGTTGACAAGAGTGAATGGTCACCGAAGGCTATAAGTATTTAGCTATTTTCCCTGGTAAACTATAATTAGTTGAATACGGTCTTTTTACGAAAAAATCTGATGTGAGCAGCAAGTGACTTTCCCTACAGTTTAAAATTCATTTCCTTTCTTTAATAATTCATTAAATTGAGTTTAATTGCAAAAATAACACAGAATTTGAAATTTTAAGATTTATTTTTAACTGGAAATTTTTGACATTATTTACCAAAAATTGTTTGCAGAACAAGTATTTATTTGATACATTTGAGCATACGTTGTCTTTTATTTAGTATTTTGGCTATTTATGCTGGCCATTTCATAAAATAAAGCAGGGTCTTCGTTTCCGAGACGTATAAAAATATAATCAGCACCAGGGTATCCTACAAGTGACTTATCTAAGCGAGCGGCAGCCTAGTGATTAGCGCACGGGGATTGCATTCGGACGACCCGAGTTCGATTCCCGCCACTGTCCAAACTGTCGACGTGCTCACGCGAAGTACGATCACGTTAAACATGTGAGCCCGTAAGTTCTTCTAAGAGGTTGGTGGTAGGGAAAGGGGAGTACGCTCCGTGTGGATGGCTCCCCCACTGGGTTCTGATCTAAATTGAGTGGCACTTCCAGGTAGTCCAAACAGATACTTTACACCTTCGGGTAGGTTGGACGGCCTGGGTCGAAGATAAGTAATGACTTATATAGAACATTTTGTGACATTTGGTTGGTTAGTTTTTAAGCTATAGTGGATATATGAAATTTTTGTCTAACATTTCGCAAAAATAGGCAGGTTCTCTTATCCCGAAACATACCAAACTCCAATCAGCGCCAGGGTCATACACAAATGACTTATCTATAAAATTTTATGAACTTCGGTCTATTAGTTTTTGTGCTAGAGTGAACTCATACATTACAGAGACAGACAAATACGTAGACACACAAGCAGACACAGACACAGACGTTAGGGTAAAAATAGTTTTTCCGTGTTCTAGATGTCACAAAACATGCAGATCTGTCGAAAACTCAGCTCAGTTTTTCAGCTAGAGTGGATACAAGCTTTTGCGGGCCATTTCACAAAAAGTGCGGATTCTTTTATCCCAAATCGTATCCAAAACTAATCAGCACCAGACTCGCCCACAAGTGACTTACCTACCAAATTTTATGAAATTCGGTCAATTAGTTTTTTAGTTAGAGTGGATATAAAATCTGCACAGACAGACAGACACACAGACAGACATACAGACACATAGACACACACACACAGACGTCACGCTACAAATAGTTTTTCCGTGTTCTAGATGCCTCAAAACATGTAGATCCGTCGAAAACTCGAGTTGCGATTTTCTATACGATTCCAATATTTTCCCTATACATTGGTATATTCCAGAGAAAGTAATAGTTATAAATTTTAAACAAAGCATAAATTATTTTTCTTTGAATAAATTTCTATGCTATAATAAATGTAACGTGTTGCTTTTAGATTTTTCTCTCTTGAAAAATTATTAATGGTTTATTATCGTAAAAAGAGAGAGAAATGAAGCATCAGAGTTTGTTCCAGAAGTTGCTTACTCCTCAAAATATTTAGGGAACAAAATGAAACTTTTATCAGGTTTAAAAGAATTACTTTGTAAGCAGAAATTTTTAAACACATTTAAAAGAAAGATGCTAGTCTTTGAACAAAAGTGTTTCCTACGATAGAAGTGATGAATTATGACTCGAGATACAGAAAACACTTTAATAACAGTATTTACTATTTACATGTTCAAGTCTCATTGCTAAATGTCTCGTTTATAAAATTGTATATTACTGCCTCAAAAAATGTATTTTACAAAACATTTATTACTATTTGTACGAAAGCATGGATAGACTGTGGAAATATATAAGCCAAATATTTTACGTAAAATATTCTTATAATTTATTAAAAATGTTCCATTTTAAAAATGTAATCACTGTCTCATAAAATGCATTTTACAAAACATATTACTTTCTTTATATACATAATGTATAAGGAAAGTATTGTGACGGAGTCGAAAATTCTAATTCGAGTTTTCGACGGGAGAGAAAGCACGTTTCAAGCATCCCTGATCACGAATCACACATTTTTAAGGTGACGTCTGTGTGTGTGTGTGAAATTATGTGTGTGTGTGGGTGTGTGTGTCAGTGAGACTTTGGAGACGATATCTCACGAATGAATTAAGCAATTCGAATAAAATTTGGTACAAAAATCACAATCCGTGAATACTGGAAGCCTATTGTTTTTGAACGCAATCGAATGTCAGAACCCCCCTAAATTTTCGAGTGAAATTTTTAAAAAAATCATCAAAAAATATAAACCATTAATAATGTTACGCAAATAGACATTTCTTACGTAATTTTTCCTTAGAAAACGATTGACATAAACTTTTAGAACGCTAGCATGATCCGTTCTCGAGATATTGCACATTTTTCAAGTAAATGTATCAAAAAATAACATAAATTAAAATATTATAATTATTGTTGAGAAACATGTTCACTTTTCATATGTGATATCATGCGATAAATTTGGGGACATTGTTCTCGTGAATCTAGCTCGTTCCATTCATTAGAAAAGATACTTTGAGTAATACTTTCGTATTTGAACGTCAATAATCATTTATCTGTTATAAGAATATCTTATTTCTCCATCTATAACACTTGGCGAGATTTTGGCGACAAATTTGGCGGAATGTCGCCAACTTGGCAACTTTTTAAATGTTTCCAAATAAACGAAAATCTCGTCAAATAGATAAAAATGACTCGAAATCAATGAATATGGCAACTAATTGAAGAAAATTCAATATCATGGAAAAAATATAAGTATCTACTATAAGAAAAATATTTTTTTTAAACTGTAAAAGTAGTAAATTCATTGCATTATATAAGGAAAGACATGTGTTGCCCGCATCAGATTTTAATATTTTTGTGTTAAAGCAAGGATGGATTTGGGAAGATATGAACGAAATATTTTATGTAAAATATTCGTAAAATTTACTGAAAATGTCCCATTTTTAAAAATGTATATCAATGTCTCAGAAAATGCATTTTATAAAACATATATTATTTTTGTGTTAAAGCAAGGATGGCTTGCAAAGATATGAATCAAATATTTTGAGTAAAATATTCTTATTATGTAATGAAAATGACCTGTTTGAAAATGAACACTTTACAACATAGTTAAAAAGTGTTTAAAACTTTGTTCATTCTGTCTGTTTATGTGTCTGCATGCCTGTTCAAACTGTAACTGCCGTAAAAATGACTTTATCAAAATGAAATGTTACTACGTTGTTGAGACTGTCTATGAGATATATGAGGATGTAAATAAATAATATCACCCAAGTAGTTTTGTATTAAACCCGGGTTGAAAAAATTAAATGCATTGAATCCTATATGAACTAATTTTTCAAACATTTTGTAAGCGAATTTTAAATTCACAAATTGCTTCGAAAGTTCAAAAATATTCAGAAAATATTCAAATTATCACATAAAATATATAAAAAATATTTCAGCAAAATATGTTTGGTAGATTTTTAAAAACATTAAAATATTAAATACACCCATATATTTTGTATTGCATCTGCCCTAAAACCGCTTTATTTTTGTGTACTTTTGTGCATCTATGTATATTCTGCGCGAATGCAATTACAATATTTTTGAGTCTAAATGATCATCAAACTTTGATTATTTCTACAACGAAGCCTAATTTTAAAGGATTCAGAATGTAAATAAACGATTGTAAAGATGAGTTGTATAACAATTGCCGAATTTTTTCAAGCAAAATCTTTTCAAGCAAAACTCTGGAGTCTGGAATAAAAGTATGTGAATGAAATATTCACTGCTTTTACATACAGTACCAGATGACTTATATTTTGATGATGTCATTTGCATAAAGTTCATTTTTTTCGACGAAGTTTTAAGTCTTCAAGTAAAATCAATTGTCGTAGTTCTGTGATAATTGAAAAAATATCATCCCTGAATGTATCGCATTTTGCATTTCAGTTGGTAAGTGATTTTTAATCAATGCTTTATGCATGATTTATCGTTCTTGTTAAAATTTAAATTGCTGCTACAGAAACTGCATTTTACAAAACGTCTATTATTTTTGTGTTAAAGCATGAGTGGATTTTAAAATATATGGACCTAATATTTTACATAAACTATGCTTATAATTTATCAAATACTGTTCCGTTTTAAAAAAATGTATGTTACTCTCTCAGAAAATGTATTTCACAAAACATTTATTGTTTCTGTGTTAAAGCATAGATGGACTTGGAGAAATCAGAACATAATATTTTTCGTAAAATATTTTTTATAGTTTATTGAAAATGCTGCAGCTAGGAAACTGTGCGGACACATTAATTTGTATTTAAACTATTAAATAATGTCATTCATTTAAGGTTATTTCTCTGTTTGATTTGACATGGTTCATTACATCTTGATATATAAATTTTCCAAACTAACTTCCTATCGCTTCTTTAAAATTTATCAATGAAATATCAATCATTGATACATTTATTTTCAAATTAAATAGTAAGTAGCAACAAATAACCGGGATTGTCCTGCTTTTAAGTTGCAAACCTCTGATGAAAATTACACTAGAGCATACAACGAATTCTCAAAAACTGAACAAGGTTTAAATAATACGTTTGCCTAAAACAAAAAATAACATCCCCACTGAGTATGCGTTTAAATACGTCTTTGTTCACGCAGCTGGGTGCAAACGTGTGTGCATTACGCCTGTTGCGCCGGCTGTTTGCGATCTAAATAAGAGCTCTGAGCGCATGCAATGTGGGTATGGCTCAGGCTAAGAAGGCTATCTTTAAATTTAAGCTTTAGGTTATTTTGAAGCTGAGATATGATCAAATTAGTGAAATGACTAAAATTTGGAGGCAGCGATAATTAATAAATTATAGGCCCGGTTGTTATGTAACATCGCCCAATAAAAATATTTGTCGTTTTACCATATGTATAAGCAGTTACGGGACATGATCTACATGTGTCCAAAGCCCAGACTGTCCGACTCATCCTAACAGTTAGAGCAGCTTATTAGATGGCCGGATGATCTACATGTGTAGAAATTTTCACCATTTTAACTTGGTTATATAAAAAACGACGCCTAAACTCCACTTCCATGCATAAATATTGGAGATTTTGATAGGGTTTTTTTCTGTTCAGAACCTGTGAAATATTTAGCATTTTTGAGCAATCTATCTCATCTGGAATTTGCTTAGTAGACTTTGCGGACATACATGCAATTTTTTTCTTTTTATATATCACACTGTATTAAGCACATTTAAATAATAATATTTTGATATCATACTTACTAACAGATTTGTTGGAAATGTTTAACGTGCTTAAAATGCAAAATATTTATTGCAGAGGGTACCATTTATACAACATATGTTCGCTTAGAACAAAATATAAAAACCCCATTGTGCAGCAGTAATATATCCTAATTGAGTGTTTAAATATGCCTTTGTTCACGCACCTGGGTGCACACGTTTCTGCGCCACTCCTATGCCACTGGCTTTAAGGAACCTAAATAAGAAAGTAGGGCACGTGCAATACAGGTACACAGTCTAAGTATAATATAACAAGAAAGATCAATCATGCATAAGCATTGATTATGAAACACTTTCCAACTGAAATGTAATTTCATTTAAAAATTTCTAAAATGTGATTTATTCAGTGGAAATATCTTTGACATTATCACAGTACTACAGTAATTTATTATACTTAAATATTTAAAACTGTATCGAAATATAAATCATCTGATTCTTTACGCAAAATCAATGAATATTTCATTCATATAACTTGTATTCCAGACTCCAGAGCTAAATAATTTTGTGTGAAAAAAATTCAGCAATTCTTATGTAATTCATCTTACAATCGCTTGAGATATTTGCATTCTGCATATGTTAAAATTAGGCTTCCTTGAAGAAATAATAAAAATTTAGGGATCATTTAAAATCACAACTATTGTAATTGCATAGGCACAGAATTTAGATACACAGATAATACACAGATAATATATATGTGTATGTGTATGTACTCAAAGTATTGGAATCGTGCCGAAGATCGGAACTCGAATTTTCAAAGGATCTACACGTTTTGGGACTTCTAGAACATGAAAAAACTACTTTTAGGAAGACGTCTGTGTGTGTAAGGGTGTATCTGTGTATGTTTCTGTGTGTCTGTGTGGATATTACATCCACTCTAATTGAAAAACTAATGGACCGAATTTCATACAATTTGGTAGGTATGTTTTTTGTGGGAAATCCTGATGTTCATTAGATTACAGTACGATTCGTAATAAAAGAATCTGCCTTCTTTGCGAAATGGCCGCAGAAATTGCCTTTATCCACTCTAGCTAAAAACTAATGAACCAAATTTATCAAAATTTGGTGTATAATATTTCAATAACCTACAAGTCATTTATGTACCAAATTTAACAAAATGTTGTATATAAATCATTTGTAGGTTATTCTACTACGATTCGGGAAAAAGGAACGGGCTATTTTTGCGAAATGGCCAGCAAAAATCGTTATATATAAAAATAAAAGACTACGTGTGCTCAAATATATCAATTAAATTCCTATTTTATATGTGATTTTTGACAACAAAAAGAATAAGACTTACCCTATTACTCTAGGACTAGCCGTTCTTGAGATATTCTAGTTTTTTCGCGTTTTCGCTACGCCACCTTTGACAATAAGTCCAGCTATCAAATGAGAACCAAATTTAAGTTTAACGTGTAAATTCAATGTCATTTAAAATACTTATGTTGTGCAGATAAACTCAAATTATCATTGAATAAATAAAGAGAACGAATATGAGTCTGCAGAGAAAGACATGTGCTGTCCACATCAGAATTTTTAACAATATTACAACAATGATTTATAGAAGTGAACGGGGATTATTTTCAGGCATTTCGAAAAATATGTATGATCTATATTTAAAGATCCATCAAATTTTTGTCGAATAAAATGTTCAACAAATTTAAGCTGTGTACCAAATTTTAACTCTCTAAGGACGTAGGAAAGTGCATTTAAAATGCCATCAAATAAGTATATCATGAAAAGTTATATAAAATTAAAAAAATATTTCAAACATTGTTATCTACCAAATTTATTTTAAAATGTGAAGCCACTCCCATATGCAAAACGTTTAAACAAATGGAGAGATATTTATTATATAATATCTCTCTCTTTTCTTTCTGGAAGATATCCCAAAGTCAGAATTTAATTGAATTTGTTTTTTTCCCTATATTAAATAATTTTTTTTAATTAAGAAACTACTTAACATATTTTACTGATTTTTTTTTTATATATTCTATGGGATAATGTGAATATTTCCTAAAAATTTCGAAGCCATTCGTGAATTTTAAATTTACTTAAAAAATGTTTGAAAAATTAGGTCCCATAGTGTTCAATGTATTTCATTTTTTCAACCCGGGTTCAATAAAAAACTAATTGGGTGATATTATTTATTTATATTCCCATAGGTCCTACAGACCGTCTGAACAACATACTAAAATTTCATTTTGATAAACTCATTTTTACGGCAGTTATCGTGCTAACGGACAGACAGACAGACAGACAGAATGAACAAAGTCATAAACACTTTTCAACTTTGTTGTAAAGTGTTAATAAAAATAGTATTTTGATATAATACTTACTGAAACATTGATTGAACACATTTAATGCACTTAAAATACAAAATATTTATAGAAGGGAATACCATTTATAAAATATATGTGTTAAAAATGTACAATGCTTGCACAGTGTGTTAGATATAATTTGAGTTCATAACAGGAATAGGCTGAAACTTTATATCATATCTGCGCTTTCAAAATTGTGCATTGGCATGCTTAGATCATCACAATTTCGGTAATCATATAAGATATTATGTGAATTAACTTGTAGTAGCGGCCAGTTACCATTACATTACTTTAACTCAAACGCTAATGGTGATTAAATTTAACATTAGTTAAAATCTTCGGATGTGCTGCCATGCATACAATTCTCTTGAGGAATTTCTTGAATTAAGTTATTTTATTTGAGGAAATATTGTATATATATATATATACTTATAAAAGCACTAGACATTGTAACAAAACATTGTAACAAACATTGTAACATAACATTGTAACAAAATATCTATGATAGTAGGTTCAATAGCTATAATATTCATCAATAATTTCGGATAGAATTCCATTTCAAAGGTTAGATACCGTAAACGGGAATAGTTCAGCTTTGATGACCTAGTATCAATCTTCACATTGCCGGATGACAAGGGTAATAGGCTTAAGTGATAGACCGAATTTGTCATAAAATCTGGAACTTTGTTATCAAGCGTATTATATTTTCTACAGGTGAGTTCTTATTCAGAAGGACTGCATTTGGTCTTAGAACGAAAGCGTATTTAGTTTTGCTGTATCACACTGCTGTATGGAGAAAGTATTGTTTCATCGACATTTTTGAAACCTATAGTGTCTCACGAGAAATATGTAACAACATCCGTGAAAGCACAGATGTTCATTTTAAGATATCCTGAATACATTTTGCTCATTTTCGAAAAAATAATGCCCTTCTATCTATGTGTGTGTTTATGTCAGGAACTTACCTCTAAATGGTAACAGAATAGATTGCCAGCACGGTTATAGAATCTTGTATGTCGATATATTTGAAAGACAATAACATAAAACGGTATTAGTAATTATCACGTTAATAACACACATTATTTATAATTCGTGGAAAAGATTTTCAAGGTAATGATTTTCAAGGACCTTTAAAGAAATCTTACCAATTTACGAAATAGCAGTTGTGGTACTACAGTGAATACAGGAAAATAATAATAATTCAAATACACAACGTATATAGATGAAAATGAAACTGTATATAGTTAGATCAGGTTCTCTAGCGTGTAGATTTATTATACAAGAACCAGCACAAAGATCTGAATGATTTTAATTTTGTTTAAATAGCAATAAATAAAAGAAAATATGATCAAAATACAAGTGCCGGTTTTATAGCTATCTGGCAAAGTCGCAAAATAAACGCGCAATTCAACAATACATCATTTAAATGTTTCACAAATTCACAAAACAAGTACATAGTATTCTAAAAACACTAACGCTGGTCGAAGTTAATATCACAATTTATATTACAATTATTTCATTACGATTACTGAAACAGCTTCCTTACATTGTTATTTTTGGGGAAAAAATAGATATTTGGCAAAAGTTTCGCCATTACGTGTAGATTCACGACTTCATAAAAACTCGCCAAATTGTCGAAATTTCATTCAATTTGATCCCAAGCTCATGTAAACTAGGCATCATCGTAATGACAATCGGTTATTATGAATGTTACTTTTCAGCCGACATGTTTCGAGATCAGAAAAAATAGATATTAGATAATTGCGAAAATATACTTTCAGAAATCAGCCAACTTGATCCAATTCATGGGCATGATTGGCATGTAAGTGTGAGACCAGAAGTAGATCTCACATTTGTTGGTAAGACAATTTTATGCCAGTAATTTATGAGTCCGAAACATCGGACAATACGTCCAGTCTGAATAACGCCAAGTTTTACAGCACGTGAACCCAAAGGTCAGATAAAACCATAAATTTAGGGGTGTCAAGACAGAGGGGGTCGAATGATCTGGTAAGAAAATGTGAACTAACGACATTGGATGGAAAGTCTATCCAATGGAGCAGATGCTTGTGGCGTCGCTGGAAGGCTGCCAATCAAAGCAATGGGGGAGAGACAGTCCTGAGGCAAAAGAGTCACAACCTATGACATAAGGATGCAAAGAGATGTAATGTAATAATTTCTAATTTCTTTTGCATTTAAAATATATATATATATATATATGGATATGAATACTGATGATGAATCAACTTCATCTTTGAATACTGAAGACATACAAAAAAATATATATACAAAAACAGACCTAGAAGAAGGATACAATTTTCAAACTAAGCTGCAAAATAATTTTTACCATCATATGCAAAATGCTCATTAGATGGAAATAATACAAGATACAAGTTTTTCAGAACTACTTGGGAATGTATTATAATGTTTAGGACTAATAAGTCATAGTGTTTGAATCATTTAAAAATTTAAATAAAGGTAAATTCAAAATAAAATTAATTAGAATTTTTATGTTTAAATTATTTACAATCTTTTAAAAGAATTATGCATCCCAAAAATTGCTTTTAAATATAAATGTTTAAATTTTTCATTTGTAACAATTATTTAAAATCTTTAGCTATAAATAAAAGACTTTAAATTTAAATGTTGAGCTATATTCAATTTTTTAAATTAAAAGAAATAGATATAAAAATGTTTTTACGTTCACATTGAAATAATTTAAAATATTAAAAAAAATCCAAAAACCCATTTTAATTTTTAATATATATTTTAAAGCATTTAAATAATTTAAAATGTTCACTATTATATCAGTCTATTGGGACAAAAACATAAGCAATCTGAGAACATGTATTTTACAAAATGGTATAGTCTCTCAGTTATGTCCATCGAAATTTGTAGTAAATAAAAGGGGAAAAAAAATTATATTTGCAAAACTCCCTTGTAGTGGGACGATACAGCAGACGATAAGGAAGTTAATACCAGTTTGACATTATGACCAGCACGATGATGATACTCAGATAAAGAAAAATACTTGCTCGACGTGATGACATAACGACGATGACTTGGACAATACTGACTTAATAGGAACGGTGATACTTGTTGAATACAGCACGACGACTAGAGATGCAGAGTGTTCTATAGATGTTCCAAAATAATGGCTAGATCTATTAATTTGTGCATTGCGATCAGAAGTACAAGATGGAGCTAAACACCCAGAGTTACGGCCAGTACGAGTGACTGATGCAAGCATTATGGTTTATGGTCAAGGCCGAAAATGGAGGTATGTGTTCCTCAAATATTTACAGGTCATCAAAACATTTTAGGCGATTTAAGTGGTCTCACATTGCCTCCCTCATCCGAAATAATTAGTAATAATAATAATTGTTGTAATTAAATAATTGAGTGTGTTATGTTGTTAATAAATGATTTACTGTTAAGTTAAAATGGTGTAATCCATTTAGTTCTATATTAATTAAAAATTCTTTTACAAAACTCGCGCGAAAGATAAATAATTGGAGGATTACTAGCGGGCACACAAAACGCAATGTACTACAATAATAATGAGTTTCACTATGTACGATTTTACGGCCATGTTAAAATATATTATATGTTAATAACAAAACTAAAAGTTCCAACTTTAAGTATCTTTTCTAAATCAATTACCACAGTAAGCAACTAAGAAATTTTAAATTGTTTAAAAATAACTTAAAAAATATCCATAAACAAGTGAATTCGTATACTGCTTGCATTTAATTGATTGTAATCACAAGTGGACATAAAATCGATGGTATATAAATGGATGAAGACTGTTGATTGAAATATTCCAATCAACAGTTTCATCCACTCTAACATGTTGATTGAAATATCCCCATAGAGATTAAAATATTATAATACATTTTTAAGTAAAGCATACTCAATAAATGGTAATGTAGATAATGTGAAAAGCTCTTTAAAAATAAAAATTTGATGTTACTAACGAACGCCTTTCCATGAATATACTTCCAAGAAAGTAACGAAACATTTTCGCAACGTTGTTCAAAAATATTATTAATATCAGAGACTGAAACATAACTATAAAATGTCCATAACAAAAATGTCTTCATGTAATCTCACCACATTTATCAACAGCCTCTGAAACTCTTTCATCTCAGCCAGTCCAAATAGTAAAAAATGAAATAGTTCTGCTTGAATTGGTTTAAATCCATCTTTATCATCGCATTCGAACGCTGGCGTAACGGGTGTTCCCATAAAATATTTCTCGATCAGTTGAACATGTCCCTTTTATTACAAATGCATTCATTCGGCAAACATACAAAATATGCAATAAAACCTATTTCTCTGGAATGATGTTTCAGGACATGTTCTAGTTGTTGAGTAAATATTAAATTTAGGTGCCTTCAGCAAAACCTGTAACTGTGATTTCACTATATTGGTTGTCTAATATCCGTTAGTACTCTAAAATAGAGTTCCAAATCATTGAGTCGATGTTGTAAAGGAAAGAAAATCTGCTTGGATTTGTTTGAATTAGTGTTCACTGTAAAGGATTACAGGCGTAATAGGCTGAAATAAGGGCCTCTATTTGTTATAAAACTCAGCATCCCGTTGTTAGTTAAATATATCTGATTTATTACAGGTGTACAATATCCCATACAGGTGAACATTTTCTATTTTGGGTGTCCAACAACATTTTCTCAAATGGATGCATATTATGTCCTTTATTACAGGGGAAAGTTTTCAAGATTAATTCGCAAGGACGTAATTCACTCGAAAAGTTTTGTTTTTTTTTAGAAGTGGATGACATTCTTTAAAGCGGAGGAAATTGTTCAATTTCCAAGATACTGCCCATTTCTTATCTAAAATGGTAAAAGTTCATAAGAGAATTTAACTGACGTAAATTGGTGGAATTCTTTATACATGCATTTTACCTGAAATTAATGGATATTCCTGTATATTATTCACGAGTTGTTAATGGAATTCTTTATACATGCATTTTACCTGAAATTAATGGATATTCCTGTATATTATTCACGAGTTGTTATTGAAAAATTATGAAGTTTATTTTTATCAAGAAAAATAACATTCCTTGCAAAAGGCAAGGGTTTTCTGTGTTCAAACGTACGTTATTATTTTCCTACGCTTTGGAAATTTATCTGTAGACAGTTGAATTTGTTGGATGCATCAGATATGCGTTTTTTTTTATTTAGAAGGGGATGACATTCTTCAAGGCAGGGAAAATTGTTCAATTGCCAAGATACTGCTAGTTTCTTATCTGAAATGGTAAAAGTTCATAAGAAAATTTAACTAATGTAAATGGGTGGAATTATTTGTACTTGCATTTAACCTGAAATTAATGGATATTCCTGTATATTATTCACAAGCTGTTATTGAAAAATTATAAAGTTTATTTTTATCAAGAAAAATGACATTCCTTGCAAAAAGCAAGGGTTTTCTGTGTTCAAACGTACGTTAATATTTTCCTACATTATGGAAATTTATTAATCTGTAGGCAGATGAATTTGTTAGATGCATCAGATATTTTCTGACTATTTATTTTCCATATTACTAACACTAAACAATCGCCGCTTGTTGAATATGTATGATGTCTTAAGAGAGCAACTTGTGCTGATAGAAAACTACACCCTTACACCGAGACCAGGCAAAAACAGAAGAAAATCAATATTTTTGAAGTAACAGGACATGGTGCCAAACAGACAGAAGGTCCAGACGAATAAACACCAGACTTGAATTTATACCCGAGTAATGTTTATTGTCTATTTATTCATCAATTTGCGATGAAATTAACAAGTAGAAGAGTAACAGTGTCTGGAAGGGTGGAACTCCCTCTTCGGGACTGATCCGAAGAATCTACGTTAAAGACGGGAAAGACGATCAAGTCCGGCGGCTATAAACCAACATGGGGGCAAAGCAAGGCCAATCAATTATGGGGATACAATAAAGGTGAAATTTAAGTTTACTTAACGAGAAAGAGGACTAGAGTTTAGAAATCAGTTGATATTTGTAAAAGCAGTTGAGATATTTAAAAAAATTAGAACACTAAAAAGATTCGAGATGAGCAAACTTAAAAAAAATATTGGATATGTGAATATACTAGAGCCAAAATGCTCGATAGTTTCAAGTAGCCCAAGTCAACAACCAGACACTGTGCTCTCTAATGCATTTAACGTGCACACAAGTTCTTATCAGTTCCATATTTAAACATGGGTCGAGATAAGAACTTTTAACGTTTTTCTGTTTAACTGAAGTGGTCTCACTATATCTCCTACTAAGTCCCTCTCATAAAAAGCTTAATGGAGTTGATTGTAAAAAAAAATATTTGTGTTATTTTATACCATTTGATGTAACTGAATAAAATATTAGAATTTAATAGGCTAAACTGTGTAGTTAATGACTAATGATTTGCTTTCAGATAAAGTAAGTGGACTCGCATTATAAGGTAAATAAGAAGGGTTATTAGCGGTTAATGACGCAGTACACGCAATTAATCACTATATGCCAAATGTATAATAAATTTTCAATAATATATAATATTTTTCACTACCTTAAGGTGTGTGACTAATTATTTTTTCAGTGCACTTACTTTTGAGAGCACTTTTTTTTAATACTTAGCTATATCTATTCTTCTCCATAAGTATGTTTTCCTTTATCTAAATGTTGATTGCAACACAGATCATATGAAAAACCTAAGCTTAACTTGATAGTTAGTACAAGATTGTACAAGTGTCAAGTACTGTCTACATACTTAAAAATTATCAATTAAAAATAAAAACTATATAATTAAAATATAGCTATATAATTAAAATATAGCTATACAATTAAAATTAGCTATATAATTAAATTATAAAAGTTTTAAAAGTTAAAATTATATATCAATTTGATAAATATGTCATTCATTACTTTAATTTAATATTTCAATATTTATACTTTATAATATTACTGGGTACGCTTCTAATCTAATCTAAAAAAAAACAAAATAATTGGATTTTCCATCTTCGTCAATACTTCTGTAATACATAGATTGTTATTGAAAATTCTCATGTTGTAACTGAAATTGCCAAGAAATCTAACTAATTAACATTTATCTTATTTAACATCTAACTGATGGCATTGAATATGAACTATCTGACATTGAAGGGCATCCAAAAGCATCCAATATTTTTAAAAATGTTTTTCTTAAATACGTCTATAATGATATAGAAATAAATTTTAAAAATTTCTAATATTTTTTTATTATATATTATGTTCGTAAGGCTCACAAACGATAAAATGTCTTTTTGAAAAGAATTTTGCAGTAATTCATTGCTTCTTAATGTATAGCATGTTCCCAAAGATTTCAAATCACATAGATGATAAAAGAAAAACTAATAGCTTTTCTTGGATAACTTTAAATCCACTTTCATAGTACCGAAATACAAACTTTATTATATAAACCTCATAAAACCCACTATTTATAGGTTAGTTTAGCATATCCCTTTATTACAGATACTTATGACAACTATACAAAACAGGTTAAATAAACTAGTTCTATTTAAAACTGTTCCAGGAAATGATATTTTTGTTATAAAGTCATGAAATTCACTTCTGAAAACAAAGTCTGTAGTAAATACTTTCACATTATTAGATATATGTTATTCATCAGAGCGATTGGATATAATACCTTTTCACAAAAGCTTTATCGGCAACGAAAAAAAAATCCTTTCTCAAATATTTCGTTGTAATTCCCCGCGTTCTTTCTCCAATTAGTCGTCTTCGTACTTCCTCTTTGTACCTTCGAGTAGTCTCCGACGTACGGTATGACAAGAGTAACTGACTTAATGAAAGAAATGTATCATAAAACCTAACATTCCTCGATCAGTTAAACATATCACATTTAGTACCGGCATGTTCTGTTTCTAAGATAAAGAATTTGATCACATAAAGAAATATTGTTGATACTATTTCTGGAAAAAATAGCATATTTAACACGATAAATGTGAGATAATAAAGCAATATATAATTTAAGTAATACGATATGGTGAAAACCAGCTGAACAAAGCAGTCAGTCGATGCCATCAGGTTTGACATTTCAGTCGAACGAGGCATACGATACGTAAATTCGCAAATTGGCGATGACATCATCAGATTGGAAAGTTACAATATCAATATGGGCGTAACTTATGTTTCCGGGCAAGACTCGAACAAACTACATTAATAGGAAGGGCCAGATCAGGACCGATCCTAAGCTATTATAAAAAGCAATGCCAATAAAACACAAGTAAGGCGTGCAACCCCGAAAAAAGGGGAAAAAAGAAGCTAAGATTATCTAACGTAAGAATCGCAGCAGTTTGGAAATATGTTTCGAGCTATGAAGACGATGGGCATTTGACGACGACATTTGACTATGACAATTAAAATGTTATTTATAAATTATTTTAGACATTTATCTTTAAATTTTATTATTCATTTAGGTAACACTCAATTATTAAGAGATGCATTTACAGATAATACTTTATACAACAACAAATTTGTTCATTTTTGAGAGATACCTAAAAGGAGATATGAGACCACGCGATATTCATCAAAACATCAAACAAGATATGAGCCCAACCTGATTGTCATAATATATAGCTGGTACGTACTTTGTGAGCAATTAAACTGCACTAGAGTTCACTGGCTTCGATTGAGAGCACACAGCGTGTGTCATCTGAAGTTGTCTATATAACTATTTTTTTTTTTACTTTTCGTCATAGCGAACATTTTAGCGTCCTAACAGTTCAAGGTTTTTTAATAATCTGTTCATCGTCTTCATAGCTCGAAAAAATTTTTCAAACTATGTATTTCTTTCATTAAGTAATATTAATCTTTTTTCACTTGTTTCGGTGAAACACGCCTTCCTTGTATTTTATTGGCTTTGCGGTATATGATATGTCAGGGTCGGTCCTCATTGGACCCCCTTTTTTATGTACATTGTTCAAATCTTGCTCATAGGTAACGCCCATGTAGATATCGTGATTTTCTAACACGGCAATGTTACCACAAATTTGTTACGCTACAATTTCAGTCTAAAACTTCATTTATAAATACATTTCTTAGGGCACAACAACACAAAATATAATTAATTCCAACTCCTTACTGTCTAAATTGTTACATCTTGTAATGCATAAAATGTACAGTTTGCACAATCCACTTCTATTAGAAGAGCCTTGAGTTCGGTTCCAGTAACTGAAATGTAGAGCGTCAGTATGCCAATACGAAGATGCGTGGTTCGATTCCAGGCTGTGGCAGTACGGTTCTTTACAGTGGCTCCCGAATAAATCAACTCTGTAGGTTAGTGCAAAGATGTAGGAGATCTAAGTATGGCATTAGTACGACTAGACTTCAGCGCACTCTGGGTTATCTGAAAGATAAAACCTGGAGGATAAAATATTATCAAGCGGCCAACTTAATATATAAATACCATGTCAAAATACCATAAATACCAGATCAATCATATTGTTATCTACATGTCAATCTGACAGCAGAAAGTGTAGAGAACACAGTCCACTTCAACAATTAGAACTTGCAATTCTGTCCCAGTTGTCAACGATAAAGAGTCAGCTGATCGTACGAAGATCCGTGGGTCCAGTCCCGGTTTGAACACCAAGTTTTTAATATTATTATCGATTACCTTAAGATACTGTTATACCAGAAAATAAATATGCAGGCCGCATTATAGCTAACCCATGGTCACAATTAAAATGACAAAAATAAGTTGATCATAAGTTTTATATTGCATCTTTGTACTGGTGTTAATATTATATCCATTATTTCATGATAATAGTTGAAATATCATTTTTCATCATTATCTACATTTTATGAATTGTTAGAAAATGAATCTACAATTGCATATAATGTTCTTCATCTTGCACTTCGCCTTTGCATTGATGACCGACAATCTATTCTTGCAGACCCTTATGATAACTGAAATAAACATACATTTTCTATTTTTAAAGCATTAAATTTTCGTTCATCTGAAAGTGATAAATATGTTTATACTAGCGAAATCTATAGAAAAATCAAGGGAAAAATTTTATTAAATGTTAGAAAATGTAAAAATCTTTAAGTTTGATTTTATATCAAAAGTATCTTTTAAAAAAATCTGATGTGGGCCACACATGACTTTCCTTATATAATGCAATGAATTTACTACATTTTCAGTTTAAAAAAATGTTATTCTTATAGTAGATACTTATATAATTTTCAAAATATTGAATTTTCTTCAATTAGTAGTCATTTTCATTGATTTAGCGTCATTTTTATGAGTTCGGCGAGATTTTTGTTAACTTGGTAACAACTGAAAATGTCGCCAATTTGGCGACATTCCTCCAAATTCGTCGCTAAAATCTCGCCGAGCGTTATAGACAGAGAAATAAGTTATTCTTACAGCAGATAAATGACTATTGGCGTTCACATACAAGAGTATTACTCAAAGTATCTTTTTTCATCAATGGAACGAGCCAGATCCACGAGAATGATGTCACCCAATTTATGGCATGGTTTTACATATGAAAAGTGAACATGTTTCTCAATAGGAAATATTTTTTTTTATTTTATATAACTTTATGATTATTTTTTTGAAAAAATGTGCAATATCTTGAGAACGATTCATGTTAGCGATCTAAAATTTATGTTAATCGTTTTCTGACGAAAAATTACATAAGAAATGTCTATTTGCGTAACTTTATTAGTGGTTTTGATTTTTTGAAGATTTTTTTCAAAATTTCACTCGAAAATTTAGAGGTGTTCTGTACATTCGGTTGCGCATAAAAACAATAGGCTTCCAGTGTATACGGATTGTGATTTTTGTACCAAATTCCGTTCGAATCGGTCCATTCGTTCGTCAATTATCGTCTCCACAGACTCACTGACACACACACACACATACATCACTTCAAAAATGTTTGATTCGCGATCAGGGATGCTTGAAACGTGCTCTCCCGTCAAAAACTCGAATTCGAATTTTCGACCTTGTCACAATACTTTCCTTATATATTATGTATATAAGGAAAGTAATCTATATAAATAAAAATGAAAATCTGTCTGTCTGTCTGTCTGTCTGTCTGTCTGTCTGTCTGTCTGTCTGTCTGTCTGTTTGTCACACCATCACGGGAGAACGGCTGAACCGAATTTGAGGAAATTTTGTGGGTAGCCCAGAAATAGCCCCACTTAAAATTATATCCGTGTTTTGAGTTTCTACGATCAGTGGTTCTCGAGATATTAGTAAAAAACGAAATTTTCGTTTGTCTCATCATCACGGAAAAACGGCTGAACCGAATTTAATGAAATTTGGTGAATAGCCTTGAAATATCCCCCCATAAATTTTGTCCAAGTTTCGAGTTTCTAAGACCTGGGGTTGTCGAGATATTAATGAAAAACGGAACTTTTTCCTAGGAGTTCTACTCCCTAACTCCGTGGTTTATCCAAACGAAAAGCTTGAAAATCGTTTGAAAGTGAATTAAAATTTAATCTCTGAGTTTGATGGGAGATTTTTTGCGTTAATTAGTCACTTTCTGAAAAAATGAATTGTTTGAAACATGATTTAAAGGGGAAATCTATCTCCATGGTTCAAGGTTTATTTAAAACAAGCTTTTGCGGAACAATGAGAAGTATAGAGAAATCAAAATCGTTATTTAATTTCGCAGTTTATGTTATAAGACATGACATATTTAACATGTTATAAGATTCTATCTTATATCATGTTACTCAGAAACGCAATTAAATTAAATCTGTCTGTTAATTTTAATAATTATTTTTTCGATTTGAATAATAAATAAATGGATATAAAAATATATTTTAGAAAAGAACGATTTGATTTTTCTTATAGCATTTTTGACTGGATAATATCAATTACGGTCTTCAGGTTTAAAAATTATTATTATTTATATTTTCGGGGATTATTGATTCAAGGATTATTGATATTTTCAAGTTATTATGCAATTATTTTATTATGACAAAAATTGTTTAAACTCATATATTGTATGTTGTACGAATCTTCTACAAATACACGTGTATATCTTTTAATCTACGAGAATATAAGTAGTACAGGTATATTGACATATGTTTTGATATATATTGGCATATATTGGAATCAATTACGACCTTCTGGTATAAAGAGTACGGATATTATTGATGTTTTCAATTTATTACGTCATCTCTTTTATTTTGGCAAATATTTTTGAGACGCATATTGTAATACGGGTAATCTTCTACTAACACATTGGCATATTTTCTGATCTGCGACAATATAATTAGTACGGGGTTGCATATATTCATTCAATTCCTATTTTTTCTTCTGTAAATTTGCTTACAAAAGGGAGCAGGATGTTTTATTCTTCAGATCGGATCGTGAAGATAATTTTGCATAGTGAGAACATATATTCTTAAACTTCTCTTTAGGAGCAATAAATTTAATATTTTAACAGAATTTGCACATGATTGCGAACTTTAAGTTTCTTTAAATTATACACTCCGTACGAATAACGGGTGTGCTGTTAGTGGTTAATAAATTTTAACATTTTAGGAGGATATATCATGTTGCTCGGCATCGCAATTAAATTAAATGTGTTTGTTAATGTTTTTATTATTTTTTTTCGATTTAAATAATAAATAAATGGATAAATGGATATAAAATTATATCTTATGGATGGACGGTTTGATTTTTCTTTTAATTATATTAATTGCTGACTGCGATCAATTTCATTTATTTTGGCAAAGAGTTTTCAAGCTTATATCGTATTTAGCTACTAAACTCATATATTGTGTTTAGCCAATAAATTCATATAGCCGATTGTTGAAACAGAAAAAGAGTAGAGCGGGTATATCTTCTAATACAATTGTAGTGTTTTCATTTAGTATATTGAAACGGGATAAGAATGTTTCATTCAGATCTGCAAATTCAAAGCTACGAATTTGGAGGGATATCACTAATTTGACAACTTTTCTTAAACTTTGCCAAATTGGCGGAAATGTCGCCAAATTGATATAAACGACACACAAACAGCTGCCATAAACCTTCGGGTTGGTCGTGTGGCTTGGGTCTTCTACATATCAATGAAATTTTTTTTTGTTTTGTTAGAAGAGAGTATTGAAATGATGTTTGGTTAGCATTTATCTGTCAGATCAACCATCCTACTTAGTAATACATTTAGCGAATTTTTAAAATGTCACCAAATTGATAAAAATGTTTTCAAATCTATAAAAATATCTTGAAATTGATAAAATTGCGCTACATAAATGATATTAATTGTTTTTTGTTAGGGGATAGTATTGTGATGATATTTCGTCAATTTGTCGCAAAGTGGAACTGTCAGTTCTACAGTCCCACTTGGCGATAAATTTGGCGATTTTTTAAAATGTCGCTAATTTGACGAAACTGTCGCCAAATGTTCCATAGAAATATAACTATTTAGACGATATTTTTTCTACCAATTTATTTGAAGCAAATGATATCATGTCGCTTAGCAACGGATTTAAATCCAATGTGTTTATGCGGCAGACGATTTTTATTAAATCCTTTCCGATTTGAATAATGAAGATATGTATATAAAATAAATTTCATTGCCATTTCATTTTGGACTGCATAATATCAATTATACTCTTCAGGATTAAACATTATTATTATTGATATTTTCCGGAATTATTGATTCAGGGATTATTGATATTTTTAAGTTATTACGCCATTGTTTTATTGCGGCAAAAATTGCTGACACACGCATATTGTACGTTGTACGAGTAATCTTCTAGGAATGCACGGGTATATCTTCTAACCTACGAGAATATAAGTAGTACAGGTATATTGGCATATATTTTGACATATATTGGCATATATATTGGAATCAAGTACAGTCTTCTGGTATGAAGATTAAGGGGATTAATTATATATTCAATTTATTACGTCGTCTGTTGCATTTTACCAAAAAACATTTGTGACTCATATTGCAAAACGGGTAATCTTCTACTAATAATTGGACATTATAAGTAGTACGTGTATATCTTCCCATATAATTTTAGCACTTTAATTTTGACATATATTGGAATAAATTACTATCTTCAGATTTAAAGATTACGGGTTTATTGGTATTTTCAATTTATACATGTAATCTACTAATACAGGTTATATTTTCTAATATTCGCGTATATAATTAGTACGGGTCCCATACAATTTTAACGCTTTTATTTTGCATATATTGATTCAATTCCATATTTTTTTTTATATTTGCTTACATAAGGGGTCCAAGATGTTTTATTCTTCAGATATGTCCATGAAGATAATTTTATATAGCGAGAACAGAGATTCTTAAACTTCTTTTTAGGAGCATTATATTAAATATTTTAACAGAATATTTTGATTAAACATGTCATTTAGTATACTATAAGAATTTGGGCATGATTATGAATTTCAAGTTTCTTTATATTATATACTCCGTACGAAGAACGGGTATGCTGCTAGTCTATATAAATAAAAATGAAAATCTGTCTGTCTGTCTGTCTGTCTGTCTGTCTCTCTGTCTGTTTGTCACACCATCACGGGAGAACGGCTGAACCGAATTTGATGAAATTTAGTGGGTAGCCCAGAAATAGCCCCACTTAAAATTATATCCGTGTTTTGAGTTTCTACGACCAGTGGTTCTCGAGATATTAGTAAAAAACGAAATTTTCGTTTGTCTCATCATCACGGAAAAACGGCTGAACCGAATTTAATGAAATTTGGTGAATAGCCTTGAAATATCCACCCATAAATTTTGTCCAAGTTTCGAGTTTCTAAGACCTGGGGTTGTCGAGATATTAATGAAAAACGGAACTTTTTCCTATTAGTTCTACTCCCTAACTCCGTGGTTTATCCAAACGAAAAGCTTGAAAATCGTTTGAAAGTGAATTAAAATTTAATCTCTGAGTTTGATGGGAGATTTTTTGCGTTAATTAGTCACTTTCTGAAAACATGAATTGTTTGAAACATGATTTAAAGGGGAAATCTATCTCCATGGTTCATGGTTTATTTAAAACACGCTTTTATGGAACAATGAGAAGTATAGAGAAATCAAAATCGTTATTTAATTTCGCAGTTTATGTTATAAGACATGACATATTTAACATGTTATAAGATTCTATCTTATATCATGTTACTCAGAAACGCAATTAAATTAAATCTGTCTGTTAATTTTAATAATTATTTTTTCGATTTGAATAATAAATAAATGGATATAAAAATATATTTTAGAAAAGAACGATTTGATTTTTCTTATAGCATTTTTGACTGGATAATATCAATTACGGTCTTCAGGTTTAAAAATTATTATTATTTATATTTTCGGGGATTATTGATTCAAGGAGTTTTGATATTTTCAAGTTATTATGCAATTATTTTATTATGACAAAAATTGTTTAAACTCATATATTGTATGTTGTACGAATCTTCTACAAATACACGTGTATATCTTTTAATCTAAGAGAATATAAGTAGTACAGGTATATTGACATATGTTTTGATATATTTTGGCATATATTGGAATCAATTACGACCTTCTGGTATAAAGAGTACGGATATTATTGATGCTTTCAATTTATTACGTCATCTCTTTTATTTTGGCAAATATTTTTGAGACGCATATTGTAATACGGGTAATCTTCTACTAACACATTGGCATATTTTCTGATCTGCGACAATATAATTAGTACGGGGTTGCATATATTCATTCAATTCCTATTTTTTCTTCTGTAAATTTGCTTACAAAAGGGGGCAGGATGTTTTATTCTTCAGATCTGATCGTGAAGATAATTTTACATAGTGAGAACATATATTTTTAAACTTCTCTTTAGGAGCAATAAATTTAATATTTTAACAGAATTCGCACATGATTGCGAAATTTAAGTTTCTTTAAATTATACACTCCGTACGAATAACGGGTGTGCTGTTAGTGGTTAATAAATTTTAACATTTTAGGAGGATATATCATGTTGCTAGGCATCGCAATTAAATTAAATGTGTTTGTTAATGTTTTTATTATTTTTTTTCGATTTAAATAATAAATAAATGGATAAATGGATATAAAAGTATATCTTATGAATGGTCGGTTTGATTTTTCTTTTAATTATATTAATTGCTGACTGCGTACATCAATTTCATTTATTTTGGCAAAGAGTTTTCAAGCTTATATCGTATTTAGCTACTAAACTCATATATTGTGTTTAGCCAATAAATTCATATAGCCGATTGTTGAAACAGAAAAAGAGTAGAGCGGGTATATCTTCAAATACAATTGTAGTGTTTTCATTTAGTATATTGAAACGGGATAAGAATGTTTCATTCAGATCTGCAAATTCAAAGCTACGAATTTGGAGGGATATCGCTAATTTGACAACTTTTCTTAAACTTTGCCAAATTGACGGAAATGTCGCCAAATTGATATAAACGACACACAAACAGCTGCCATAAACCTTCGGGTTGGTCGTGTGGCTTGGATCTTCCACATATCAATGAAATTTTCTTTTGTTTTGTTAGAAGAGAGTACTGAAATGATGTTTGGTTAGCATTTATCTGTCAGACCAACCATCCTACTTAGTAATACATTTAGCGAATTTTTAAAATGTCACCAAATTGATAAAAATGTTTTCAAATCTATAAAAATATCTTGAAATTGATAAAATTAATTGTTTTTTGTTAGGGGATAGTATTGTGATGATATTTCGTCAATTTGTCGCAAAGTGGAACTGTCAGTTCTACAGTCCCACTTGGCGATAAATTTGGCGATTTTTTAAAATGTCGCTAATTTGACGAAACTGTCGCCAAATGTTCCATAGAAATATAACTATTTAGACGATATTTTTTCTACCAATTTATTTGAAGCAAATGATATCATGTCGCTTAGCAACGGATTTAAATCCAATGTGTTTATGCGGCAGACGATTTTTATTAAATCCTTTCCGATTTGAATAATGAAGATATGTATATAAAATAAATTTCATTGCCATTTCATTTTGGACTGGATAATATCAATTATACTCTTCAGGTTTAAACATTATTATTATTGATATTTTCCGGAATTATTGATTCAGGGATTATTGATATTTTTAAGTTATTACGCCATTGTTTTATTGCGGCAAATATTGCTGACACACGCATATTGTACGTTGTACGAGTAATCTTCTAGGAATGCACGGGTATATCTTCTAACCTACGAGAATATAAGTAGTACAGGTATATTGGCATATATTTTGACATATATTGGCATATATATTGGAATCAAGTACAGTCTTCTGGTATGAAGATTAAGGGGATTAATTATATATTCAATTTATTACGTCGTCTGTTGTATTTTACCAAAAAACATTTGTGACTCATATTGCAAAACGGGTAATCTTCTACTAATAATCGGACATTATAAGTAGTACGTGTATATCTTCCCATATGATTTTAGCACTTTAATTTTGACATATATTGGAATAAATGACTGTCTTCAGATTTAAAGATTACGGGTTTATTGGTATTTTCAATTTATACATGTAATCTACTAATACATGTTATATTTTCTAATATTCGCGTATATAATTAGTACGGGTCCCATACAATTTTAACGCTTTTATTTTGCATATATTGATTCAATTCCATATTTTTTTTTATATTTGCTTACATAAGGGGTCCAAGATGTTTTATTCTTCAGATATGCCCATGAAGATAATTTTATATAGCGAGAACAGAGATTCTTTAACTTCTTTTTAGAAGCATTATATTAAATATTTTAACAGAATATTTTGATTAAACATGTCATTTAGTATACTATAAAAATTTGGGCATGATAATGAATTTCAAGTTTCTTTATATTATATACTCCGTACGAAGAACGGGTATGCTGCTAGTAATCTATATAAATAAAAATGAAAATCTGTCTGTCTGTCTGTCTGTCTGTCTGTCTGTCTGTCTGTTTGTCACACCATCACGGGAGAACGGCTGAACCGAATTTGATGAAATTTTGTGGGTAGCCCAGAAATAGCCCCACTTGAAATTATATCCGTGTTTTGAGTTTCTACGACCAGTGGTTCTCGAGATATTAGTAAAAAACGAAATTTTCGTTTGTCTCATCATCACGGAAAAACGGCTGAACCGAATTTAATGAAATTTGGTGAATAGCCTTGAAATATCCCCCCATAAATTTTGTCCAAGTTTCGAGTTTCTAAGACCTGGGGTTGTCGAGATATTAATGAAAAACGGAACTTTTTCCTAGGAGTTCTACTCCCTAACTCCGTGGTTTATCCAAACAAAAAGCTTGAAAATCGTTTGAAAGTGAATTAAAATTTAATCTCTGAGTTTGATGGGAGATTTTTTGCGTTAATTAGTCACTTTCTCAAAACATGAATTGTTTGAAACATGATTTAAAGGGGAAATCTATCTCCATGGTTCATGGTTTATTTAAAACACGCTTTTACGGAACAATGAGAAGTATAGAGAAATCAAAATCGTTATTTAATTTCGCAGTTTATGTTATAAGACATGACATATTTAACATGTTATAAGATTCTATCTTATATCATGTTACTCAGAAACGCAATTAAATTAAATCTGTCTGTTAATTTTAATAATTATTTTTTCGATTTGAATAATAAATAAATGGATATAAAAATATATTTTAGAAAAGAACGATTTGATTTTTCTTATAGCATTTTTGACTGGATCAATTACGGTCTTCAGGTTTAAAAATTATTATTATTTATATTTTCGGGGATTATTGATTCAAGGATTATTGATATTTTCAAGTTATTATGCAATTATTTAATTCTGACAAAAATTGTTTAAACTCATATATTGTATGTTGTACGAATCTTCTACAAATACACGTGTATATCTTTTAATCTACGAGAATATAAGTAGTACAGGTATATTGACATATGTTTTGATATATATTGGCATAAATTGGAATCAATTACGACCTTCTGGTATAAAGAGTACGGATATTATTGATGTTTTCAATTTATTACGTCATCTCTTTTATTTTGGCAAATATTTTTGAGACGCATATTGTAATACGGGTAATCTTCTACTAACACATTGCCATATTTTCTGATCTGCGACAATATAATTAGTACGGGGTTGCATATATTCATTCAATTCCTATTTTTTCTTCTGTAAATTTGCTTACAAAAGGGGGCAGGATGTTTTATTCTTCAGATCTGATCGTGAAGATAATTTTGCATAGTGAGAACATATATTCTTAAACTTCTCTTCAGGAGCAATAAATTTAATATTTTAACAGAATTTGCACATGATTGCGAACTTTAAGTTTCTTTAAATTATACACTCCGTACGAATAACGGGTGTGCTGTTAGTGGTTAATAAATTTTAACATTTTAGGAGGATATATCATGTTGCTCGGCATCGCAATTAAATTAAATGTGTTTGTTAATGTTTTTATTATTTTTTTTCGATTTAAATAATAAATAAATGGATAAATGGATATAAAAATATATCTTATAAATGGACGGTTTGATTTTTCTTTTTATTATATTAATTGCTGACTGCGTACATCAATTTCATTTATTTTGGCAAAGAGTTTTCAAGCTTATATCGTATTTAGCTACTACACTCATATATTGTGTTTAGCCAATAAATTCATATAGCCGATTGTTGAAACAGAAAAAGAGTAGAGCGGGTATATCTTCTAATACAATTGTAGTGTTTTCATTTAGTATATTGAAACGGGATAAGAATGTTTCATTCAGATCTGCATATTCAAAGCTACGAATTTGGAGGGATATCGCTAATTTGACAACTTTTCTTAAACTTTGCCAAATTCACGGAAATGTCGCCAAATTGATATAAACGACACACAAACAGCTGCCATAAACCTTCGGGTTGGTCGTGTGGCTTGGGTCTTCTACATATCAATGAATTTTTTTTTTGTTTTGTTAGAAGAGAGTACTGAAATGATGTTTGGTTAGCATTTATCTGTCAGACCAACCATCCTACTTAGTAATACATTTAGCGAATTTTTAAAATGTCACCAAATTGATAAAAATGGTTTCAAATCTATAAAAATATCTTGAAATTGATAAAATTGCGCTACATAAATGATATTAATTGTTTTTCGTTAGGGGATAGTATTGTGATGATATTTCGTCAATTAGTCGCAAAGTGGAACTGTCAGTTCTACAGTCCCACTTGGCGATAAATTTGGCGATTTTTTAAAATGTCGCTAATTTGACGAAACTGTAGCCAAATGTTCCATAGAAATATAACTATTTAGACGATATTTTTTCTACCAATTTATTTGAAGCAAATGATATCATGTCGCTTATCAACGGATTTAAATCCAATGTGTTTATGCGGCAGACGATTTTTATTAAATCCTTTCCGATTTGAATAATGAAGATATGTATATAAAATAAATTTCATTGCCATTTCATTTTGGACTGGATAATATTAATTATACTCTTCAGGTTTAAACATTATTATTATTGATATTTTCCGGAATTATTGATTCAGTGATTATTGATATTTTTAAGTTATTACGCCATTGTTTTATTGCGGCAAAAATTGCTGACACACGCATATTGTACGTTGTACGAGTAATCTTCTAGGAATGCACGGGTATATCTTCTAACCTACGAGAATATAAGTAGTACAGGTATATTGGCATATATTTTGACATATATTTCACATATATTGGAATCAAGTACAGTCTTCTGGTATGAAGATTACGGGGATTAATTATATATTCAATTTATTACGTCGTCTGTTGTATTTTACCAAAAAACATTTGAGACTCATATTGCAAAATCTTCTACTAATAATCGGACTTCTACTAATAATCGGACCAAAAAACATTTGAGACTCATATTGCAAAATCTTCTACTAATAATCGGACTTCTACTAATAATCTTCTACTAATAATCGGACATTATAAGTAGTACGTGTATATCTTCCCATATAATTTTAGCACTTTAATTTTGACATATATTGGAATAAATGACTGTCTTCAGATTTAAAGATTACGGGTTTATTGGTATTTTCAATTTATACATGTAATCTACTAATACAGGTTATATTTTCTAATATTCGCGTATATAATTAGTACGGGTCCCATACAATTTTAACGCTTTTATTTTGCATATATTGATTCAATTCCATATTTTTTTTTTATATTTGCTTACATAAGGGGTCCAAGATGTTTCATTCTTCAGATATGTCCATGAAGATAATTTTATATAGCGAGAACAGAGATTCTTAAACTTCTTTTTAGGAGCATTATATTAAATATTTTAACAGAATATTTTGATTAAACATGTCATTTAGTAAACTATAAGAATTTGGGCATGATTATGAATTTCAAGTTTCTTTATATTATATACTCCGTACGAAGAACGGGTATGCTGCTAGTATATCTATATAAATAAAATTGAAAATCTGTCTGTCTGTCTGTTTGTCCCCTCATCACGGGAGAACGGCCGAACCAAATTTGATGAACTTTTGTGGGTAGCCTGGAAATAGTCCCACTTAAAATTAATTAATTCCAGAATTTGAGTTTCTACGACCAGTTCTCGAGATATTAGTAAAAAACGAAATTTTCGTTTGCCTCATCATCACGGGAGAACGGCTGAACCAAATTTGCTGAAATTGTGTGGATAGCCTTAAAATAGCTCCCCATAAATTTAGTCCAAGTTTCGAGTAACTAAGTCTAGGGGTTGTCGAGCTATTAATGAAAAACTTAACTCATATATTAAACTCATGTATTGTACGTTGTATAAGTAATCTTCTACAAATACACGGGATCTTCTAATGTACAAGAATATAAGTAGTACAGGTATATTGGCATATGTTTTTATATATATTGGCATATATTGGAATCAATTACGACCTTCTGGTATAAAGAGTACTTGGATTATTGCTATTTTCAATTTATTACGTCATCTCTTACATTTTGGCAAATATTTTTGAGACTTATATTGTAATGCGGGTAATCTTCTACTAACACACTGGCATATTTTCTAATCTGCGACAATATACGTAGTACGGGGTTGCATATATTGATTTAATTCCTTTTTTTTTGTAAATTTGTTTACAAAAGGGGCCAGGAAGTTTTATTCTTCTGATCTGCCCGTGAAGATAATTTTGCATAGTGAGAACATATATTCTTAAACTTCTCTTTAGGAGCAATAAATTAAATATTTTAACAGAGTTTGCACATTATTGCGAATTATAAGTTTCTCTATATTATATACTCCGTACGAAGAACGGATATGCTGCTAGCTTAGTGTAAAATTTATATAGTATTATTTACCTTAGTAAAACGACACGAAGTTATCTTATTAAATCGGTTTTTATATTTGTCATAAGTGACCGAAATATAATGTCGGAAGCGACAAGTGTCATTTACGTCTAACAGTGTTCCTTACGGATAATCTTCGCTGAACAACATATAGAGCTCATTGGTTCCAGATTTATTTAATCAGCTGAAGTTATAAAATATATAGAGAGTATTTTTATCTCAAATTTATTTTTAAATAACGAAATTTCTTACTTCATTAAAAGAAAATAACGTAAACAATCCTAAATCGTCGAATGCGTATATGGTTGTTGCCATTCCGCAAACGATAATAACATGCGTAAATTACTCTCACTCGAAATAATGTTGTTTCATATCAAATATGTAGAACCAAATGACTGTACCATCTAAGACATTAAGACATGACTCATTGAATTTTGCAGTTATCCATATCATATTAGAAACAAAACCTGTGAGTACATGTATTTAAATGTGTAAATAATATTTAACGTGATTTACTTCGCGAATGTTTTGTCTAAGATGTATATTTTAGATTCAAATTAGAGCTTCAAATCTGCATAGTATCATTTGATATATAAAATTTTAAAATTATACATATAATGACTTTCCTTATATACATAATGTATAAGGAAAGTATTGTGACGAGGTCGAAAATTCGAATTCGAGTTTTTGACGGGAGAGCATTTTTCAAGTATCCCTGATCGTGAATCAAACATTTTTGAAGTGATGTCTGTCTATGTGTGTGTGTGTGTGTCAGTGTGTCTGTGGAGACGATAACTGACGAACGAATGGACCGACACGAATGAAATTTGGTACAAACATCACAATCCGTAAGCACTGGAAACCTATTTTTTTTATATGCAATCGAATGCTCAGAACCCCCCTAAATTATCGAGAGAAATTTTGAAAAAATCATCAAAAAATCAAAACAGCTAATAAAGTTACGCAACTAGACATGTCTTATGTTATTTTTCATTAGAAAACGATTGACATAAATTTTCGAACGCTAACATGAACCGTTCTCGAAATATTGCACATTTAAAAAAAAATTATCAAAAAGTTATATAAAATAAAAAAAAATTTCCTATTGAGAAACATGTTCACTTTTCATATGTAATACCACGCGATAAATTGGGTGACATTATTTTCGTGGATCTAGCTCTTTCCATTCATGGAAAGAGATACTTTGAGTAATACTTTTGTATTTGAACGCCAATAGTCATTTATCTGCTGTAAGAATAATTCATTTCTCCGTCCACAACGCTTGGAGAGATTTTGGAGAAGAATTTGGTGACATGTCACCAATTTGGAGACTTTTTAAAATGTTGCTAAATTAACGAAATACTCTCCAAATGGAAAAAAATAACGCTAAATCAATGAAAATAGCGACTCATTGACAAAAATTTAATATCTTGGAAAGTATATAAATATCTACTATAAAAATAATCTATTTTTTTACTGTAAACGCAGTAAATTCATTGCATTATATAAGGAAAGTCATGTGCTGCTCACTTCAGATTTTTACTTTCCTTATATGCATAATGTATAAGGAAAGTATTGTGACGGGGTCGAAAATTCGAATTCGAGTTTTCGACGGGAGAGCACGTTTCAAGCATCCCTGATCACGAATCAAACATTTTTGAAGTGATGTCTGTGTGTGTGTGTGTGTGTGTGAATGTATGTGAGTGTATGTAAGAAAGAGTGTGTGTGTGTGTGTGTGTGTGTGTGTGTGTGTGTCAGTGAGTCCGTGGAGACGATAACTGACGAAGTAATGGACCGATTCGAACCAAATTTAGTACAAAAATCACAATCCGTAAACACTCGAAGCCTTTTGTTTTTATACGCAATCGAATGTTTGGAACCCCCCCCCCCCCCAAATTTTCGAATGAAATTTTGAAAAAATCGTCAAAAAATCAAAACCACTAATACAGTTAAGCAAATAGACATTTCTTATGTAATTTTTCATGAGAAAACGATTGGCATAAATTTTTTAACGCTAACATAAACCGTTCTCGAGATATTGCACATTATTCAAAAAAATTATCAAAAAGTCATATAAAATAAAAAAAATATATTTCCTATTGAGAAACATGTTCACTTTTCATTTGTAATACCATGCGATAAATTGGGTGACATCATTCTCGTGGATCTAGTTCGTTCCATTCATGAAAAAAGATACTTTGAGTAATATGTTTGTATTTGAACGGCAATAGTCAGTTATCTGCTGTAAGAATAACTTATTTCTTCTTCCATAACTCTTGGCGAGATTTTGGCGACGAATTTTGCGGAATGTTGCCAACTTGGCGACTTTTTGTAATGTTGCCAAATTAACGAAAATGTCGCCAAATGGATAAAAATTACTCTAAATCAATGAAAATGACGACTAATTGTCGAAAATTCAATATCTTGGAAAGAATATTAGTATCTACTATAAGAAAAACCTATTTTTTTACTGTAAAAATAGTAAATTCATTACATTATATAAGGAAAGTCATGTGTTGCCCACATCAGATTTTTTTAATTGGAAACAAATACACCCATGCAACTTCCAAATGTATCGAAAAAACCCCTAATTTTCAATTTAAACCTCTTCGATTTATGAAAAAGCGGCTTCCACCTTAATGCTGAGACACCAAATAATTTACCTTTGGCGAGGTTTTAGTCCTATTATTTTTAGCTTTGGATATCAGCTTTGGATTTGCTATCGCAAGCTAATAGGATGGAAGGATTAATTACGAGTTATTCAAATTGTTGTTTTAGAAAATACCAAACTAATACTAATAATACAAATCCTGTGATGAATTACATTTTTATACAATGTGTCATTAAAGAATATTCTGTTCTTTATAATATAACCAAAACCAACTTTCTATAACAAATCACTCTGCAAATAATTCCTCCTTATTAGTTCTTTGTCTTAACAGAATGTTATCTTAGTGAGATGATATCGTTAAAGAAAATAGAGTTCTGCTTGGATTAGATTGTATCAATCGTCATTGCTCCTGATGGTAAGTATAGCATGATTTAATAACTACAAGAATTTGTCATAAATCCTAGCAGACATTGATTTGTAGAGCGGATCACATTTTTAGTGCAGATAAGTTTTCATTTGAAAAATTTCAATTTGGTATTTGAAATAAAAGGATTGTTGGTATATATTTTTTTTAAACTGAACTTATTCAACACCTCGTTATAATAAATGACGGAAATGAGTCAAAAGTTCAAAATTGATCAACACGCGATTTTATTGATTAAATAGGTTATTCACGAGGATTATTATAAGATCACGAGGATTATTAGTTTCAGTTATTGTTGTGAAAAATAGCCATTACGATTTTGCTTTGTTCTTGACGTCATTTGCCAAATTTGGGGGAAAAGTTACCCCCCACCGGGTGGGGGGGGGGGGGTTCATTGTGCAAGTATGATATCAATCGAAAAAAAATTCAAACCCTTTAAAGTGAATAGTAATACGCTATAGTTGCAATAATTTGGACTCACGAAACCGATTTTTCAAATATGTTCAAGTAAAGTTGGAAAAAAAAAAATGAAATCTGTTTCAAGAAAGTCGATTTGAGCCACATTACAGTTAATTACTTTCCATATATACATAATGTATAAGGAAAGTACTGTGACGGGGTCGAAAATTCGAATTCGAGTTTTCGACCCGTCGAGCACGTTTCAAGTATCCCTGATCCCGAATCAAATATTTTTGAAGTGATGTCTGTCTGTGTGTGTATGTGTGTGTGTGTGTGTGAAAGTGTGTGTGTGTGAAAGTATGTGTGTGTGTGTGTGCCAGTGATTCTGTGGAGACGATAACTAACGAACGAATGGACCGATTCGAACGAAATTTGATACAAAATCGCAATCTGTAAACACTGGAAGCCTATTATTTTTATACGCAATCGAATGTTCAGAACCCCCCTAAATTTTTGAGTGAAATTTTGAAAAATTCGTCAATAAATCAAAACCGTTAATAAAGTTACGCAAATAGACATTTCTTATGCAATTTTTCATTAGAAAACGATTGACATAAATTTTAAAACGCTGACATGAACCGTTCTTGAGATACTGCACATTTTTCAAAAAAGTTTCAAAAAGTCATAAAATAAAAAAAAAAAAATTCCTATTGAGAAGCATGTTCACTTTTCATGTGTAACATCATGCGATAAGTTGGGTGACATCATTCTCGTGGATCTAGCTCGTTCCATTCATGAAAAAAGATACTTTGAGTAACACTTTTGTATTTGAACGCCAATAGTTATTTATCTGCTGTAAGAATAACATATTTCTTCGTCCATAACACTTGGCGAGATTTTGGAGACGAATTTGGCGACGACTTTTTTAATTGTTGCCAAATTAACAAAAATCTAGCCAAATGGATAAAAATGACGCTAAATCAATCAAAATGACACGTAATTGAAGAAAATTCAATATCTTGGAAAGAATGATAGTATATACTATAAGAATAACTTTTTTTTACCTGCAAAAGTAGTAAATTCATTGCATTATATAAGGAAAGTCATGTGTTGCACACATCAGATTTTTTCCTATGAATCTGTGAATCGGAGTCCCATACTATACGTACTCAATATTTACATTTAGTCATAGCTACTTGGTATGATTTACTTTGTATATAAGCATAGAGTATTTTAATATGCAGCCAACAGCAAGTTTGTTTACTGTCAGTGCAATAGCAGAATATACAGCGCTGGAGAGATACACATGCTCAACGATGTCGGTCAGTGCGTAGACAGTATCTAAATGAATCCACTGAGCCGTTAGCTTAATGTCTTAAGTCGGTCACTTCTAATTCCTTTTAGATCATTTAAGCCTTTAGCTTATATAATAATTTATTGTTTATGCCCAAATGAAGGTGAAAAACTTTTTTTTTATTCTGAAAATTTACATATAAAATGTACGTTCATTTTATTTATCTCTCAGCAAGTTTTATCATATTATTATTTTTTTTCTTGTATGATATGAAATGCCAAAAATTATTGATGATTTCATAATAGCTGTTAAGTATTTATTATTAGAAACCTGTTTATGATATTATGAAAATGTATTAGTAATGCAAAATTCTCTAGAATATAAATGTTTGGATAAGATCGTTATATAAATATCAGAACGAGCATCTAAAACTTGCAAATTGTTGATAACTGTTTATTAATGCTGGTAAATTTACTTCTAAATAATGTTATTTCTCCAAAGTTTTCTAAACATAATAATAGTATGAAAACATTGCATTTAAGAAATATTATGGCAAATTTTTCTACCATATTTGTTTACCGTCATTTTCCATCAAACTCGAAAATAATTCCATCTCTTAATGATATAGTACATGAAAATAGTTCTATTTGAAATTATTTCAATTAATCGTCATCGCACGAGAGGACATGTCGAAAGCCCAGACCACACGACTAACCCGAAGGTGTATAGCAGCTTAATGTGTGGCCGGGACCAGAGGACATGTGTAACCAGAGGACATGTGTAACCAGAGGACATGTGTAACATACTTCAGTAATGGAACAGATTGCAGATTAAACCCGACTTTTCTGGTTCCGATGAACTTTCACATTTGTTACGGATTTGTTTTACTTTCTTATTTGGAATGGAGTCGATCTTCAATAAGTATATTACTGTCCAACTTTAAGCAAAGTTAGTAAAACGTACAAAGTGAAAGGTTAAGATAACAAAGCATCAGAAGTTTGCATGTAGATTATCCACAAACCTAATCTAATCTCTGTGCACATTCAAATGTTATCAGTTGAAGGTATATGCCCATGCTACAACTACAAAAATCTGATGTGAGCAGCACATGACTTTCCCTGCAGACTTATATTAGCGTTCTCTTTATTTTAATTAAATTTATTTCACTTTTAATTCAATTTCGTTCTCATTCGATAACCGGACTTATTTCCAAAGGTGGCGTAGGGAAAGTACGAAAAACTAAAATATCTCGAGAACGGCTAGTCCTGTTGTAATGGGGTTGGTCTTATTCTTTTCGTCGTTAAAAATTACGTATTAAATCAGCATTTAATGGATATATTTGAGTATATCCAGTTTTTTATTTTAGATTTTGGCAATTTTTGCGGGCCATTTTGTAAAAAAAGGCAGGTTATTTTTTTTAATCGTACCAAAATCTAATCAGCACCAGGTGACCTATACCTGACTCACCTACCGAATTTTGTGAAATTCGGTCCATTAGTTTTTCAGCTACAGTGGATACAAGCTTTTGCGGGCCATTTCACAAAAAAGGCGGGTTCTTTTATTCCGAATCGTACCCAAAACTAATCAGCACCAGCCCCGCCCACAATTGACTTACCTACAAAATTTTGTGAAATTCGGTCCATTAGTTTTTTAGTTAGAGTGGATACAAAATCTGCACAGACAGACACACAGACACACAGACACACAGACCGACAGACACACACACAGACGTCACGCTAAAAATGGTTTTTTCGTATTCTAGAGGTCTTGAAACGCGTAGATCCGTCGAAAACTCGAGTTGCGATTTTCGACATGATTCCAATACTTTCCCTATACATTACCATGTATTGCAGGGAAAGTAAAAATACAGTTACCGTAGTGTGAATGTGTTGTTCCCGTTTTTTGCAATCCTTGTGAAAAAAGGCGTCATTTCTGAGCAGGAGCTAGCTATTGTATCTGGCATTACCTGCATGACGTCACAGGACAATGTCTGCAAGGCAATGTTCAAGAGAGCTGCACTCGCCACAGGAGCAACAGTTATCAAGTAAACTGTTTACATGGGGCTCAAGGAAACTAGGCTATATGCCAGACGCCCAAAAGTTTGTCTACTACTCAGGTGTTCGTGTTTACATTGAAGTCAGGAATATCGAAACGGACATTAAATTATTTGACATATAAATGTCCTCTTTTGCTGATGAGTCCAGGTTTAGTTTGGCGACAGATTTCCGTCACACCACTATACAGTGTAAAACATTCTGTACCTTTTCTCATAGTTTTCAGTTACTTTGTTGATAATTTCATAAAAAGGAAAGCCAGAAAATGAAAAGGAGCACCATAATTACAGACGTTTATGAACATTCCAGCTTTATTTCTGAAATATTCAAATAATTATCGTCTGCCGTAGCATTATTTTTGCACACACACACACACACATATATATATATATATATATTATATATAAATATATATTACCTATATATCTATATCTATATCTATATCTATATATATATATATATATATTGTCATATATATATGTATATTGTCATAACTATCAGAAACCTTACTCCCCATCAGGAACAGCTGATTTCCCTGAAATTTTCACTAACATGCTTGCTAATGTTTTACAGTGTATAGAGAGAATAACAAGAAAGATCAATCATGCTTAAAGCATTGCTTATGAAACATTTTCCAACATCAATGCAATGTTATTTAAACAAGTCTAAAATGCAATGCATTCCTCGGTAATATTTTAAAACTTATCATAATGCTACATTAATTTATTATATTTGAAAACTTAAACCTTCATCGAAAAAATGAACTTCATTCAAATGACGGCATTGAAATATAAATTGCCTGGTTTAAACATCTCTAAAATGCGATACATTCCTCGGTAATATTTTTAAAACTCTCATAATACTACGATAATGTATATATATATATGTATATATATATATATATTTATATATATATATATATATATATATATATATATATATATATATATATATATATATATATGTATATGTATATATATATATATATATATATATATATATATATATATATATATATATATATATATATATATATATATATATATATATATATATATATATATATATATATATATATATATATATATATATATATATATATATATATATATATATATATATATATATATATATATATATATATATATATATATATATATATATAATTTATATATAAGTTTTATATTTTGTAAACTTCATTGAAAAAACAACTGAAATTCATTCAAATGACGTCATAGAAAAAATAACACGCCTGTATCTCTCTATAAAAACAGCATTTCATTCATAACATTTTCCCATATATTTCATTCATCACGATACTATAATAATTTATTTTATTTAAAAATTAAGACCATGGAGCTACAAGTAATTAAACTCTATGCTTAAAACTTCATCGAAAAAAATTGTCCTTCTCTTTGTAAAATCAACGAATATTTCATTCATATCAGCTATGCAGACTCCTTGAACTAAATGATTTTGTGTTAAAGAAATACAGCAACTCTAATACAACTCATTCTACATATTTTGCTGTTTGCAATTTACATAAGTGAAAAATAGGTTTCGTTGTAGAAATAATCAAATTTGGATGAGCATTTAAACTCAAATATATTGTAATTGCGTTGTTTCAGTATGTGGATGCACAGAGTATAAGCAAAAATAAAGTTGTTTTAGGACGGATACAACACTCAATAATAATTAAAAAGATCTTAAAAAATCACGATTTTGAGACACGAGGGATGCCATATATCATTTTGAAGTGGGTCATGTAATCTTTTCATATCATGGTCACGTGATCGCTTCATATAAGAAGGGTAATTAATATTTTAATTTTTATTTAAAAAACTACTGAATATATTTCGCTGATTTTTTTTCATATATTTCATGGAACAATTTGAATATTACCTAAAATTTTCGAGGCAATTTGTGAATTTTAAATCCGCTTAAAAATGTTTGAAAAATTAGGTCCCATAGGGCTCAATGTATTTCATTTTTTCAACCCGGTTTCAATCCAAAACTAATTGGGTGATATTCATTTATATTCCCATAGGACCTACAGACCGTCTGAACAACATACTAACATTTCATTTTGATTAAGTCATTTTTACGGTAGTTAACGTGCTAACGAACAGACAGACAGACAGAATGAAAAAAGTCATAAACATTTTTCAACTTTGTTGTAAAGTGTCAAAAAGTCATAAACACTTGTTGGAAAGTGTTAAAAAACACATTAGCATCTGCTTAACACCACAAAAAGGAACCGATTTGGAGGTGGTGGAATTTTGGTATGTTCAGGCACGATGACGAAATGGAGCACAGAGGTTCTATTAATAGTATGTAGTACAGATACGATATGCTGGAACCTTAGGTCCATATATTCATGCACATTAATGAGCTCAACATCGTCCCGGCTGATCGATGATTTTCTCCGAATGAAATATATCTAATGAATGCAATGGCCGTCGAATTCTCTAGATGGGAATCGCACTGAACATACAAGAGGTGCACTAGGAAGACAAATTGCATCACATCAGACCGCACCAATAGTCATTCCAGAACTGAAATCAGCTCCGCTCCAGGAGTGGGAATTTTAGCATACACTACTCATGGGCAACCTTATAGAAAGCGTGAAAAATCAATGTGAGGCTTGCCTGATTGCCAGATATTAAGGTATTATAGTTCCTGTATCAGCTTTGTTCAATTTCTTTTTACGAAATATGAAAATCACTCTTCGATCTTTTTTAACACTTTACAACAAAGTTGAAAAGTGTTTATGACTTTGTTCATTCTGTCTGTCTGTTTGTCCGTTAGCACGATAACTGCCGTAAAAATGCCTTAATCAAAATGAAAATTTAGTATGTTGTTCAGACGGTCTGTAGGACCTATGGAAATATAAATGTATAATATCATCCAATTAGTTTTAAATTGAACCCGGGTTGAAAAAATGAAATACATTGAGCCCTATGAGACCTAATTTTTCAAACATTTTTCAAGCGGATTTAGAATTCACAAATTGCTTCTAAAATTTTAGGTAATATTCAAATTGTTCCATGAAATATATAAAAAAAAAATTCAGCGAAATATATTGAGTAGTTTTTTAAATAAAAATTGGAATAATAATAACACCTCTTATATGAAGCGATCACGTGACTATGATATGAAAAGGTCACGTGACCCACTTCAAAATGATATATGGCATCCATCTTGTCTCAAAATCGTGATTTTTAAAATTCTTTTTAATTCATATTGAGTGTTGTATCCGTCCTAAAATTACTTTCTTTTTGCTTAACTTCTATGCATCTGCATACTGAAACAACGCAATTAGAATATATTTGAGTGTAAATGCTCATCCAAATTTGATCATTTCTACAACGAAGCCTATTTTTTATATTATGATAGTTTTAAAAAATATTACCGTGGAATGTATCACATTTTAGAGGTATTGAAACCAGGCAATTTATATGTCAATGCCGTCGTTTGAATGAAGTGCATATTTTTCAATTAGGGTTTAAGTTTTCAAATATAATAAATTAATGTAGTATTGTGATAAGTTTTAAAATATTACCGAAGAATGTATTGCATTTTAGAGATGTTTAAATAAAATTGCATTGAAGTTGGAAAGTGTTTCATAATCAATTCTTAAGCATCTTTCTTATTTTAATAGTGCATAATTCCTGCATAGAATCTTTTTTAATCCTTGTTTTTCTATTGTTATACTTGCATTATCTCATTGCATAAGTATACCAAATTTCGCTCAATCCCAACATTAGATTCATAATCACATCTGCATAAATTATGCTTAACTGTTAGTGTGGGACGTGGAAAAGAAGATGTGGAACTTTAAGTTACAATTAACATTAAAATTAACATTAATTATGTTGCCGTGATGCCATTTATCAAGGCCCCTTTCAGCCCCCTTTGGGTTGGGACACTCAAATTTATAGTATTTGACCTAAAAGTTTAAGTTGTTGTAAACACCGACGCCAGCCAGACTCGAGCTTTGTTAGCCGTTCTATGCACCATAAATACTGCAATGAAAATGCCTCATGTGAGGACATATTCTGGCCTCACTGTTAGACTTCAGTGTACATGATTAAATTTCATCTCGAAAAACGAAAGAAGCGTCAAGAAGCGACAATTCAAATAGTTATAAATAAATTTTTATTGTCATTAAATGGGAAGGAACTTGCAGACAAATTAGTTTTATAATACGGTAAAACTATGGTAATTGGAAGTCAAAACAACAAGGAAAAAACTCAAATTAAGCATGACTGTAAGACAATTACGTAATTCAGTTTTACCTTTGTACACAGAATTTCACTTGAAATAACTTGATCTTTTGATATTTATTAATTACTAGCTACATATCCGTTCTTCGTACGGAATATATAATGCAAAGAAACTTAATTAAAATTTTGACTTTGTTTAATATTTGTAGCTTTTCGTTTTAAAATATTATAATAATTTCCACAAAAAAGACAGAAGTGACTTCTCCAGTGTTGAGATAATTAGCAGATAGACGACTACAAGTCACGACTTTATTTATATAGATAATATTTTATTTATATAGATAATAACTACATACAATTTTTTTATATAGATAATAACAATTTTACAATTAAACGATAGCTTCTTTGTAAACTGCGTTTCTGATATTTTTATTAGGGGCAGAAATAAGGAGATATATTTTATTTACGGCCCTTAAGATTAAAATCATTATTTTTTATTTTGTTAATTCATAAAATTTCCACAACTTTGGAAATATAGGCTCAAACAACTATCGGGTTAAGTTATCGAATTTTGCATCAGAGTCTCTAATAACGACGAAATCCTGATTGTTTGGAGATTTATATAACGGTTGTATTAAGCTCAAAATGAGAAATCATTCACACAAACATGAAGACAGACAGAGAGAAGGGCATGAGGACATGAATTTTAAGAGTGACCATACCAAGGCTGCTCATCAAAGTTTCATGAATTTCGGTATAGCCGTTCTCCCGTGATGACGAGCAAAATAGAAGAATTTTTAATTATATGTAGATTATTGCTTCAATTTATGAATTAATCTATTTATCTGGTCAATATAATTAAAATATGTTGTATTAATTTTGAATATTACTTTCCTTATATACATAATGTATAAGGAAAGTATTGTGACGGGGTCGAAAATTAGGATTCGAGTTTTAAACGGGAGAGCACGTTTCAAGCATTCCTGATCACGAATCGAACATTTCTGGGGTGATGTCTGAGTGTGTGTGTGTGTAAAATTATGTGTATGTGTGAAAGTATGTGTGTGTGTGTGTGTGTGTGTGTGTCTCAGTGAGTCTGTGGAGATGATTTCTTACGAACGAATGGAGTAATTCGAATGAAATTTGGTGCAAAAATTACAATCCGTGAATACAGGAAGTCTATTGTTTTCAAACACAATCGAATGTTTAGAATCCCCCTAAATTTTCGAGTGAAATTTTGAAAAAATCACCAAAAAATCGAAACATTTAATAAAGTTACTTGAATAACCATTTCTTATGTAAATTTTCCTCAGAAAACGATTGACATAAACTTTAGAACGTTAGCATGAACCGGTCTTGAGAAATTGCACATTTTTCAAATACATTTATTAAAAAATCAAATAAATTAAAAAAATATTAACTGGTGAGAAACATTTTCACTTTTCATATGTAATATCATGCGACAAATTGGGGGACATCATTATCATGGATCTAGCTCGTTCCATTCATGCGAAAAGGTACTATGAGTACTAATTTTGTATTTGAACGTCAATAGTCATTTATCTGCTATAAGAATAACTTATTTCTCCGTCCCTAACGCTTGGCAATATTTTGGCCAACGCTTGGCAATATGTCGCCAACTTGGAGACTTTTTTAAATGTCGTCAAAATAACGAAAATTTCGACAAATGGATAAAAATGACGCTATATTAATGAAAATTGACCGAAAGTCAATATCTTGTATAGAATGTAAGTATCTACTATAAAAATAACCTATTTTATTTTAGATAGAATATAATTTTCTACTATAAGAATAACCTATTTTTTTACTGTAAAAACAGTAAATTCATTGCATTATATAAGGAACGTCATGTGTTGCCCACATCAGATTTTTTTTTATTTATACTCTTATCATGTTAAACCTATCTTAGAATATTGTGATGAGATTTGGGATCACATTTACCATCTGAATTCTTAGCAGATTGAGATTGTCCGAAATAATTGTTTACATGTTCTTATTAACAGAATTCCAGGTTACTATCCATATGAAATGCCTACTGTTCAACACTGACATAAATTTAAGTTAGTGTTTCTCAAAAAAAAGGGGGAAAATATTGTATTGCCTCTTGTTTGTTCTACTATATACGATTGAATACGCTATAGATTGTCCTATGTTACTTCCTTTCTTGAAGTGTTCGATATACCTGTTACCAATACTAGACCAAAAGAAAAATTGTACAATACAATTGTAAATCACAACTACGCTAACAGTTTTTCTATTTATGAATTTGTTGTTCTTTTCAAAACTCATTTTGTAGATATGGAAGTTTTTATTATATCGGCAAACATTTTTAAAAATACCTGTTTCATAGTTTACTGTTTAGTAAGCTGGCATTTTATGTTCTATACTTCTATGTAATTGGATTATATCTGTTGGAATAAAATAAAGAAAAAGGAAAAATTGGAAAATATATTGAATGTTATTTCCACGCAAGACAAAATGGTTTAATTGTTTATTACTTTCCTTATATACATAATGTATAAGGAAAGTATTGTGACTGGGTCGAAAATTCGAATTCGAGTTCTCGACGGGAGAGTACGTTTCAAGCATCCCTGATCACGTTCAAACATTGCACAACAACAAACTGGTTCACATCAAACATTTTTGAGGTGGTGTCTCTCTCTTTCTCTCTCTCTCTCTGTGTGTGTGTGTCAGTGAGACTATGGAGACTATATCTCACGAACAAATAGAGCGATTCGAATGAAATTTGATGCAAAAATCACAATCCGTGAATACTGGAAGCATTTAAACTTAATTGAATGTTCAGAACCCCTCTAAATTTTCAAACGAAATATTGAAAAAATTATCAAAAAATCGAAACCGTTCATAAAGTTACGCGAATAGACATTTGTTACGTAATTCTTCCTTAGAAAAAGGATTGACGTAAACTTTACAATGCTAGCACGAACCGTTCTCCAGATATTGCACATTTTTTATAATGAATTTATCAAAAAATTCCATAAATTAAAAAAAAATGTATTAACTGTTGAAAAACATGTTCACTTTCCATATGTAATATCATGCGATAAATTTCGTGACATCATTCTCGTGGATCTAGCTCGTTCCATTCATGAGAAAAAATACTTTGAGTAATACTTTTGTATTTGAACGCCAATAATTTATACCTGCTATAAGATTAACGTATTTCTCCGTCCATAACGCATGGCGAAACTTTGGCGCCGAATTTGGCAGAATGTCGCCAACTTGGCGACTTTTTTATATGTTGCTAAATTAACGAAGATATCGCCAAATGGATAAAAATGACACTAAATCATTGCAAATGACGACTAATTGACGAAAATTCAATACCTTAGAAAGAATATAAATATCTACTATAAGAAAAACCTATTTTTTTATTGTAAAAGTAGTAAATTCATTGCATTATAAAAAGAAAGTCATGTGTTGCCCACATCAGATTTTTTTTCTTACAACAGCTACAAATCTGGAATTTTTTTTATAACAGTCATTGGCACGTTTCTGCGCCTATTTTATCAAACCATATAAGCATGGTACTCTGAATCTTGAGATTATTAGATTCTTGTCAATGGTTTCTACGTCCATTGGACATGCTATATGTTTGTCTGTTAGGTGAGCTGTGTAATTAAAATAATTCGAGTTCTTGAACAATTTCTTTATTATATTCTTCGAGTAATCCAAATTTTCAATATCAATTCCGCCTATTAAGCATAAAGAATATTTTGAAATATGAATCATCCATAATTTATAATTATTCGCGATCGAATCAGACAATCTTCACTCTATTTTAATTAGACTATTTGCCATTTGAAAGTCTTTGTTTTAACTGTAGATCCCTAACTTGAAAATCTGACGAGAACAGTTTAGGATTTTTCTAACAATCTCAAATTCGTTTTCTCTTTCTATATGTTACTTTGAATTTTATCGCAAAACTAACAATACGTGTTTATCAAAATTTAAGTTGATAATTTCCTTTTCTATTCACTTCCTGTTATATTTGCCGAATTAGTGTATTTTATAATAAAGGGATATAAACTCCAAGGACAATGTGAATGATTTTATTAACTTCGATGTCGCACTAAGTAGAAATCAAAAAACATTTAATGCACATATAAGAAAATTCAATTTTTTTTATTTAATTGTGTATTTGATTTTTGGAATGCATTAGGAAGAAGAAAAGCTTTAATATTTTATTTATTTATTCATTTTTACTATCACATTTTGTTCTGGATAGTTTTAATACAGTAATAAATTCATGCATGGTATTGATAGAAGCATAAATATAAACATAAACACATCAATAGAAAAATTTGATTTGTATTCAAGCAGTTCAAAAATTCAAATTTGCATTTTCTTCTTATTCTAATGTATTTCCTATATATTACACTACATATGATAGAGAAAGTTAATTTGACTGAATAAAATCAGAAGGTGAAAAATATAAATCTTGACATTTTGTCCAATGTTATTCATATAAATATTATTTACTAGAATATTTCTAGCCAAATTTCGAAATTCTATAATTTTTCAAAAATAAAATATTTCGTTAAGTAACATCCATACCTAACTAACATACGTAAATTACAAATGCAAACAACACACCGAATTTTAACTATCTATGGATATACATTAATGTCCAAACACAACTTCAACATGCATTTTTATTTAATTTAGCATTGATATTCATTCACATGTTTACTTATTTCATTGTTCAAAATTACATGTCGAATAAATAAACATTTCAAACTAAAGTAAATTTGATATTCTTATAAGATGATTTTAATAATTTACCCTGTGCTCATTCATCTAATATCTAGTCAAATTCTGCAAATATTTAACGAATTAAAAAATATTTGTTCAAGATTATTTTTTCTTCATATTGCTTCTTTCCTTTAGAAAAAAATGGCAAAAAACCCCACCTGACTTGTTTATTATTCATCAACATAATCGATAAAAATCCCTTGTTCTTAAGACAATATCATTAAAGAAAATAGTTCTGCTTGGAATAGTTTGAATTAAATTTCGGCTCATCGGGTGCAAGTATAACAAAGTTATATAAATGAGTGTAAAATATATGTAAAATATATGTATAAATATATGTATAAATATATGTAAAATATATGTATAAATATATGTAAATAAAATTGAAAATCTGTCTGTTTGTCTGTCTGTCTGTATGCCTGTTTGTCTGTTTGTCCCATCATCATGGGAGAACGGCTGAACCGAATTTAATGAAATTTTGTGGGTAGCCTTCAAATATCTCCACTTAAAATGTTGTCTATATTTCGAGTTTCTACGTCCAGTGGTTCTCGATATATTAGTGAAAAACAAAACTTTCGTTTGTCTCATCATCACGGAATAACGGCTGAATTGAATTTAATGAAAATTTGTGGGTAGCCTTGAAATAGCCCCCTTTGATTTTATCCAATTTTCGAGTTTCTGAGATCAGGAGTTGTCGATATTAATGAAAAACGAAATATGTTCCTAGGAGTTCTACTCTCTAACTCTCTGGTTCCTTAAACCGAAAAGGTTGGAAAGTGAATTAACATGTTATCTCTGAGTTTGGTGGAAGATTTTTGCGCTAATTAATCACTTTCTGAAAGCATGAATTGTTTGAAACATGAATTTAAATGGAAAATCTATCACCATGGTTTATATTTTTACAAGCTTTTAATCAACAATGAAAAGTATTAAGAAATCAAAATGGTTATTTAATTAGTAAAATGCTATTTTGTCAATTTGTCGCCAAGTGGGACTGTCCCACTTTGTATTCTTTATTGTGTCCACAAATTTATTTGAAGCAAATGATATCATGTCGCTTAGCAACGGATTTAAATCCAATGTGTTTATGCGGCAAACGGTTTTTATTAAATCTTTTCCGATTTGAATAATGAAGATATGTATATAAGATAAATTTCATTGCCATTGCATTTTTGGCTGGATAATATCAGGTACTTTTTAAACATTATTATTTAGGACATTTTCGGGAATTATTGATTCAGAAATTATTGATATTTTCAAATCATTATGTCATTGTTTTATTGCGGCAAAAATTGTTGAAACTCATATATTATACGACGTTGTATGAGTAATCTTCTATAAATGCACGGATATATCTTCTAATCTACGAGAATATAAGTAGTACAGGTATATTGGCATATATTGGAATCAAGTACGACCTTCTGGTATGGAGATTACGGGGATTATTGATATTTTCAATTTATTACGTCAACTCTTTTATTTGGGCAAAGACTTTTGAGACTCATATTGTAATATGGGTCTACTCACAATAGGATATATCTACTAACAATAGGACATATCTTCTAATCTACGACATTATAAGTACTACGGATATATATTCCCATATAATTTTAGCACTTTCATTTTAGCATATATTGGAATCAATTACTATTCAGGTTTAAAGATATTTTCAATGTATACATGTATTCTATTAATACAGGTTATAGCTTCTAATGATTGCGTATATAAGTAGTACGGGTCCCATACAATTTTAATGTTTTTATTTTGCATATATTGATACAATTCCATATTTTTTGTAAATTTACTTACAAAAATGACCAGGATGTTTTATTCTTCAGATCTTCTTATGAAGGTAATTAATTTTGTATGGCGATAACAGATTCTTAATATTTTTGGGGCATTATATTAACAGAATATTTTGATTAAAAATGTCATTTAGTATACTATAGGAATTTGCACATGATTGTGAATTTAAGTTTATATTATATACTCCGTACGAAGAACGGGTATGTTGCTGGTATTTAATAAAATCCATAATTCTAGGCGTATCAGTTAATTGTGTTACATTTACTGTAGGAGAATACTGATTATTTGGAAAAATTTCATTTACTTCGTACTTAGACTCGATCAAGTGTTTTTATTTTCTCATACTATGCCATATAGTTTAGAAAGAGTATTGTTTTTAACAAAAATTTCGAATTCGAGATTTTCACGCCAAATTATGTTTTAGCACCTCCTGGGCACGTTTTGACTATTTTTGGAGTGATGCCCCTCTGTCTGATTGCCTGAGTGTCCGTGGTCGATTTCGTGTATATACAAGGGATACCACAAATATTAATGGATTTCCACAAAATTTTACATCCGGCTTCGTTATCGAAAAATCTAGAATTTGATGGAATTTTTTTTTTAATTCTAGCGAAAACTTCGAAATTTATTCGAAATTGTTATTGTTTTAACATGGTAGTGTAACACAATATTTGTATTACATGTTTCCACCCCAATTACAAATGCCAGGAAAGTTAATGAACTATCTAAATGCTGCAGAGGGAACCAATGACAACACATGCATACATAAACAGTGGTCATCCCCGTCTGCATCGACAACGAATGATTGATGTGGTAGGGAACAAATGGGGGAAAGAAAAAAGCGCCCCAAAGTCGTATTCCAAAAAGTTCAGTCGACTTCAAATTTTTCGAACGAGCTAACATCATGTTTCTTGGTTTGTGAAAAAAGTGTATCGAATGTGAGCGATAAAATGGAAGTTTGGTGCAGTTATGAGATGTGCAGCAGTTTCGTACATCACTGAGATTGCACGAATAAGAAGTACTTAACACAAAAGAGTAGAGGTAAATTAGGTTTCAATTTGTCACTAATTAGCACGGAAGGCACACTTTTATCGATTATTCAAATAATGAACAATCAGTTCGTAAGAATAGATTGTATTAACGAGTTCTTAGATATTGAACTAAAAGAACTATTTTGAGTATTGATTGTGTAAAGGAAACTGTTTTAAAAATATATGTCAATTTTATTATGTGTGTAATTATGTGTGGCGCTTTTGAGAGTCGCCGGGCCCCGAACCAGGGACCTGATGCTTCGTAGACCGACATTATAATCACTGAGCAAAAGCTAGCTCCTCCTCTGTTCTTATAATTCGGGTTTTTGGCGGTGTGGCATCTTTGATAGATGTCTTTGCTGCCGCACACTCCCCTCGCTGATGAGGAGGCCGAGAGGCGTGTCGCCTCGGCGTGACGTCAGGGCCGGGAGGCGTGTTGCCTCGGCGTGACGGACAGTTGTGGTCAACCAGGAAGGGAGTGTCAAGGCTTCTGACTCCTTGTGGTGCTGCCATCTCGTGCTGAGAGGCGAAGTCGTTGGAGAAGGTTGCGTTTTTCAAACGTCCAGTCATCATTGTGGCGATTGAGCGTCGCCGTGGTCCCGAACCAGGGACCTGATGCTTCGTAGACCGACATTATAATCACTGAGCAAAAGCTAGCTCTTCCTCTGTTCTTATAATTCGGGTTTTGGCGGTGTGGCATCTTTTATAGATGTCTTTGCTGCCGCATATGTATTAATGAAATATTGTCAGTGTTATATGTCTTATAATAATAGATTTGATAATAGTATCAGTAATCAATATACAATGGATATCTATAACTTAAAACATTAAAATAAATTGATCAATTAAGTCAAGTGTATTTATTTATATTTTGTGTGTTCGTCTCTCCAGCTTGAGAACCTGGAGCTTACATGCTCCACCCCTAGCGACGGCATCATAGGTAAGTCCTATAGTGGTAATTTTGATAAGGACAGTTTTACCTTATGACAGGTAGCATGGGACAAAATTTGTCATAGTCATGCATACAAGGGATTATTTATGACAGAATGATCACAAGACTTAACAGCTTCAATCATCGTAGTGAAAATAGCCGCAATGCAGTTTATTCTTCGTTACGTCATTGACTTTTCTCTCTCGAGGGGCAAGTTATACACCAATTCAAGTAACAAAATCAAGTATTGTATGAATCGAAGATGTTTTTCAAGCCCTTTAAAGTGAAGGGTAACACTTTATACTTGTAGTCATTTGAACCCATGATAACGATTTTTCAAAAATATTCTTGTAAAATTAAAAAAAAATACAGCTACTAAAAATGGATCCTGATATGAGAAAGCCGAGTTGAGCCGCGCTGTAGGTAATTAATCTCATAAACGCAGGGGGGTTATTTCAAATTGAACCCATACTCTCGCCTACCAGAAATGAAATCAAAAATTTTACCATATTTTACTAACAGTTGGAAAACAATGTTCCGTGGGATATTACTAGGGTGCAGGTCATGATTTATTAACACAAGCAACGAAAGTTGTACTCCTGAACAGGAGAACAGCTGAAAATGTTTTGGAGTAAAATCATTATGTTTGAAGTTGTTAAAGTTGTTTACGATGAAGAAATTATCATACTGTTACATACTAAAAGTATAAAAGTGCTGTCTTCAATTTTTTACTTATATATATTTTCGGAAATACATGCTTTAATACATTCTAATCTCTCCGCCTCCAATCTCTCTTTGTGTATGAAGCTTGAATGACTTAAGACTGAAGCTGTACACTGAATATAGGTATCACATTAAAATTGTATATATTTATAAATATTTTAAACTGGCCATTTTCCACGCGCTTCTCGCGTTTGAAGTGACTAGTGATCATTAAATGTGGCACATACATTCTAGAACACAATACTTAAAAATTAAAGTCAAATTGGTATACAAAAATAACTTTTCCGATTTAAGCATAAACATGACTCATATTTTATAATTCTATAGCATTTTAAATGGGAAAATATATGGAATATTATTTCAGCTTAGAACAAAGTGATTCCATTGTTTAATTTCTCCAATTGGCAACGAAAGGATATAAATTGTGATTTTATTAATTCTAGTTCGTGAATATCTTGAATATTATTTCCACCCAAAAAGACCATTTCATTACTCTGAAACGATTTTTAAAAATTAGAAATATCAAATCGCGATATATTCATGAAATTATTTATTGTTTAAATTGTTATCATTGGACAGATATAAAATTTTATGTTTATTACTTTTTAGGGGCAAAGTAGGATAAGTTATCTTAAAATCCCTTTATTTCGTTACCACTAATACAAATTTTCGAAATATTAGGTTGTCTCTTTCAGTTGAGACATGTTTGAATGATACAAATATTGATATTTGGGCTCGAGTGGAAGTAATCTACAACTCCATACGGTTTAGAGTGGTATAATTATCTCTTTGCATCGTCAGCCCTAATTCGATTTTTCGAACTATTTTCCTCATAGTCTCGAAACATATATAAATCGAATAACACCAAACCAAGATGACATCTATAGTGAAATTTCTTGATTATTGTGTTACACCACTCCTTCAGTCAGTTCAGCACATGCAGATAGATATATGTAATCTAGATAGATTGTGTAAATATATGTACGTGTTTTGATTAATTAGAACACATAATTTTAAAAAATCAAGCTTTTGAAACATGCCACACTTTGGAGAGACAACGTAAGTTACGGAAAAATAAAAAGTGTAGTCTATAACAAGGTAAACCATAGTTTGAATTTTTTTAACTTGACATTGCATCTTTGAACAAACTGAGTAAAATATTCGTGAAATTTGAAACTAGCAGGATGACGGCCGCTCCACAGGCTGGTGAAGTATTATCACACAGAAACTTTCTCTTTCTTACTTAAAATGCAGTTATCGGTTTTTCTGTGCAGAATAACGGTAATAAGTAAATATAAAAAAATATTTGTTTTTGGAGTAAAAACTGTTTTTCATAACTCGCCATGGTCAGCTTCAAAAAAGGCAAATCATAAATAAAGTTGAACACTGGTTAATTGGTTGATATTAGAAATGAGGCAAATATACACTACCCGACATAGAAAATGCAACATCATGAGACTTTGGTCGTATTATTATGCAAATTGCGAGACAAACGCAGTTGGTCGATTTATGCAAATGGTTTGATCTGAAAGTAGATCTCGTGATTAGAGGGGAGAGATAAAAGGAATGGAAACGGCAGATTTACCAATAGTTGTTCCTGTCTGTCGCCTATGGAAACTCGTTTTCCGAGCTGTTTTTCATTTCAGAAGCCACGTGTTGTTGAAAAGATGACGAGTCGATGACGCCGAAGTTCGTTTCAGCATTTAGACGATCGTGCGAGAGGATTTATTTCAAGCCTACGTTTGATTGGGTGGTCGTGCCGGCGTTTTGTCGCTGAAACACGCGTAGATCCGCCCACTGTACAAAGGATTTGGAGAATATAGATTAAAGAAGGCCATGTGAATCGTCGCAGTGGTACAGGCCCATCCAGACGTCCGTCAGCAAGCATTGATCGAAGCATTCGAAGGCATGCGGTGACGGCCCTACACACGACGACTGTCGACATTTTGAAGAATTTTCAGGGTACATTGGATGTTCCAACACGAGCTAGAACAGTTTCTCGGAGATTGGCCGAAAGCGGCTTGCACTCAAACCGTCCTTTAAGAAGACTGCCATTGACGACAGGACACCGATATGAGTGATTGCAATGGTGTTGCGTTCTAGACTCTTGGACGACTGGGTGCGACATGGTAGTGTTCAATTTTGAGTATCGGTTCTGTTTATCGAATGCCAGTCGCCATGTGAGAGTCTGAAAGCCACATGGAAACTGATCCAAACTTACTAAGACTATTGAAAGCTGTACTGCTCGACAACGCGGCATCATGGTTTTGGGTGTCATCGGCTTCGATAGTTGGTCACCTCTGGTTGCAGAATGAGGGAACTACGTATATGTGGATGAGGTGCACTTCCCTACTTTTAGTCGTTGAAAGTGATGTTTTCCAGTAAGATAACATGCTACCGCGTACAGCAACCATCAACAGCAGACAAGTCTTGCAAGATATCTAAGTACTTTCTTGGCCACCACTGTCACCTGATCTTTCATCCACCGTGCAGGTATGGGACGTGATTGGCCGTCGTTTGACTGCCCTCTCCCAGCCTCAAACAGAGGATGATCTGTGGAGGATGCTTGAAGGCAAATGGTCATCGTATTGCCTACGAATCACTCTGTTTATACCGTTAGTGTATTGCAATATCATATATATATATATATATATATATATATACATATATATATATATATATATATATATATATATATATATATATATATATATATATATATATATATATATATATATATATATATATATATATATATATATATATATATGTTGTTGTTGTTTCTTATCCCACTTGACCGACAGCAACATCAGATCAAGTCCATGAACCCGTGAGAAAAGTGAAGAACTTCAAAAGATGAAGAACTACTTCAGGACTGGCGTACAGCTGGCTCCTCTGGCATCCAATACATGTCAAGGCATAGGCAGGAGAGGCCTGAGCCTAATTGCACTTCGGGCAAAGGGGATAAACCTTAGAACCCAACACATGTCGAAGAGCACGAAGATGAACGTTGCGAAGTCTGACCAGAGCCGTCTGTTCTCTCCTACTGCCTTCCCCAATCAAAGCAGCACCAGGCCGGCTACAATCATATCACTCATACACCGTTCTCCAAGTGGAGATGATTTCAAGATTGGCTCGTGAGGCAAGTTCGAGAAACAAAGACAGTCACCATCAATAGAACTCCTAAGGCTGCCCTCCCTGGCCAGACCTTCTGCAACTTCATAACCGTAAATGTCTACATGCGATGGCATCCATTGAAAAAATATCTTATTATGAGCACACAAGTAACCCAAATGCTGAACAATATTCACTGTCGTTCCATCACCATGTCTCCACCATTCAGCCAAGTGCTGAATAGAACTACGGCTATCACTCAGAATCCAGATGTCTGTATTGACTCCCTCTTTGACACAATAATCTGACACAAGGCCTCCTCAATGGCTATGAGTTTCGCCCGAAAAACTGAGCAGCAGTTGGGGTTTCTCCTACATGTCCTAATGCCTTTCCCCTGCTTGATGTAGACCCCGCTACTGGAGATGGTGCCATCACCCCTACTTCCAGCAGTATAAATCTGCAAAGCGTCACCGGGAATTTTATATATATTTTCCAAAGCGAGCTGTTTAAGATAATGCGGATGCTGCGTGCCTTTGGTAGTGCATGAGCAGAGTTCAGTCCTGAAAAATACCCGATCACGAAACGACACAGTAACCTCCATACAGCAGGCCAGAGAGACATGGCCAACTTCGCTTTGCAGCCAACCTTCACTTTTAGCGCGGCTAAGCGGACTTTCTCTCTTAAGCCAACGATTGTTGCTCCAGCCGCGCACATAACTAGAAGTACTGTGCTGATCTCCATAACTGATGAGCTTTGCAAAATATTTGGCCAGGAGAAACCTACTCCGACACATGAGGGTTTAGAGGTCAGCTTCATAGTGTACTATGTCCGTCGTACAGCTATTGTGGAGACCAGTTATAGTTCTGGCAGCAGAAAGCTGAACCCTTTCCAGTTTATCTAGGTTGCTGACAGAATCAGCCTGATAGACCTGAACACCGTACTCCAGGATCAGTCGAATAAGAGCAATGTATGTGTTTCTCAGGGTACGCGCATCCGTACCCCAATCTCTACCAGAAATACATTTCAAAATTCTGAGTCTTTGTTTACCTCTCAAAACCAATATATATATATATATATATGTATATATATATATATATATATATATATATATATATATATATATATATATATTTATAGTAATAAGAGCAATAAGAGCTGTTATAAAGCGCTAAACCGGTCAATAGCTATGGGTGTCTGCAATGAGATTGCAATTTATTCGGTGTGAAAACTCCCTTTATGGACGTTTAGTATGTCTATATGTAGTTGCGTTAATCCTAATAATTATACAAACCCTTGCAATCATATACTACAGCGTAATCAGTATAAATAATACATCATCTTCATTCCCATGATAATTTTAACATTTACATTTATGCTCCATATCTGTATAAAGCCCATTTAGAAAGAAATGATTACTATTTAATCTCGTTGCTTTGTTTCTTTACAGTATGCCAAGCGTTAAGTTAAAATAATCTCTGCAAGTTTTGCGGGATTATTAAAATAAATAATGGGAACAACTCGTTTCAAAAGAGAGAATTAAATACAAAATTCGAAGAATGCGCCATGCTTTCTGGAACGGTAATGCTCTGTGTGATAAACAATATTTGAATAACTATGCAGGAAATTTTAAGTGCAGAACGTAATCATTTCCTTCAAATGTCACACTTAAGCCTTCAATTCAAGTCATAATCACTAAATAAAAATATGCAAACGATTGCCATGAAAATTAGATTCGGCTTTATTTTGTGCGAGAGACAACATGATTAATAATGATCAGAATGATGGAATTATTCAATTTATAACATTCAGAAACCCATACAATTTTGCAGATGATAAAGGTCCAAGTAGAAAGCAGATATATCCACCCGTAATTGCTTTTTTGCCGAAGCAATGAAACATTAAAATTAAGACATTACATGATGTGTTCTGCAATGGATATTACTGTAAAAATGTTTTTATGCCACAATGTAATTCCTGGACCCAGGTTTAAGTACTCAATCAAATCCTATCTTTGACATTATATAATTTTTTCTAAATCGTTAGGAATATGCAAAATACTTCACTGGGTTTTGTTTACATCTAATAGAAAATAACCTTTACATGCAGCCATTCCAAGTACACTCAAACCTGTTTTTGTGTGGTCTTTTTTTGAGCGATTTTTATTTGTGCGATTTTTTTTGTGCGGTATATGAAAATTTCAATCAAATTGGAGCATAATTGACGAAGTTATCAATAAAAAAAAATTAATAGGTTTGATCGGCTATTTAGTTTTTTCGATTTTTGATATGTATTTCATCACATTACATAAGTATTGCGTCAGCCAATTACATTACATATGTATTGAATTCTATAATCGCATAATTTAATTGTTGAACGCACAATAATTTCCATGTAAATAAATGAAATGTGCAATAGCATATTGCGATGAAATTCTTAAAAATGCGTTGATCGCAAATAAATATTGAAGGACATCTGCATCGTGTTAGTTCGGGTTTTCCTGAACCGGACTGCGTGTCTCGATAGGTCGCTGAGTTGGTTTTTTGCTAATGAGATAGTTGGCGACTAGTCTCATGCTTTGTTTTGTTTGTTTTAACGAGTAGGTAGAAGAAGTTTACTTGAAGGGAGCTAAGAGTTGCTTTTTTTTATTCGTCTCTGATCTGCGCAAGTGACAAGTCCGCTAAATAAAGTGATTTAATAAAAAAGAATATTACTTGAGTTTTAACCTTTAAATCTAATATTAATTGACGTCCTTCAAAGTGCTTTCACATTCCTATTGTCAGACTACGAAGGATAACGGTTATACGTTTTGAAAAGTTTTGTATGTGTAAAATAAGTACATATTTAAATAAAATATTTAAAAATGTTCGCATATGTATTTTCTAAATCAGATTCCAAAAGGTTTGGCGAGATTCCAAGTAGCTGCCCAGCCTCGTGACTTGATTTCGTTTAAAAAAGTAATTCCTAGTTATTTCGTAAGGTTTTGAGTTATTTTCTACGTGAGACCTTTTTTATGGGGGTCCCTATTCACCGCATAAAAGAAATACTTTTTAATTGTGTCGCGAAAACTATTTTTTATAGCTGCTCGTGAAGTTTTGTGCGATTCTTTTTTATGCGTTTTCTTTTATGCGGTCCCTATCTACCGCACAAAACAGGATTGAGTGTACATGGAAGTAGGTTTACCATATTTTAACTCTCGGGTAATGATTGCCAGCTTTGGCAATGTATCACCAAATTAGCGAAGTTTGATGAGTTTTCGAACATACTAGAACTTTCTCAAAATAGTGAGTATATTTGAAGATGCGATCCCTTTCTAGAAACTTCTACGAAGAGTATATAAAGCGAGTCTTCGCTCAGTTTGAGAGCAGTTGACATGATACGAGCTAAGTGAAATGATGAGATATGTCAGTGGTTTGAGAATACTATCCGCCATTTTGGGAATTAGCTGATGATTTAATGGATGTTTTACTGTACTTGACAGTTATTTAATGATCTTGTAAGTTAGGTATCGAGCTATTCACTGCATATTGTTCCTGTTTACGCTTACAAGTGTTTTAAAACAAACACGTTAGTTATCCAGAAATTTAGTTATCCACCCACGATTCCGTACGATACATCGTAACAATATGTTACAGACCTAGACGGCGGGTGATTTTCAAATTGCTCTGTATTTGTTTCTAACAAGTTCCAAAATTTTCTCTTATATCTCTCTAAATATCAAAACCAAATACAATGAGTTACAGCGCATTATAATATAATTCGCTGCAATTTCTTTAGTGGACAGAAAATTCCGAAAACGTCGGTTGTTTTATTTTGCAAAACACGAAGCTTTTCAAAACAAGCAGCCTCTTAAGATAACCCCAAGATCAGGAAGTCAGACATTCTTCTCATATGACAGTCGGAGAAGTGAGCATTACAGGGGGATTATCTCCCTGTAATGCTCACTATATGCTCTCCATATGTTTCACAATTATGTATCTTGCATAGTAAGATGTGTTTCTATCTGAATGTGCGTGTATGTTGTTTGTAGCAAACAATCTGACTTTTAGGCATCCACGAAATTCGGTACTGAGTTAGCTGAACTTTCGGCATAATAGACTTCGGAGAGATTTTTTACATTCTAATTCGAAATTTATTTATTGTATGTTCAAACACGATTTTGAGCAATTTTTAAACGAATCAGCTCCCTAGCAATTTAAAATATTATTATAGGGTTTCCCACCTATCATCATAAGAATTTAAAAAAAAAATCATTTCTAACTATCTTTGATCCGCAGGACAATTTCTTCCATATTTATTTATTTACATATTTAAATACATCGAAATATCTATATTTTACGCTTTATTTTCTTATTTTGCCACATTAAAAAAAATAAAGATTTGTACAATTCCGTATTTTGACAAAAATGTTGGTGTATATCTTTATATTCTAATATTTTTTTAATTTGTCTATTTTCTAATTTTCTGTTAGTTATCAACCGCAAGCATAAAAGTCGACATTTTCGATATTATTCTTTCTCCGGTTTGCTAGTCATAGTTATATGGAGAAGTGGCTATTTGTGGCCATTCATGACAAATGCTGTGTGTAACTGCACATGCGTTGAAAGGAAAGAAGGGTATATTGCAGACACCCATCTGTGTCCTAACAGAGAACCTGTCTTAGAAATATATAAGTTGAATTTGAATTCAGAGTATAGGTAAATAAACTTATCTATATATTCATTTTAGTAGTAATTAAAATCCAGATTAAAATGTCAGGGTCTGACTTATCCTAAGGGGGACCGGGGGTAGACATTCCGTCGGGGGCCCCCTTCATATCTCGATATCAAACATTTGTTTTTCAAAAACAGAATTGCATTTTAGATAAAGGTATAAAACATGAAGATCTTGCATATTTTAATGGAATTTAAATGACTGGCTACTTTCTCATCATAGCTCAGAAGCCAACGTACTCCAAATCTTTAATTTATACGGTCTTATATATCTCCAAAATAAATCTTCACGCTGAGCAATCCTAATCCGATGGAATATGTCCTTCAGGAAGCAGTTATTTATTTTTCAGTGTTGCAAGTGTTTAATTTGGGGTGTCTCTAAAGCGGGGGCCCAGGGCAACTGGCCCACATGACCCTTCATTAATCAGACACGGAAAAATGTACCAACCTGTGAAAGCAACTCAAGTGCTCTCAAAAATCAGAATGGCAAAATATTCCAATCCAGTCCAATTCGTGGAGTCACAAGCACTTATCGAAGAAAATGTTCTTGTTAAATTTATTCAGATAGAAAAATTTCTGCTTCCTATTTATTAGCAGTATTTTTCTATCTATAGAACAGGTTACATATTTTTATGTATTAGTGGATTACTGCCTAAAGATCCTCTAGTAAATGTAAGACATGATATTAACATGAAAATAAAATTCTGAAATTTTAATTAATACTTTAATTCTATTTTATCAAATTTAATACCAAAACATTCTTTAAATATTGTCGTAAATTACATGCAAATATAAATAATAAAGCATAAAGTTTCGTTCCTTGTTTTATTATATTAGAATTTCTGGTGAAAGTGAAAACATTTTAAATGCTTTAAAATCCAATGAATATATGAAATGTAAACTTTATTATGTTTAATAAGTACAAAATACACACAAAGTAAATGAAGTGTAAACAAATATTTTTATCTTCATGAAAGCTTTATATGAAAAAACGAGGTACATATCGTTTGCGTGAAGCCTCAAAGAGAGTATTTTCGATTAAGGATAAAGAAATAAAATATATGTTCTCTATTATGTGGTGAAACGGGATAAATGTTTACCTCTATTGCATAAAAATTTGGTGATACATATACACTATTTCTTTTACTCCAATGAAGTGTAAAGCTTTGTTACTTTCCTTATATACATAATGTATAAGGAAAGTATTGTGACGGGACCGAAAATTCGAATTCGAGTTTTCGATGGGAGAGCACGTTTCAAGCATCCCTGATCACGAATCGAACATTTTTGAAGTGATGTATGTGTGTGTGTGTGTGTGTGTGTGTGTGTGTGTGTGTGTGTGTGTGTGTGTGTGTTTGAGAGTGAGCCTGTGGAGATGATATCTCACGCACGATTGGAACGATTCGAACGAAATTTGGTACAAAAATCGCAATCCGTAAACACTGGAAGCCTATTGTTTTTATACGCAATCGAATGTTCTGAACCCCCTAAATTTTCGAGTGAAATGCTGAAAAAATCATCAAAAAATCCAAACCTTTAATAAAGATACGCAAATAGACATTTCTTATCGAATTTTTCCTTAGAAAACGATTGACATAAACTTTAGAACGCTACCATGAACCGTTCTCGAGATATTTTACATTATACAAGTAAATTTATCAAAAAACCCATAAAGTAAAAAAAAAATATTAATTGTTAAAAAACATGTTCACTCTTCATATGTAATATCATGCGATAAATTTGGTGACATCATTCTCGCGGATCTAACTCGCTGCATTCGCGAGAAAAGATATTTTGAGTAATACTTTTGCATTTGAACGCCAATAGTCATTTATCCGCTGTAAGAATAACTTATTTCTCCATCCATAACTCTTGGCGGGATTTTGGTGAATGTCGGTGTTTGATAAATATGGTGTTTGGTGAATTTAGCGGAATGTTGCCAACTTGGCGACATTTTTAAATGCTGCCAAATTAACGAAAATGTCACCAAACGGATTAAATGAAGCCAAATCAATGAAAATTTCCACTAATTGAAGAAAATTCAATATCTTGGAAGGAATATGAGTATCTACTATAAGAATAACATCTTTTTTAACTTTAAGAGTAGTAAATACATTGGATTATATAAGGAAAGTCATGTGCTGCCCACATCAGATTTTTACTTGCTTTATATACATAATGTATAAGGAAAGTATTGTGACGGGGTCGAAAATTCGAATTCGAGTTTTCGACGGGAGAGCATGTTTCGAGCATCCCTGATCACGAATCAAACATTTTTGAAGAGATGTCTGTGTGTGTGTGTGTGTGTGAAAGTATGTGTGTGTGTGTGTGTCAGTGAGTCTGTGGAGACGATAACTGACGAACGAATGGACCGATTCAAACCAAATTTGGTACAAAAATCACAATCCGTAAACACTGGAAGCCTATTGTTTTTATACGCAATCGAATGTTCGGTACACCCCTAAATTTTCGAATGAAATTTTGAAAAAATCGTCAAAAACTCAAAATCACTAATAACATTACGCAAATAGACATTTCTTATGTAATTTTTCATTAGAAAACGATTAACATAAATTTTAGAATGTTAACATGAATCGTTCTCGATATATTGCACATTTTTCAAAAAAAATTTCAAAATGTCATATAAAATAAAAGAAAAATATTTCCTATTGAGAAACATGTTCATTTTTCACATGTAATACCATGCGATAGATTGGGTGACATCATTCTCGTGGATCTAGCTCGTTCCATTCACGAGAAAAGGTACTTTAGGAAATACTTTTATATTTGAACGCCAATAGTCATTTATCTGCTGTAAGAACATCTTATTCATCCGTCCACAACGCTTGGCGAGATTTTGGCGACGAATTTGATGAAATGTCACCAACTTCGCGAGTTTTCTAAATGTTGCTAAATTAACGAAAATCTCGCCAAATGGATAAAAATGACGCTAAATCAATGAAAATGACGACCAAATGTCGAAAATTGAATATCTTGGAAAGAATATTAGTTTCTACTATAAAACCTATTTTTTTACTGTAAAAGTAGTAAATTCATTACATTATATAAGGAAAGTCATGTGCTGTCCGCATCAGATTTTTTTCCAATGGAACACTGGCATATCAGATGGAACACTGGCATATTCACGACTAGAAATCAAGTGACAACAAGCCAAATTTCTCGTCAAAACGCCATCTATATATCAAGGTCTGAATCAAGAAACTGTAGTTCACTTTATCGCCTTTATCCACGTACTAGGCATTTTATCCGCTCTTCTCGCGATCTCAGTGGCTAGTGGTCACGAAAAATGACACCAGACACATAATAAAATTGCTAAATATCAAATTGCTCTTCAAATTCACGAAAAAAATGAAATAGCTCACATTTCTGAGAAACAAAGTGGTGTAACTTTTTGAAAATTCCTTTGTATTGTCACCCAACATTCGAATTTTTGTTTTCCTTGATCTGGAAACTGACATGGATCAAATGAGATCTGACTGGTTCTAGTGGGATTGTTTCATTATTTAATATGAACTATCGATCATGCTTAAAGTATTGATTATGAAACACATTCCAACTGAAATGCGATTTTATATAAACATCCCTAAAATTCGAAACATTCACCGGTGATATATTTTACATTATCGCAGTACTACAGTAATTTATTATATTTGAATACTTGAAACTTCATCGAAAAAATGAACTTTATTCAAATGCCGTCATCGAAACAAAATTACAATATTTTTTAGTTTAAATGTTCATCAAACTTTGATTATTTCTTTAACGACGCCTAATTTTAATGGATATAAAATATAAACAAGTGATTGTAAGATGAGTTGTAAAGGAATTGCTGAATGTTTTTAAATCAAAATTATTTAGCTCTGAAGTCTGGAATAAAAGTGATATGAATGAAATATTGGTTGCTTTTACATAGAGATCCAGACGATATAATATATCGTCTGGATCTCTATGTAAAGATTTTCAGACTTCAAAGCTATATAATTTTGATTTAAAAACTTTCGAAGTTAGTGATTTTGAGATCACTGACTTTGAATATTAATAAATTTTGAGATATTTCCAGACTTCAGAGCATAATTAAGCAACGATATTTTCATTTTTGGGTTATTCCTTTCCACCGTCACCCATAATTTTAATTCTTAAAATGTGATGTATTTTTTTGCCTTGTCTTGGATCGAATGACATCAAAGTCGAAATTCTAGCTATAGTGGAAATGTTCGATAATTTGGATACATCACCCCCTCATGCACCGAATCAGAGCATATTATATACTCATTCATATCTCAAATTTTGAGGATCCGCGTATACAATAACTTGCATAATTATAATAATTCATATAATTACAATAATCCACATAATTACAATAATCCACGTAATTACTATAATTCAAATATTATTAATAGTTTAAATCTTCACAATTTGAAAATATTCGCGAAGTATTATTTCTTAAATTATATATAGCATTAAAATAATTCACATAATTACAATAATTCATATATTATTAATAGTTTCTTAAGTCTTCACAATTTGAAAATATTCGCGGTATATTGTTTCCAAGATATTATATAGCAAGAACGAAATTTTTTACCAAAAATATTTTGAGTAAATATATATTCTTGATTAAATAATATTGCGTTCAGTTGTGTAATATAGCACCTTCTGATTCCCAAGCCTGTCGTAATTCTTTACATTTTAGAATAACTGAGTTCGTATTTTTTTCGTAGTATACAGTGACACCAAAAAGTATTATAGGAAGAAGAAATCCAGTTGCCCTGTTGAAGCAAAAATTATCTTTATTACGAGGGCATACAGAACTTCAAAGAAAACATTATTTGGTCGATGCTTCCAGCTTTTGGATTTTGCTGGATTAAAATATTTTTGCACTCTTTTTACTTTCCGTATATACATAATGTATAAGGAAAGTGTTGTGACGGGGTTGAAAATTATAATTCGAGTTTTGACGGGAGAGCACATTTAAAGCATCCCTGATCACGAATCAAACATTTTTGAAGTGATGAGTGTGTGTGTGTGTGTGTGTGTCAGTGAGACTGTGCAGACGATATCTGATGAACGAATGGACCGATTCGAACGAAATTTGGTACAAAAATTACAATCCGTAAACACTGGAAGCTTATTGTTTTTAAACGTAATCGAATGTTCAGAACCCCCTAAATTTTCGAGTGAAATTTTGAAAAAATCGTCAAAAAATCAAAACCGCTAACAAAGTTGCGCAAATAGACATTTATTATGAAATTTTTCATTATAAAACGATTGACATAAATGTTAGAACGCTAACATGAACCTTTCTAGAGATATTGCACATTTAAAAAAAAATTATTTGTAATATCAATGCGATAAACTTTGTGATATCATTCTCGTGGATCTAGCTCATTCCATTCATGAAAAAAGATACTTTGAGTAATTCTTTTGTATTTTAAGGCCAATAGTCATTTATCTGCTGTAAGAATAACTTATTTCTTTGATCATAACGCTTAGCGATATTTGAAATGTCGGCAAATTGGCGAATTTTTGAATTTTGCTAAATTAACGAAAAACTCGCCAAATGGATAAAAATGGTGCGAAATCAATGACGACTCATTGATGATGACGACGCATTGACGAAAATTCAATATCTTGAAAAGAATATAAATAACTACTATAAAAAAATATATTTTTTTAAATTTAAAAGTAGGAATTTCATTGCATTATATAAGGAAAGTCATGTGCTGTCCACATCAGATTTTTTTTCTTATTACGAGCAAAGCCCATGTGCTTCGCATGCTACGCCATGCTTGCTCTCGTCTAGTCTTGGTAAAACAGCAATGAGATTTGTTCAAATTTGTAATTGTAATATACAATACAACTTCGACACTAATTCGTAAAATATCTCTCGAACTTAAAAAAATCTGATGTGGGCAACACATGACTTTCCTTATATAATGTAATGAATTTACTACTTTTACAGTAAAAAAATAGGTTTTTCTTATAGTAGATACTAATATTCTTTCCAAGATAATGAATTTTCGACAATTAGTCGTCATTTTCATTGATTTAGCGTCATTTTTATCCATTTGGCGAGATTTTCGTTAATTTGTCAACATTTCAAAAAGTCGCCAAGTTGGCGACATTCCGCCGAATCCGTCGCCATAATCTCGCCAAGCGTTATGAATGAAAAAAAAAGTTATTTTTACAGCAGATAAATGACTATTGGCGTTCAAATGCAAAAGTATTTCTCAAAGTATCGTTTTCCATGCATGGAACGAGCTAGATCCACGAGAATGATGTCACCCAATTTATCGTATGGTATTACATACGAAAAGTGAACATTTTTCTCAATAGGAAATATTTTTTTTTATTTTATATGACTTTTGAGAATTTTTAAAAAAAATGTGCAATATCTCGAGAACGGTTTTTGTTAGCGTTCTAAAATTTATGCCAATCGTTTTCTAATGAAAAAGTACATAAGAAATGTCTATTTGCGTAACTTTATTAGTGGTTCTGATTTTTTGACAATTTTTTCAAAATTTTATTCGAAAATTTAGGGGGGTTCTAAACTTTCGATTGTGTATAAAAACAATAGGGTTCCAGTGTTTACGGATTGTGATTTTTGTACCAAATTTGGTTCGAATCGGTCCATTCGTTCGTAAGTTATCGTCTCCACAGTCTCACTGACACACACACACACACACACACACACACACACACACACACACACACACACACACACACACACACACACACACACACACACACACATACTTTCACACACACACACAGACATCACTTTAAAAATGTTTGATTCGTGATCAGGGATGCTTGAAACGTGCTCTCCCGTCGAAAACTCGAATTCAAATTTTCGACCCCGTCACAATACTTTCCTTATACATTATGTATATAAGGAAAGTAAAAATGAAAGCGCACTACATAGAACCGGTTCTAACAAAGAAAACATGCTCTCAACCATATATCGGAGTTTTTCAAATTCAATATGAAAGTTTGCGTACTTTCGTATAAATGAAGAGTTTCCTGTTTTCACTGGACATCAGGGATGCTCGGTTGTAGGATTGGCGTTCTGGACAATTTGGATGGAAGTACACCACGGCCATGCATGGATGAACATGAACTTCAACTCCCGCCGATTATTTACTTTGACGAATTTTTTGAAAAGTTACTAACTCCTATAGGAAATAACTCAATTTAGGAGGTTTATTTAAAAATACGTTTTTTGACATTGGATTCAACATCAGTGAGTTGACCGCCATGAGTTTTTTCAGATCTTGAAATGACTCAGATATCACTTTTCTTGAGCATTTTTTCACAAAGCTAACAAAATAAAAGTCAAACTGTGACAAGCTATTTCCCCAGATTTGGAAGTTAATTTGAAAAGCGGATTTCACATATGGATTCCGCCATGTCAAATTGGTATACATAGATTTATTTTAGGAATGGGCACGAGAGCTACCATTCAAAGGTGCAATAGGATCATGCACAAATAGGATCACGTATGTAAACATAGAGCTCCCCATTTACACATGGGAAATATACTCGGCTCTTACAGATCTAAACACTTGGATATAAACTGTTATTCCACAGAATGACGGTTTACTCTATAGGAAGTAACTCAATTTATGGTTTTATTTCAAAATAACTTTTTACTTTCCTTATATACATAATGTATAAGGAAAGTATTGTGACGAAGTCAAAAATTCGAATTCGAGTTTTCGACGGGAGAGCACGTTTCAAGCATACCTGATCACGAATCAAACATTTTTGAAGTGATGTTTGTGTGTGTGTGTGTGTGTGTGAAAGTATGTTTGTGTGTGTATGTGTGTGTGTGTGTGTGTCAGTGAGTCTGTGGAGACGATAACTGACGAACTAATGGACCGATTCGAACAAACTTGGTACAAAAATCACAATCCATAAACAGTGGAAGCCTATTGTTTTTATACGCAATCGAATGTTCAGAACCCCTCTAAATTTTCCAATGAAATTTTGAAAAAAATCTTCAAAAAATCAAAACCGTTAATAAAGTTACGTAAATAGACATGTCTTATGTAATTTTTCATTAGAAACCGATTGACATAAAATTTAGAACGCTAACATGAACCGTTCTCGAGATATTGTACATTTTTCAAAAAAATTATCAAAAAGTCATATAAAATAAAAAAAAAATATTTCCTATTGAGAAACATGTTCACTTTTCATAAGTAATACCAAGCGATAAATTATGTGACATCATTCTCGTGGATCTAACTCGCTCCATTCATGAAAAAATATACTTTAAGCAATACTTTTGTATTTGAACGCCAATAGTCATTTATCTGCTGTAAGAATAACTTATTTCTTCGTCCATTACGCTTGGCGAGATTTTGGCGACGAATTTAGCGGAATGTCGCCAACTTGGCGACTTTTTTTAATGTTGCCAAATTAACAAAAAATCTCGCCAAATGGATAAAAATGACTCTAAATCAATGAAAATTACGACTAATTGTCGAAAATTCAATATCTTGGAAAGAATATTAGTATCTACTATAAGAAAAACCTATATTTTTTTTCTGTAAAAGTAGTAAATTCATTACATTATATGAGGAAACTCATGTGTTGCCCACATCAGATTTTTTGACATTGGATTCAGCATCAGTGAGTTGACCGCCATAAGCTTTCTCAGCCCTTGAAATGACTCAAATATCATTTTTCTCGAGCATTTTTTCACAAAAATAGCAAAATAGAAGTCAAACTGTGACAAGTTATTTCCCCAGATTTAGAAGATAATTTGAAAAACAGATTTCACATATGGATTCAGCCATGTCCAATTAATATACATAGTTTTTTTTTTAGGAATGGGCATGAGAGATACCATTCAATGGTGCAACAGGAATATGCACAAATAGGATCACGTATGTAAACACAGAACTCCATTTACACATCCATTTACACATCCATATCTCCATTTACACATGGGAGAAATACCCGGCTCTTATAGATCCAAACACTAGGAAGAAAACCCTTATTTCATAGAATGACGGTTTACTCTATGGAAGAACAGTTAGAAAGAACTTGTTTGGCCTAGAAGAACGGTTATCTTATAGAGTGCAAAAAAACCATTGTGAAATAAATGCCTGTGTTTGCGAAGCGTTATCATGACTAAGAAAATTGTGTATTTTTTAAAAGTATACAACTAGCTTTTCCAAAATTCTTTTTTTTTTGCAATAAAAATATCTCCGAAAAAAATGTTTTACATTGCAGTGCCACATACAGTTCCTCTGCTTGATTTGTTATATTAGGAAATATGATGGTATTTGTTCTCTTGAAAAAGTTTTAAATGTTTCGCAGATAAAGACATGCAAGTTTCAACATGCTTTTAAAGCACAGAATGAACAACCCAAAAGCAAAGCGAATGAATAATTGATTCTTAATAGAAACTACCCGAAATAAATCTGATCCATGAGATTGAAATAAAAACAAAGGATTTTGTAATAAAAACAGAGAAATAAAGTGACATGTTATGTTACAAAAGTGATACATATTTACGTATTTATCATGTAGGAAATAGCTTAAATGAAATAGCTTAAGACATAAAATATTTCTTCTATTCCGAATAAGTATAAACCGTCTTTTTTCTCTTGGGAACAATGAAGAGCATTACCGAAAATAGTTTAAGTCAAAGAGAAGAAAATAAATAAATTTCTTTTATCAAAACATAAATTATGTATCGATATCTGTAGTGAGATGTTAGACATTACTTTTTTCACAAATTTACTTTTACTTAAAATTGAGGTACACTTATACTTTATTTCGGAGACTTGTTTCCAGTTGCAAATTTCAAAATATAAAAAATTTACTTTATGTATTTACAACAGTTATCTTATCTGAATAGATTTTTTTTAATTTCAATAATTATTTTTTCATGTGAATAAACACTTTACAATTCAAAGCATAATATATCTCACAAAATAAAACGCAGTGTATGTGTTCTGTGCAAGCTGTAGCAAAAAATGCAGCAACCAAAAGCTATGTAATTTGGACCAAATAGACTTTATAACCCCCCCCCCTCAAAAGAAAAAAAAAGAAAAAAAACAGCAACATGAAGAGGACTAGCTATGTTATTCGCTCTATTTGTTTTTTATATATCAAATGAAGTTAAACATTGTGCATTTTTACATGTTTTTTCCTCCATACAGAACGTTTTACTTTCATATACAGGGTGTATATAAACTATCTTGACAAAATACGAGGGATGATAGTACACATCAAGACGAACAATATTTACTATGAAACCTAGGGTCGCACTCCAATCTAAGTGTCAGAAAAGAGTAACTTCGAAACACGCCCAACAAGCACACGTCGTCACTTAGGACGATAAAGCTGTTGTGCAGGAGAAGTATCACATCTCCAGAACATCGCCGTCACTTATAGTCATCCGACACTTCTTGAATGCCACATATTACGGACGGTGGATTGGACGTAGTGGACCTATGGCTTGGCTTCCACGCTCACCGGAACTCAACCCACTGGACTTCTTCTGGAGGCACATAAAACCATTGGGGTACGAGACGCCTGTGGACTCCGTAGGAAATTTCGTCGCGAGAATCGGTGTTGCAGAGGACAGAAAAAACACGACACCAGGTGTCTTCGAAAGGGTGAGCCAGTCGTTCATTCGCCATTGTGAATTGTGCAACGGCACCCTTGGCTGTCACTTTGAGCATCTACTTTGAATCATTATTTGATGTAAATAAATAGGATTGTGCAACCTTTGACTACGTTAATTATTCTTATTTTCAATGTTGAAAGTTCAACTTGAACTTCACGCTTTTTTGAGACTTAGAGTGGAATGCGACTCTAGGTTCTATTGTAAATATTGTTCGTCTTGATGGGTACTATCACCCCTCTTATTTTGTCATAACAGTTTATATTCGCCCTGTATACCTTCAATCGGCATCCGTAATATGTTTGCCCGATTATTCAATAATGTTTTATAATAATCGATTTTTCTTTGAAATAGGTAAATTAATTTTTATATACAGTCATCGTTTTAACTATAAAGTGTACACTATTGGAATTCTTCGAGCATTAAACAGTAAACATCCCTCTCCATTAAAAATATATTAATGTGCAATAATTTGCTAATTTTAAAGATTCTTTTAGGTTTTACACACTGAGCTACATAATTGCAGGAAGCGTGATCCACGAAACTTTAAATCGACCTTTTCATAGCACTGGCGTTACCAAGTGGCGTCGTCTTTTATGGGACGTATAATTGGCATCAATTCGTGCGGCTGTAATTAAGTTATTATATGGAATTCACTGATGTTGAAAATGAATATGTACCGGGCGCAGTGTGCCACAATGCTATGAAGCAGTCAGGTATACTATATTTATGTTTTCTCTACGCTCCGCTACATCTATGTGAGACCTGGTACCGCTACTGGATGGGAGACAAGATTGTACCGGGACACCGCGGCCAACAGAGATTTCACCAAAGATTTCTATCAAATTTCAAGCTTTTAAAAAATAAACAACATCGGTCAATAAATGAGGCTAGAATTGTATAAAATTGTATAATCTATGTTTTTGGTGTCTTGTCTTATTGCTACAAATTGAACAATGGTGCAATTTTTGAAAGGGTGGGTGCAAGAACAATGCAAGTCCAAAATGGCAAGTTTTCAAGACAGCAAAAATAATAATAGAAATTTCATGCACCATATTTAAAAGAAAAATTACCTAAAAATTGATTTATATGCTTCTTTTATCCAGCCTTTCATTTGTGTTCTTCAATTACAGTGATCTTCAACCTGCGGGCCGCATGCAACCCGGCACCTGATTCTGTGCGGCCCCTTCAATAAATGCCTAATTTTCTTTTCTTTTGTGAAAAATACTTTTATTATATCAAGACTATATTTTAAATGTTAGACAAAACATAGTTTTCTCTCTTTCAAAAAGTAGTTCTATGTATTACTTCTTAGAGAATATGTGTAATAGGAATATCTAAAATATGATTTACAAATTACTTGTAAACATTTGGAATCCTACAATTGTGGCGGAACAATTGGAATTCCCCAAATCTTCAGGTCACTCCTACACGGAATGGCTACATATAGTAAAACAATGCAATAAATGGACCAGAACTATGTTTCTATTAGAGGATCGTAAATCGTTTTTTGTCCGGCAAAAAACGACATTTATTACGCAATCGCAGATATCTCAATGGTGGATCGTCTTTCATGGATAAATTTCTATGGGACAGTATGAATAATTTACATGACGTGTTTGTAAAACAAGCATTTGGAATCCTACAATTGTGGCGGAACAATTGGAATTCCCCAAATCTTCAGGTCACTCCTACACGGAATGGCTACATATAGTAAAACAATGCAATAAATGGACCAGAACTATGTTTCTATTAGAGGATCGTAAATCGTTTTTTGTCCGGCAAAAAACGACATTTATTACGCAATCGCAGATATCTCAATGGTGGATCGTCTTTCATGGATAAATTTCTATGGGACAGTATGAATAATTTACATGACGTGTTTGTAAAACAAGATTACACACACTCAAGATTTTACGCACTCAAATTGGCCCCGGCCGCCCAAATTGCTGCTCTATGTCCTCGGATGGGCCGGATGGTCTGGGCTTTCGACACTCAAATTGCCCGGCTCCTCAAACTACTACTGTAAGCCCTCGAGTCAGTCTGGTCTGGGTTTTCGACACTCAAATTGCCCGGCTCCTCAAACTACTACTGTAAGCCATCGAGTCAGTCTGGTCTGGGTTTTCGACACTCAAATTACCCGGCTCCTCAAACTACTACTGTAAGCCATCAAGTCAGTCTGGTCTGGGTTTTCGACACTCAAATTGCCCGGCTCCTCAAACTACTACTGTAAGCCCTCGAGTCAGTCTGGTCTGGGTTTTCGACACTCAAATTGCCCGGCTCCTCAAACTACTACTGTAAGCCATCGAGTCAGTCTGGTCTGGGTTTTCGACACTCAAATTGCCCGGCTCCTCAAACTACTACTGTAAGCCCTCGAGTCAGTCTGGTCGGGGTTTTCGACACTCAAATTGCCCGGCTCCTCAAACTACTACTGTAAGCCATCGAGTCAGTCTGGTCTGGGTTTTCGACACTCAAATTACCCGGCTCCTCAAACTACTACTGTAAGCCCTCGAGTCAGTCTGGTCTGGGTTTTCGACACTCAAATTGCCCGGCTCCTCAAACTACTACTGTAAGCCATCGAGTCAGTCTGGTCTGGGTTTTCGACACTCAAATTGCCCGGCTCTTCAAACTACTACTGTAAGCCCTCGAGTCAGTCTGGTCTGGGTTTTCGAAACAAAAATTGCCCGGCTCCTCAAACTACTACTGTAAGCCATCGAGTCAGTCTGGTCTGGGTTTTCGACACTCAAATTGCCCGGCTCCTCAAACTACTACTGTAAGCCCTCGAGTCAGTCTGGTCTGGGTTTTCGACACTCAAATTGCCCGGCTCCTCAAACTACTACTGTAAGCCATCGAGTCAGTCTGGTCTGGGTTTTCGACACTCAAATTGCCCGACTCCTCAAACTACTACTGTAAGCCCTCGAGTCAGTCTGGTCTGGGTTTTCGACACTCAAATTGCCCGGCTCCTCAAACTACTACTGTAAGCCATCGAGTCAGTCTGGTCTGGGTTTTCGACACTCAAATTGCCCGGCACCTCAAACTACTACTGTAAGCCCTCGAGTCAGTCTGGTCGGGGTTTTCGACACTCAAATTGCCCGGCTCCTCAAACTACTACTGTAAGCCCTCGAGTCAGTCTGGTCTGGGTTTTCGACACTCAAATTGCCCGACTCCTCAAACTACTACTGTAAGCCCTCGAGCCAGTCTGGTCTGGATTTTCGACACTCAACTTGCAAAGCGTCTGAACAAGGGGATCAATTCAAGAGCTAAAGCTAGATTCCCTACCAGTATATTAGTTGTATTGTGAGCATTGCAGTCGCTTGTCTATGTGTCCGTCATTTTTTATTCTTGTATAAAAAATATAAATCCAACTTTTCGTGCGGGGATAAGTCGTTTGGTTGTGCATCTTTTTGTCCTTTGCTTTGTTAACAGAAGACTGATTCAAGACGGGGATATTAGATCTGCCTGAAATAAGAGTTATAAAAATCCAAATAGCGTAGCCACGTAGCTATAATATCACCATATTTCTACATGTTTCGACATGTTACTTTCGATATGGAGGAGGTTTAAGAAGAAGTAGTGTGATTTGTAATAACTAGAGATATAAAACTTTTCTGTTAGTGTTCTTTTCGTTCTGAGATGTAATGATACTTGTGGAGACGATGTGCGTGCCAAAATACAAATTTTTTTATGACTGTGTCAAAAGATAGTTTATATCCAAAAACAGGCGTTTTAAAATATAAATAATTCCATTCCATTCAATAACATAACTACTGATCGATCAAGGTTATCGTCGTCTACTAGAAATCAACAAACGAAGGGACAGCTAAGGTTCAAAATATCTAATTATCCTAGAGTTAAACTAAATTTGGGATATTTTATTGAAATAAAATATATTGTTCGGTGAGGAATTTTTTAACCATTCTACTGATCTGTATCCTTTTACTTGCTTTTTTTAAATACTTTTTTACGAATTTTCAATGGAGGCAATTAGTTTCTTGGGTTACGGATACAAAATTACCCACGCCCCCAAAATTTCAGTACGATTTGCATTTTCAGGAAAGAATTAGTTAACTATATTTGTGACAGATGCATACTTGTTCTAACTGTTACTGATGCTATGTCTGATTTATCTTGAGAATATTATTTTTGTTTTTTAAACCGATTGATAATTTATTTAAACGATTTATGCTGTTTAGGAACGAAGTATTTACTTTCCAATAGAGGGGTATACTGAAACCTCAATGCCGAAACCTCACTTTATTTTTCAAATAAAGTGAGGTTTCAGTATATTAACCACGCCCACCAAATTTCAGTATGATCTGCATTTTCAGGAATGAATTAGTTAAACATAATAGTTAAACATATGAACATATGGCTAATTAAACATAACCATATATATAAAACGGTTGTATTCAACCCTCCTTCTATGATGCAATAAGGATTTTGATTTTTTAAACCTTTGACAGAGAAATGAAGATTGGAATTCGATAAAAGTTTGCTGGCTATTCTTTCGAAAGAAATATGTGCTTTGAAGATATTAACCACGTCTACAAATTATTAGTACGATTTGAATTTTTAGAGAACATTAAAGAAATATCTAACTATTAAAAATTTGTCAAACAAATGATTATAGAATTTTAGCAGGAATGTAGGTCGTTTTCTATTCTTTTAAAATATATAATTTGTGGTTTCGTGGTGTTTTCACACACAACATTAAAGAAATATATAATTAAAAAATTTGTCAAACAAATGATGACAGAATTTTAGCAGGTGTGTAGGTCGTTTTCTATTCTTTTAAAATATATAAATTGTAGTTTCGTGGTGTTTTCGTGGTGTGGTTTCGTGGTGTCAAATTTTAGTAGGGTTTTCAATTTTTAGAGAAAATAAGGAATTCATTTTTTTAATCATGAAAATGGAAAATTGAAATTCATAGGTGAGAAATGAGGTTATTTATTTTGTCTTTTAAAATACATCAACTACGATTCTCAGAACATAAGTCACGTTGCCCATATTGATCAGGACGGATGAGGCGGGTGATACGTCGCACCATAAGCAAAACTCTCCGTATTTGAAATAAATGATTTTTATGAACAGAACAAATATGTTTCTGCAAAACATATGTATATTTAAATATAAAAAAATAGAAAAACTGAAATGGCAATTTTGTAAACTATAAAAAATTGACTAAACCTGAAAAATATTTGCTTTTTTATTTTTTACTAGGTTTAAGAATATAACTAACACAGACACAAAATCTGATGTAAGCAACATATAACTTTCCTTATGTAATGCAATAAATTTGTTCCTTTTAGAGTAAAAAAATAATGTATAAGATCCACAGTACAGTGATTTTAACGTTGAATTACGCATTTCTCGATTTTCCGGACGACAACATGCAATACTATTTCAAAGTAACCTCAACTTTAAATTAACAATTATCAATATTGATAGCATCCTCAATAAGCGACATAGTCCATATATTAAAATATTTCAATAATTAATTTATAATTTTGATTTTTTAAACCTTTGCCAGAGAAATGAATATTAAACTTTGATAAAAGTTTGATGGCTACTCTTTCGAAAGAAATGTGTGGTTTGAAGATATTAACCACGTCCACAAATTATTAGCACGATTTGAATTTTTAGAGAACATTAAAGAAATATCTAACTATTAAAAATTTGTCAAACAAATGATTATAGAATTTTAGCAGGAATGTAGGTCGTTTTCTATTCTTTTAAAATATATAATTTGTGGTTTCGTGGTGTTTTCACACACACCAAATTTTAGTAAGGTTTTCAATTTTTAGAGGAAATAAGGAATTTATTTTTTTAATCATGAAAATGGAAAAATGAAATTCATAGGTGAGATATGAGGTTATTTATTTTATCTTTTAAAATACACTAACTGCGATTCTCAGTACATAAGACATGTTGCCCATATTGATGAGTACGGATGAGGCGGGTGATACGTCGCACCATAAGCAAAACTCTCCGTATTTGAAATAAATGATTTTTATGGATGGAACAAATATTTTTCTGCAAAAAATATGTATATTTAAATATTAAAAAATAGAAAAACTGAAATGGCAATTTTGTAAACTATAAAAAATTGACTAAACCTGAAAAACATTTGCTTTTTTATTTTAAACTAGTTTTAAGAATATAACTAACACAGACACAAAATCTGATGTGGGCAACATATAATTATTCTTATGTAATGCAATAAATTTGTTCCTTTTAGAGTAAAAAAATAATGTATAAGATCAAAAGTACAGTGATTTTAACGTTGAATTACACATTTGTCGATTTTCCGGATGACAACATGCAATACTATTTCAAAGTAACCTCTACCTTAAATTAACAATTATCAATATTGATAGCATCCTCAATAAGCGACATAGTCCATATATTAAGATATTTCAATAATTAATTTATAATTTCCATTTATTAAGCGTCATTTTTGAAATTTTGACGTAATTTTCGTAAATATCGCCAAGTTGGCTATTTTTTGTTAAATAATTCGTCAGATTTGCCAAAATACATCACCAAGTATTACAGACAAACGGAGAGAAAAGCATTTCTTATTAGAATGTATGCCCGTCTTATGCCGGAAATCATTATTTGCGAAGCATTACTTCTTATTTGGAATCATTTCTATCTATTTGGCGATATTTTTGTCACTCTGAAAGCATTTAAAATAGTCGCCAAGTTGGCGACATCCATCTATATTCAGCAAACGTTTATTTCTCAGCAAACGTTACGGACGGACGGACTTACGCAGAAATGGTTTATTCTTATAGTCTATTCTTTTGTTCTTTCCAAGATATTGAACTTTCATTAATTAGTCATCATTGCATTGATTAGTCATTATTTCAGCGTCAGTTTCACCAATTTGGGGAATTTTTATGAATTGGGTGATATTTTCGTCAATTTGGCAACATTTAAAAAGTCACAAAGTTGGAGACATTCTGAAAATTCCCTCACCAAAATGTTTTCCAAACGTTGCGGACGAAAAAATAGGTTATTCCTATAATACTCATATAGACTCTTATATTCTTTCCAAGATATTGAATTTTCAACAATTAGTCGTCATTATCACTGATTTAGCGTCATTTTCATCAATTTGGCGAAATTTTCGTTAATTTGGCAATATGTAAAAAGTTTTGGCAATATTGAAATTCCGCCAAATCAGTCGCCAAATTCTCGCCAAGTGTCGGAGAAGTAAATTATTCTTATAGCAGATAAATGACTATTGACATCCAACTAAAAAGTATTACCCCAAGTATCCTTTCCCATGAATGGAAGATTGGATGGTTAGATTCACGAGGTGATGTCACCAAATTTTTCGCATGATAATACATAAGAAAGTGAACATATTTCACAAAAGTTAATATTTTTTTTTCCTTTTATGTGATTTTTTCATAAAGTTATTTGAAAAATGTACAATATGTCAAGAACGATTCATGCTATCGTTCTAAAGTTTATGTCAATCGTTTTCTAATGAAAAATTACATAAGAACGGACTATTTGTGTAACTTTATGAAAAGTTTTATTTTTTGAGAATTTTTTCAATATTTCATTCGAAAAATTAGTGGGGTTCTGACCATTCGATTGCGTTTATAAACAATAGGCTTCCAGTATGCACTGATTGCAACTTTGTACAAAATTTCGTTTGAATCACTCCATTCGTTCGTCAGATATCGTCTCCACAGTCTCACTGACACACACACACACACACACATACACACACTTCCATACACACACACACACACATACTTCATAAACGTTTGATTCGTGTTCAGGGATGCTTGAAACGTTCTCTCCCGTCGAAAACTGGAAATCGTATTTTCGACCCGGTCTTAATGCTTTCCTTATATACTATGTATATAAGGAAAGTAATAATGACATTAATGAACAATGGAGTAGAATGAAATCGATTTAATAATATAATTATAAAAAAATTACTTATTTTTCAAATAACTCATGACTATACATATTTCTAGGGGAGAGATTATGTACCTCAAAGCTTTTTTACTTTGGATTTAAATGCATGGTCTAAGCACAAAAAAAACTCTCTACAGGAAGACTATGCTTCGATCAAACGAGGATTCCACTGACATTTCTATAGTTTTAGCAATAATTTACAACCTGTGGTAGCACAACTAAAGATTTTATGATAAATTCCATAATACATCTCAGATATTTGTCAATTTCAACTGATAAAAGGCACAGGAGCACAATAATTTTATCAAACACATTTGAAACACTAAATGGCACACCATTAGTGTTTACTGCATTACCATCTTACGTTAAGTTTCAGTACTAGTGGACCTGCTCAATCTATATCGAATGCAGCATCTATCCTAGAATTACCCTATACAAAATAAGCAATAAATGTCCAATATGAAATTTCGTCTGCCGTACAATAAGGCGATATAGCATGTTGCAACGTGCAACCATCTTTAGAACTTTAAATTTTTACTTAATCCGAAATTGAAAGAAAACAATTTAATATTCATTGCATCATATTAGATTTTACTTAAACTATAATATGCTTACGATCCCAAATATGAATATAAATTATCAAATTATTTATCGTAAAATAATTATTTCCTACATCTGCAGCATTTGAAACAGCGTATTTGAACCCAACGGTTATGGTAAACTGATTTCCATACACATTAAAAGTAATACGAATTTTTAAGCCACCCTTCAAGGTTTTATGGATGATTTAATTATCAAGCAGTTCTATTAATGGTTACTCTTGATGCAGATACTGAATTACCGCAGCTAAATGCATCCTTATTTTTCCGATCATATAATTATTTATTAGCTTTAAATTCCCCATTATTTGTCGCCGTTTAAGCAGTTTGCATCATTAAACGATGAGAATCGATGTATGATACATTTGGTAATAGAGCACGCATCAGAATAGATGCAATTGATGAAGTAATAGCGTCATTAGTATGAAATTGTCTGAAGCGTTTAACGTGTTTTTGCCCTTCCAGACGACCTAGTAACTATTAAGGCTGAATTTTTACGCACTTATAATATCCGTTCCCAGTTACTCAAATAGTGGCTGTAAACACTAGGGTGAGTCGAGTGGTCTGGGTGTTCGACACTCATAATATCGTCCACGGGACAAAACGTAGCGCATCCGGGTATTGATTTACTCCAATGGGGGCAAAGAAAGAGGGGTTCGAAAATGATTTATCAAATACTACAGAAACCCATACATTGACATAATCTCTGCTCATATACAGTATAAACTACTATAGAGAATGTAAAAATTCCGGATATCCAATTTACCCCACGGGGGGAAACCTGCGGGAAGGGGTGTCGAAAAGCCTTACAGACACTCCAGAACTCCCTCCTTTGACCAGAAGGATGAATCCCTGCACACACACACATATATATATATATAATATATATATATATATATATATATATATATATATATATATATATATTATATATATATGTATATATATATATATATATATATATATATATTTATATATATATATATATATATATATATATATATATATATATATATATATATATATATATATATATATATATATATATATATATATATATATATATATATATATAGTGAAATCTGTCTATAACGATATTGTCTAAAACGATAAACCTGTTTATAACGATATTTTCCACGGTCCCGGCGGATTTTCTATAGTTTTAGTGTATATCGAACTTGTCTATAACAATAATTTGTTTGTGAGTGAACCAGTATATAACGATAATTTTGCTTATTTCAAACTTTTTCTCTGTGTTGTGTTCAAGACTTTTTGGACTTTGGACCAAGACTTTTACAATTGCAGACTTGACACAGAGGCAGTTTATCCTAAAGTAGAATAATGTTCTATGTACTGACTTTCCGAACAACAGAAGTGATTCCCATTACTTTTCCGCAGATTGTGCACTCACTCCCCCCTCCATCCATTGTCGTGTCAATGTGATAGGGACCACCTTCTAAGAAATTGTGATCAGTTCGCTTTTAGTGAATGACCATTGTTCCAACTTAGAAAACCTGTTTGTCACGTGATTTATGCCCATCTTTTCTGTACATACAGTATCACCTGCATAAAATCGACCCATCCAAGCTTGTTTGCTCGTCAAATTCTTTCACAGCGATAGGACATGTTGTTGTTGTTGAGACCCAGACCGTCCGACCTACCAGAAAGGTGTAAGGTAACTGTTTGGACGGCCGGGAAGTGCCACCCAATTTAGACTGCAACCCAGTGGGGGAGGCATCCACAGGGACCGCACCGTCCTTCCCCTACCACCAACCTCTCGGAAGGACTTACGGACCCACATGGTTAACGTAATCGTACTCGGCATGAACACGGCGGCAGTTGTGGCAGCGTGCAAATCCAAATCGCAAACCACCGGCCTACCGCGCCCGAAAAGTGCCAACAGCACACGGTGTTTCCAGGTGGTCACCCACCCAAGTACTAACCGTGCCCGATGCTGCCTGACTTCGGTGATCTAACGAGAACCGGTGTTTTCAGCACGGTACGGCCGTTGGCTTGTGATAGGGCATGTATGACTTTTTATGTTAAAAGCTCTTGTATGTACGCAGTGTTAGTACGGTAGTGTGTAGTGTTGAAAATGGCTACAAGAAAAACGATTTCTTTCCAGGAGAAACTAAAAGTAATCAGAGATATCGACAGTGCGTTAGAGCAAGTGGACGTTTCTAAAAAATACGGCATTCCTCAGTTAACAATTGCGACGTTTCTATGGAAACGAAAGGATATTGAGGAGGCTGAAAAAATGGAAAGATAGATTTCAAGCGTAAATGAATGAATGAAGATGTTGACACAGCAACACCATTAGGTGCTTCCAGGAAATGCGAGCACAAAATATCCCACTAAATGGACTACTGATATGTGAAAACGCAAAAAAATTTGCAACCATGCTAGAAACGAGAATTTTAAAGCAAGCAATGGATGGCTCGCTTCGTTTCGTGACCGTCATGGAATATAGTTTCAAGTAACTAATGGCGAAGAGACGTCTGTGCCCATAGATGACGTCGAATCATGGAAGCAGCGTGAATTGAGCAACATTGAGAAAAAGTATTTTTCTGACAACGTCTACAACGCTGTTTTTACAACTCATGCCAGAGAAGACGTTGGCGTATAAGGGAGAAAATTGCAATGGGAGGGGGGGAGAAATCGAAAGAGAGACTCACGGTGTTTTTGGGTACAAATGGTATCGGAACGGATAAGTTGAACCCCCTAGTGATAGGAAAATCTATGAAACCAAGATGTTTAAAAATGCAAAAAGCTTACCAGTTGATTACACGGCAAACAAAAGAGTGTGGATGACGGAAAAAATATTCAATCAATGGCTACTAGATATTGACAACGCTATGCAAAAGAAAAAGAAACAAATTGCTTTAATTGTAGATAACTGTAATAACCCCACAATAACCCCACAATAATCCACCAAAGTGAAAAATGTTAAACTTTATTACTTCCCACCCAATTGCACATCAGTTCTGCAGCCGCTGGATTTAGGTATCATTTAATGTCTGAAAGGATACTACAGAAAACGTATGAATGACAACATCATTGGAAAACAAGATTGCCAAACCCTTTGACATAAATGTTAAACAAGCATGTGACATGATCTCTGGCAGTTGGAGTTTCGTGCAGTCATCTACCATACGAAATTTTTGGGGGAAGGCAGGTTTTAATTTCAGCTCGTGCAGTTATGAAGAAGAGTCTGACAGTGATGAGAATTCTTAACATATTCTTTCTGAAGAAGAAAATTGTGTGCTGCACCTAAGTAATTCTTTGACTGCATTTAAAGTTTCGACGAATATGCACTCTTCAATAAATCCAGAAGACTATTTGAATTTGGATGAAGGTTTATTAGTGTTGAGTGGGAGCACCAATGAGGACATAATTGCAGAACTGAAAGAAAATTATGTTAGCGAAGTGGAAGATGAGGGACTGTTGAACGGAATCACCACCCAATATTACAGCTGAAGATGCTGTTAAAATAATCAAAGCATTATAGAATTTTATTCTTACTTTACCAAATGTTCCAGATGTATATCTGAATTCGTTAAAAGGTTTAAAAAATATGTGTATGACAGCTGCATTCTCTGCAAAATCCAAGCAAACGAAAATATCGGATTACTTCGCATGTTAAATTTTCTTCGTCCTATTTAAGGATTCGAATTCTGTACGGTACGTATTTCATTTCTGATTCGACGTATTCTTGATTTTTGAATTAAAAATATGCCTCCAATTTTATTTTTGTCATAATTATCCATTTTTAAATCGCATAATAGAAATGTAGTTGAAATATACTCCATGTTACATTTTCGAACTGCAATTTGAATCTTATGATTTAGGTTCATAAGATACTACATATGTTTCATATTTCTCTTCTAATCTGTAATACATTAATTAAAAATATAAGTTCAACATAATACTATAGTATTATTCATTAATGCAAGTTCAACATATATTATTATAATAACGTCACGCCCATATTAAATAACTTCAATTATAGAGTGTAGCAAGTTCAACCCTGTCTATAACGATAAATTGTCTATAACGATACTTTTTCTCGGTCCCTAGAGTATCGATATATACAGGTTTGACTGTATAGATGTGTGTGGGTGGGTGTGTAGTATATACTACTATAGAGTACATAAGAAGGAGATTTACCTGCGGGTGTAAAAAAGACTTTTCGAAAAGTCATACCAAATTTTCTAGAAACTCATCCGTTGCCCTAGAAGGTTGAATCTTTGCACATTTGCGGTATATTTTCTAAAGAACCTAACGGAGCTGGATATTCAATTTACCCCCGGTGGCAAAGAAAAGGGAGAGTTTTGAAAAGTCTTACCCGTCACTTCAAAAAACTTTTCTTTTGACCAAATCCCTGCACATATATAGTCAAACTACTATAAAGAACATAAAAATGCCGGATATCCGGGTTGTTGGGTCCAAAAATGTGGGGTTGAATAGGCTTACCAGAAATACTAGAAATACCACTAATGCCATAAAAGCCAATCTTTTTACATATTTATAGTAAACACTATTAGAGAACCTAACGGAGCCGGATATTCTATTTACCCCAGTAGCAAATTAAAGGGGGGTTTGAAAAGGCTTGTCAGATACTCCAGAAACCCCTTCGAAGAACTCGAGGCTGAATCTCAGAGAGAGAGAAAATTTGTCTTATAGACTACTATAGCTCTAAGTAAATGCTCTTCACATTTCGCTCTGAGTTTTTTTGAAGATGCATACTGGGGGTACCTGTTGGTTAGAATAGTGTATGTACAAGTCGGTAGATGGGATAGTACAGAATGTTAATGTAAGTTTCTTATATGTTTATTACATGTAGTCCATTTAGGTTCTCTGATAAGAGAGTAGTTTGAAAAATCTGATGTGGGCAGCACATGATTTTCCCTGCAGACTTAAATTCATATTTTATTTATTTCTGTAATGATTCATTAGTTTGAGTTTAATTGCACCATATAACACTAAATTTGCATTTTTAATTCATTTTTTGTTTTTATTTGGTAATTGGCCTTTTTTCTAATAGCGGCGTAACAAAAATTCAAGAAATCTCAAATATCTTCAGAACGGTTAGTCCTAAAGTATAATGGAGTGTGTTATATTCTTTTCCTCGTCAATTGCGTATAAAACAAGAATTTAATTGATACATTTCAGCATACGTAGTCTTTTGTTTTATGTTTTGGCGATTTTTGGCGGCCCATTTCGTAAAAAAAGGCACGCTGTTATTTTTTGAATCGTACCAAAATCGAATTAGCATCAGTGTGTCCCACATGTAACTTATCTACCAAATATTGTGAAATTTGGTCAATTAGTATTTTATCTAGTGTGGACGTATGAAATTTTTGCGGGCCATTTCTTAAAAAAGGCGGATTCTTCTTTTCCGAATCATACCAAATTCTAATCAGCACCAGAGTATTCAACAAGTTTCTTCATATAATATGGGTGCAATTAATATTTTAATTTTTATATAAAAAACTGCCGAACATATTTTGCTGAAATTATTTTTATATATTTCAGGTGATTGATTACATGAATATGTCCTAATATTTTCGAAGCAATTTGTGAATTCTAAATTCGCTTAAAAAATGATTGTAAAATTAGGTCCCATATTGTTCAATGTATTTCATGTTTTCAACCCGGGTTCAATCCAAAACTAATTGGATGATATTATTCATTTACATTCCCATACGTCCCACAGACCGTCTCAACAACATACTAAAATTTCATCTTTAGAAAGTCATTTTTCCAGCAGTTATTGTAGGAACGAACAGACAGACAGACAGACAAACAGAATGAACAAAGTCATAAACACTTTGCAACTATGTTTTAAAGTGTTAACAAGGATGTTTCGTCCTGTCACAGTTCGTTGTAACAATTGAAATTGTGATTCTGCAAACTTGCGTGCAATTTGACTTACGTATGCAAATTGTCGTCTTCCTACCTATTGTAGTTTTCGAGTAAAAGGGATAACAAAATTCAGGCAAATGTTGATTTGCCTTTGTTAGGAATAAGAATGGATTTGTCTTTGTTAGGAATAAGAATGGATTTCTATTTTCTCGTCCATGATAAAATTTATGATAAGTATATTCGTCTTGAAAATATCTTTAACATAAAATTTAAATAACCATTATATTTATTCACTATTATTGAATAAAAATTTCCCCCTGTCTTTTCACCAGTACCAATTGATATATTAATCATTACATATCATTACATGCAAAATGCCCTCCCTCGATATCATAATGTCAAAACTTTTATGAAGAATCTTTGCGCGGTTGTTTGCAAGTAAATAAAATGAAGGATTACTTTATTTTGTTCTGAATTTGAAAAGGGTTATTATGGGTTCGTAACGTATATTATGTCTGTGTATTGATAACGATTGGTTTGGAATTGGAACAGAATGGATTGAGATTGGTTAAGATTGGTAGAAAATAACTTTTTCCTGTATCATCTACATAACCTTGCATGGTGTAGTAAAATTTTATATCCACAATATAAAAACATCTTCTAGTTTTGATTTTTACATAAATGTATTTCGTTGGCATGCAGAAGTACATATGCGCATATACAGAGATAATTTTTAGAAGTGATAAAAATATGTAATGAGTGAATGAAAAATATGTAGTGAATGTTATTGCAATTCAGTATCACAAATCGATTAAAGCTATCTTAAGATATTAAATTTAACCACTTGCAAAATATTTCATGTTATAGCTATTTCTTCTAAATTATTAATTAAGCTTAATAATTCAATTATTAATTAAGTTTAATCATTCAATTATTAATTCTGCGCATTTATAAGTATTCACAATTGTTACATATATATATAAATCACCATTTATTACAAATTCTATTAATTTATTTTATCATCATTTCATTATTGTTCTTAACAGCTCTTAACTTTGTTAGTTTGGTAAATAAATTGAATGATCATTAAACGTAACTGAAGAGATTATACATTTTTATACTTAATTTCAAATTTTTATGATACATTTAAATATCCAAACGCTTACTTTAATGGCAGCCATTGAACAGTTATTTTTCTCAATCCCAGTTGAGTGCTACAATATTTTCCTGAATAATTGCATTATTTGTTAGCTTCAAACTCGCCTTTTTTCCCCAAAAAAGATTAAGTGTGTTATACCATCAAATTGTAAGAATCGAGGTATTGAAATGTTAGGACTGGAAAACACTCTTTGCTTTAATTGAAAAGTAAATGTAAATAAAATAACTGTAAATCTGAAGCGTAATCAATTCAATTTATATATTTATTTTTAAAGAAAATTTTCATTTTTAAGTCAAAAACATTTTTAGGCTTAAAGGAAAAAACCACGTGTTTCGGAGGAGAGGGCAATGAAAATTATTTTCTAGTACTTCAGCCGCCTGTCTATCTATCTGTGTAATATTGGTGAGGCCAAGCCTTTTCAACTGATTGGAACGAAATTTTTGTTAAATATAGAATATTAGAAGGTATGCTCATCATATGACGGAATTCAAAATTTACAAAATATCACCTTCCATTTGGCGTCATTTCACTCAATGTGGCGACATTTGCGACATCCCGCCAAATTATTTGCCAAATATTTTGACAAACGTCAAGGACAGACGAACAGAGAAACGCGATTTACTTATAGTAGATTTTTTTATTATTTCCAATATATTGAATTTTCATTGATTTGGTGACGTTTTCCTTAATTTTTTTGATAGTTTCGTTAATTTTGTAATATTTTGTTAAATTTTGAAATATTTTAAATAACTCGCCAAATTTGTCGCCAAGTGGGACAGTTGGACTGACAGACAAGCGCTTCCGAATGTCGTTTTTATCAATTTGGCGGCATTTTTATCGATTTGCCATAATTTTCGTTAATTTCTCGATATTTTAATCCATTTAGCGACATTGTAAAATTCTGTCAAATTTAAGGCCAAGGGGGGCGGTTGGACTGACAGGAAACGATACCGAAATATCATTACAATACTATCCCCTTTCAAAATACAATTAATTTCATTAATTTTGTGTCATATTTATCATATTGGCTAATTTTTTATCAATTTGTCGACATTTTTATCGATTTAGCAACATTTTCGTCAATTTGGCGGTATTTTGAAAAATTTGGCGATATTTAAAAACTTGCTAAATTTGTCGCCATGTGGGTCGTTTGAACTGACTAAATGCTTCCGAAACATCATTACATTAGAAATTTCAAACCAGAATTAATCTCAATGATTTGGCGTCATATTTATCAATATGGCAACATTTTCATCAATTTGACAACATTTTTATCGATTTTACGACATTTTTATCGATTTGGCGACGTTTGATAAATTTGACGACATTTTAAAATGTCGCCAAATTTGTCGCCATGTGGGATGGTTGGCCTTGACAGACAAAATCTATCGAAACATCATTACAATATTATTCCCTTTCAAAACGCAATTAATTTCATTGATTTGGCGTGCGTCATTTTTATCAATTGGCGTAATTTTTATCGATAAAGCGGCATTTTCGTCTATTTCGTAACATTTAAAAAAAAGTCGTCAATCATTACCCAGAGATAGATAGATAAACGACAGATAAATCAAGGTGTTTATACTATCACTTGCACAAAGATTAAAAAAAATACGAACATACTTCATATTTGCTAGCTTCTTGCGTTGCAGGCGTTTTGCTACTTTGAACTATTCATATCAGTTAAAAGATATCGAAAATTAATCAAACTACTGACATCACACTTGGTAAAGTCATAGGAAGTTACTTAAATGTTAAAATTTCTCTTTAAGTATTGTAAGCGTCATGCCCACTCCTCTTAAGAGCGTTTTGCAAAAATTTCAAATGTTGATATCAATTTATAGAAAATTAAAGTTTTCTGAGTAATGGTTGTACGCAGTATAAACGCAGTATAGTAATGTACGCAGTATAAACATACGCATTTTGCATGTATCCATTTTTAACACTTTCCAACATAGATGTAAAATGTTTATGACTTTGTTCATTATGCCTGTCTGTCTGTCTGTCTGTCCGCACGAAAACAGTCGTAAAAACGACTTTATCAAAACGAAATATTTCAGTATGTTGTTGCGACGGTCTGTGGAATATATGGGAATGTAAATTAATAATATCACCCAATTAGTTTTGGATTGAACCCGGGTTGAAAAAATGAAGTACATTGAGCCCTATGGGACCTAATTTTTCAAACATTTTTTAAGCAAATTTAAAATTCACAAATTGGTTCGAAAACTTTAAGAAATATTCAAATTATCCCATAAAATATATAAAAAATCCAGCAAAATATGTTCGGTAGTTTTTTAAATAAAAATTAAAATATTAATTACACCATATTATATGAAAAGATCACGTGACCCACTTCAAAATAAAATATGATATTCATATTTTTTCCCCGGGTGAACATCGTTATTTTTAAAGTTCTTTAAATTTATCTTTAGTGTTGTATCCGTCCTAAAACCGCTTTATTTTTGCTTATTTTCTTTGCACCAATATTTTGTGTCAACGCAATTACAATATTTTTGAGTTTAAATGATCATCAAAGTTTTATTACTTCTACAATGAAGCCTTATATGAATGGATGCAGAATGTAAACATATCAAGTGATTATAAGATGATTTGTATCAGAATTGCTGCATTTATTTCAAGCCAAATTATTTAATTCTGGAGTCTGGAATAAAAGTCTATGAAAAAAGTATTCACTGCTTTAACATAGAGAGCCAGACGCTTTACATTTCGGTGACGTCATTTGAATAAAGTTAATCTTTTTCAATGAAATTTTAACTATTCAAATATAATAAATTACTGTAGTACTGTGATAATTTAAGATATATTAGCGCTGAATGTATCGCGTTTTAGAGATGCTTAAATAAAATTGCAATTCAGTTGGAAAGTGTTTCATAATCAGTGCTTTATACATGATTGATCTTTCTTGATATGATATTGTACAAATATCATAAATATATTTTGCGAAATATGCAAGCAAGATTTTAAAAAATCGTTTCCTTTTCATATATCTATCTTTTTACTAAATCTGGTTTCAATCGTTGGAAAAGGAGGTTGGATTTCAAGGTTGGAATTTTTCACAGTAAACTGTCGGAATGATTTTTTTTTTGTCATCGCCGCCTTAATCTACGGTTAACTTTTGATATTGTTTTCTCGACTGAAAGGCCTAAAAACGTAAAATATTATACAGGCAGTACATGGCACAGATTGCTATTTCATGGATCAAATTCTTACAGTTTCAAAGTGTTTCTATTCTCTTTTCGTTATAACTTTCCCTGCAATACATGGTACATAATGTATAGGCAAAGTAATGGAATCATACCGAAAATCGCAAGTCGAGTTTTCTACAGGATCTACCCGTTCTGGAGCCTCTTTAAAAGAGGAAAAATATAGCGTGACCTTTGTGTGTGTGTGTGTCTGTCTGTGCAATGTATGTATCTATTATAAATCAAAAACTAATGGACCGAATTTCATAAACTTTGGTAGGCAAGTCACTTGGGTGTGATCCTGATGCTGATTAATTTTCAGTACACTTCGGGATAAAACAACATGAAAGATCAATCATGCTTAAAGCATTGATTATGAAACACTTTCCAACTTCAATGCAATTTTATTTAAACAAGTCTAAAATGCAATACATTCCACGGTAATATTTTGAAACTTCTCACAATGCTGCATTAATTTATTACATTTGAAAACTTAAACCTTCATCGAAAAAAATGAACTTCATTCAAATGACGGCATTGAAATATAAATTGCCTGGTTTAAACATCTCTAAAATGTGATACATTCCTCGGTAATAGTTTTAGAATTATCATAATACTACGATAATTTATTATATTTGAAAACGTCATCGAAAACAACTGAATTTAATTCAAATGACGTCACAGAAAAAATAACACGCCTGGATATCTCTATAAAAACAGGATTTCATTCATAACTTTCACCCACTCATTTCATTCATCACAATACTATAATAATTTATTTTATTTAAACATTTTGTTTAAGACCATGGAGCTACAAAAAACTAAACTCTATGCTTGAAACTTCATCGAAGAAAATCGTCCTTCTCTTTATGAAATCAATTAATATTTCATTCATATCAGCCATGCAGACTCCATGGACTAAATTATTTTGTGTTAAAAAAATACAGGAATTCTTATTTGTGAATTTTGCAATTTGTGAATTTTAAATCCGCTTAAAAAATGTTTGAAAAATTAGGTCCCATAGGGCTCAATGTATTTCATTTTTTCGACCCGGGTTCAATCCAAAACTAATTGGGTGATATTATTCATTTATATTCCCGTAGGTTCTACCGACCGTCTGAACAACATACCAAAATTTCATTTTGATTAAGTCATTTTTACGGAAGTTATCGTGCTAACGGACAGACAGACAGACAGACAGAATGAACAAAGTCATAAACACTTTTCAACTTTGTTGTAAAGTGTTAAAAACGCCTGTTTTTGCGAAAGGGCCTTCAAAAACTGCCTGCATCTACTCTAGCTGAAAACCCATAGACCGAATTTTACAAAATTCGGTAGATAAGTCGCTTGTGGGTTACTCTGGTGCTAATTAGATTTTGGTACTTTTCCGAAAAGACAACCTGACTCTTTTTGCAAAATACCCCGCAAAAATCGTCAAATTCTAAAATCAAAAACTACATATTCTCAAGTATATCTATTAAATGCTTGTTTTATACGCAATTTTTAACGCTAGAAAGAATAAGACATACTCCATTACAGTCAAAATAGCCGTTCTCGAGATATTTTAGTTTTTGAGTATATTCGCTACGCCACCTTCGAAAATATGTCCAGCTACCAAATGAGAACGAAAATTGAAATAACAGCTAATTAAATTGTATTAAAATTAAGAGAACGTGAATATAAGTCCGCAGGGAAAGTCGTGTGTGCCACACATGAGATTTTTAATTTTTCTGCAATACATGGTTATAATGCAGGGAAAGGACATGTATAAGGAAAGTACTAAAATCATATCGGAAATCGCAATTCAGGTGCTCTACAGAACTACACGTTTTGGGACCTCCAGAATACGAAAAAAACCTTTTTAGCGTGACGTCTGTGTACGTTCTGTATGTCCGTGTGATGCCTAAGTTTACCGTTCTGTGTGTCTGTGTAATACATGTAACCACTCTAATACAAAAACTAATTAACCAAATTTCACAAAATGGGGTAGATAAGTTACTTGTAGTACACTCTGGTGCTAATTATATTTTGGTATGATTCGGGATAAAACAACTTGATTTCTTTGCGAAATATATCCTCTGAAAAATTGGAAAAAACTGCAAAATGTATCTACCTGAAATGAAAAAATATGATGTGGGCAGCACATGACTTTCCCTGCAGAGTTATATCCACGTTCTCTTCATTTTAAATAAATTTAATTCACTTTTAATTCAATTTTCGTTCTCATTTAATAATTGGACTTATTTTCAGAGGTGGCGAAGAGAAAATACGAAAAAACTAAAATATCTCAAGAACAGCTAGTCCTAGTGTAATGGGGTTGGTTTTATTCTTTTCCTCGTTAAAAATTACGTATTAAACAAGTATTTAACGAATATATTTGAGCATACATAGTTTTTTATATTAGATTTTGGCGATTTTTGCTGGCCATTTTGCAGAAAAAATCAGATATTTTTCCTAATCCTACCAAAATCTGATCATCAACAGAGTGATTACGCATGTGACTTATCTACCGAATTTTGTGAAATTCGGTCTATTAGTTTTTCAGCTATAGTGAATACAAGCTTTTGCGGGCCATTTCACAAAAAGAGGCGAGTTCTTTTATCCCGAATCATACCCAAAACTAATCAGGACCAGATTCGCACACAAGTGACTTACCTACCAATTTTTGTGAAATTCGGTTATTAGTTTTTTGTTCGATTGGATACAAAATCTGCACAGACAGACAGACAGACAGGCACACAGACAGACACATAGACATACACACAGACACACACGTCAGACATAGATAGACACACACATGTCATAGACAGACACACAGACACACAGACGTCACGCTAAAATAGTTTTTATTATTCTAGAGGTCTCGAAACATGTAGATCCGTCGAAAACTCGAATTGCGATTTTCGGCATGATTCCAATACTTTCCCTATATATTATCATGTATTGCAGGGAAAGACAAATGTATCCACTCTACCTGTATCTGCTCTATCTGAAAAACTAATAGACCATATTTCACAAAATTTGGTAGATATACCACTTGTGGGATACCCTGGTGTTGATTAGATTTTGGTATGATTCGAAAAAAAAAACCTGCTTGAAATGGCCTGCAAAAATCATCAAAATCCGAAATAAAAGACTATGTATGCTTAAATATATCAATTAAATGCTTGTTTTATACGTAGTTTTTGATAATGAAAGAATAAGACCAATCCGTATTACTCTAGTATTAGCCGTTCTCGAAATATTTTAGATTTTTTAAATTTCTGTTTTCACTTACCTAGTCTTTGAGTATATGTCCAGTTATCAAATGATAACATCATTGAATAAGTGCAAATTCAGCTAATTTAAAATAATTTTGAGTGTTATTTTGTGAAATTAAACAAATTTTAATGAATTATTTAAGAGATAATGAGAAAATGAATTCTGTAGTGAAAGCCATGTGCTGATCAGAAGCCATCAGATTTTCAAAATTCATTGAAATGTAGTATATTCAAACAAGTAATAAAATAAATATTTATTTTATATTACATTACATATATTATTTAATGATGCAAAAAATTTCGCCATACATAAATTTCCTTGAAATATCTGTTTATCAGCATCTGTTATAGATAGAGATTGGATGATGTCTGATATAGACTCAGCATTAAATTTCAAATGAGCTTGACAAATTTTTAAGCACTTCCTCTTCCAGTTATTTTTCCATTTCCGGTTCAAGCATTTTTATTTTACTGGAAACTTATAATTTATGAGATTGACTATAGGTAGAACTTAGATGGCAGCTGATACGAATTTAACATCAAATTATGTAGGAAACAGACTGGTTTACTGCGGATTTCTATTTCAGCTTTTTTTTCTCTTTAGGTTCCGACTATTTTCTTAAAATATTTATTTTTTAAGATTTGTTACATATAGAGTTGTAGATGATAACTGATATGGGTTCAGCATTTAATTCCAGAGGAGGTAGGCGGATTCACTAAGTATTTCAACTCCTGGTTTTGGAGATGTGGCTACCAGTTTTTCCGAAAATCGTTAAACCTACACGAAATAAGAATGTAAAAAAGAATAATAATGCTTAATATTTTCGTCCAAAATTAAGTGTGCACAACATGTGCTACCATATTAAGGTTCTTTCAAAGGGCTCGGAAACCCAGTGGTTAGCGCGCGGGAATTGCACTAGGGCGACCCGAATTCGATTCCAGCCTCTGCCCAAATTGTCGCCGTGTTCACAGGGAGTGCGATCCAGTTAAGCATGTGGGTCCGTAAGTTCTTCCGAGATGCTAGTGGTAGGTTAATGAGGGTACGCTTGATAGCGGTTTATACAAAGTGGGGGGTGTTTTTATCGGTCAGCTTATAAAGAAAATATTAAAAAATATAGTAAATTATATTTTTACTTTCTTTAATTATTGTATAAAATAGTTTTTACCGATTTTTTTTTAAATCGATATTTTGATCGTGACAAGAACGTTTTGAAACCTGCGGAATCCGATTAAAACATTTTCGGAAATATTTCTGAGCTTATGAGTGTGTGTGTGTGTGTATATGTGTGCGTATCTCTGTAAGATGAGGTAAGGAAAATTTAGGAGCAAAAGCATCTGCCGTGTTTACATTTATGCGTTTAGATATATGTGGAAAACTCGAAATAGATAGAATCATTCGTAATTCTCAAGATTAAAACTTATACTTTATTTCTTTTGATGCAGGCCGTCCGAACAAACCGGAAGTGCACGGTGTCCGCTTGGACCAACACCTCGGAAGTATTTCCGAACAGACATATTTAACGTACCCGTACTTCGCGTGAACACGGAGACAGTTGAAAAGTGCCGGGGAATCGAAATCGGGTCGTCCAAGTGTAAATTCCCGCTCGCTAACTACTGGACTGTCCCAACCCTAATAATACTCCTATTAGCTTTTAGTGAGAACAAGACGTACGAATGCATTATATAAATTATTGGAATGAATAACAACGCGTTACCCGGGTCTTAAATAGGCGTCAGCTACATCAATAATTCCACCCAGTTTACAAATCGCCAACTTAGTTTAAATCCAAATCACCACAAAATGCGCATATGTGAAAAATTTGAAATAGATAGAATCCTCAGTAATTGGAAAAATTAAAACTGCTTTCTTCTTTCTTTATTTCTTTTGACCTAGACCGTAACCTACCCGAAAGTGTAAGGTATATGTTTGGACGGCCGGGAGAGTGTCACTCAATTTAGACCGGAATCTAGTGGGGGGTGGCGGCATTCACAGGAACGATTACCTCATTTTCTCAACCACCAAACCCCTCGAAAACACTTTAGGACCCACAGATGTAACGTGTTAGTACTCCGCGTTAACACGGGGATAGAGACTGGTATTGAACTTGGTTCCTCCGAGTGCATTCCTCGTGACTAAACCGCTGGACTATCCCGCCCAAAAACTTATATTCGAATTTTAAAATTTCCATACCGTTATTTTCTATGGTAGACCATTATTTTTCGAGAACATAATGATGGTACTATATATAGTAAAACGCCGTCTGTACGCTTATAGGTTTTTCATAATGCATAAAACATCTAACTCCGATTTTATGAACACATTGAAAATTTTAAAGTACTAAAATTTTATTTCTGCCACGTAATAAGATACACTTGAGCATTTTTGAATTCATTTTATGGCAAGTTAAAATCGAATTTACGATAGTTTGGCATTTAAAGACGCCTGCTTGTTCTATAATGTTACAGAACACTGTATCTCCCAGTTAAAAACGGAACATATATTTTAATAGCTTTAGTTTATTTTCAGAATTATTTGTTTTACATTATTCAAACGAAGTAATTTTATGTTTTACATTATGTCATTTCTTATTGGCTATTTCTATGTATTGAAATACGCTTGATTATTTTTTTATATATAAATATACATATATAATAAATTACAAAGTTGCGTAAAAAAGGGGCATAATTTTATGAAATCGATTAAAATTTTCAAGGCGACTAAATTTGAAGAAATATAAAATTTAAATTTTTATACGGCTCCCATACAAAAACATTTCCAATCAGTAAAATGTGCCCCATACACTAATAAGGTGATGTACAAAATTTCAGCATTTTATCATAAAATGTTCCATAGATATTTCAAAACAAAGTTGGTGAGGGATTAATCACAAATTAAAATGTAAATGTTTCAGCATGAGTGCAAATGATGCAACGCAGAAATGCATCATAAGCAAATACTATCTGCCTCTTATCTTTAATGGATCATTGGCATGGATGGAAAACATTTTGAACAAGCTTTGTAATATTTGTGTAAAGTTATTATTTCTATGCAGTGTAGATACTTTTGTACCAATAAATAGCAAAATTATTATTTATTTATGTAATCATTGTTTTCGTTAATAAAATAAAGTAACAAAATAAAGAAACATAATTTGAGTATGGTCAAATTGATGAGTTTAATATATTATACCAGTAAGTGGTGAAATCAAATCGCATCAAGAAACATTGTATGCCTGCAAACACACTAAAATCCATGTAATGGGGAAATATTTAAGTCTGTTGTGTCCATTTCAAACTCTGAACAAGATTGGTGTTCTTTTGACTAGTGCAAATACCTTCCTGGAGATTTTCAGCGTGTTTTGAATATAAAACATATCTGTCATGTGATTTGTTATTCATGCTGTTCAACAGTAAGGTGACATCCTTTCAGGAAAATATCAGAGCTAAAAATAGATTTCACTGAGCATAATAGATGTTCAAAAATGGAACATTTCCTTGCATGTACGTTTGTTACATATTTAGTGAGCAATATTTACTTCTAAGTTTACAGAATAGAAACCTTAAGAGCTGTGTTGTTATTCACATTAATAATCTGAAGAATATAGTTTGGGCCCTTCCATTTATCAAATTAATGTATATTAAATTAATTTGATATGTTTAATTTGGAATAAAATAATATACAGAGTTTCTAGAAAAGTTAAGCTCACTCAATAAGTATGTAAGGTAACGTTCATGAGTGATACACGTTCGCTATATCTATAGGAAAGCTGCAAAGTCTCCTTTGACGATAAGAACTTGCAATTATTTACCAGCAGTTTAACAGTAGATCATTGTCTGGCCAGTACGATGATCCGCAGTTCAATTCACGGTTAGGGCAGGAAGTATTTCTAGAATGGCGTCCAAACGAATCAAACCTGTAGGTTAGTGCAAAGATGTCAGAGGTCTGAAAGTGACCCTCGTACGACTAGCACTGATTTAGTGGACTCCTGCATATAGAGTGCTGATTTCCAATCGGTAGGATAACTACCACGCATAAAGCTAACCTGGGGGATAAAAAATTAGTAGGCGGCTAACCTGATGTAAAAATAGCAGGAGGTGGTCACTGATATTATCGGTTACACGTCAATCTAACATTAGTGGTTGAAGAATACAGAATCCTCGTCGATAATAAGATCTTTCCATTCCATCACGATAGCTCAACGCTGTATTGACTGAAGATTCGTGTTTCGATACTCGGAAGGGAAGGAAGATTCTTTACAATGTCGCCCAAACAAATGAACCCTGTATATTAGTGAAAAAAATTTTGAGGTCTAAAAGTGACCATGGTAAAACTAGCACGGATTTAGTATATTGGGTGTTGGTTTCCAACTGGGAAAACAACCATCATGCTGGAAGTTACCCCGGAGAATAAAAATAGCAGCAGGAGGCTAACCTAAGGTAAAAGTAACAAGAAAGATCAATCATGCTTAAAGCATTGATTATGAAACACTTTCCAACTTCAATGCAATTTTATTTAAACATGTCTAAAATGCAATACATTCCTCGGTAATATTTTAAAACTTATCACAATACTACATTAATTTATTATATTTGAAACCTTAAACCTTCATCGAAAAAAATTAACTTCATTCAAATGACGGCATTAAAATATAAATTGCCCGGTTTAAACAGCTCTAAAATGTGATACATTCCTCGGTAATAATTTTAGAATTGTCATAATACTACGATAATTTATTATATTTGAAAACTTCATCGAAAACAACTGAAATCCATTCAAATGACGTCATAGAAAAAATAACACGCCTGGCTCTCTCTATAAAAGCAACATTTCATTCATAAATAATTCCCCCATTCATGTCATTCATCACAATACTATAATAATTTATATTATTTAAAAATTAAGACCATGGAGCTACACGCAAGTAAAACTCTATGTGAAAGCCCCAGGCCGTCCGGCTCGTCCAGAGGACTTAGCAACAAAATGGACAAAAAGAAGTAAAACTCTATGTGTAAAACTTCATCGAAAGTTATCGTCCTTCTCTTTCTAAAATCAATGAATATTTCATTCATATCAGCCATGCAGACTCCATGGACTAAATGATTTTGTGTTAAAGAATTACAGCGATTCTAATACAACTCATTCTAATATTTTGCTGTTTACATTTTACATAGGTGAAAAATAGGCTTAATAGTAGAAATAATCAAATTTGTATGAGCATTTAAACTGAAATATATTGTCATTGCGTTGTTAAAGTATGTAGATGCACAGAATATAGGCCAAAATAAAGTAGTTTTAGGATGGATACAACACTCAATATGAATTAGAAAGAACTTTTAAAATCACGATTTTGAGACAAGATGGATGCCATATATCATTTTGTAGTGGGTCATGTGATCGTTTCATATCATGGACACGTGATCGCTTCATATAAGAGTTGTTATTATTATTTTAATTTTTATTTAAAAAACTACTGAATATATTTCGCTGAATTTTTTTTTATATATTTTATGGAACAATTTGAATATTGCCTAAAATTTTCGACGCAATTTGTGAATTTTAAATCCGCTTAAAAAATGCTTGAAAAATTAGGTCCCATAGGGCTCAATGTATTCCATTTTTTCAACCCGGGTTCAATCCAAAACTAATTGGGTGATATTATTCATTTATATTCCCATAGGTCCTATAGACCGTCTGAACAACATACTAAAATTTCATTTTGATTAAGTCATTTTTACGGCAGTTATCGTGCTAAAGACAGACAGACAGACAGACAGACAGACAGACAGACAGAATGAACAAAGTCATAGACACTTTTCAACTTTGTTGTAAAGTGTTAAATAAAAGGTGGTCTTCCAGATTTTCAGATGTATGTCAATCTGACATTAGAGGGAGGAGAATGCAGATTCCACTCTGACGATGATATGAGCTTGCAGATTCGTCCCATTAGTTCAATTGTAGAGCATCGGCTGGCCAGTGCGAAGATCTGCGATTTATTTCCTGATGGAAATGTTGTGAGTTGTGATAAAAGTGATGGAAGTATTGAGAGTTTTAAAATTTTGACAACGAAATAAACCACAAACCAAGATAGACGAAAAAAAAATCCAAGTATAACGTTGTAGATCATTGTCTAATTAATATGAGTTTACAATAAAACTACTGCTAAAGGCATTAAGTTGTCACACTAAAATTATTTGTGAATTTCTATCCTATTCAGTAATTATACAATAAAAAGAGCTTACATGCACAGGAATTTTATATACAGTCCGATCAAAATGTCTTTCGTCAGCAACAATACATGTATGGATTCATATAACAATGTTGCAATTCAGTTTGACAAGTATTGCATTTGTCAGTGTTAAAGATCCTGGTGATACGACTTTTTGACATTTATTTATTACCTTCAGTACACGCATTTCGTTTGTTCCCGGTTTTGGTTTCTACTAATTAGATAATGCTTTAAAACTTATCATTTGGCTTTTTTTGTCTGCATTGCTTCAAGACCGAGTTTATTAATCTAACTTTTAATATTCTCCTTTAAGGACACTGCAATCACTTTTATTCGATCTGGAAGGGTCAGACAGATCGAATATTTACACTCATGGATCTTTTCTTAGAAATTATTTTTTTTTACTTAAGAACGTTTCTCGGAACTCTCTATAAAGCGACGCCATTCTCACATTTGACAAGTTACATCCTAAATCTTAACTTGTGTGCGTAATTGGCACAATCAGCAGAATAAACCAGTATAATATATCATTTTAGCTAGGGTGGATACATGAAATTTTAGAGGGCCATTTCGTAAAAACAAGGCGGGCTCTTCTTTTTCGACTCGTACCAAATTCTAATCAGCACCAGAGTATCCATCAAGTAACTTATCTATCAAATTTTGTGAAATTTGGTAGATTAGTATTTTAACTAGAGCGAATAAATGAAATTTTTACAGGCCATTTCGCAAAAAAAAGCGAGGTCTGTTTTACGAATCGTACCAAAAATTAATCAGCACCAGGGTCACATCCAAGTGACTTATCTACCAAATTTTATGAAATTCGGTCCATTAGTTTTTGAGTTAAAGAGGATAAATACATTGCACAGACACACAGACAGACATACAGACAGACAGGCACACAGACGTCACACTAAAATAGTTTTTTCGTATTCTAGAGGTCTCGAAACGTGTAGATTCGTCGAAAACTCGAGTTGCGATTTTTAACATGATTCTAATACTTCCCCTATACATTACCATGTATTACAGGGAAAGTAATAGTTCCATTAGCGGGACAATAGCACAGAAAAAGAAACAGACAACAGCACAGGAAGGAAAAATTTTACCTCGATACAAGATGACTATTAATCCTTTCGACCTCTGGCCTTCCTATATATTGAGTTCTCTGTATTTCTAGCTAAAGAATAGCGACGAAAATTATATCCATCTTTCACCTCTCGAAGGTTACAGAACCTGTTGTAAGGATGAGGGTTTATCTCAAGACTGTATAGATGTAAGTCAAGCGAGTTATGACCGGTAGTTTCATCATTATATTTACTGGGTAAAGTCATCTTGTATTGAGTACTGGGTTATATCATCTTGTATTGAGGTAACATTTTTCCTTCTTGGAAACAATAACATTTATTTGAAACTTCACGTTCGTGGTAGCAAAAAGAGGTAATTATTTTATATGGTATTTGCTGCAATAAAACGCGAATGCATTTTGTTTCGAATATAAATATCAAAAGAGGTTAAAAATAATTTGAGTGTTCACAGAAGGTGGTGCGTTTTCCATTTTATCAGATTTTGTAACAAAATTGTATATAATTTCTTGTAACAGAATTTTTAACACTTTACAACAAAGTTGAAAAGTGTTTATGTCTTTGTTAACACTTTACAACAAAGTTGAAAAGTGTTTATGACTTTGTTCATTCTGTCTGTCTGTCTGTCCGTTAGTACGATAACTGCCGTAAAAATGACTTAATCAAAATGAAATTTTAGTATGTTGTTCAGACGGTCTGTAGGACCTATGGGAATATAAATGAATAATATCAACCAATTAGTTTTGGATTGAACCCGGGTTGAAAAAATGAAATACATTGAGCCCTATGGGACCTAATTTTTCAAACATTTTTTAAGCGGATTTAAAATTCACAAATTGCTTCGAAAATTTTAGGTAATAGTCAAATTGTTCCATAAAATATATAAAAAAAATTCAGCGAAATATATTCAGTAGTTTTTTAAATAAAAATTAAAATAATAATTACACATCTTATATGAAACGAACGCGTGACCATGATATGAAACGATCACATGACCCACGTCAAAATGATATATGGCATCCATCTTATTTCAAAATCGTGATTTTTAACACTTTGCAACAAAGTTGAAAAGTGTTTATGACTTTGTTGATTCTGTCTGTCTGTCTGTCTGTCCGTTAGTACGATAACTGCCGTAAAAATGACTTAATCAAAATGAAATTTTAGTATGTTGTTCAGACGGTCTGTAGGACCTATGGGAATATAAATGAATAATATCACCCAATTAGTTTTGGATTGAACCCGGGTTGAAAAAGTAAAATACATTGAGCCCTATGGGACCTAATTTTTCAAGCATTTTTTAAGCGGATTTAAAATTCACAAATTGCTTCGAAAATTTTAGGCAATATTCAAATTGTTCCATAAAATATATAAAGAAAAATTCAACGAAATATATTCAGTAGTTTTTTAAATAAAAATTAAAATAATAATAACACCTCTTATATGAAGCGATCACGTGACCATGATATGAAACGATCACGTGACATACTTCAAAATGATATATGGCATCCATCTTGTCTCAAAATCATGATTTTTAAAGTTCTTTTTAATTCATATTGAGTGTTGTATCCGTCCTAAAACTACTTTATTTTTGCCTAAATTCTGTACATCTACATACTGAAACAACGCAATGACAATATATTTGTGTTTAAATCCTCATCCCAAATTTGATTATTTCTACAACTAAGCCTATTTTTCACCTATGTAAAATATAAACAGCAAAATATGTAGAATGAGTTGTATTAGAATTGCTGTAATTCTTTCACACAAAATCATTTAGTCCATGGAGTCTGCTAAGCTGATATGAATGAAATATTCATTGATTTTACAAGGAGAAGGACGATATTTTTCGATGAAGTTTTACGCATATACTTTAATTACTTGTAGCTCCATGGTCCATAGTATTGTGATGAATGACATGAATGGGGGAATTATTTATGAATGAAATGTTGCTTTTATAGAGAGAGCCAGGCGTGTTATTTTTTCTATGACGTCATTTGAATGGATTTCAGTTGTTTTCGATGAAGTTTTCAAATATAATAAATTATCGTAGTATTATGACAATTCTAAAATTATTACCGAGGAATGTTTCACATTTTAGAGATGTTTAAACCAGGCAATTTATATTTTAATGCCGTCATTTGAATGAAGTTAATTCTTTTTATGAAGGTTTAACGTTTCAAATATAATAAATTAATGTAGTATTGTGATACGCTTTAAAATATTACCGAGGAATGTATTGCATTTTCGACTTTTTTTAAATAAAATTGCATTGAAGTTGGAAAGTGTTTCATAATCAATGCTTTAAGCATGATTGATCTTTCTTGTTTAAAGTTCTTTTTAATTCATATTGAGTGTTGTATCCGTCCTAAAACTACTTTATTTTTGTTTAAATTCTGTGCATCTACATACTAAAACCACACAATGACAATATATTTGTGTTTAAATTTTCATTCAAATTTTATTATTTCTACAACTAAGCCTATTTCTCACCTATGTAAAATGTAAACAGCAAAATATGTAGAATGAGTTGTATTAGAATTACTGTATTTCTTTAACACAAAATAATTCAGTCCATGGAGTCTGCATGGCTGATATGAATGAAATATTAATTGATTTTATAAACAGAAGAACGGTTTTTTCGATGAAGTTTTAAGCATAGAGTTTATGAATTCTAGCTCAATGCTCTTAATTTTTAAATAAAATAAATTATTATAGTATTGTGATGAATGAAATCCTGATTTTATAAAGAGATCCAGGCGTGTTATTTTTTCTATGACGTCATTTGAATTTATTTCAGTTGTTTTCGATGAAGTTTTCAAATATAATAAATTATCGTAGTATTATGATAGTTTTAAAAATATTACCGTGGAATGTATTGCATTTTAGAGATATTTAAACCAGGCAATTTATATTTCAATGCCGTCATTTGAATGAAGTTCATTTTTTTCAATGAAGTTTTAAGTTTTCAAATATAATAAATCAATGTAGTATTGTGATAAGTTTTAAAATATTACCGAGGAATGTATTGCATTTTCGATTTTTTAAATAAAATTGCATTGAAGTTGGGAAGTGTCTCCTAATCAATGCTTTAAGCATGATTGATCTTTCTTGTTTTAATTAACGTAATAATAACAACAATGTCTGACAACCAAAGTTAACATGTATAAATATTTGAATCAAGGCAGGTGGCAGGCACCGCCAGTAGTTTTAGTATAAGAATTACTGTGAATTAGAGAAAAAATGAAAATTAATTAAAATTTCACATTCTATGTAATTTTAAAAACAAATATATTTATTTTATATAGTATTGTCTATGATAAAACACGAGTGTATTTTATTGTTGAAGCTAATATACATATAAAAAAGAGGTAAAATCAAATTGAATGTGAAGGCATATATGTGTTAGCCAGTTCGTCAGGTTTTGTAGCAAAAATTGCATCTAATTTCTTGTGACAGAATTGTTTGAATCATTCAAATGATAATAATGATACCTGACAGTCAAAGCGAGAAAGAAGCATCCGTTATAAATTTTTGTTGAATGTAAATTGTTAGTAGCAAAGCAAAATGGGTACTTTGTACAGACAACAAAAGATGTCACGCCCAAGTGTCAGAAAATTAACTGCCAAATATGACTTTCTTCTTCACATTTAAAAGCTTAAAGAAATGCTTCATCTTCAAAGGACGGTGAAGTGGTCTGAAATGCTTAAGACACAATTATGAAAGAAACTAAAACAAGTACCCAGTAAACGATTATTTTTTTCTCTTTTAGGAACCACTAAAATAAGCTTAAAATACTTTGTGTCTAGTTGAATGACAATATAAAACATTTTTTGTGATTCTAAAGCAGTTTCATATTATATTTTCTAAAATAAAGAGAAATACCTGTAAGTTTTACAAATTTTTATTTTGGAGTTGAAGTTTCGAAGTAATATGAATTCACTAAAAACAAATAAAAAAAAATATGCTGCGGGCAGCACATGGCTTTATATAATGCAATGAATTTACTACTTTCACAGTAAAAAAATATATTATTTTTATAGTAGTTATTTATATTCTTTCCAAGATATTGAATTTTCGTCAATGAGTCGTTATTTTCCATGTCGTCATTGATTTAGCGTCATTTTTATCCATTTGGCGAGTTTTTCGTTAATTTAGCAACATTTAAAAAAGTCGCCAAGTTGACGATATTCCACCAAATTGGTCGTCAAAATCTCGCCTAGCGTTATGGACGAAGAAATAACTCATTCTTAACGCAGATGAATGACTATTGGCGTTCAAATACAAAAGTATTACTTAAAGTATCTTTTCTCATGACTGGAACGAGCTAGATCCACGAGAATGATGTCTCCAAATTTATCCTTTTTTTTTACTTTATACAGTATTGTGGCAATTAATTGAGAAATGCAGTTTTTTTTATAAAATTCAGTTTTATTCAAGTTTTCTATGGATACATTTAAAACTAATAAGTGATATGACCTCCCCGAGACTTTATAACATCACAGACACGTTTCGGCATGGAATGTATTAGACTAGCACATGGAGTTTTAATTTCAACGTCTCTGAACCATAGGTCAATAACGGCCGAAATTAGCTTGTCCATCGTCGTACAGTCAAATTTGTGAAGCCGTTTTTTGACAATAGCCCACAAATTTTCTATGGGATTCAAGTCTGGTGAATTCCCGGGCCAATCCAGTACGGTAATATTTTTTTTGAGCAGAAATTTTTGATTCGCTTCGAAGTGTGACATGGCGCGCTGTCTTGTTTGAAAACGCAATCTCCGTTCGGCCACAGTTTAGCCATGGTTGGAAGCACTTTTCGGGTCAATATGACTTCGCAACTGGCACTGTTCATCATTCCCTCTACGGGAACAAGAGATTCTGTCCCCAAAACGCTGAAACAACCCCAAAACATCTTTTTGGGCGATGCTTGGGTGCTTGATTGATGTGGTGCTGATTGAGAGGTTCTCCTTGGCTCCTTCTCACGAACATAGATCTAAATCCATGAACCACAAAATGTGTTTCGTCAGAAAAGAGAACTTTCTCCCAGTCCTTCTCAGTCCATGTTTTGTATTTCCGTGTCCATTCCAACCTTTTTTTCTTCATGTGAAGCGTCAGAAGCTGCTTCTTGTACGGTCGACGTGCTCTTCGTCCGCGTTCTAACAGCCTGTATCGCACTGTTGAAGGTGCAATATCAACACCAGCTGCCACCATGGACTTCGACAGGTCAAAACTGGTTAATCGAGGATTTTTAACACTCATTCGATGTAAAGTTTTGTCGTCACGAGTCGAAGTTGATCTTTTTCGGCCGCATCTTCCAGAGCGGTTGGTTCCAGCATTTCCTGTTTCCTGAAACCGCTTCCAGATCCTCCCGACACTTGCTGTACTCACTCCACATTCTTTACCTATTTCCTCGAACGTCTCGAAGTGTGTTCTCTAAGCGCAATCACTTTAGCACGTGTTTCTGCACTGACATCCATGACGCTAATGAGCCCCGCAACAACTGAGAAACTACCACTGCGGAACACCTGCCACCTGGCGGAGGAATTTGAACACCTGCTACTTACCAGGTGCATACGAACACCTGCTACATTGATCATAACTGCAATTTCAACTCTGAGCTAATTTGGAATGCTTCTTCCTAAGCTTACGTGTGATAAAACGAAAAAAATGACATTTCTTAATTAATTGCCACAATACTGTATGACTTTTTGATAATTTCTGTGTGCAATATCTCGAGAACGGTTTAGGTTAGCGTTCTAAATTTTATGTCAATCGTTTTCTAATGAAAAATGACATAAGAAATGTCCATTTGAGTAACTTTGTTAGAGGTTTTGATTTTTTGACGAGTTTTTCAAAATTGTGGCGTTCTGAACATTCGATTGCGTATAAAAACCATAGGCTTCCAGTGTTAACGGATTGTGATTTTCGTACCAAATTTCGTTCGAATCGGTCTATTCGGTCGTCAGTTATCGTCTCCACAGACTCACTGACACACACACACACACATACTTTCACACACACGGACACACATACTTTCACACACACACGCGCGATCACACACACACACACAGGCATCACTTCAAAAATGTTTGATTCGTGCTCAGGGATGCTTGAAACGTGCTCTCCCGTCGAAAACTCTAATTCAAAATTTCGACCCCGTCACAATACTTTCCTTATACATTATAGTATATAAGGAAATGAATATAATATATACTTTTGTATGAGGCTTTGCGGACACCAGATATAATCACTCTTACAAAATATTTTCCAACATAGTTTAATATAAAATGTGCATTACTCCCCAAAATCCTTCCCAATGTTTTCCTCTGCTAAAGAACACCGTGTATAAGACATTAACAAAGTGGTTGTAGAGTTATAACAACTTACACAAATCAGTTGGTTTTAAAGATGATGTTCGAATCATATTTGACTTGATTTATAATTACATCAACGTTAAAATTTTATGTTAATAAAAATGGGAAGATTTGTAGGATTTTAGCGATAAAAACAAAATATTCTAACAAAGCTACTTTTCACTTTTCACAAAGCTACTTTAAAAAAAAACAGCATCATTTGCTAACTGTCCGATATCATGAGTCTGATTGTCACTCCTCTTAAGCAATGTTCAGTTTAACCCTTCTTACGCAGGGTTTAAGTTAACCCTTCTTAAGCAAGGTTTATTTAAACCCTTCTTAAGCAAGGTTAAATTTAAACCTTCTTAAGCAAGGTTTAAGCGTTGGGTTTAAATTGAAGTTTTTTTAAGTTTCTTTTAAAGTTAGAGTTGGGAAACCAACGGCATCTAGCGTAAAAAGTTTATTCCAAATGTAAGAACCAAAGAAGTATTCGAAAGTTTGACATAAATTCGAGTAATAAACGATATGTTATGCAGGTGCAGAGAAGCAGACGGGCAGATACAAACTGTGGATTGTAAATATATTTTTCAGCATTAGCTAGGGATTGATGTTAGAGTGACTAGATCTTGGAGGTGCTTAATCGAGAACGGTATGGAAGCAAAAGGGAGTTCTGAAACCTATTAGGTAATTTTAATTAAGGCGATACAACAGTCAAAACAAGCTGAACAAAAAAACTCAGACAAATGACACCAGTATTGACAGTTTTGCTCGGAGAGGTTAATTACGACCCATAAATTCACGAGTTATCGATGACACCATCAGTTGGAAAGGTCACGATGGCGACATTAGGCGTAACCAATGCTTATGGGCACTTTTACGGACACTCGTGCTTACGGGCACTCCATGAAAAAGTGGGGCTCCAATCAAGACGAACCCCAAAAATCGCATATAAAGCAAAGCTAATGAGAGTTCGGCCGTACATATAATTGCTTTAAGAGAATTTGGTAAGTCGTGTGGTTTGGATTGTGGAAGGCCAACTAGAGTCGGGTAAGGTGTGGTTCCCCGAAACAAGATTAAATTGAATTAATAGCTGATGATTGGAAAGTTTTGTCTTTGTTGACCAAGCAAATGGACCATGTGTTAATTTTGCAGGCAAAATCACAATTTGGAAATTTGCCGGATAAATTTATTCAATATACTTTTTTTTTATCAAAGGGCCAGGCACTTGACTTTCATCATTCGCCTTTGTCAGCGGCCAAAACGTGAACCATATAGCCGTCCTAGGACGCTGCCCCAGGCGCACCAGAGGGGGGCGGAACACACTGCGCCCACAACACAAACATCCATGCCTTACGTGGGACTCGAACCCACAACGTGGCGGTCGAGCGATGGCTGTGGAAACGCTCGCCTTGACCACTCGACCACCACGTCGGCTTTATTCAATATACCAAATGTTAGTGGTACGGCAATCTCATTATATAATGCAGTAGACATAAAATCAAATCATAAAAAATAAAACTGTTCAGATACACACAGATAGAGAGAGAGAAAAAGAGAGCGCGAGAGAGAAATTTTTTGTCTGTTATTTATATATTTTAGATTGGCATTTTCATAGAAAGCAAAACTACTCTAAGGAACATTGTCTGACCGTAGAACAGGGGTTATGAAACAATGTTTTAGAGAACGGGAGGACCAGAGAGATAAAAACTTGAAACGGCCATTACTGTAAAACATTTGCAAGCATGTTACTGAAAGTTTCAGGCGAATGAGTCGTCCGTAATGGGGAGTAAGGCTCCTGATAGTTATGATATGTATATATATATATATATATGTGTGTGTGTGTGTATGTATGTATGTATATATATATATATATTTATATATATATATATATATATATATATATATATATATATATATACAAAAATACCATTTCGGCAGACGATAATATTAGCTGAATATTTCAGAAATGAAGCTGGAATTTTTAAAAACGCTTGTAATTGTGATTTTTCTTATCAGTTTGCAAAATATAATAAAAGTAGCAGAAAAACATGAGGAAAGGTTGCGTAATGTTTTACAGTGTACCTTGGTTATGTTTAATTTAATGTTCCGTTTTCAAAGATATAAATACTACCATTACAAATTTTCACAGCTGAAAGATGGAATTCTTTGATATATTTTTTCAGCTCGTGTTTCATTTGTATTATACTCATTTGTTATTATAATATTTCCCTAAGATCACAGTTTTTAATCAAAATTTTACAGCATTAAATTTTATTATAAGGAAGTAAACCTATCAAATTTAAATCTAATGTAACACATGCACATACATGGTCTGAATGCACCATAACAATTTCAAAATGTTCTGTAAAGTAGCTGTTGAGAAAAAAGAGCATACACAGTAAAAATCACACTGTGGTTCACACAGATAAACATTTAAATGCCACAGACTTTAAGTGTAGCACATGGAAACGCAAGAGATTTTCCAATTTCTAGTTTGCGGAGTAACTAATGTGATACACGTTCGAAAGAAAATATTCTGATCCATTAAATTCGACAATAAAAATGAATTTTTCAATCAATATTTCGAACCTGGTGTGCTTAAAACATTCTGAAGCAAACGAAAAGATCTTAAAATAAAATTGCTTAACTTTCATCTCTACCATAACACTACTGCTTTTACTTACAAGTGATTCATATAATTGGACTATTAGAAACCAAATGGGCGCAATTTGAGCTGCAGTAAAGTTTACTCTGATTTATATTTCTATTGCAAAATATCGATCGAACGTTCTAAGTCTCCACGATGGTAATTTGGGAACAAGTTTAATTGATTAGTACTTAAGTGAATGCGTGTAGTATAAATATTTTCATTAATTGATTATGGTAGTGGTGCTTCTGTTTCAAGAGTACGATGCCTATCAATATGTTTACAAAAGTCGCAATGAATAAAATATTGCACAGTTTAGAGATGTTTAAATGCAAAAAAATTCAAAGAAATTATCATAGCACGCCTATTAGTATAACATTTAGCATACCAGTAATCATAGTTAAGTTCTGACCTCATTTTTATTCCCAGAGTACTTTTGGAGTTCATTCATTTTTCAAAAGTTATTTATTTAATAAACGCTTGTGCATGTGGCTAGATATCAAAATCTTACCAAACGCAGCGCTCAAAATAAAATTATGTGCAATTTATTGCATATTTTCGTCCAAAGTGTGTTTGTTCTTAAAATTGACTCAGATGTCATTAAGATATTTTTAAATTTGAAGGTGTGGACCTCCAAATTTATCGAAATACTTTATCCAGATTCCAAATGGAATTATGATAGTGTGTTATTGAATATGAATAAATAACATGTTTTTAGATACGGTTCTTTTGAGGATGTATTATTTCTAATTGAGATATAGCAACTTTTTTAATTTTTTATTTTTTAATCTTTTGCGGGCGGGCGCGCAAACGGGGAAAAAATGAACGGTATTGCATTTTAAACCGAATAACATCAATTATTGCCTTTTGGTTTGGTTTAAAGATTAGTGGATTTACTGATATTTTCAATTTTTTCCGCCTGCTGTTTTATTTTGGCAAACATTTTCCGAACTCATATATTGTGTTTAGCAAATTGTTGAAGTGATTGGATGTATTTTCAAATAGCCGACAGAGCAAAAATGCGAGAAAACTAAAATATCTCTTTAACGGCCAGTCCTAGTGCTATATGGTTCGTCTTATTATTTTCGTTATTAAAAATTACGCGTATAAAACAACCATTTAATTAATACATTTGAGCATATTTAATTTTTAATATTCGATTTTGACTATTTTCGGAGATAATTTCGCCAAAAAAGCAGGTTCTATTTTTTTAATCGTACCAAAATCTATCCAGCACAAGGCCAGAATTGACCAAATTTTATAAAATTTGGTTAATTAGTTTTTCAGCTAGGATGACACAGACAGACTCACAAACAGATAGACAGACATACATGCAGAGAAAAAAGCAGATGTCACGCTAGAAAGCGTGCCCTCGTTTTAGATGGCTCGAAACGCATAAATCCATTGAAATTTGAAGTTCCGATTTTCGACACGATTTTATACTTTCCCTATGCATTATCGTGCATTTTAGGGAAAGTAACAAATCCACACTTCTCTAAAACGTAATAAGTAATAATCCAAATGTAGGTATTATAAAATTAAAGTTAAAACGTGGTTTCCAATTTTTACTTTATAAATATCAAAGTATAAATTATTTTGTTACAGATAATTTGCATTATATTTGAATAATGCTTAAAAAAATGCAGTCACATTTCAAGTTTTAAGCAAAACCCTTTTTTTCAGAATAACAGTCTAATATTTATATTTTAATATTTATAATTTGAAATAAATTATGTTAAAATAAAAAGTACTTTAAGTACTTAAGTGAGTCTAAATATTAATTTTATTTTATCACATAAATGTAAAACATTAATTTCCTTGCACGACATTTCTGAACAACAAGTAAAAGTCTTAAATGATATTTTTAGAGAAATACTTCTTTTAGTACGGTGTGCACTGGAATTAAGCCAAGTACCAGCCTGGAAAAGACCCAAACGTTCCTTTGATAAGCTAAGTCCAAATATTAATCTTTTAAACTTACTCAACAAAAACCACTTTTCTGCTATTTCTTATTGTACCAAATATGAACAGCTCAGCTCTTAAGTTTATTTTTGTGTTTGTGATGCTTTGTAAACACTATTTACGATATGCTCTAGAACTTTTGCCGGGAATTTGTAATATTTCAATAAAAAGCAAATTTTTATAAAGTGGATTTATTTTATAATTATTATGTTTAATCTATTGAAATTGTGTTATTTAGTTTTTTTAAAATACTAATGGTATTTCACAACTGTCGCATGAGGAAATACTCATGGGTGAATAATTTTAAATATAATTAAAAACACGTAGAATATTATTATATTTCACTAAGGATAATAAATGTTTGTTAACCAAAGGGATCAGCCCCTGCTCGCCAACCCAGGGGAGCTCTTCATGCTTTTATAAAAATATGATGAATTAACAATTATGAATAATGATTGTCAATTCATTACGACTGTACCGATAGCCACAAAATTTGTTTACATCTGATCATTACATTGATTATACAGTATCATTTGATTACACATTATAATTTGATGAAGTGTTGTTGGTTTTGAGTTTGTTAGAGGATTAGTATCAAAAACCCTTCTTATAATGTGGTTATAAGTTCTACCTGTTCTACCTCGGCAATCAATTCCAAGTTCAAATGTACTAGATAGCGTTGTAGGCTAGTCTATAATGAAACATCAATACCTTTAGTATTTTCAATGCTGCATTAATTCAGATAGATCTAGGTCATTTTTGTGAGGTTTCCGTCATCAACCAATAACATAATTTAAGACGGCTCAGTCATTAAATCTTTACCCATACTGTGCAAAAAACCTTACTGCCCCAACTGGGAATCGAATCGCGTATCTCAGTTTGATCAGCCACGTATCACGTTTGATCTACTGCGATGGAATTGCAATACTGTATTGTTAAATTAGGGGACTGGACTCTGAATTCCCCACCTTCTACTGTCAAATTGGCTTGCAGCTGACAATTTCACCGCCCATCTTATGCTATTTTTACCTCGAGTTAGCTCCCTGATGGTATTTTTATCCTCCAGGTCAGCTTTCTGAATGGTCGTTGTCCTCTAGATTTGAAATCGGCGCTCAACATCCCAGAGTTCACTGAATCTGTGCTAGTCTTACTAGGGTAACTTTCAGAACGCCGATATATTTGCACTAACCTGCAGAGTTCATATGTTCGGGCGTCATTGTAAAAACCTAGCTGCCCTAATCGGAAATCGAACCACGAATCTTCGTACTGGCCAGTCGACGTTCTACCGTTTAAATACTGGAACAGAATTGCAAGCCTTTAGTATCGAAGTGGAATCTGCAATTGATAATGCTAAGTCTTGTTAATAAATACTCTAATTGACTATGGCCTTAATCAAACATATAAGACCGCCTTGTACATTGACGGATTCAGGTTACTCTATATGTGAAATTTTAGAACTGCATGTGAGACCAGGAGGCACCTTATGCAGTTATTGATGAAACAACGACGAAACAAAATGCAGACTTTTAGTCACCGTTTTATGACAGTCTTGGATCGGAAAGTCATGCGCCAATAAATACACGTCGCATAAATTTCAGGTGTGGTTGGGGCAAAATATCCTAGGGCCAAGGCATGAAACAAGCTTCATTGGAAACTGAAAGAGCCAATAATGAAAAGATACGGTTGCACACTGAAGAGCGTCCAATGAGAGCAAGGAGGGGGTATATGAACCATAGGCAAAATGATGTGGCTGCAAGGAGGGGGTATATGAACCCTAGGCAAAATGATGTGTCTGCAAGGAGGAAAGTCAACGAATGAAATCAAACGCAGAGTACAGGTCGTCTAACAACTTATCTTCTCAGTTAAAGTTGCAGCGTTGTTTATTTTGTTGTTGCTTCCTCATCGTGGTTGTGTGTCGAACCAGTTAGATTCTAATAAGGGGTCATCATGGAGAGGGATTTTTCATGTCGCTCTCGCATCAGGTGAAGGCGTGTTTGGCTTAATAATTAACGCTCATCCATCAGGCTGTCAGACCACATCGCAAACGATTTTCTGTCTAAAATTTAGGTTCGGTTTTTTTTTTTCGTTTTCTTTTTTTTAAGGATGCGATTTTGAGGCGTGGATTTCATGGCATTTAATTCAATACAGTGAGAAATTTGAAGAAGTTTGAAGATGTCTGGTGTTTAAAAAAAAGAAATAAATTATCATGTACTTTATTGATATAAAATTTTATTTAAATATGATGTGTTTATGAAAACATCAATATTTAAATGAGTTACTAATGGATTATGGGAACAAATAACATGCAATTAAGAATGTTAATAATATCAAAGAATGAATCTTAAAGGTGTAAAAAAAATGAATTAATTTGTAATCTAAACTGTTTAAAAACATTTTAAAATGTGTCTGAAATGTTAGAGGTGTCAAAGGAGTGTGTGATGTATAAGTAATGAATAAATGCAACTATAGAAAGTAAAACAATAATATTTGTATAATGTCATAAGGTGTATTTAACATGTGTTAAGAGTATACCAGAGATAAATGTCCAAATACTATATATGAGTGAATGTGCATATAACAATTGTATAATAAAATAGTCAAAATTTAATTTTATGCATTGTTTTAAGCTACTTGGTATAATGTATATGTAAGATTGGTACATATTAATGATGATATATTGTTGTAAAAAAAGTTCCAGTGGTACAAATAAACAATTATAGACTTGTCTCAGGTGTCAAGTAAACTCTTCCTCGGTGCATGATAACAGTACAAGGTGTGCATGAAAATCTTTCAGTGGTACACCATGACAATTACAGACTTGGCAAAGTCAAGTTAAACGTTTCCGACTTGATTATTTTTCAAGAATTTTTCCTATAGTCATAATTTCATAAGTTGTTTTACGTGTTCTTTGTGCAGGGGGGGGGGAGGTTAATGCGAGACCAGGAGGCACCTTCTGCAGTTTTTGATGCTTACGACGAAACAAAGCGCATACTTTTAGTCACCTGTTTATGACAGTCTGTGCCCGGAAAGCCATGACCCCAATAAATACGTCTTAATTGCAGGTGTATTCAGGGGAAAATATCATAGCTCCAAGACTTAAACAAAACTTCATTGCAAACTGAAAGAGCCAATAATGCAAAGATACGTCATCGCACTGAGAAACATCTAATGAGAGCAAAAAGGGCGTATCTGAACCCCAGGCAAAATGATGTGGCTGCAAAGAAAGTCAACGAATAGATTAAAATAATGTTCAAGAGTTGAAGAGAGGATATTCGTTATTTATTTGAGTATTGAGAATGTTATGGAAAACGGCGAAATTCGACTCCAAATGTCAGAAAAATAATCGAAACAGGTGGCAGACATGCTTAACTACAGATCCGAAATACAGAGGTGTGTGCTAGTCTTTGTGTATGTTAGGTCAATTTTTGATCTTTGGAATAAGATTCAAAAGACCTGGTCTCATACGTTGCTTTTCTACACCTTAAGCGTTTATTAAAATTGATATAATTTTAATTATAACAATAATAGAGGTGTGAATAAGTGATAATTTATTTTAAAAGATAGAAATGTGAATTTCGATGGGTTGTGTTTTTGATTTAATCATTGTCTTAAGGAACTCGTGCAAAGAAATAATGGTGAGTTTTGCGGCCATGACAGTAATGTGCAATTGTTACGACTTACGACCACTTTAGTTAAGATTAATAATTTAATCCACAAGATTCATTTAAAAAATTAACTTCATTAAACGTTTTTCACCCCACTGCATTTTGCCGTCTATTTGCAATGCAGTGTCAAAAATTCACAGCATTTATTTTTTTAATATATAGCAAGAGATAATCGGATTTAGATAGGCTCACTTGCTTTCAGGTCTAGCTGAACCATGCGCCATATTGGTTACGTCAGATAGACATTTTAAGAAGTATGCTTATATAAAGAAATATAACTGTATCAGTTAAATTAGTTAATTAGATTCTTAGTAGTTAAATTATTGACTGGCCAGAGAAAGATAGATAGATGGTCCGATTGCATGCCAACTAATTACTGTTTACATTGACGCCATAGCAACCATTATTTTCAAGTTAGACATAAAAGATTCTGAGTAATAAAGAAACCCTGTGATATATTACCGCATGTTCAATTCAAAGAGGGTTAGATGGAAGACACGCTATCAAGTATAAAAAATCTGATGTGGGCAGCACATGACTTTCGCTGCAGACTTATATCCACGTTCTCTTTATTTTAATTAAATTTATTTCACTTATAATTCAATTTTCGCTCTCATTTGGTAACTAGACTTTTTTCAAAGGTGGCGTAGATAAAATACAAAAAAACACTAAAATATCTCGAGAACGGCTAGTCCTAGTGTAATGAAGTTGGTCTTGTTCTTTTCTCAGTTAAATATTACGTATGAAACAAGCATTTAATGGATATATTTGAGCAAACGTAGTTTTTTATTTTATATTTTGGCGATTTTTGCGGTTCATTTTGCAAGAAAAGGAAGGTTATTTTTTTCGAATCATACCAAAATGTAATCAGCACTAGAGTGACGCACAAGTGACCTATCTACGAATTTTGTGAAATTCGGTCCAGTAGTTTTTAGATAGAGTGGATACAAAATTTTAAGGGCCATTTCGCAAAAAAGGCGGATTCTTTCATCCCGATTCGTATCCAAAACTAATCAACACCAAATTCGTCTACCAGTGACTTACCTACCAAATTTTTTGAAATTCGGTCCATTAGTTTATTAGTTAGAGTGGATACAAAATCTGCACAGACAGACACACTGACACACACACACAGACGTCACACTAAAAATAGTTTTTTCGTATTCTAGAGATCTCGAAACGTGTAGATCCGTCGAAAACTCGAGTTGCGATTTTTGACATGATTCTATTACTTTCCCTGTACATTACCACGTATTGCAGGGAAAGTAAAAATCAGATGAATAATAAGATGGCACAGAGTTTCACCCTAATATGAAATATACAGGTAAAGCTCATCTTCAAATATAAAAGAAAAGATAATTTTTATGTAACTTTATGAAGGGTCATCAAACAAGTTGGAAATTTGCGGTTCTATTCCCTATTAATACAAGATGCTTTCATTACAATTTTACATCCTACATCCTCGAAAAACGCCGATGGAAGCTCTAAATCTGTCCCTCTAACTGTTACCATTCTATATGTATACACAAGAACCAAGTAAAACTTTATTTCAATGAAATATAGGTGGTTATAATTGGCTATTAAAAATGGTCTCCTGACGGTGTAAGGGCTACCATAGCACTCATCTATTATGACCTTATACCATCCTGATGGTGTCACATACTAGCTTACAATAATTTCCCAATAAAATATATACATACTTTTTTTTCATACAATACGTATCAAATGTAAAAGGACATTTCTGTAGTATGGTCAGAAATGTAACTATTACTATGTTAGAATCTGTACGTAAGTGTCCAAGCTTCAACAGATATTCGAGCAATATATGCGATCATGTCTGTCTGTCTGTGAATGTTTGAGTGTATCTCTTGCTAGAATCAATTCAATAAATTTTAATTTTTGCCCCCAATTTATTAAATGCTATATTGGAAATTTATTTAAATTAATCATTATTTATAAATTAATCATAATTTAATCATTTAAAATTCAAATGTAAATTATACTTTACTTCTTCAACAAGCTATGCAAAACAAAATATCTCCGCCCGAAGAAGATATAACCTAGTTTCTAAGGCGAATGTCACATGATATTCGAAACAAAAACAATATTTCTTTTTCATTATATATCCCGTCTTGTTTTGAATGCAAATTCCTTTTTGGATGGTGATTTGAATATAAAACAGGCATATTGAATATCTTATTCCGAATTTACTGTTTACATTGAATTTTCATGACCACGCAGGTTGGTTTATCTATTTTGTCATCTGTACAGACAGGAAAATAATAAACATATATAATGTTTTTTTATTTACTTTAATATAATTTGTTGAAGTAGTTTCCTCAATAAAAGCAAATTATGGTGGAGGTTTATAGTAATTTTACTTTGAAAGTAAATTAAAAATTTCATTTCAAACATTTAATTAAGCCTAGAAAGGATTATGACGTTTTAGGTATTTACGAATCAGCTGATAATCGAAGCATGCATGTGTGTTTCCTTATATAGTATACTATTTGCGAGTGTGTGACTATATCTCCTAATAGAATTCAGAGATTTTAAGGGGAAAAGCAGTAAAGTTCCTAGTTCAAAGTGCGGAACCTGAAAAAGCAACAACATTTGAACAAAAAATAATTTGAACTAAGTTTGAATACGAATATGTAAACAAAATGTAAACGAACGAATATGTAAACGAAATGTAAAAGAACGAATATGTGAACGAACGAATATGTAAACATATGTAAAAGAAAGTAGTTCCATATCAAATTGTATGTGTAATATCTGATATTGAATTGTCAACCTTTGATGGTAATTTTAGAGATTGATTATCATGTAGAGTTATATTTGTATCTACCGTGCATAATAACAAATATTATTTCTGCACTTCAGAAACTGTAATTTTTAAAGTGACTCTTGAAAAGAGATGCCGCCAATTTGATACGGAAAATGCAAATAACCAATGTGAATTATGAGAAGGCAGTTTATTTAAACAACAGATTTTGCATATTCAATAAAAAAGTCCTAGTCATGAATTAAAAAATTCCTTAAACTTAAAGTTTATATATTATATACAGAGTGGCCATAATTAAACTGACAGTGCTCAGAATGTTCTGTAACGCGATCTAATTGCGAGAATGGCGCGAAATTTTGTAGGAAGATTAAACAAGACGGGGGACGAAGGATTCCGCAAAAAAAAATTAGTTCCAAAAGTAACCGCTAGGAGAATATGTGGCGCTGTGTAATAGAGTTTTAAATGCAGAATAAATACTGAAATAAAATTAGTTTTTATTTAACACATTCAAATCAGGTTCAACGTATCCGCCGTTTTTGCGGACCACATTCTGTGTACGGCATTCACAACAGCAGAAAGTAACATGTCTGCAGGAATCTCTCGTGCAGTCTGTGATAAACAAGAGGATTAAACAAGACGGGAGACAAAGGAGTCCGCGAAAAAAATTTAGTTCCAAAAGTTATCGCTAGGGGAATATGTGGTGCTGTGTAATAGAAAAGATAGTTTTAAAAAATGCAGAATAAATACTGAAACAAAATTAGCTTTTATTTAGCACATTTAACAATTCAATTCAAGCTAAATATGGCAAGAATTTTAAAAAAGCGAAAAACTTACATAAACAGTGATAAAGTCTCCTTATCTGCAATTTCACTTACTCAGTCCCAAAGAAAGCAGTAGCAGCAGAAGAAGTTATGTATTCAATTTTCACGTTACATCCTTTGGCACAGTGCCAGCTTCTTGAGCTTTAAAAGGCAATGTGTGACTTTTCGAAACAATTTAATTGAAAGTTATATGCACTAATGTCTCCTTTGATCGAGCGTGCGTTACTTGTCAAATTCTTTTACCTCAACCAGTGCAACGCGTCAGCCACTCTTCGTGCTTTTAGAACGCACAAAAGGGAATGCGTAAAGGTAACGGTCTTTTGTCAGTTAATGGTTTTAAAGCAATGGTTGAGAAGTTTGGGAAAACAGGTTCTCTTAATGTTCAGTCAGGCAGAGGATGAAAATCCGTACCAAAGGATATAATCGAAGAAGTTGCAACTGCGATTGTTGACAGACCACAAGGCAATATTGCTACCACTTCCAGCGCTTTTTGCTTTCACCTTCCTTGCCAGATTGGAGGTGGATGATGCTTGACCTTGGAAAATCTTATGGGGAGACGAGGCCCACTTTTACCTGAATGGAACTATAAATACCCAGAACTGCCGAATTTGGGATTACAAATCACCAAATGCATTCAAAGACATTCCCTTACATTCACCAAAAGTAGCTGTTTGGTATGGTTTCACAGCAAAAATGATCATAGGTCCATTCTTCTATGAGACCATTACCCCAACAGGAACTGTGACCTGTTCTGTTACCGGAGCGAAATATCGCAAATGTTAAACAACTTTGGCATCCCGGCACTTCAGCAAAGACAATGCTTGGGGAAAATAACTTATATGCAAGATGGAGTCCCTCCACAGATTACTTGGCCGATACAGCAGCTGCTACGACAGAAATTTACAACAGAAAGAGTCATTAACCGCTGCTATCCAACTGCATGGCCACCTCGGTTCCCTGATATTACCCCCTGCGACTTTTGGCTATGGGGTTACCTAAAGTCCAAGGTCTATCAAGGAGTTATCCAGGACCTGGCTATGTTGGAGGATAACATATCACGGACTATACAAGAGATTACTGCAGACATGTTACTTTCTGCTGGTGTGAATGCTGTGCACATAATGTGGTCCACAAAAACGGCGGATACATTGAACCTGATTTGAATGTGTTAAATAAAAGCTAATTTTATTTCAGTATTTATTCTGCATTTAAAACTCTATTACACAGCGCCACATATTCCCCTAGCGGTGACTTTTGGAACTAATTTTTTTTCGCGGACTCCTTCGTCCCCCGTCTTGTTTAATCTTCCTACAAAATTTCGCGCCATTCTTGCAATTAGATCGCGCTACAGAACACTCTGAGCATTGTCAATTTAATTATGGCCACCATGTATATTATATATACATAATAAAACAGTTTGAAAGTCCAATGAAAGAAAAGTGAGAATCTGTAACTCGAAAAACCTAACTTTCTAACAAGTTACAAAATAGAAGTATAAATCAGCAAATCTTCAAGCAAATGGGAAAAAAATACAAATTTCGAATCATGAAGTCAAAGAAAATCATCAAAAATCAATGGTATGGAATCGATAAAAGAACAAGAAAGATCAGTCATGCTTAAAGCATTGATTATGAAACACTTTCCAACTTCAATGCAATTTTATTTAAACAACAATTTTCAAAGCCATTTGTGAATTTTAAATCTGCTTAAAAAATGTTTGAAAAATTAGGTCCCATAGGGCTCAATGTATTTCATTTTTTCGACCCGGGTTCAATCCAAAACTAATTGGGTGATACTATTCATTTATATTCCCATAGGTTCTACAGACCGTCTGAACAACATACTAACATTTCATTTTGATTAAGTCATTTTTACGGCAGTTATCGTGCTAACGGACAGACAGACAGACAGACAGAATGAACAAAGTTATAAACACTTTTCAACTTTGTTGTAAAGTGTTAAAAACAGACGAAATCCAATTTACACGCTATACACGTGGCAAGGTCTAGGCCTAAATCATGGATCTGTTCACTTTTTCAAAACTCTTTCTCAAGTTAAAGTGTTTTTGTAGAAGCAAGCACAAAAATGTTTGTTTCTGAAGAAATAGATAGATTATATCTGTAAACTATTTTTACTTGGACAATTACATAAAGAAGAAAAAATAAAAGGTAAAAATGATACCTGGAATCTAACTCAACAAATACACGAACCTGTCGATCTCGGGAACCCAGAATGGTGTTGCCATTCACAAAGGAAAAAAATATGATCTACCGTTGCCATTCGTTAGAAATAAATGACAGTAATGCGAAAAGACAAGTATAAGAGATAATACACAATCAAGAGGGGCAATAACAGAAAGGCTAATGTGTACGTAGGATGTAAAAATAAAATATTAATAAAACAAGAGTATGGAGATGTCAGGCTAATATATTTAAAAGGCCATGGATAGAATTCATGAAAATCCAGCTAATCTAAATTTTTTAACTATACCATTTACAAAATAAGAGGTATATGTATATACATTGCTGGTAAATTTTAGATAATCAAAATGTATAGCATGATATTTTTATCAGATATTCTATAAATAAGTATGCTACGGTATTTATAAAGAAATTTACACGCACACACACACACACACCCACACATACACACACACACACTCACACACACACACACAAACGCACACACACACGCACGCACACACACACGCACACACACACACACCCACACACACACATATATATATATATATATATATATATGCTATATATATATATATATATATATATATATATATATATATATATATATATATATATATATATAGGGATTTAGATTAGTAACTAGCCGAATACCCGTTGAAAATCAACGGTATCGCAATAAGCAACCCCTGAATAATGTAAATTTTTAAATAATTCCCTTTTCAGATTTGTTCGACAAATCGAATATTTTGGTGTGCAGAACCCCCTAAAGAAGAAAATATTGGGAAACTAAATTTGCGCATTTCTTCCTTTCGAATTATTTACCCGTACACTACATTAAATTCTATCTCATCCCGAGACACCCCTATATTATTATTTCTCCTTTGGAACTTTTTTCTGTGAAGCACACCCATAAATGAACATTTTTGAAAAACTCTCTTTGTCTTCTGTTTTTTATCAGATGATTGGCCCATATACCTAATATCAAGCCTCTGTCACATTTAAAAGGAAGCGTGCCTCATTTATTCCGAAAATCGAACATATTAGTGTGCGGCACCCCTTAAAGTAGCAAATATTGGAAAGCTGAAATTTCACGCTTTCTTCTTTTCAAACTATCTACCCGTACACCAAATTTGAAGTCTCTATCCTATCGAGAAGCATTTTTTCTATCACTTCACTTTTCGAACGTTTTTCTGTGTAGCACCCCGTTAATGAACATTTTTGTCAAACTGTATTCATGTTTGGTGTTTTTGTCAAATAGTTAGCCCATATACTAAATTTCAAGCTTCTATCACATTGTAAAGAAGGCGTTTTTCATTTGTTCGGCAAATCGAAAATTTTAGTGAGCGGCACCCCCTACAATAGCAAAAGTTTGAAAACTGAAATTGCACACTTTCCTTCTTTCCAACTATTTACCCGTACACCAAATTTGAAGTCTCTATCTCATCGTGAAGTATGCATTTCTAGCATTTCATCTTTCGAATGCTTTTGTGTGGAGTACCCACCCCCTTAACTATACATTTTTGAAAAACTCTATTCTTTTTCTGATTTCTATGAGATGATTCGCCCATATACCAAATATTAAGCCTCTATCACCCTTCGAAAGGGGCGTTTCTCCTTTATTCCGAAAATCGAACATTTTAGTGTGCGACACCCCCTAAATTAGAAAATTTTGGTAAACAGAAATTATACACTTTCTTCCTTCCACACTATCTACCCTTACACCAAATTTGATATCTCTATCTCATTCCGAATTATGTTTTTTATCAATTCACTTTTCGAACGTTTTACTCTGGAGCACCCCCTTAAACGAACATTTTTGAAAAACTATATTTGTCTTGGGTGTTTCCATCAAATGATTAGTCCATATACCGAATTTCAAGCCTCTATCAAATTTTAAAGGATCGTTTTCTCATTTATTCTGCAAATCGAATATTTTGGTGTGCGGCACCCCCTTAAGTAGAAAATATTGGAAATCTGAAATTGCACGCTTTCTTCCTTTCGAACGATTTACCAATACACCAAATTTGAAGTCTCTATCTCATCGCAAAGCATGATTTCCTATCATTTCACTTTTCGAACGTTTTAGTGTGCGGCACCCCCTTAAGTAGAAAATATTGGAAATCGGAAATTGCACACTTTCTTCCTTTCGAACAATTTAGCCATACACCAAATTTGAAGTCTCTACCTCATCGCAAAGTATTCTTTCCTATCATTTCACTTTTCGAACGTTTTGGTGTGCTGCACCCCCCCTTAAGTAGAAAATATTGGAAATCTGAAATTGCACACTTTCTTCCTTTCGAGTGATTTACCCATATACCAAATTTGAAGTCTCTATCTCATCGCAAAGCATGCTTTCCAGTCATTTCACTTTTCGAACGTTTTGGTGTGGGGCACCCCCTCTATAGAACGTTTTCGAAAAATTCGATTTTTCCAGGGGGGTTTTATCGAACGACCGATCCGTGTACCAAATTGCAAGTCTCTATCTATTCGGGAAGTGCCTAAAAAAGGCGTGATAGACAGACAGACGGACAAACAGACGGACAGACAGACGGACAGACAGACAGACGGACACTTGGCAATTAGTATATACTAGCCGAATACCCGTTGAAAATCAACGTTATCGCAATAAGCAACCCCTGAATAATGTAAATTTTTTAATAATTCGCTTTTCACATTTGTTCGACAAATCGAATATTTTGGTGTGCAGAACCCCGTAAAGAAGAAAATATTGGGAAACTAAATTTCCGCATTTCTTCCTTTCGAATTATTTACCCGTACATCACATTAAAGTCTATTCCATCCCGAGGCACCCCTATTTTAATATTTCTCCTTTGGAGCTTATTTCTGTGAAGCACACCCATAAATGAACATTTTTGAAAAACTATCTTTGTCTTGGGTTTTTTATCAGGTGATTGGCACAAATACAAAATTTCAAGCCTCTATCACATTTAAAAGGAAGCTTTCCTCATTTGTTCGGAAAATCGAACATATTAGTGTGCGCACCCCTCAAAGTAGCAAATATTGGAAAGCTGAAATTTCACGCTTTCTTCTTTTCAAACTATCTACCCGTACACCAAATTTGAAGTATCTATCCTATCGAGAAGCATTTTTTTCTATCACTTCACTTTTCGAACGTTTTTCTGTGTAGCACCCCGTTAATGAACATTTTTGTCAAACTGTATTCATGTTTGGTGTTTTTGTCAAATAGTTAGACCATATACTAAATTTCAAGCTTCTATCACATTGTAAAGAAGGCGTTTTTATTTGTTCGGCAAATCGAAAATTTTAGTGAGCGGCACCCCCTACAATAGCAAAAGTTTGAAAACTGAAATTGCACACTTTCCTTCTTTCCAACTATTTACCCGTACACCAAATTTGAAGTCTCCATATCATCGTGAAGTATGTATTTCTAGCATTTCATCTTTCGAATGCTTTTGTGTGGAGTACCCACCCCCTTAACTATACATTTTTGAAAAACTCTATTCTTTTTCTGATTTCTATGAGATGATTCGCCCATATACCAAATATTAAGCCTCTATCACCTTTTGAAAGGGGCGTTTCTCCTTTATTCCGAAAATCGAACATTTTAGTGTGCGACACCCCCTAAATCAGAAAATTTTGGTAAACTGAAATTATACATTTTCTTCCTTCCACAATATCTACCCTTACACCAAATTTGATATCTCTATCTCATTCCGAATTATGGTTTTTTATCAATTCACTTTTCGAACGTTTTACTCTGGAGCACCCCCTTAAACGAACATTTTTGAAAAACTATATTTGTCTTGGGTGTTTCCATCAAATGATTAGTCCATATACCGAATTTCAAGCCTCTATCAAATTTTAAAGGATCGTTTTCTCATTTATTGTGCAAATCGAATATTTTGGTGTGCGGCACCCCCTTAAGTAGAAAATATTGGAAATCTGAAATTACACGCTTTCTTCCTTTCGAACGATTTACCAATACACCAAATTTGAAGTCTCTATCCCATCGCAAAGCATGATTTCCTATCATTTCACTTTTCGAACGTTTTAGTGTGCGGCACCCCCTTAAGTAGAAAATATTGGAAATCGGAAATTGCACACTTTCTTCCTTTCGAACAATTTAGCCATACACCAAATTTGAAGTCTCTACCTCATCGCAAAGTATTCTTTCCCATCATTTCACTTTTCGAACGTTTTAGTGTGCGGCACCCCCTTAAGTAGAAAATATTGGAAATCTGAAATTGCACACTTTCTTCCTTTCGAACGATTTACCCATACACCAAATTTGAAATCTCTACCTCATCGCAAAAGAATGCTCTCCTATCATTTCACTTTTCGAACGTTTTGGTGTGCTGCACCCCCCTTTAAGTAGAAAATATTGGAAATCTGAAATTGCACACTTTCTTCCTTTCGAGTGATTTACCCATATACCAAATTTGAAGTCTCTATCTCATCGCAAAGCATGCTTTCCCGTCATTTCACTTTTCGAACGTTTTGATGTGGGGCACCCCCTCTATAGAACGTTTTCGAAAAATTCGATTTTTCCAGGGGGTTTTATCGAACGACCGATCCGTGTACCAAATTGCAAGTCTCTATCTATTCGGGAAGTGCCTAAAAAAGGCGTGACAGACAGACAGACGGACAGACAGACGGACAGACAGACGGACAGACAGACAGACGGACACTTGGCAATTAGTATATATCGAATTATGGTTTTTTATCAATTCACTTTTCGAACGTTTTACTCTGGAGCACCAATTAAACGAACATTTTTGAAAAACTATATTTGTCTTGGGTGTTTCCATCAAATGATTAGACCATATACCGAATTTCAAGCCTCTATCAAATTTTAAAGGATCGTTTTCTCATTTATTGTGCAAATCGAATATTTTGGTGTGCGGCACCCCCTTAAGTAGAAAATATTGGAAATCTGAAATTACACGCTTTCTTCCTTTCGAACGATTTACCAATACACCAAATTTGAAGTCTCTATCCCATCGCAAAGCATGATTTCCTATCATTTCACTTTTCGAACGTTTTAGTGTGCGGCACCCCCTTAAGTAGAAAATATTGGAAATCTGAAATTGCACACTTTCTTCCTTTCGAACGATTTACCCATACACCAAATTTGAAGTCTCTACCTCATCGCAAAGCATGCTCTCCTATCATTTCACTTTTCGAACGTTTTGGTGTGCTGCACCCCCCCTTAAGTAGAAAATATTGGAAATCTGAAATTGCACACTTTCTTCCTTTCGAGTGATTTACCCATATACCAAATTTGAAGTCTCTATCTCATCGCAAAGCATGCTTTCCCGTCATTTCACTTTTCGAACGTTTTGGTGTGGGGCACCCCCCTCTATAGAACGTTTTCGAAAAATTCGATTTTTCCAGGGGGTTTTATCGAACGACCGATCCGTGTACCAAATTGCAAGTCTCTATCTATTCGGGAAGTGCCTAAAAAAGGCGTGACAGACAGACAGACGGACAAACAGACGGACAGACAGACGGACAGACAGACAGACGGACAGACAGACAGACGGACAGACAGACAGACGGACACTTGGCAATTAGTATATACTAGCCGAATACCCGTTGAAAATCAACGGTCTCACAATAAGCAACCCCTGAATAATGTAAATTTTTTATTAATCCGCGTTTGACATTTATTCGACAAATCGAATATTTTGGTGTGCAGAACCCCCTAAAGAAGAAAATATTGGGAAACTAAATTTGAGCATTTCTTCCTTTCGAATTATCTACCCTTACACCACATTAAAGTCTATCTCATCCCGAGGCACCTCTATATTATTATTTCTCCTTTGGAACTTTTTTCTGTGAAGCACATCCATAAATGAACATTTTTGAAAAACCCTGTGTGTCTTGCGTTTTTTATCAGATGATTGGCCCAAATACCAAATATCAAGCCTCTATCACATTTAAATAGAAGCGTGCTTCATTTATTCGAAAAATCGAGCATATTAGTGTGCGCACCCCTTAAAGTAGCAAATATTGGAAATCTGAAATTTCACACTCTCTTCCTTTCAAACAATCTACCCGCACACCAAATTTGTAGTCACTATCCTATCGAGAAGCATGTTTTTCCATCACTTCACCTTTCGAACGTTTTTCTGTGTAGCACCCCGTTAAAGAACATTTTTTTCAAACTGTATTCATTTTTGGTTTTTTTGTCAAATGGTTTTGTCAAATGGTTTGTCAATGGTCACATTGTAAAGGAGGCGTTTTTCATTTGTTCGGTAAATCGAACATTTTAGTGAGCGGCACCCCCTACAATAACAAATGTTGGAAAACTGTAATTGCACACTTTCTTCCTTTCCAACTTTTTACCCGTACACCAAATTTGAAGTCTCTATCTCATCGCAAAGCATGCTTTTGCAGCATTTCATCTTTCGAATGCTTTTGTGTGGAGTACCTACCCCCTTAACTATACAATTTTGAAAAACTCTATTCTTTTTGTGATTTCTGTCAGATTTTCCCATACATCAAATATCAAGCCTCTCTCACGTTTAAAAGGGCCGTTTCTCCTTTATTCCGAAAATCGAATATTTTGGTGTGCGGCACCCCCTAAAGTAGAAAATATTGGTAAACTGAAATTGTACACTTTCTTCCTTTCAAACTATCTACCCTTTTACCAAATTTGATATATCTATCTCATTCCGAAACATGGTTTTTTATCAATTCACTTCTCGAACGTTTTACTCTGGAGCACCCCTTCAAACGAACATTTTTGAAAAACTATATTTGTCCCGGGTGTTTTCGTCAAATGATTAGCCCATATACCGAATTTCAAGCCTCTATCAAATTTTAAAGGAGCTTTTTCTCATTTATTCTGTAAATCGAACATTTTGGTATGTGGCACCCCCTTAAGTAGAAAATATTGGAAATCTGAAATTGCACACTTTCTTCCTTTCGAACGATTTACCCACGCACCAAATTTGGAGTCTCTACCTCATCACAAAGCATGCTTTCCTATCATTTCACTTTTCGAACGTTTTAGTGTGCGGCACCCCCTTAAGTAGAAAATATTGGAAATCTGAAATTGCACACTTTCTTTCTTTCAAACGATTTATCCATACACCAAACTTGAAGTCTCTATCTCATCGCAAAGCATACTCTCCTATCATTTCTCTTTTCGAACGTTTTGGTGTGCTGCACCCCCTTAAGTAGAAAATATTGGAAATCTGAAATTGCACACTTTCTTCTTTTCAAATTATTTACCAATGCACCAAATTTGAAGTCTCTATCTCTTCGCAAAGCATGCTTTCCCATCATTTCACTTTTCGAACGTTTTGGTGTGGGGCACCCCCTCTATAGAACGTTTTCGAAAAATTCCAGGGGGTTTTATCGAACGACCGAGCCGTGTACCAAATTTCAAGTCTCTATCTATTCGGGAAGTGCCTCAAAAAAGCGTGACAGACAGACAGACGGACAGACAGACAGACGGACACTTCGCAATTAGTATATATAGATAGATAGACTCTATCTATTCGGGAAGTGCCTAAAACAGGCGTGACAGACAGACAGACGGACAGACAGACAGACAGACGGACACTTGGCAATTAGTATATATAGATTCTACCAAGCAAATGATGAAATATGTGTATATAAGAACAGAGCAAGTAAGTATATTTAAAATTAATTAAAATTATAACAATACAAATCAGGTTGTAGCCATTGTGTGATATGATGCAACATACTTCATGTTTAAGTCATGTGACAAATAAATGGCAATTAACGTTAAATTGTCAAAAACAATTAATGAAGCTACTGCAAATTACACTTAAAAATAACGTTTAGTAAAGAAAACATGGAAAAATATTAACAAAAATGCAAGGTTAAAGGAAGTTAACATAAAATTCAGTGAAATATTGAAACGATAAAATTTGTTACAACAACTTAACAAAAATTAAACATTAATACAAGAAATAAAATCGCAAGTGGTAAAAACAAAATTTAAATGTAAAATAGAATACATTAAAAAATAACTAAAATAGCACAATTCGATGAAAATATATTCCCGACAATTATTCTAAATCCAAATTGAAGGTACTATTTTAAACACACAACCACTTACAATTTGATTGAAAAATATTTCTCAAAGACTAATACATTTAAAAATAAATGATTCAATTAAATAAAACACGGCAATGTCTCAAACTCCATATTAATACATCGAAATATGCAAGTAAAAACAAAATAGAGATATTCCTTCAATTTGTCGTAAAAAAGTAATGAAATTTCGTTGATTTTTGTTTTCATGGCCACTATTGTTTTTCTCACGTTGAATATCAACATATTATCTGCATATAAAAATATACTTTAGAATTGAAATTAAATTATTCGTTTAAATCCGTAAAAGATATCCTGCCAACTTCGAAGATAACACATCACATCTGAAAATTATCGATGCCATATGTAAAATCGGCGACTTTTCTAACAACAATTTCACAATTTCAATTTCATCATAATCATTCCATATACATTTGAATATATAAAAACACTTAAAAATGGATTATCAATTTTCAACAATCTAAACTCAAAACCTACCACTTTCTGATGTGCCAGATATATGTGCATCCTTAAATGAATATAATAATAAAGTCAGTCTTATACAAATATTAAAAGTTAGATAAAGTTTTCAAGAATAATTAATTCACTATTTATGAGTATTTGTTAATATTTTCTTAATAAATATATTGCTTGTATATATTACCTGTGTTAATATTTGTATATTACTATTTGAAGGGTGTTTTGGAGAATACAAGAGAGTCCAAAAATGTTAAAAGAGATTACGCATTGCATTGCTTGTATAGGTAATTGGAATATGGATAATTTGAATTATTTTAATGGATAATTAGAATATTTCCTGAAGTTTTCGAAGTGATTTGTGAATTTTAAATCCGCTTAAAAATGTTTGAAAAATTAGGTCCCATAGGGTTCAATTTAAAAAACTACCGAATATATTGTGCTGAAATTGTTTTCATATTTTGTATGAGATAATTTGAATATTTCCTGAAACTTTCGAAATTATTTGTGAATTTTAAATCCGCTTAAAAATGTTTGAAAAATTAGGCCCCATAGGGTCCAAGGTATTTTATTTTTTCAACCCAGGTTCAATCCAAAACTAATTGGATAATATTATTAATTTATCTTCCAATATGTCTGTTAGTATGTCTGTTAGTATGTTCCAATATGTCCATTTAGTATGTTGTTCAGACGGCCAGCAGGCCGTCTGAACAACATACTAAAATTTCCTTTTGATGAAGTCATTTTTAAGGCAGTTATCGTGCTAAGGGGCAGACAGACAGACAGACAGTCAGGCAGACAGAATGAACAAAGTCATAAACACTTTTCAACTATGTTGTGAAATGTTAAAAAAACTACTGTAAAACCCAAACACCACTAAAACCACTGTTTTTAGATATAATTTTTGAGAGAAATCAAAATAATACATAAAATATTCAAAGTAACATATGGTGATGGAAATTACTGTAAACAATTAGATGACAAAACTTACACCTAAAACTGTTTCAGAAAAAAATTTCGATACGTATATGAATTTTTGAATAACAATTATTAATAAAAGCAGTATATTCTGTGTAATGTAGTATTTACCAATAAATTATTGTTCGCTCTGTATACGTAAACTATTCGGTCAAGATACGCATACAATTCGAGCTGTTTACGTACTGGCCCATAAAACAGTTTTTCTACGTATACATTTTATCATCAATGTTTACCTTACATTTCGAGGCAGTTCTCACATTCTATCACAGACACAGAATCTTAAACAAGAAAGATCAATCATGCTTAAAGCATTGATTATGAAACACTGTCCAACTTCAATGCAATTTTATTTAAACATGTCGCAACATATTCCTCGGTAATATTTTAAAACTTATCACAATACTACATTAATTTATTATCTTTGAAAACTTAAACCTTCATCGAAAAAAAAGGAACTTTATTCAAATGACGGCATTGAAATATAAATTTCCTGGTTTATACATCTCAATGTGATACATTCATCGGTACTAATTTTAGAATTATCATAATACTACGATAATTTATTATATTTGAAAACTTCATGGAAAACAACTGAAATTCATTCAAATGATGTCATAGAAAAAATAACACGCCTGGCTCTCTCTGTAAAAGCAGCATTTCACTCATAAATAATTTCCCATTCATGTCATTCATCACAACACTATAATAATTTATTTTACTTAAAAATTAAGACCATGGAGCTACAAGTAATTAAACACTATGCGTAAAACTTCATCGAAAAAAATCGTCCTTCTCTTTGTAAAATCAATGAATATTTCATTCATATCAGCTATGCAGACTCCATGAACTAAATGATTTTGTGTTAAAGAAATACAACAATTCTAATACAACTCATTCTACATATTTTGCTGTTTACATTTTACATAGGTGAAAAATAGACTTCGTTGTAGAAATAATCAAATTTGGATGAGCATTTAAAGAGAAATATGTTGTAATTGCGTTGTTTCAGTATGTAGATGCACAGAATTTAAGCAAAAATAAAGTGGTTTAAGGCGGATATAACATTCAACATGAATTAATAAGAACTTTAAAAATCACGATTTTGAGACAAGATGGATATCATATACCATTTTGAAGTGGGTCACGTAATCTTTTCATATCATGGTCAGGTGATCGCTTCATATAAGAGGTGTTATGATTATTTTAATTTTAATTTAAAAAACTACTGAATATATTTCGCTGCATTTTTAACACTTTACAACAAAGTTGAAAAGTGTTTATGACGTTGTTAATTCTGTCTGTCTGTCTGTCTGTCTGTCTGTCCGTTAGCACGATAACTGCCGTAAAAATGACTTAATCAAAATTAAATTTTAGTATGTTGTTCAGACGGTCTGTAGAACCTATGAAAATATAAATGAATAATATCACCCAATTAGTTTTGGATTGAACCCGGGTTGAAAAAATGAAATACATTGATCCCTATGGGACCTAATTTTTCAAACATTTTTAAGCGGATTTAGAATTCACAAATTGCTTCGAAAATTTTAGGTAATAGTCAAATTGTTCCATAAAATATTTAAAAAAAAATTCAGTAGTTTTAGTATATATTCAGTAGTTTTTTAAATAAAAATTAAAATAATAATTACACATCTTATATGAAACGGTCACATGACCATGATATGAAGCGATCACATGACCCACTTCAAAATGATATATGGCATCCATCTTGTTTCAAAATCGTGATTTTTTAAAGTTCTTTTTAATTCATATTGAGTGTTGTATCTGTCCTAAAACTACTTTATTTTTGCTTAAATTCTGTGCATCTACATACTAAAACAACACAATGACAATATATTTGGGTTTAAATTCTCATTCAAATTTGATTATTTCTACAACTATGCCTATTTTTCACCTATGTAAAATGTAAACAGCAAAATATTTAGAATGAGTTGTATATATATATATATATATATATATATATATATATTAGAATTACTGTATTTCTTTAACACAAAATAATTCAGTCCATGGAGTCTGCATGGCTGATATGAATGAAGTATTAATTGATTTTATAAACAAAAAGACGATTTTTTTCGATGAAGTGTTAAGCATTGAGTTTATGAATTGTAGCTCCATGGTCTTAATTTTTAAATAAAATAAATTATTATAGTATTGTGATGAATGAAATGAATGAAATCCTACTTTTATAGAGAGATCCAGGCGTGTTATTTTTTCTATGACGTCATTTGAATTTATTTCAGTTGTTTTCGATGAAGTTTTCAAATATAATAAATCATCGTGGTATTATAATAGTTTTAAAAGTATTACCGTGGAATATATTGCATTTTAGAGATATTTAAACCATGCAATTTATATTTCAATGCCATCATTTGAATGAAGTTCATTTTTTACAATGAAGGTTTAAGTTTTCAAGTATAATAAATCAATGTAGAATTGTGATAAGTTTTAAAATATTACCGAGGAATATATTGCATTTTCGACTTTTTTAAATAAAATTGCATTGAAGTTGGAAAGTGTTTCATAATCAATGCTTTAAGCATGATTGATCTTTCTTGTTCATTTATATTCCTATAGGTCCTACAGACCGTCTGAGCATACCGAACTAACATTTCATTTTGATTAAGTCACCTTTACGGCAGTTATCGTGCTAACGGACAGACAAACAGACAGACAGACAGATAGAATGAACAAAGTCATAAGCACTTTTCTACTTTGTTGTAAAGTGTTATTAATAAAAGGCAATGTCTGTGTGTCTGTCTGTATGTCTGTCTGTGTGTTTGTCTTATATACTATACATTCAGCGACCGCGAGTCGGAGAGCTACGAAATGTGGCAATCGGAGACCCGAGGGGGGGAAGGGACACCTGAAAACCGATTTTAAAAATTTGAATCATTCTTTTAGTTAATTAATGTTTTATGCGATTTCGAGCATTTTTTGCCTTTTGCCTTTTTTTCTCCACGATCCAGACGTCGTAGAAAAAAAAATCTGATGTGGGCAACGCATGACTTTCCTTATATAATGCAATGGATTTACTACTTTTACAGTAAAAAAATAGGTTTTTCTTATAGTAGATACTAATATTCTTTCCAAGATATTGAATTTTCGACAATTAGTCGTCATTTTCATTGATTTAGCGTCATTTTTATCCATTTGGCGAGAGTTTCGTTAATTTGGCAACATTTCAAAAAGTCGCCAAATTCGTCGCCAAAATCTCGCCAAGCGTTATGGACGAAGAAATAAGTTGTTCTTACAGCAGATAAATGACTATTGGCATTCAAATACAAAAGTATTACTTTTCTTTAAGTATCTTTTTTCATGAATGGAACGAGCTAGATCCACGAAAATGATGTCACCCAATTTATCGCATGGAATTACATATGAAGAGTGAATATGTTTCTCAACAGTTAATAGATTTTATTTAATTTATGGAATTTTTTAATAATTTTTTTGAAAAATGTGCAATATCTCGAGAATGGTTCATGTTAGCGTTCTAAAATTTATGTCAATCATTTTCTAATGAAAAATTACATAGGAAATGTCTGTTTGCGTAACTGTATTAGTGGTTTTGATTTTTTGGCGATTTTTTCAAAATTTTATTCAAAAATTTAGGGGGGGGGTTCTGAACATTCGATTACGTATAAAAACAATAGGCTTCCAGTGTTCACGGATTGTGATTTCTGTACCAAATTTGGTTCGAATCGGTCCATTCGTTCGTCAGTTATCGTCTCCACAGACTCACTGACACACACACACACACATACTTTCACACACACACACACACACACACACACACACACACACACACACACACACACACACACACTGACATCACTTCAAAAATGTTTGATTCGTGATCAGGGATGCTTGAAACGTGCTCTCCCGTCGAAATCTCGATTTCGAATTTTTTTCGACCCCGTCACAATACTTTCCTAATACATTATGTATATAAGGAAAGTAAAAACAAATCACACCATCGGAAAGAACAGACAATTGGGATTAAAAATATATCAATTTCAAATTTCAATTTCGATTTCTAATAGTTTTAAAGATTTTAAAACAAATGTCATTTTTGGCTAAAAAAAAAACGATTTTTGGTTTTTAAATTCTCGTATAGTGAAAAGTACTCATAATTTCAACTAATAATTTTCATTTTTAGAAATGTTAAATACCTGGCATTTACAAGTCCAATTTGGTCCAGAAATATTGAAAATTGCTCTCAGGATCGCAATTTTGAAGACGTCATGACTTTAAATTTCTCGGCATTCCGCTCAGTTTTTCAACGGCATGTCCCCCCCCTCCCCCATCCGCAGTATTTTCTTCCCCGTCTCCATGAAGACCGCGCTTTCGGTTTTAAATGAATTAAGAGCCTAGCATAAGTGTTGTATACATCGGGCGAAATTATTATATTTATATGATATTTTAAATATATATTTTAAATGGATATTTTTAAATGGATATTTTAAATAATTTAAATGATTGAATTATGGTGGTTCGAATTGTGGTGATGTATTTGAAATTATTATATATATGGATTGGTGGAACGATATGGATGATTTTTACTTTCCTTATATACATAATGTATAAGGAAAGTATTGTGACGGAGTCGAAAATTCGAATTCGAGTTTTCGACGGGAGAGCACGTTTCAAGCATCCCTGATCACGAATCAAACATTTTTGAAGTGATGTCTGTGTGTGTGTATGTGTGTGTGTGTGTGAAAGTATGTGTGTGTGTGTGTGTCAGTGAGTCTGTGGAGACGATAGCTGACGAACAAATGGACCGATTCGAACCAAATTTGGTACAAAAATCACAATGCGTAAACACTGGAAGCCTGTTGCTTTTATGTGCAATCGCATGCTAAGAACCCCCCTAAATTTTCGAATGAAATTTTGAAAAAATCGTGAAAAAATCAAAACCACTAATAAAGCTACGCAAATAGACATTTCTTATGTAAATTTTCATTAGAAAACGATTGACATAAATTTTAGAACGCTAACATGAACCGTTCTCGAGATATTGTTCATTTAAAAAAAAATATCAAATAGTCATATAAAAAAAAATTCCTATTGAGAAACATGTTCACTTTTCATATGTAATACCATGCGATAAATTGGGTTATATCATTCTCGTGGAACTAGCTCATTCCATTCATGAAAAAATATACTTTTAGTAATACTTTTGTGTTTGAACGCCAATAGTCATTTATCTGCTGTAAGAATAACTTATTTCTCAGTGCATAACGCTTGGCGAGATTTTTGCGACAAATTTGGCGGAATTTCGCCAACTTGGCGACTTTTTGAAATGTTGCCAAATTAACGGAAATCTCGCCAAATGGATAAAAATGACGACTAATTGTCGAAAATTTAATATCTTGGAAAGAATATTAGTATCTACTATAAGAAAAACCTCCTTTTTGTACTGTAAAAGTAGTAAATTAATTACATTATATAAGGAAAGTCAGGTGTTGCCCACATCAGATTTTTTTATTTTAAATGGATATTTTAATTTATGGATATTTTAATTGGATATTTTAATTTTATGGATATTTTAAATGATGGAACGATGGAACGAGGATGGTGGAATTAAGAGCTTAGCATATGGTCATTATAAAATTTAAATTAGCGCGCGAGAATTGCACACGGTAGGCCTGGGTTAGATTCCCGCCACTGACGCGGAGTACGATCAAGTTAAACATATGGTTCGATAAGTCCTTCCGAGAGGTTGGCGGTAGGGGAAGGAGGGTACGGTCCCTGTGGATGCCTCCCCCACTTGGTTCCGGTCCAAATTGGGTGAACAAAAAGAAAGTTATGGAGATTGTCGCGGAGGGCGCGGTAGGCCAGTGGCTAGCGTGCGGGAATTTCACTCGGTAGACCCGGGTTTGATTCCCGCCACTACCAAAAGTGCTGCCGTGTTCACGAGGAGTACGATCACGTTAAACATGTGGTACCATAAGACCTTCCGAAAGGTTGGTGGTAGGGGTAGAGGGTACGGTCCTTGTGGATGCCTCCCCCAGTGGGTTTCGGTCTAAATTGGGATGTTTTAATTATGGATATTTTAAATGGATATTTTAATTTATAGATATTTTATATGGATATTTTAATTTTATGGACATTTTAAATGATGGAACGATTGAACGAGGATGACGGAGTTAAGAGCTTAGCTTATGGTCATTATAAAATTTAAATTAGCGCGCGAGAATTGCACTCGGTAGGCCTGGGTTCGATTTCCGCCATTGACGCGGAGTACGAACACGTTAAACATATGGATTCGTATGTCCTTCCGAGAGGTTGGTGGTAGGGGAAGGAGGTTACGGTCCCTGTGGATCCCTCCCGCACTGTGTTCCGGTCAAAATTGGGTGAATAAAAAGAAAGTTTTGGAGATTGTCGCGGAGGGCGCGGTTGCCCAGTGGTTAGCGTGCGGGCATTTCATTAGGTAGGCCCGGGTTCGATTCCCGCCACTGATAAAACTGCTGCCGTGTTCACACGGAGTACGATCACGTTAAACATGTGGACCGTAAGTCCTTCCGATAGGTTGGTGGTAGGGGAAGGAGGGTACGGTCCCTGTGGATGCCTCTCCCACTGGGTTCCTGTCTAAATTGGGTGGCGTGGCACTTCCTGGCCATGCAAACAGTTATTACACCTTTCTGGTATGGATATTTTAAATGGATATTTTAATTTATAGATATTTTAAATGGATATTTTAATTTTTTGGATAGTTTAAATGATGGAACGAGGATGATGGAATTAAGAGCTTAGCATATGGTCATTATAAAATTTAAATTAGCGCGCGAGAATTGCACTCGGTAGGCCCGGGTTCGATTTCCGCCACTGACGCGGAGTACGATCATGTTAAATATATGGGTCCGTAAATCCTTCCGAGAGGTTGGTGGTAAGGGAAGGAGGGTACGGTACCTGGGGATGCCTCCCCCACTGGGTTCCGGTCTAAATTGGGTGAATAAAAATAAAGTTATGGAGATTGTCGCGGAGGGCGCGGTAGCCCAGTGGTTAGGGTGCGGGAATTTCACTCTGTAGGCCCGGGTTCGACTCCCGCCACTGCCAAAACTGCTGCCGTGTTCACGCGGAGTACTATCACGTCAAACATGTGGGACCGTAAGTCCTTCCGAGAGGCTGGTGGTAGGGGAGGGAGGGTTTTGTCCCTATGGATGCCTCCTCCACTAGGTTGCGGTCTAAATTGGATGGCACTTTCTGGCCGTCCAAACAGTTACCTTACACCTTTCTGATAGGTCGCCCCAACGACTTTGCCACGGTCAGAATTTTCAAGGGTAGCGACCAGGCTGGTCGCCAAAGGCGGCTAGTTCTAAATAAATTAGGGTATATAATTGAAAGTACTGTGAACCTCAAGCTATTACACTAAAGTTGTAAAGATTGTAAAAAGAAGTCAGGCGCCTGATTTTAACATCGGTTATTCTTACTAAAATTGGATTTTCTCACCCATTCAAAATTCTGTCTTCAAACTGTATTATACACAAAGTCCATTTTTATTCCTTTTCGACTTCCTTAAATTCTTCACAAAATTGGGTTTATTTTCCGCCAAATTCTGTTTCCATTTCTCAGGCAGTATTACATCCAATAAAGGTCTTTCAAGCACAAAGTGAGCTTCCGCATCAGTTTGTATCTATTCCTTCTGGAAAATTGTTCCATACATATTTCCTTTTAGTCTCAGAAGTAGCACATATTATTTAAAGTATTTTTTAAAGTATTGCTAACAACATTATGATATATTTATATATTTAAAATTATCAAATAAAATAAACTCATTAGTAAAATTATTTCTTCATGCATTGTAAATGTATTGAAAAATATATGATAACACTTCTGCAAGTTGGTAGCTTAACCGCTACTACATTTTGTATCGGATATTTACATCATTATTTTGCTTTAAAATAAGTAAAGTTATTGAATTATTCTATGAAAGTAACTTTTTTTATATTTACAAGTTGCTAGAAGCACTCAATTACAATTTAAGTGTTGTTATCTACGAATGCAACAACCATTGCGCAGTGGATCTTGCACACCATTATGCCACTGTAAAAGAAGTAGTAAAGTAATTGTATTATACAGTTAAAGTCACTCTGTTTGTAGTTATAAGTTGCCAAAAGCAACCAATTACAATTTAAGTGTTGTGAATCAATACAACAATCATTGTGCAATGGATCTTGTGCACCATTATTTCACCGTAAAAGAAGTAAAGCCATTGTATTATACAGGGTGTATACAGGGAAAGTAAGGTAGTAATTAAGACTACATTAATGAAATAGTCATCAGATTAATTTTTAAAAAGTTACACTTTTTAAATTTTTATTCGCCCCCTTAGACAAATTTGGTCTCTCAGATTTTTTTTATTTTTAGTGCAACAAGATCATTAATAAACCCACATATCTGTATCTTTAAAATCAACTGAATTATGATAAAGGAAAAATCTGACTTATTCCACTTTTCCGTACCATGTGAAAGGCTGTTTCAGCAGTGAAAATAGGCATCATGAACAAATTGACGATGGACATTGTTTAGTCAAAAATACGTTAATATGTGTCAAAATTTTTAATCACAAATGCATCTAAATAAAACATTACACAGACAGAGATCATATAAAGCAGTGATACTCACTACGCGATTCAGTATCCTATGTATGATCATCCAGTTTTATCTTTCATGTGATATGTCACACATTTACATTTCTAATTTGATATAGGGTCCCCATTTACAATGTTCAATTTTCAATTAAACATATCTCGCTCAATTTTAATGATACAGATATGAGATTTTTATAATGATCTCGCTGCATTGAAAATAAAAGTTTTCTGATTGACCAATTTTGTCTAAGGGGATCGTATAAAAATTTAAAAAGTGTAACTTTTTAAAAATTAATTGGAGGATTATTTCAGTAACGTAGTCTGATTTCCTAACTTATTTTCAATATTTTTGCAATTTATATTGCCCACTTATCCGCAACAGTTCAAAATTTAAAGCGCGTTTCAAACTTTTTGAGACACCCTGTATAGTGAATGACACTGTCTTTGGATTTATATGTTGCTAGAATTAATCAATTGCAATTTGTGTGGTGTTACTCTAATTAAAAATATGTGATGTGGTCACCACATAACTTTCCCCGCAAATCCAAATGTTCTTTATTTCTTTAATAATTCATTAGTTTGAGTTTAATTGCACCAAATAACACTAAATTTGCATTTTTAAACCAATTTTTGTTTTTATTTGGTACTTGGACATTTTTTCCAAAATCGGCTTAACAAAAATGCAAGAAATCTCAAATATCTTGAGAATTGTTAGTACTAAAGCTTAATGGAATATTATTTTCCTCGTCAAAAATTGCGTATGAAACAAGAATTTAATTGATACATTTCAGCATACGTAGTTTTTTTTTTTAGATTTTGACGATTTTTGCGGGCTATTTCGTAAAAAAAGGCAGATTGTTCATTTCTGAATTGTACCAAAATCTAATCAGCACCAGAGTATCCCACAAGTAACTTATCTGCCAAATTTTGTGAAATTTTGTCAATTAGTACTTTAGCTCGTGTGGATACATGAAATATTTTTGCTGGCCTTTTCGTAAAAAAGGCGGGTGTTTCTTTTCCGAATCGTACCAAAATCTGATCAGCCCCAAAGTATCCAGAAAGTAACTTATCTACCAAATTTTGTGAAATTTGGTCAATTAGTATTTTAGCTTTAGTGAATACTTGAAATTTTTACGGGCCGTTTCGCAAAAAAACGCGGGTTCTGTTTTTACGAATCCTACCAAAAACTAATCAGCACCAGGGTCTCACGCAAGTGACTTACCTAAAAAATTTTATGAAATTCGGTCCAGTAGTTTTTGAGTTAGATTTGATAAATACAGACACACACACAAACACACAGATAGCCACATAGACACTCACACACAGCCATCATGCTAAAATAGCTTTTTCTGTATTCTAGAGGTCACGAAACGCATAGATCCGTCGAAATCTCGAGTTGCGATTTTCGGCATGATTCCAATATTTTCCTGCAATACATTACCATGTTTTGCAGGGAAATTAAAGCCATTGTGTAGTGAATATTGTACATCATTATTTCGCTGTAAGAAACGTAAAGTAACTGAACTATGTGGTTAAAGTCACTCTGTATGGATTTATAAGTTTCTAAAAGTACACAATTGCAATTTTTCGTGGTACTATAATGCAAAATCCTTTGTGTAGTAGATCTTGTAAACCATTATTTCACTGTAAAAAAAGGAATGTCATTGCACTATGTAGTGAAAATCATGTGCTGCCCACATTTGGTTTTAAGTATATAACTGCAACGAATATAAGTATTTTCTATAGGATGGACAGAAAATACATGTTTATAAAATTTTCTCCATTTTATACTTTATTTATTTACCATGCAAACTTCTAGTCTTTAAGCTTCCAAATATTCTCTACCTTTGTTCTCATAAATCTACAAGTTGCTGCGTAGTTTATTTCTTGATGCCAGCGAAAAGTAAATAGTTGTTTTAAACATCTGACTCCACAAATTTTATATGCTTGCATCATACATTTTAGATGATTTGCCATTTTATGGCAGTAAATCTTTTGAAAGAATTAGAAAACGATGAAAGAGAAAGGTTTAAGCCCCCGATGCAAGAAAAATTTACCACAAACTTTGGCAGTAAGAAAGCTAAATATTTTATGTGTTTTGATAACTTTTGCAAGATTTTGATGTTTAGTTACAAAATGTTGGTAGTTTTAAATACTTAATTTTGGCATAAGATACAGAATTTAGTAAACATACTATTTTATATAAATTTCATATGAAATGTTTTTGTCCGTCCGCATTTAGAAATTGACTTTTGGCACAGTAGATATATAGAAGTTATGTAAAGTTTTGTTCTGAATATTATCGAAGTTGTGAATTTTTTATGTGAAATATATTTGATACATATAATATATTCTGTTATTGAGCATCTTTGTCTTAAGTAGTTTTTTTGAATTTTTTCTTATCTTTTTCTTTAACTTACATGCTATCAAAATAAGCTTTGTGTCTTTGTAAATGTAAACTTTGTAAAAATATTTGGCAAATATAAGCGTTTGACATTTCAACTATCATTTATTTTGGCCTTTACTGAGTTGGACTCACTGCAAGTTGTAGTAATGTTTACTTTCTGATAATAGTGGAACGTAAATAATAATTTTAAATATATATTTCACAATTTTCAAATGTCTGCATCATATTGATAAAAGAATAAAGGTTAAATTTTGACCCATTGTAACGTTATTTTTATGACATAGAAATGAAAGCGCTTAACATAGCACGAGCAAATTACCGTTTAAGAAATAACGTGGGATGTTGAAGTCTCTTACAGATATAAAATTTCGAATAAATTTCGTAGTCTTTGCTCGAAACAATAACATTTCCATCTAGTTCTAGATTGATTTTATAACAAAGCCAGAAAAATCTTTAAGAAAATCCATTAATAGTTGTTGCCGCTATTGTGTGCACAAGAAATCGACTACAGACATACAGACTAACATCCCTCTAAAAATTGTTAAGATGTGTTGAGGAGGTTTTAAACATATATCTGTATCAAAATCTCTAATTGTAAAATTTTCAGGAAAACAATACTTTTTTTATAGTATATTACATAGTATGATAAATTAAAAATTTCAAAATACACGAATTTTGTCCGCACAGCTAATGTTTATCTAATAAACCAGAGAAATTCTTCAGAGTGTATCATGTAGAAAAATAAAGCATGTATTCAATGAGAAATTTTATTTATATGAATAAAATTGAAAATATGTCTGTATATATGTATGTTTGTCTCATCATCACGGGAGAACGACTGTATCGAATTTGATTCAATTTTTAGGGTGGACTTGGAATAGCCATCAACTTATATAATAGAATGGCAAATCAGTAGATCACAAAAGTCATTTTATTAAAAACATCCTTCAGACGTATATACACTATTAAGAAAAAACAGAGCGCTTTCGGGTATCATCATACCTTTCCTCAGTGGCGTTAAAATAAGCTTCGAAAGGCTCTGGCTTATTTAAAGAGTGTATGTAGTCTGAAGGATGTTTTTAATAAAATCACTTTTGTGATCTATTGATTTGTCATTCTGTTATATAAGTTGATTGATTTGAGGATTTGACGTGTAGCAGCCATTAGTGTTAAAATAGGCATACTTAAAATTTATTCTATATTTCGAGTTTCTAGTGCCAGGGATTGTCGAGATACTCGTATTAATGAAAAACCAACCTTTTAAAGGAATTCTCGTCTCCAACTCCCTGGCTCCTCCAAACGTAAGAGTTTGGGAATCGCTGGTTTAAAACGTGAAAGTGAATTAAAACTCTATCTCTGAGTTTGGTTGTAGATTATTGGGCATATCAGTCACTTTTGAAAATCGCAGGTTTGAAACATGATTTTAAATGGAAACTCTGTCACCTGATTTTTTTCACTGGCTCTTACTCAACAATGAAAAGAATTAAGAAATCAAAAAAATCATTTAATTATAAGCATTTTATGAGGAAGATTCGCTCTTATATCATGTTGCTCAGCAACTCAATTATATAAAATGTGCTTGTTAAACTGTGTTATTATTTTTTCGATTTGAATAATAAATAAATAGATATAAAATATATCTTATAAATGAATGGTTTGATTTTTTTTAATTTTATTAATTGCGGACTGCGTGCATCATTTTCATTTATTTTGGCAAAGAGTTTTCAAACTTATTGTGTTTAGCCAATAAACTCATATATTGTGTTTAGCCAATAAACTCATATATTGTGTTTAGCCAATAAACTCGTATATTATGTTAAGCCAATAAACTCCTTTCGCCAAATGTTGAAATAGAATAAGAGTTGATAGGGTATAGTTTCTAATGCAATTTAGTGTTTTTACTTAGTATATACAAACGGAATCAGGATGTTGTATTTTTCAGATCTTAAAATTCATATCTACGAATTTAACTGGATATCGCTAACTTGGCAACTTTTCTTAAACGCTACCAAATTTATAAAAACGACAATAAATCAATGAAATTAATATTTTTTGTTAGAAAAAGGTACTGAAATTATACTTCTATAGCATTTGTCTGTCAGGCCAACCGTCCAACTTAAAAACACATTTAGCGAATTTTTAAAATGTCGCCAAATTGATAAAAATGTTTGTAAATCCATAACAATATATTGAAATTGATAAAATTGAGCTAAATGAATGAAATTAATTATGTTTTGGTAGAGAATAATATTGTGACGATGTTTCGCCCATTTGTCACCAAGTGGGACTGACTGTAAGTTCTACAGGGATACTTGTCGATACATTTGATGATTTTTTGAAATGCCTCTAAATTGAGGGAGATGTCGCCAAATTGATAAAATCACGCTAAATTCATCAAAATGACACCGAATCGATGAAAATTTAATAATTTTGCATAATTAAGTACGATTTTCTAGACAATCTCTGTCGTTTTGTGAGAATTAAGAAAAATGTTTTCTAAATTTGTTTACAAACTGGACCAGGATGCTTTATTCTTCAGATCTGCCTGTAAAGTTGATTTTGTATATCGAGCTTAGAGATTCTTATACATTTTTAGAAGAATTAAACTAAATATTTTAATAGAATATTTTGGATAACAAAGTCTTTTAAAATACTATAGAAATTTATATATAATTGTGAATGTTAAGTTTTATTATATTACATTTTCCGTTCGAAGAACGGGTATACTGCTCAGTGGAAGGTTTTATAGTGGTTAAAGTGGACCAAAGAACAAGAGAAAAAACAAAGAACAAAGAACAAAAGTGGAACAAAGTTTTAAGTGGACCAAAGAACGAAGCGAAAAGTTTGACATGAAACAGAAAAAAACTAAGGTTTCACAAGCTCGTCTGTGCACGATCTTATGGGTTAGATAGGTATATTACCATCTACTTTACATTTTATTAACACTTTCCAACATAGTTGAAATGTGTTTATGACTTTGTTTATTCTGTCTGTCTGCTCGTATGATAACTGTCTTAAACATGACTGTATCAAAATGAAATTTTAGCATGTTGTTGAGAGTGTTTGTGGGACATACGGGAATGTAAATAAATAATATCCCCAATAATTTTTGGATTGAACCCAGATTAACATTCTTTGAACCCTATGGGACCCAATTTTTCAAACATTTTTTTAGCAAAATTTAAATTCACAAATTGTTTCGAAAATTTTAGAAAATATTCAAATTTTCCCATAAATTGGATTAAAAAGAAATTCAGCAATATATGTTCGGAAGTTTTTTTAATTAACAATTAAAATAATAACTACAGAAATATAATATGGAGGGATCACGTGACCCACTTCAAAATAAAATACAGCATCCATATTTTTCCCCAGTGAAAAAATAGTGATTTTTAAAATTGTTTCAAGTTTATATATAGTGCTGCATCCATTCTAAAACCAATTTATTTTTGCGTATTTCTGTTCATCTGTATTCTATGCCAACGCAATTATAAAAATTTTTAGTTTAAATGATCATCAAATTTTGATTATTTCTATAACGAAACCATAATTTTAATGGATGCAGAAAGTAAAAAAGAGATTTTAAGTTGAGTTTTATAGAATTGCTGAATTTTTCTCACGCAAAATTGTTTCATTCTGGAGTCTGGAATAATAGTGTTTGATTAAAATATTCACTGCTTTACACGGAGAGCAAGGCATGTTATATGTAGATGACGTCATTTGAATAAAGTTAATTTTTTTCGATGAAGTTTTAAGTTTTCAAATATAAAATACTATTGTAGTGCACTACTATTGTAGTGCTTTTTGACAAAGTCAACGCTGAATATATCTTATTTTAGAGATATTGAAATAACATTGCTTTGCAGTTGGAAACTGTTTCATAATCAAAACTTTACGCATAATTGATCTTCCTTATTTCATTAATATCTCGAAAATCCCTGATCCAAAAATTCGAAACATGGACTACATTTAAGAAAGAAGATTCCAAATCTATCCCGATAATTTTCTAAAAATCCTGTCTAGCCGTTTTTCTGTGATGATGAGACAAATAAACACAAAAACACACAGACAGATTTTCAATTTTATTTAAATACATTAACAAATATTTTAAATCTCGAAGTTGAGCAGTGCACAAAAGATTGAGAACCAATATTCTAGATTATTCCTTGATTTAAACTCCGGTGAAAATTTGAAACGTTTCTGACGAATAGTTTTGGTTGCAGTGTGGAATGCTGAGAAGAATATGTAGAAGAATGAGAAGTATAAGATGGATTTTTAGATTACAATTTGGTGTTTTTATATTCCTATATCCCTGCTCCTATTTTATTGGTGTTGATGAAATGAAGTTTTAAGTCATTTATAAATGCGGATTCCAAATCTGTTTATAGCTTTTCGGTATGTCGAATAAAAACTTCATGGCATTGAAAATTGATTGTCTCTGGTTTTGTAATACAGCACAATATGGTTTCGACTATTTGAGTCTTAGTGATCCGAGATTTTGTGTTATCCGAGCTAGCTCGATTTTCGCTGACTAAGCACATTTTTTTACAAAGTTGAAACATCAACTCACGTGAAGACCTTATTTTTTTTCCAGTGAATGTAATAGACAATAAAGTTGAGACCTGAAGTCAATAAAGTAGACGGTATGATGTAAAAATAATATCCATCTCATAGAGCTGGTAAAAATATATTCCAATTTCAGAACCTATTACAGAAGAATTCATTGAAGATGAGTGAGGCTTAAGAACAAGAGGCGCTAAGCCTATCATTCATATAATTATAAATTTAGTGAGTGATGGGAAACAAAGGTGTGCTTAAATACGAATAAAACAGCAGTATTAACATCAGAACCAGAGGACACTAAGTACGTAATTATAAATTTAGTGAGTGAAGGAAAAGAAGAAATGTTCTTCAGTACGAACTAAGTACGTAAGTTTAAATTTAGTGAGCTATGGAAAACAATATTTCCTTAAATACGAACTAAGTGCGTAATTATAAATTTAGTGAGTTATGGAAAACAAGAGTGACCTTAAATACGAACAAAATAGCAGTGATAACAGCAGAACCAGAAGACACTTAGTCTATATAATATGTATTAAACAAATAAACACAGAATTATGTATGTATTTACTGTATGTATTATTTTTATTACAATAAATACAGAAAGAGGAGTACATTATCTCAAACATTAGAGTTAAATTACACAATGCAATAATCTGTGTTACTCGAGTTTGACCATGTCCAAACTCAATTCACATTGGCTTGAATAATAAGGACTCCACTGTAACTGTTTTTATTTTTGTTATTAGAACCCAAGCCATGCAGCTCACCTATTAAATATTGAGTAATTAAAAGCATGGTCGGAAAAGGATATCTTTAGAATGAAGATACCCAACCATAATACAACAGCTTGCTCTTCATCCGAGATCGTCCTGTATTAATTGAGAACTTTGAAAAATAATAGTTGAAAAATATATCTAGAGGTGGCGGAGAAAAGCACATAAGTGAAGATTTCAATTTTTTCTTGCCATATATATTTGGTTTAAGATAGTATTTATGTGGTCATTATTATGGAAAAAGCACTTAAGTCAGTTAGGCGATTAGGATGATAAAAAGAAAACGTAAAACACCTAATAAATTTTACATTGATATCAGTGATGTAATAAGATAAAAATTAAGAAAATGTATTATTTATTTAGCTTATGAATATATAGCAAACGCCATAAAAATTTAATCTGTATTCTGAAAATTAAAAATTTACAGATGTGGTTAGTATTAAAGTTTTTTAGGGCTAACAGATACCCGTGCTCTAAACTTGCTTTATTTTGACTGAATTTATGTGTATAAAGAAACATTACTATTTATAAGATATTAATACAATTGATGCAAAAATAGGAAAAACGTACGTTTCAAGCCCTGTTAAGCAACAAATACTATTTACCAGAAACAAACAAAAAGAAACATTTCTATATGTATACATTTTAGCTGACAGCAGAAGGAAACCTGATTTTTTCCTTAATATCTCTCCCTTTATTGAGCAACGAAATTGAATTTTCTTCCACCACGATATTCATGTTCTTTGCTCCGCATCATTTGCTGGTCTGTTCTTTTTGAAATGCGAAAATAAGTTGCTGAAATTTTCATAACTACTGTAAACAGTAAGTATTGCTTCATGCAAAAACTCGAATTCTAGAGTTTAACGGAAAATCGCATTTAAAAATCTGTGAGACACGGAAACGATATCTTCAAGACATTATGGAAACGTCACGTAGTGCATTAATTTTTGTGCATGGACAATTTATGCAAAAAACTAGAAACTAAATTACTCGAAATTCTAGATTTCCATATCTAACGTTATCCGAAAACTATTATAATTCTGAAATAATGATGGTTGAATAGCGTGTGCAGTAAAATAAAATATGTTGATCTAACAGTTGCAGTGGAACACATTTAAGGAAAATGTTTAAAAACATATGAATATATCAACAATAAAGGCTCAGAGCAATTTTGAGAAACTCATTTATAAAATGATCATATTCGCACTACATGTCTGAAAATTAGCTGACCGATACATCTTAATATATGGAGCATCGTTTTGATGTCGTAACTTGTGGGAATTTTCGCAACACTTTTATTTTTTTAGAATCTTTATCCCTTATTGTACTTGAATCAGTATGAGAATATATTGGCAAGTTCGTAACACGTATTTTGCACTATAGATATACACAATTAGTATATTTCTATCCTTCCCGTATTTTGATGAGAGATTACAACTAGTACATAACAGGTAAATACCAGTACTCCCATTACCAGCTATGACGCTCAACAAGCATTTTGCCCTTAAAACCAGAATGGCGTTATTTTCTTTCTTCAGTATGAAAAACTGAAATCTCTATTGCATTTTCCATCTTCTTGCATTTCCAATCTCTCATTTTCCCCTTCATGCCACGACTTTTTGTGCCACCTGTAGGTGGAATAATATAACCCCAAGCAAGAGTAAATTTCCATTCCATTAACACAAAGTTAAGGTAGAAATATGGCTTGTCTTGAATATTTTAATCACATTTAAGAAAATTATTTATTAAAATAACCAATAATTGTATACAACATGCATATAACCGGTATCTACTATCTTTCAGAATTTTCACTCAGGATTTTAAATTAGCACGTTTTGAAGGAAAGCACACCAATTTATTGCCCTTTATAAATTTCTCTTGCATTATTTTCCCCTTCAAAATAATGTTAGCGCCCGACACCTGGCCTCTCTAGTCATTTCTATACTACTTCAGCTCTGGCATTAATTGTAGACCACAAGACTTATTTTCAGTTTAAGCAATTAATCAGCTGCAACGTGGAATCGCAGTCGACACTCTATTTAGTGGTAATTAAACACTCTATTTAGTGGTAATTAATAAATCATTTATGTGTATTATTACTACATTTTATGCGATATATATATGGATTTCACATTTAGACCTGCTCTACATATTACTTTCCTTATATGCAATAATGTAAAGTATTGTGATGGGGTCGAAAATTCGAATTCGAGTTTTCGACGGGAGAGCACGTTTTAAGCATCCCTGATCACGAATCGAAAATTTTTGAGATGATGTCTGTGTGTGTGTGTGTATGTGTGTGTGTGTGTGTGTGTGTGTGTGTGTGTGTGTGTGTGTGTGTGTGTGTGTGTGTGTGTGTGTGTGTGTGTGTGTGTTTGGCGACGATAACTGACGAATGAATGGACCGATTCGAACGAAATTTGGTACACAAATCACAATCCGTGAATACTGGAAGTCTATTGTTTTTATACGCCATGGAATGTTCTGAACCCCCATAAATTTTCGAGTGAAATTTTGAAAGAAACATTAAAAAATCAAACCCTTTAAGTTCAAACCCTTAAAGTTACGAAAATAGACATTTCTTATGTAATTTTTCATTAGAAAACGATTGACAGAAATTTTCGAACGCTATCACGAACCGTTCTCGAGATGTTGCACATTTAAAAAAAAATTATCAAAAAATTATGTAAAATCAAAAAAAAAGTATTACCTATTGAGAAACATCTTCACTTCACATATGTTAATATGTGATAAATTGGGTGACATCATTATTGTGGATCTAGCTCGTTCCATTTATGAAAAAAGATACTTTGAGTAATAATTTTGTATTTGAACGCCAATAGTCATTTATCTACTGTAAGATTAACTTATTTCTCCATCCATAATGTTTGGCGAAATTTTAGCGATGAATTTGGTGGAATGTCGCCAACTTGTCGACTTGTTTAAATGTTGCTAAATTAACGATAAACTCGCGAAATGGATAAAAATAAGGCTAAATCAATGAAAATGACGACTCATTGACGAAAATTCAATATCTTGGAAAGAATATATCTACTATAAGAATATCCTATTGTTTTTACTGTTAAAATAGTAAATTCATTGTATTATATAAGGAAGTCATGCGTTGCCCACGTCAGATTTTATTATAATTGTCACCGACACCATTCCATTACTTTTATATGCATGTATAGCATGCATGAATGTATGCATGTACTTTCCTCTATACTATGTATAGGGAATATGGAAAACGACTTGACATATTAAAATTATTTTACTTATAAAACATTACTTAGTTTGCATTTCATATTGCAGTTGCAAGTGATGAGTAATGTATTGGAGATTCCTGGTATTTAATACACAGCGTTCAATTTCCCAATGTTGCAATAAATGATAGAATGGATAACGGATTTACCAAAACAATGCTTTTCGGTGTTAAAATGATTTAGAATTCATGGTACCATTCCAATAAATGTATTCCAATCATGACTCCGTTTACAAATAGAAATATTTTGGTTAATGAGCTAGCTTTATGCCAATTTCTTGAACCATTGTCGATGGCCCAATAATTTTCCAAATATTCAATGGTTTCCTGACGCTTTAATGATTTAATGGTTCTCCAATGCTTCACTGATCTAGTGGTTAAGCAGATGAGTAAATTCTATTTATTCTATTAATTCTATTAGAATAATTGGTGGTTCTATTTTGAAACCATGTGTTCCATTTCCCAGTAAAGATAAACAAGAAAGATCAATCATGCATAAAGCATTGATTATGAAACACTTTCCAACTTCAATGCAATTTTATATAAACATCACAAAAATGCGATACATTCCTCGGTGATATTTTTAAAATTATCATAATACTATAATAATTTATTATATTTGAAAACTTCATCGAAAACAAATGAACTTTATTTAAATGACGTCATCGAAATATAAAAGCATATATAAAAGCAGCATTTCATTCCTAAACATTTTTCCAATCATTTCATTCATTACAATACTATAATAATATATTTAATTTAAAAATTTGAAAATTGTTATCTACCATATTTACTTTAAAATGTGAAACCTCTCTTATATATAAAATAAATCAACTCTTGGAAAGCAATTTATTATATAATTTGTCTCATTTTTCTTTCTGGAGGATATCGCAAGAGTCAGAATTTAATTGAATTTATTTTTCTCCCTATATAAAATAATTTTTATTTAAAAAACTACTTAACATATTTTACTGAATTTTTTTTATATATTTTATGGGATAATTTGAATATTTCCTAAAATTTTCGAAGCATGAATTTCGAAGTTTGAATTTTAAATTCGCTTAAAAATTGTTTGAAAAATTAGGTACCATAGGGTTCAATGTATTTTATTTTTACAACCAGGGTTCAATCCAAAACTAATTTGGTGATATTATTCATTTATATCCCCATAGTTCGCACAGACCGTCTGAAAAACGTACTAAAATTCCATTTTGATAAAGTCATTTTACGGCAGTTATCGTGCTAAGGGACAGACATACAGACAGACAGACAGATAGAATGAACAAAGTCATAAACACTTTTCAACTATGTTGTAAAGTGTTAATAAAATATTACAATTGTTAGTAGTTCTATATCTATTTAAGCAATAAGAGTAAGGTTTACTCATTTCCAGCGTCTCATAAATACATAAGCATATATTACCTAAATGAACTAGTTCACGGCAAAACGTGCAACGCAAATAAAAATACATAAGCAATTCCGAAATTATTTAAATTTCCTTCTTTAGTGCAATAAGTCTGGACCTGAATGCCAAATACGCAAAGAAACTGTCAGCCAAACTGAAAATGGCTAAACGACAGAGCCCAGTATTGTAGCTCCACCTAGTATGAATCAAATAAAATGAAAGAAGAAAATATATAAGAAACTGGTTCTATTTTTTTCGTTACACTTGATGTTGCTGCCATTCTAGGCTCTTTCGACTAGCCATTTTCAGTTTGGTCTATGCATATATGAATGTTCACGACCAGACATGTTGCACTGAAAAGTGAAATCCAAATATTCTCCGAAATGCAAACATTTTGATATACTTTTATTTGAGAAGCATTTGACGTTGTGATCCAGTTCATAATTGATTGAGCTCAAAATCACGTGCTTTACTTATATGTTACTTTATTTTCTGTTGCAGAAAATGCATCTCCTTACAACGTTCGATAACACTGATGTAATAGTAAAAAAATTCACGTTCTCTACTGTCAGGATATACTGATATTTTTTACCGCAAACAAAAATCAATTTATTTCGCTCCATTTAAACAACTTCGCTGTCAGCTGAAGGGAACATTTTTCCTTTTTTTTATATATTTCTTCTTCCATTGAGCAAACGGAATTGCGTTTTCTTCTGCCCAAACATTCGGATTTTTCGCGGAGGAGTTTATTCATTTTGCGAGATCTTTTTTCGAATGCAGTAAATGTTGCACAAATTTGCGTGTTGTTTGTCTTTTTCTTTGAATGTTCTAAGATGTACAAAATGTGATTACATTGCATCTTTGTGGGAATAAAGGTCTGAGGCGATCAACAGGCAACTTAATAAAGGTTTGAGGTGATCAACAGGCAACTTAGCAAAGCTTGAATTGATAAGTAAAATCCCTTTCTGTAAAGAAAATGAAAAACTTTGCAACGCATTTGAGTAAAAATAATAGGGACATTATAAATTAAAGGGAATTCAAGAACAATGAAGTTCATTCCAGTGTATTCTCGAAACAGCTGAAATTGTTTTTACTTGTGTTATTATTATTATACATTACTTACATTTTTCAGTCCTTATTACTTTCCCTGCAATATATAGTAACCGTAATAATAAAATACCGCGATTGATTTGAAAATTCTACTGTCGGATTTTGATAGATTAACATGTTTTGCACGTCTATGAACACGAATAAACTATTTTGTCAGTGGTGTATGTTTCTGTTATCAACAAGTTTCGCCTGAATGAAGTTTTTGTTAATGCGGTATAAAACTGAGCAAATTTGCTTGATTTTCATGAAGATTCTAAGACATGTAGTACAGAACAACATTGTGGTTTTTCTTTCAGGAATACGCATCGGAGGCGGACCTATATATTACATTTTATTGCAGAGAAAGTAATAACTGTAGTATAAAATTGCAGACAAATGACGCAACATAATAATTATACTTTTTAATTGACCTTATTTTTATCTGTTTTACTTAAGTTACTACTTAAGTACTGTTTTACTGTATATTGCTCCTGTTTACGCTGTGTTTATGAATAAACGTGTTAGTTATTTGAAATTCGGGATCATTCTTGTCCCACTCATGATTCATAAAAATACGTCGCGGCAATTGTATGTATGCAGACTGACTTCGTTTGCCACAAGTGATGTATGAAAAATCGCTGTTCAAAGCAGATGTATCTTAAGAATAGTTTAGTTAATTCCTATTCATTTCTTATTAACTCTGTCTAGAACAAAACCAGTGCATGAATGTACTAGGAATATCATTAAAAGCTTTAACCTCGTATATTTGGTATTCGTTAATATGACACTAATCCGATGTTGATATATAAAGCAGTAAGCTCCAGCTCCGATGAAAAACTCCTGCATTATACAAACAATATAGATGTTTGATTCAAATAAATGGACTTTGTGTAAACTTTAATAACCCACCATTTTCTTACTGGTTGTATAAATTTTTATCTCAACAGAAATCAAACATCAAAGAACATTCTTATTAACAGGAAACTAATTAATAAGCACCACAATTTATTTTGCGCTTTAGTCTTGACCTAAATCTAAGCCCGAATTTCAACCATCTCGATAATCGATCACCAGATGTGCACTCCAGGGAAATATTAATTATTTTGAAAATTAAAGGAAAACCATATTAATTTTATCAATATTACAACTGGACGATGAATTTTGAGTTTACATTTAATTAATTTTCTCTCATAACTGTCTCTAATTATTTTAAAATGAATCGATGGCAATGATAAAATTAAGTTTCTGAGAAATAATGAATATTTGGATGAAAATAATTGTTTTTTTAATCAATATATCAGAGCATATGCGAGTATAAAAATCATTAATTCCAGCAATTTATGTTGCATTTGAAAAGCAGTGGTATTCTTAGGGGGGGGGGGGACATTCGCTTTCTCATCCTATTGAATGGAGAAAGTATTGTTTTGTCAATTTGATGGATAAGTGTGTTTGAAGAACTGCTCTAAAAACTGATGTATGTGTGTGTGTATGTTTGTATGTATGTAAGTTAGGGATACGATAAATTAAAAGCCAATGCATGTACTGCTATCATAGAATATTTGTCGTTAAAACGATATGTTAAAATATGTAATACAATTTAAATAGAAGTAATTCTATTGTGTAGAATTCGAATTACTTGAAATCTGCATATCTTTATTTTCCATGGAAATAAATATATAAAAAGTGCAGTTAAGTTATGTTGTTTAAGTTATTACGTTGCATTGGCTTTTAAGTTGTTGTAAGTTTGTGGCACGACGACATAAAAGCCAATGCACAAACTTCTATTAGAGAGTATATGTCGCTTAAACGATATGTTGAAATACATCAAAATATGTAATTTATAGCAGTTCTATTGTTTATAATTCGAATTACTTTAAATTTGCTTATTTTTATTTCCCATAGAAAACAAATACGAAAATATCATTTAAGTTATGTTGTTTAAGATATTATGCATCGGTGGCTTTTAAGTTGCAGTGAATTTGGGACATGACAACAAAAAAGCCAATGCAGAAACTTTTATTAGAGAGTATATGTCGCCAAACCGGTATGCCAAACTTTGTAATTATGTAAATACGTCAAACTATGTATATTTGAAGTAATTATTTTTTATAGAATTCAAATTACTTGCATTTTGCATATGTAACTATGTAAATATGTCAGTAATTATTTTGTTTATAATTCGAATTACTTGAAATTTGCATATCTTTATTTCCCATGGAAAAAATATATGGAAATCGCGTTTACGTTATGTTAAGTTATTATGTTGCCTTTGTTTTTAAGTTGCCGTGAGTCTGGGACATGGCAACATAAGAAGCAATGCAAAAAGTTCTCATAGAACGTATTTGTCGTTTAAATGATATGTTAAATACGTCAAACTATGTAATTTGTAGTAGTTCTATTGTTTAGAATTCGAATTATTTGAAATTTTCATATCTCCATTCCCCATGAAAAAGGATAATAATTTCATAATGATAATACCTTAATAGAATACAATGAGGTTATTTTCTTAACTTTCAAAGACGATGGTAAATGAAAGTTTTCGTCCCCAAAGTATTTTCTTTAATATAAAAGTTATATTTTATGCAGGGTGTCAAGGAAAATTCTGAAACAACTTCATTTTCCTGAGCCGTTAGTTATAGATATAAACTTTTAATTATAAAAAAAATTTCAAACAAGGTTACAATTTATTTTATAAACGGTTTAAATCAAGAAACGTATGTTTCGGAAAAAATACAAAATCTAACTTTTATACGGTTCCTCATTACAACATTTTCCACTAACTAAAACGCGGATAAGGAAGAATAAGTGCATAAAAAGTAGAATAGCTTGTAAACTACATCAAACTGTACAAACTGCAGGAAGTTGTGTGTTTGATGAGAATTATATGGTTGGAAATTGACGTGGATGAGAACACAGCATTGATACGCGACAAGGAATTCAGCTGAGGAATCTTTCTTTTTCCACAAAAACCCATGACTTCAATAGGAGACAAGCTTTTCTATCGAATCACGGTTTTTAACTGCAATTGCACACATCTTGCTACTCACATTATTTTAATGTCACATCGGCGAGCAATAAAGCAATTTAGTTAGAAATCCATATGCATTAGAGTTTTCAATTACGTCACCAAGTTTATTAACGTTTTTATCTGATCGACCTGAGCTTTAAGATATCTTTCTTCAATTTCACATTAAATCAGTTATTAGAGAGCAATTTGTGAAATATTCAATTTAATAAGAAACATTTTTCTTATACTTTTCAATGGAAATCTATGAATTGCAAAAGACAGAGAAAATATATATTATTAATGTTTCGGGGAAGTAAAAATCTCTACGAATACATTAGACACAAACGTTTATTATCAAAGGATATTCGCATTTTTACTTTAATATAATTCTCAGAATATTATCGTATTAATATGTGTAAAATTGTATTCGTTTCTATTTGTTTAATTAGTTAGGAAATGGTAAGTATAAAATTTTTACTCTAAATGAAAGAGATGACCATTTCAATAATTAATTTAAATAGTTTAGCATACAGAGATGGGAATTAATTGAAATTTTTAAGTATGAATATCGTTTTACGAAAATAGTATGCGTAGTTTAGAAAATAATATAACTAACATGCGGATCAGATATTTGTTAGATAAGAAATTTCCTGCTATCATGAATATGTAAATTTATATTTTGAAAATGATAAACACAAAATAAATGTTCAAACATGTTTCAGAAGTAACATATCGATCCCTTTTTACAATCTTCAACTAATATTTCAATCTGAAAAATGACATTTTCCCTGTAAATGCGCTATATGGATGCTTTTGTAGGAGTGAACATGTATGTTTCTATGTATTTTTTTGTTCGATGCAGAATATTAATATACTAGGTGATCTTAACTAAAGCTAAACTATGCTAACAAAAACTAACTAAAACTATAGGATATTCCAAACTTTACAGTCCCTTACACAGGAATACCTAGACGTTGGAAGTTAACCAAATGTATTGGAAACAACTATAAAAACAAGCGTAAAGGACTAGAAAACTTCAGATATAAAAACCACAAACAGGAGGGATTTGACTCTAGAGTGGGCAAACAAACAGCATGAGAAACTGCAATCGCTAAATCCGCAATTTTGAGCTAAATAAACTAGAAATCCGACTGTTAGGTGCGATTAATTATTTTTAATTGCTCTCTAATCAAAGCGATAAAATTGTCATTATTACTAAAAGGATAACTTACCAAGAGCAAAACATATTTAGCTATGTGTGAGACTTCTTGCTTCTTTATACTACCAAAAACCGTGTTGATTTTATATTAATCAATTTTTATTAATTTTTAATTAAACATAATTTACTATTAAATTTTCTGCAAAACTGGTTACGTCATGTCTTTATCAATTGCTTATATAGAACTGCAGCTTTGATGTCATAGTTTCAAGGGTTGTTCTTATTAATTAAAAGTTTATTGCATGGTAATTTCTGATATGAATTATATTTCATGAGTATCAGTCCATAGATCATCTCTAAAACTAATACAAATTAAGATTTTGGTATAAATAAATAAATCTGTAAAAAGTGGTGTCCGTTATATTCCGGCATTAAAAGTTAAAGACTGTACAAAGGAGTCTGACGGTTGTACTGAAAACTCTTGTGTTAAAAATGTTTTAATATTTTGTGATCTCTGTGATATACTACATCTCACTTATAGGGTTACGTAGTAGTAAAGAACTCACAGCTTAGCTAGGATTCAAACCACCAATTTTCGTTTAGCCAGCCGATACTCTATGAATTATTGAGACTTTTTAGTGTATATTTTATGTTTTGAATAAAACTTACAATATCTCAACAATTTGCAACTTGTTCGCAAGTACCAAAACTCTCAAGTAGTTTAGGTTGTTATGGTGGAGCTTACGCTGAGCTTCATTGGGTAATCTCCTATCGCCCCGGCGGCCTTGTTTGCATCCACGAAACCCACGTACCACGGGGTCATAATTAAATTTATTATAAATGCAGTCATAATTAAATTTCTGACGTCTGCATGTCTGGGGTTTGGTTCCATATAGCCGCGTTCGCATACTATAGAACATGTAATACCTTTTATTCCCACTGTATCACACTGTACATGACATACATTTTTGTACAGAGATACAGGTTTTGTATGCAAGGGAATAAGGATTTACTACCGCACTAGGGTTTGCTATATTCTCGCTCTGCTTGTCAACACATGGGATCTCTTCTGTTCTCATAATTTACACACTACTTTAGTAACATAAATGTTCTAATGCAATAACTTAAATGCTCTGATCTTCCTAGAACTTCTTTAAACTGCGCAGCTAATCAGCGTTGACATTTGGCATCCTTATTTTCACTTGTGAGCTTCACTACATTTGTATAACCTTGTCTGACGTCTGCTGCATGTGTATTTGATCGTCTTTCTAGTGCGTTTTCTTTTCTCTTTCCTTGTGCAATAAGATTATTCCAGCTTTAGTAGCATTTTATAAATAAGAAAGATTCATCATGCAATAAAGTATTGCTTATGAAGCACTTTTCAATTAAAATACAATTTTAGTTAAACATCTTTAAAATTTAGATACACATATATTTTCCAAACTAAGGACGGATGCAGGTTTTAGGACGGATGCAACACTAAATATAAATATAAACGTTCCTTAAAAATAACGATTTTCACTAAGCGAAAAAAAAATGGATGTCATATTTTACTTGGCAACGAACCATGTGATCTCTTCGTATAATATGGGTACAATTATTATTTCGATTTTAATTTTAGATCTACTTATCTTATTTTGATGATTTTTTTACACATTTTGCGTGATAATTTGAATATTTCCTAAAATTTTCGAAGCAATTTAGAAATTGAACTCCGCTTAAAACATGTTTAAAAAATTAGGTTGCATAGTGTCCAATGTATTTCATTTTTTTAACCTCGGTTAAATCCAAAACTAATTGGGTGATATTATTCTTTTACATTCCCATATGTTCCACAGACCCTATCACCAGCATACAAAAATTTAATTTTGTTGAAGTTATTTTACCGCAGTTAACGTGCAAACGGACAGAGAGACAGAATAAATGAACAAGGTCATAAACACATAATAACTAGGTTGGAAAGTGTTAAGAAAGGAACTGAATCTGAACTGTATTATTAAGTAGGTAAATACTTAATTAAAGATCATAAATATTGCATTTAATTTATTTTTGAAGTATTTAATTCATAAATCATCAATGAGACAGATAATATTTAACTTCATTAATAATTACATTTTAATTATCATTATTCTTGACAATTATAGTTCCTAGGCGCGATGTTAAAATAATTCACAATAAGGCAAACGATTGTTAACTGCATTAATAATTACATTTCAATCTTAATGTATAGTGCCAATCAAAGTTGCGAAACGCTTTTCTTATAACAATCAACAATAAAATATATAATATTTAGTTGAAACTACATTAGTAATTAAACTTTAATTGCAATTTTATCATGACAATCAAACATAGTTGGGAAACACCAAAGTAAACAATAATAAAATATATACTTGTTGAGAACTCGGGCATTTTTGGGATGTTTCTGCTCGCAGCTAATAAGAGAAAAGTTTCAAGTAGCTCGACTTCTTAAATCTTTACCCTTACTGACAGTGCTAAAGTTTTTTAATTAATATTTAATCAACCAATAATTAAACCGAAATTCTAAGTCCATCTTGAATATTCACTAATTCATATTAGTCAATATATATAATTTCAAAACCATACGTCTCTTTGTCTATTCTAAATGTAATATCAAAAATTCATAGAATATTTTTAATTTAAAGATATTATAAAATATTTCTTTCATATATGCTAATTATTGCAGGAATAAATGAAAGTTAATGGATTCATATTAAACATCAAACCCAGTACAAGTAAATATTTAAAATTAAGTATGTTTAATGCTTTCTTTAATATTTATATTTACCTTGTAAATACAACTTGAAACATTTTAAAATTAAATATTTGTCATTAAACAATCATTTTTTCAAACCGAATATTTGAATTATATGCTATGAGTTCAATACAAAAACGCCCAAACTTCAGAAATATACCGAAACATATTTGTTGTATCTCAAATATTCATTAAAATTAGAACATAAAGACTGAATATAAAGTAAACGGTTTAAAATTATTAAGTACGTAATTTTAAGTTAAACACTTTAGTGTCTTTGTGGTATAATACAGTAATTGACTTTATACTTTTTCTTTAATTGAAATGTTATCCTACATAAAGGTCAAGAAATTGTTTGGAAAGTTGTGAGATTTAAATGAATTATTTTTAGTTTATTTCTACCTCTCGGAAATGCCAATATTATATATTGATTTAGATAATAAATAAAATTATTTATGTACACTACCATAATAAAGGATAGTTTAATATTCCATTATTGATACTAGTAAATGTAATCATACCGAGAACTTTTCATTATTTTATCAATAATATTTTTATTTAATCATATGTAAATTTTCTCGAAAAATGTATACTGAAAACTATCAATGTTTTACAAGATGTGAGTATTAAATAAAGGTTTATTCTGAGATTAGATTCTATCTCAGTTTTGCTAATTTTATAGTTTAATTTTTAATATTGAACAAAAGTTAAATATAATGTACATTAATTTATTTTATTAACACTTTTTCAACATAAGTCATAAAAAGTGTTTATGATTTATTCATTCTGTCTGTCTGTCTGTCCGTTAGCACGATAACTGCCGTAAAAATGACTTTCTCAAAATGAAATTTTAGTATGTTTTTCAGACGGTGTTTGGAACCTATGGGAATACAAATGAATAATATCACCCAATTACTTTTGGATTGGACCCGGGTTGAAAAAATGAAATGCATTGAACTCCATGGGACCTAATTTTTTAAACATTTTTTAAGCGAATTTAAAATTCACAAATTGGGAAATATCCAAATTATTACATAAAATATATAAAAAAAATTCAGTAAAATATTATGTGAGGTAGTTTTTTAAATAAAGAATGTGTAATATAGGGAGAAAACAAATTCAATTAAATTCTGACTCTTGGTATATACCACAGAACGAAAACAGAGATAAATTGTACGATAAATATATTTTGAAGAGTTTAATTATTTTTTTATCATGCCCATGAGTAAATTATTTTCAAAAATCATAACCAAGTAGGTCATATAGTGCGAAAGATGGAATCGATACCGTTAGAAGTAGAAATGAGTTAATAACACTTTTCTCGAAATCGAGGATTCTAATCAGGCTGTGCAGAGTTTGTGACTGTCGCCAATGTTAATTTGACGCAAATGAGCGCTATTTTGTAAAAATGTTATGAAACTTCATAAAATAGTTCTTCAATTTTGCTAGACTGCCAAATTGTGGGCTGCAATCAGAAATAAATTTGCCATCAGCAAACCCAGCAAGCTTTTAATATAACGAGAAATTTATATATTTAATTTTCTACAATTTCTGTATGAAATTCTACTACAAATTAAAAGTGTTTGTGTTTAAATGTGATTTTTGACATAGGAAGGCGTGTCGGCATGCATATAACTGGTATTCCTATTTTTCAAATGTTTGTAAATTGTATTAAAATTCACACTTGCATTTCTTTAACGCAAAATTATTTAGCTCATGGAGTCTGCAATATAGCTGATATGAATGAAACAATCATTGATTTTAAACAGAGAAGAAAACGAATTTTTCGATGAAGTGTTAAGCATGGAGTTAAATTACTTGTACCTCCATGGTTTTAAGTTTTTAAATAAAATAAATTATTATAGTATTGTGATGAAAGAAAGGAAAGGAAAAAGTTTATGAATGAAATGCTGCTTTTACGGAGAGAGTCAGGCAATTTATATTACGATGTTGTCATTTGAATGAAATTAATTTGTTTTCGATGAAGTTTTAAAATATAATAAATTATTGTAGTACTATGATAATTTTAAAAATATTACCGAGGCATGTATCGCATTTTAGAGATGTTTAAGCCAGACAATTTATATTTCAATGCCTTCATTTGAATGAAGTTCATTTTTTCGGATGAAGTTTTAAGTTTTCAAATATAATAAATTAATGTAGTATTGTGATAATTTTTAAAATATTACCGAGGAATGTATCGCATTTTAGAGATGTTTATAATAAATTGCATTGAAGTTGGAAAGTGTTTCATAATCAATGCTTTATGCATGATTGATCTTTCTTGTTATTTAATAGACAGAAATTCCGGCGCTGCTCGATTATCATGTATACGTCTGATTAAAATTACACTGGAATTCTCAAAGCGAGTATTTGTAAACCAATGGACGTTTAACACCCCACCTCTAGTTTAGAATAAAATACGAAGAAATCTGATGTGGACAGCACATGACTTTCCTTATATAATGCAATAACTTTCCTTCTTTAACGGTGAAAGGGTGATGAAAAGAGCCCCTGCAAAATGTCTGTAACGTTAAATTGCACATTTGCCACCGTAAATTGTATATCCGGATGACAACATCTGAAACTATTTTGAACCCAATTAACTCATATTTTATGCAACTCAAAATTAAAAATTATCAATATTAATTGGATCCTCGCAAAGCAATGTAATCCATATATTTAAATATATTAATAATAAATCCATCAGGTAGGAGTCCGTTTTGCAATTTTGAGGATATTTTCGTCAATAATGTGGGGCCAAATATCGACAAGTTGGTGATATTCAGAAGATAAATTCTTTTATAATAAAAGGTATGCCCATCATATGACGGAATTAAAAATTTGCAAAATATTATATCATATTTGGCGTCATTTTTATCAATTTAATAACATTTTTATAAATTTGCAACAGTTTTGTCAATTTAACAACATTTAAAAAGTCGCCATGCTGCCAAAATTTTGCCAAGCATTACAGACGGTGTCTTATGGTAGAGTCCAATATGTTTTCCAAAATATTGAATTCTAATCATTTATTTGTCATTTTCATTGATTCAGCATCATCTCATCAATTTGGCGATATTTCTATCCATTTGGCGATATTTAAAAACTCGCCAAGTGGGCGATATTTCGAAAAATTCGTCGCTAAAATTTCGCCAAGCATTATGGTAGTAGAATTAGGTTCTTCTTATAACGGATAAACTACTAATGGCGTCCAAATACAAAACTATTACCCAAAATATATTCTCTTTTAAGAGATTCTTATTCTTTAAAAGATTTTGGATTTTCATCAGTCTTCATTTTCATTGATTTAGTGTCATTTTGATCAATTAGGTGACATTTTTATCAATTTAGCGATATTTTCATCCCTTTGGAAACATTTAAGAAACTCATCAATTTGGCAATATTCCGTCAAATTCTCCGCCAAAATTTCGCCAAGCTTTGTTTCTGGAGATATAGGTTAGTCTTGTGGTAGATAAACAACTAAAGACGTCAAATTACAAAGCCATTGCCCAAAGTGTTTTCTCTCGTGAATTGAACGAGATAGATCTACGAGAATGATGTTAATAAATATATTGCATAATATTACATATGAAACGTAAACATATTTCGCAATAGTTAATATTTTTTTTTTAATTTTACGTTATTTTTTGATAGATTTATTTGAAAAATGTACAATATCTCGAGAATGGTTCATACTTGCGTTCTAAAGTTTATGTCAATTATTTTCTAATAAACATTTGCATAAGAAATTATTATTTAGGTAACGTTGTTGAATGTTTTAATTTTTTGGTGGTATTTTATAAATTTCATTTTAAATTTTAGGAGGGTTCTGAAGGTTTGATTGAGTGTAAAAACAATTGGCTTCTAGTATTAACTAATTGTGATTTTTGTACTAAATGTTGACCGGATCGCTCGATTCGTTCGTGAAATATCGTCTCCATAGTCTCACTGACACGCACTGACACACAGACACACACACACACACACACACACACACACACACACACACACAGACACACACACACATACACACACAGACACACACACATACACACACACACACACACACACACACACACACACACACAGAAGCATCACTTTAGAAACGTCTGATTCGTGTTCCGGGATGCTTGAAACGCGCTTTGCCGTCGATAACTCGAATTCAAATTTTCGACCCTGGCACAAAACTTTCCATATACATTATACTATGTATATAAGGAAAGTAAAAAAAAAGTTGTTGCGTCACGGTTTCCTCGAACATATTCCCAGTTTTTGATGAAATCCGTAGCAGTGAGTAAGGCCACCGTTTCTGACGTCAGGAAATTAAGACTGTTTCCGACTCGCTTTTGCCGATTGCAGTCCAATTCTAAATCTTAACTTTTAAAGACCCACTTAAAATTCATAGGAAATTCAGAAATAGAATAATATATTTTTTTACAAGAATCCGAAGATAGCAGTCCCAATTCATGTAATAATTTAGACTCATGCGAATACTACATTTTTTGACGAAATAATATATATACTATATATGAAATAGCTTAAATTATGCACATTTCAATAAATTACAAAAAGCGAAGAATTGTCCTATGGATTGGGTTGAAAACTTGTTGAAAAGAACGATCTTACCAATGGTGGTAAGATGGAAACTCTGGAATAACATTTACGATCGCTAAAAAACCGATTTAGGGTAAAATCATAAAATTATAAGAAAACTAAATCGGATTTTTAAAAAAATAACTCTGAGTTGTTTCGAGATCTGACTGACCTAAAGTATTACTGTGCTGAATTTCTTAGTAATCGGTCACTTAGATATACTGAGAGAATAATATACAGACTATGAGAATAATACACAGACAAACGCAGGATTGGGCTGTCCTATCGGGCGATCGATGCTGGCTTTGCGGACCGCTTTCTTTCAAGCGCATTCCAATCAACATATGAAAAAATTCAATGATCATAATATACTCTATAACAAAAAAATCGACTCACCAAGAAGGAGTAGTCCGATTGTAATGAAATTTCGTATGCAAAGACATTTTGAGCGAACATGCAAATGAAAAAAAAATGTTGTCTAATGAATAAATAGTGGAAGCTCCAGCGCATCGGAACTGCGCATTCAACAGATGTATACAAGCATCGATTCTGAATCTGTGGTCAAAATTTCTGTTGCATTTCGACTGCGAATATCTTACGTCTTTGGAAGTCATTTCTGGCACACTGACAGCACAGCGGTAAGTAGACAACATTCTACGACCGATTGTGTTACCTTTCCATTTTGCGACACCTCGGAATTACTTTTAAACAATATAATGCCCGATCGCACACGACACGTGTTGCTATGAATTGTTTTCAAGCTTGCCCAACACTTCCTGGGCCAGCTAGGTCTCCTGATCTCTCTCCCATATAGTACATTTGGGACGTTATGGGAAGGCGATTGCAACAATCCCGGAATATTGATCAATTAGCCCGACAGTTGGATACAATTTGGCAAGACATTCCGCAGGATACCATCCGTAAACGTTATCAGTCTATGCCACGTCGGGTGACATCTTGCATCCAGGCCAGATGTGGACCAACGCCTTATTGACTTGCTCCCATTGTATACTGTCAAACTCTAAATCATTAAATTGTTCTGAACTTTAATAGTTTGTTTTTCTATGTATGTTCTTCATATCCACCAATTTTTATCACAATCGGACAACTCCTTCTTGGTGCGCCGATTTTTTTGTTATAGAGTGTAATACCATTATAATCTCAATTACAAGCCTGGAATATCCATACGTTTCTGATTAGTGTAATCCATGCACTGAATAGGGTCCGGGACCTTATCCTACAATAACGAGACCGTTCGGGCCGTCGAACACTTAAAATTTTCCCATATAAGGACTTGGGCTAGCCACCTAACACTAGACGTTGTTAATGGCCACGTAAGTTAATATTCGACCTGGTCTGCCTCTCAGACCGAATTCCGGTTGTAAGACACATTGTTGCACGGTGACCGGCTATGTACACCAGGAGATTTCGTTAGAAGTGTTCTTTTTATGTTTTAAAGATAATTTAAAAATTATTTTACTTCTAGAGTGATAATCTAATGTTTTATTTACGAAGATATTTTTTTAACTTTTCGACTATCGGTGGCAAAGCGTGATAAAATAATTTGGAGAGGCTTGAAACCTAGACACAAAATTAAAAAATAAAGATTTTTTAATTTGTTTTCTACGTTTTTCTCCATTTTAAATTGAATATTTAAAGTTTGCTTATTGCTCCATTTAATTTTCCCCCAAACCCTATAACGATAATGTTCTAAATGATGAAAGACAACGACTGTCAAATGAAAATATGATGAAAGGCAACGACTGTCAAATTTGAGTTTTCAAACTAGTTGGACCAGCAAGGTTTAATAACCAAAAGATAAAAGTATACAACAAAATGCAAGTTATGCTTAATTTCAGCTTTCTAGCTGCTGCAGTTCTCGAGTCATTCCCCAAATCATGTACCTTACTATAGCGGACGATGAGCGATTAAAATATTACCATGAAAGGCAACGAACTGTATACCTAATTTAAACTTTCTAGTTGCTTCGTTTCTTGAGTTATTTCCCAAACATGTAACATCCTATTGCAGTCCCAGAACAAACTGGAGCAGTAAAGCTGAAAACCAAATGAATCTAAATATACGACGATTTCAGTTTTCTAGTTGTACGAGTTCTCGATTCATTCTCACAAAACAACATGCAGCTTTCCATTGAGAACTCAGAATTGTCTGAACCGGTAAGGTTCAAAATTCAAAGATTTAAAATATCACCACCAAAGGCAGCTACATGCCTACTTAAAGCTTTCTGGCTTCTTCGTTTCTCGAGTTATTTCCCAAAACGTTAACTTTCTATTATGGACCCAGAACTAGCTGGAATGGTAAAGTTCAAAATTTAAAGAAAAATAAAAACATACATTGAAAAACATATTAACAGATTAACTACCTATAGGCACCGACACGAAGGTTTACAGTAATTACAGCCTATGGTGGAGGAATATCATCCAAAGCCAGAAATCAAAACTTAATGCCAAGATAAAAATAATAAACAATTATACAAAATATGTTTATTTATATTAGATACAGATAGTATTTCACAAATATTTCACATCCATAAACACTTATGTGCAGAACTGTTTCAAGTGTCACCAACTATATATATAAAAATATTTCTAAAAATGGTAATTACATATACAAAATGTCACTAATAATTAAAAAAAAATATATATATATATACAATATATATATTGCATAAGTAATTTTGTATATATATAAACATATATATATATATATATATACAAAACTACTTATGCAAACATACATACACAACTATATATGTAATATATTGATACATACAATGATATTTGTAATGATTAAAATAAATACGAATTTAAAATTAATTTAATTGCAGTATTTATAGCAAAATTTACAAGTACTATGAATAAATATGCAATAAACAGTGAGCGAATGTGGGGAGATTACCAGTAATATTTCAGAGGATATGTTCGTTTTCCTCTAGAAATTGAATTATAGATTTTATTCTGTGTTTAGTCCAGCTATTAGCCGGAAGGTTTTGGGTGAATATTGGCATATGCTGTCTACTGTATGTCAGTTTTGTATAATTTAAAGGGCCTTTTAAAGTGATTGTTCTTTATAAGTTCTCAATCAAATACGAAATGTTTCAGGGATCCTATTTCACAACAAATACAGTTTTCGGTGTCTTTCTTTTGGATTTTGTAAAGATAGGTTGGGAAACAGCCATGCACCGAGAAGAACTGTACCAACTCTCTGCTGCAAATCAGTTGCTCTTGAGGTACACTTTGAAGATAGTCAAAATTTTTCTTCCTTTCTAACTTTCATTCCACTGCTGTTGCCACTCTTTTATGGTATTAATATACATTGAAAAACTGTTTCGGGCTGAACTAATTTTTGGTACTAGGTAAAATTAGAAAAGGTCGTTTTTACAAGACAGTAAAAAGCATTTGTAATGTCTGAAATAAGATAATAAATAGGTTTAAAATATATTGATTACATGTTGTTTATTTGATACGTTATCTTTGATGCAAAAATGAAAACATAAACAGTTCTATTACTCTAAGAAAATACATTCTAGATATATTTAAATATTTTATAATTTTGGTGTACTGGGACGTTTCTAAATACGTAGTTGCCTAATGAAAAAATTTAATAAATTGTAAATTATATTTAATTAAATTGAGTACATATTAAAAGCTTTGTTTTATGGATTGAAATGTAAATCAATAAAAAAGTAAGTAATAAAAGTAACGTGAAAAATGCATTGAAGTTTGTTAAAAATCATATGTATAAGAAATCATATGTATATAAAAATCGTGCATATATCTAATATTTTCTTTTGATTTCAAAGAAAAATATACTGTTCAAAATTTAAAAACAAATTCAACTTTTGAAATATAATTAAAACTGTAATTCCATTAACTAACATTATCTAAATATTACAATATTATTTAAAAAAATAGCATAAATGCAAATTAGTATGGAATATATTATACACGGCCTGGAAGTGATAATAAAATAATATAATTGACACATCATGAGACAGTTTTTTATCTGAAGTTATATTTAGCTTCACATATTCAAACAGATTATTTTTATTTTATTAATTCATTTGTTATACTTTCTACGTTTACTTAAATCCATACAACTGAACTTTTAAGTAATATTTCAATCAGATTTATTTATTTGATCTTACAAAGTGGAGATAAGTATATTTGCATAAAACGCAAAATATACTTTTAAAACTCGATCCATTTGTTGAAAGAAATACACTCTCAATATCGTAAAAGAGTACATTAGCTTTTCAATGACTCCCCATTTGCTTTTAAAAGTTAAAATAGTTTCTTTTGTTTTGTGTATATTAGAGAAGAAAAAATTTCAATTTATCTTTAATTGAGTAGCTTCATACATTTCAAACATTAATTATAAGTTTGGAAATAAAGAGCAAATTTATCTGTACTTCTTTTATTTAGAAATCGTTAGAGACTATTTACAAAGAAACATATTTTTCGAATCTTGCTTTAGATGAATGATTACTTTTGAATAGGAATCAACGATTATGTAAAATCTCATGTGGGAAATTCCTACACAGACAAAAGTTACTATCATTCAATAATATTAGTTTTTTTACTCCTTAATACACATTTTTCCTCATTAATACTCATTCTACTTATTACTATTGTTTGTCAAGTTTATACTAGCAGGATCCGGCTATAGAGTAGTCCCGAAAATTAGTGTTGTACTTACTCACATTGCAAGTAGCATCATCCATAAACCGATTTGTTACTTATTGTGTGCTCGTCATATTTTCTTGTTGGCATTGCAAGTGCTATTCCATGCTAACTAGTGCACAATAAGTACGAAATCAATCTATCTGTTATGTTATATTCAAAAGGGTAGCTATATTAATTTTAGGAACCACACCCAAGATGTGTATTCTGGGTATAAGAATTCCCTATTTCACAAACGGGGTATTTATTCTTCTATAACCAGAAATGTACTTATACGTTTTGCAATCACATTTGCAATATGCCATAAAATAAATTTCTGAAATACTATCTTTAGTCGATATTTGAATTCTATGCCGTTGCTTTCAAACATCACCACTTTATTCAAATCATTTAAGAGCAAACTGCAATCGAATTACTTGTTATATGCATTTTTGAAATGTCTATGAACTTTTGTGTCGCTCTTAGCATGTTTCATTTGCTTTTATATAGACATCATTAGGATCGATTTATTGAATAACTCGCTATTTGTCAAATGTTTCAAAAAATGATATGAAGTAACATATTTAGAGGAGCACATTAAATTTTAATTCAACATCAACTTTTATTCCATATTTTTATAGTAGGTGTTACTGATATAATTCCATGCGATCAGGCTTTATAGCAGACGGAATATTAATTTATCGTTATTTAAAATATATATTGCATATTTTGCTTTAAATACACTTTGTGAAGAACTTGCTTTGAATACATTTATTTTAAGAGGAATATAACTGAAAACGAAACTTAAACTAGTTTGGCAGGGTAGTCATCAATGTATAGCTACAAACAAAGATCCCCAAATCTTTTTGTTGACATCATATTGATAAAACGATCTTTCAAAGGCTTACTGTCGTGATAGATTAAAAACATTGAAACCCCGCATAATTTGCAAATTTGTAATTACCCAGGAATAACATGGTTGTGAATCGTAATATTCGTACTATCGTGGCCGCAGAACCCAACATTAACACTTTGCGCGAGTTAACTTAATAATTAAATCAAAACACTACACATTAAAAATCACATTTCAACTTTTAAAATAAATATAGTTTATTAATTTCTCCATTATTGTCAGAATTAAAATTACAACAATTTAAATAAACGCCGCTTAAGGAGGAAAAAAGCACCGTGTGAGACCAGATATCCTGGATCTTGTTCCAAAGATTAAAAAATTGACCTAATATACATGAAAACTGGTACATACCTCTGTATTTCGGTCTGTAGCTCAGCATGATTGGAATCTTTACGGACTCTTTTGCAGACATTTAGAGTCAGACTTTGTCTTTTTTTTTAAACATTTTCACTACTCAAAATGACAACTCACTCTCTTAACAACACTGCTCGAATCATCACGATCTCTCTCTCTCTCTCTCTCTTGAACATAATTTTTTATAACCACGACTCTCTCCTTGTCACCCCATTATTTTTTCTGAGGTACAAATACGCACTCCTTGCTCTCATTGGATACGCCTCAGTGTAATGTTGCATCATTGGCTCTTTCAGTTTCCAATGAAGCTTGGTTTAATTCTTGTCTCTAGGAAATTTTGCCTCAACTACACCTGCAGTTCATGTGACATGTTTTTATTGGGATCATGACTTTCTGGGACAAGAGTGTCTTAAAATGATAACTTGCGTTTTGTTTCGTCGTTAACATCAAAACTGCATTAGTTGCCTCCTGGTCTCACACGTACATCTCTTTTGATAAAAAATTGACTCGGTATCCAATTCTGGTTTCTGATTTTAAACTGAATTACGGGACTAGTTCTCTACGGATTATATTATTAATTCTGGATTCAAATTATGAGGTCAAGTGTTTTGCTTCTGGGAAAGTTACTACCGCCAGTTTCAATATCATACACTACTGCAAATTGCTAAATAATAACTGTCTTATCGATGTATATCTTCATATGCTATTGATAATTGCTATTGGCAGGATTCACATGTCAGAGGTTCTATCCCATTGTGGCATGTTTCTACTTACCTGCGATCAACATTGTAAAACCTGGTGTAATAAATATTGTGGATTAGACTTTGTCCAAGAGAAAAACGTGTGTATTAGTCGAGAAAAAGGAATAGTGGTCTTAATTCAGAAGATAATGTGAAGGCTCTTTCACAATAAATGATGTTTACATGTTAAAAGACAAGTCCCGGAATCGGAAGGTTGGGAGTTCCGACGAATTGGTTAATCTGACTTTATACTAATTAATTCCGTTTCAAGGCCTCCCTTGTCCATATTCAATTTCCTAACTTAATTTTTCCTTTAAAAAAAAACTGTAATTACTATCAGTACAGAATTGCCACAGCTATAAGATGCAGTACTTTTACATACTTGAATAGCACACCCTATATTTATTTTACAAGTATTTTAAACTATGATTTTTCCCCAGAGGTCACAGTTTTTAATCAATATTTGGCAACATTATTTTTTGTCAACAAAGTAAACAGTTTACTTTCAAAATATCTTCTTATGATATGTATTTATATGGGCTGAACCTTATTAGCATGCCAAGGTGAACCAAAGTTTGGCAGCCAATATAAACACAATATTTGGCCAATGGGAAAATGCGGAGAATTTGTATATATATATACAGTACAAGTTTCCCACCTTATTTGTAGATCATAGTATATGTACTATACTTATGTGGTAGTGGAAACACCACAAAATAAACACCGTCCCGGCGGGCAAATATAAATCTGTGTAAATACTACAAAAACAGTAACTTCGGTTACACAAAAAACGCACAAAATTAAAAAAACCCGCCTCGGGTGGGTAAAGAAAAAGTTTAAAACAGTAATTAAACCGTTAAGGCGAATAGCTAAAAAGCATGTTAAATAAAAACAGGCTACTGCTCCAAAAAACAGTTTTATCTATACTTTAAATGTTTTCGAACGTAGTGGTCACTCCTCGGTTAGTTAGTTTCTGAACTCTTGGGTTTTTCTCACCTAAAACATGTACATGTACATCTACTTCCACTCTCCTACATCTGGTCCATTCCATCGCGGTTTTTCGCATGGTAAGCATTCAAGCTGAATGACGTGGTGGACTCCCATGAAGATTATTTACGCTGGCGGCCTTCAGACTTGTGATTTGGCTTTTTTATGTATGTTTGTGCATTTGTGTGTTATATTTTTTATGATTATGTTGTATTTTATGATTTTAAGTTGGATTTTGTCCTCTTAGGTCGTTTCTCTGTGAATCTTTTATATTCCGTTGTTGGGCACAGATTTCATAAAATTTTAACCACTTGTTTTTATGCAATCATAGAAACAGCGGATTTTGGTATATATCTCTAGAATGTGTCCCTGAAGATGTTTCTGGCAGATATACTATTCATTGATTTATTTTCTTTTTCCTGACCTTTCTGTGATCTACTTTTCCAGCCCTTCCTCGTTACTTTTTACTTTCTGCTATTAATCACACGTTATTATATTACCCGTGGTTTGATGCTGTGTTTAGTGATTTGCACTCCTGCTCTTTCGTTTTTATTATTTTAATATATATATATATATATATATATATATATATATATATATATATATATATATATATATATATATATATATATATATATATATATATATATATATATATATATATATATATATATAATATATATATATATATATATATATATATAATATATATATAATATATATATATATATATATTATATATAATATATATATATAATATATATATATATATATTATATATATATATTATATATATATATATATATATATATATATATATATATATATATATATATATTATATATATATTATATATATATATATACATATATATATATATATATATATATATATATATATATATATATATATATATATATATATATATATATATATATATATATATATATATATATATATATATATATATATATATATATATATATATACAGATAGAGAGAGAGAGAGCTAATATTATTTGTCAATATGTATTCCGAATGTTGGAAATATTTCCAATGTAACTCCAATATTGGCGTATTAATGTAAGGCCAATATCTAGCCGACATTTGAGATCGATGAATTTCCAATACTTTAAACGAAATTAAAAAAAATATTCCCACAGATTTAATGTTTAATAGTAATCAATTTTAGAATTCCCAAATCGAATCATATTGATAAAGAAAGTCAAAAACAGGAGAAAGTCATAACGGTTTTCTCTTTCTCTTAAAACAAACACGTTAAAGAATAAAGAAAAAATAATATTTTATAAATCAACTATTCCCTTACAAGACATACTCAAAATTGTTTTGTCACAAGGGTAAGAAAGTCGAATTAAAGTTCTTTGTTTTACATAATGATTAATGGCATTTTTAGAAAGCATCTGCAAACTGTCACATAACATAATGCAAAGATAATTCCTAAAAAGTCCATGAAAAAAAAAGATGATTTGATTTATTCCAAATATGGGTTTTAATCCAAAATTAGTTTATTTACAAGATGAGTCAAAACTTAAAATTATTCCTTATTGGCAATGCGTAATATATTATGAAATAACGCAACTTTAAAGAAGAACGAGGTTAATGGTATAAAAGGTGTTCCCAAAGAATAAGAATTGATTGATATTTTTCCTTAATTCTTTAAAATTTTATTTCTTTAAATTGGCAACAGATCATGAAACTGACTAATTGGTTACATTCGACTAATCTGTTTCAACAACAAAATATCTACGCACCAAGAAGGAGTTGTCCAATTGTGATAAAAATTGGTGGATGTGAAGAACATACATAGAAAGAGAAACGATTAAAATTTCAGAACAATTTAATGATTTAGACTTTAACAGTGTATAAAGGGAGGAAGTCAATAAGGCGTTGGTCTACCTCTGGCCTGGATGCAAGATGTCACCCGGCGTGGCATAGACTTATAAAGTTCACGGATGGTGTCTTGCGGAATGTCTTGATAAATTGTATCCAACTATCGGGCTAAATGGTCAACATTCCGAGATGGTTACAATCGACTTCCCATAACGTCCCAAATGTGCTCTATGAGAGAGCGATCAAGAGACCCAGCTGGCCAAGGAACTGTTGGGCAAGCTTGAAGACAATTCATAACAACACGTGCCGTGTGAGGTCGGGCATTATCTTGTTGAAAAGTAATGTCGGGGTATCGCAAAAGGAACGGTAACACAACCGGTCGTAGAATGTTGTCTATGTACCGCTGTGCCGCCAGTGTGCCAGAAATGACTACCAAAGGGGTCCGGCTATCAAAGGAGATGTCACCCCAGACCATAACGCCCTGTTGTTGGCGTGTGTGGCGTGCGATAGTAAGGACAGGATCCCCACGCTGCCCTGGAAGTCTCCCGACACGTCTGCGGATGTCGTCAGGACACAGCTGGAAGCGGGACTCGTCACTCAAGACTCAAAATGTCTTCCATACGAAATTTCATTACAATCGGACAACTCCTTCTTGGTGCGTCGTTATTTTTGTGATAGAGTGTACATTAATTTAAACCCAATCTCTTCGACAGCGTAGTCAAAACTCATCATTTCCCTGTATATACTGAAGTAAAACAGTTGTTGCAGGAATTATTGATTCAATGCAGAGAAGAATTTTAATAAATTGTTACATTTTGAAGAATTCATGTTCAAATCATGCGAATTCTATGAAATTCTATTTGATTTTAATTTTCCATTTACTGTATCTACATATAACATTTTATATTAAATTATTGATTCATTCTCATATTACCGTATTCTCAACTAAGAAACATGCACAAACACATACGGATTATATACATACAACTAAGTGAGACTGACTGAAATTTACACGTTAGACAGCGACTGGCTGTCTAACGTGTAAAATTACACTATCCAAACTGCTAAAGATAGAAACTTGAAATTTCGCATACATTTGGGACTTAGCCTATAAGAAATGAAAAAATCTAAAATCTTTGAATTTTATTAAAAAAATTATAAATCTAGGAATTTTTCGTTCCAACTTTCTTCCAGTAATAAATCTAAAATATCTAAACATACAAAAGTTTGCTTTTATATCACAGGTAGAAGAAAATATCCTAAATTTTTCATAAATAGCCTGTTTTGTGCACAATTTACCGCTTTTGAGATATATTAATTTAAATTTATAACATACTATTTTTAATATTCCTTAATTCGATTTTTACTTTCCCTTCAATACATGATAATGTATGGGAAAGTATTAGAATCATGTCGAAAATCGCAAAGCGAGTTTTTGACGAATCTTCAAATTTGGGGACCTTTAACACACGAAAGACTATTATTAGCGTGATGTCTGTGTGCGTGTGTGTGTCTGTGTATTGTATGTAACCACGCTTACAAAAAACTAATAGACCAAATTTCATAAAATTTGGTAGATAAGTCACTTGTGTGTGACCCTGGTGATGATTAAATTTTGGTACGATTCGGGATAAAAAAAACCTGCCCCTTTTTGTGAAATGGCCAGCAAAAATCATTCAAATCTAAAATGAAAGAATACGCATGATCAAATGTATGTGAAATGCTAGTTTATACGTAATTTATGATGATAAAAATAATAATATCCACGGCATTACTCTAGTATTCGAAACGTTCTCGAAACGTTTAAGTTTCTTCGCATTTTTGCTACCCCACCTATGAAAATATGTGCAGTTACTAAATGAAAACAAAAATTGCATTAAAGTGCAAACTCAGTGTGGAATACCCAGACCGTTCCATTCACCCTAGGGCATGAGCAACTATTTGAACGGCCGGAAAATTGGTGCAAGTGTAAATTCAGTGTAATTTCAAATAAGTGTGCATGTTATTTTATGCAATAACACTAAATTTAATGAATAATTAAGAGAAAATGAAATTAAGAGGAAATGGATGTCTGTAAGGACAGTCATGTGATGTCCACATCAGACTTTCTATTCAGTATCTGCTTCCACTTGTTACAGTAATAACACAGTTGATTTTTTAAATTTCTAAACTGTCTCTGGCTTTTCTTGGGATCAATGTATCGGATAATTTTTTATTAATGACTGATTTTTAAATTAAAATGTATGAAAACGTTGAAAAATACGACAACTAACAGTGACTGGAAATGAAATATTGTTTACATACAGCAGTTTCAATGCTAGCAGAATTAAATAATGTGCGTTTTTGTCATACATTAATTTCAAACGGTTTTTGATATTCATAACTTTCCCTAAGTGTATAGGTGTCACATTAAGTAATGGCTAATCATTTTGATTACGCATGAGAATGGCAAGTGTACATGTACTTATTGACATACACATGCATATATAAAGGGACACATGAAATAAATCTTTTAAGATGCGTTTATTTTTTGAGTTCATTTTTTCCTTCAAAATACTGAATTATATTTCAAAAATAATAAATTGTTTTTTAAAATACCAAAGGTGTTGTGCTTATTTCATTATTGAATCCACTAGTTTCAATTGAATATATATATACATGTTAGTAAATTGTTGAATGTTTTACATAAATATTGAAAGAAAGTTTAATCTGATGTATACTTTATTTCGTTATGTAAAATCCATATCTTTCGAAATTGTATTTTTGCCGATCTAGACGGTGACAGCTTTCTATTGATACGAAGGAATGCCATTTAAAGAAGGTGGTGGTGTAGTGTGGGGGACTTTTCTGCCCCCAAGCATTACCAAGTTGTCATGTTTCTTATATAATTCAGCTTACGACATCATATTTCTATCATTAAAACAATAGTCCATCAACAATAGTCCCCATTAAGCAGTGTTAACACCAAGAAATTCTTGAAATTACGCCCATATTGTTTATGCACGTGTGTTTTTATTTCCTTAATCAACCAAACGTACTGTCACACACAAAACATAAATTAAAGTTTCTTATCAGGTAAGTAAGAAAGTGAGAAAAAGTTGAATAAAGAGGAAAACAAATGAATAGTTATTGAAAAATATAATGATTTTGTGCATATTTATTCTAAAACAAATATCAATTAAAATATATATATAATGATATTAAAGTGCCAAAATAAGTAGACAATTACAGGATATATTTTTAAAGCCAATGTATACTTAACTACATTACTTGAAAAGCAATTACTTTTGAAATCAATATCAGAACATCCTAACGGTGAAAGCTTTCCTAGAATGTATATATAGTACCTGCGTTTATGATATGGCGTTCGAGACATTATTCTATCCCAAACAAAATATTAAGTTAAACTTTAATACCATATAAGTATGTAAAGTACGTGAGAAAAAAGAGAAATTTGGAACGTTCAAGTCAAATGTCCGTACCCACAAATTAGGTGTTATATTGATGATGAAGAAATAAATGTGATAACAAAGTAAAATTAATAAAATGAATTAGTATAAGCTTTATGCTTGCGTAATCTCGCAAATGTACTGTTTTTTCTTCTATTTCTAACAAGCGATCAAAATGGCCAGGAGTTTAAGCAGTCAGTTTCAGTTAAAACATAAATGCTCATCTTTAAGGTCAGTATTAATGTTGTGCAGATTAACATGCACCATAGTCGTTCTGCTTCTGCTATTCTTGGCAAGAAGCTGACTAGTGGTGTGGTTGACATTGCAATAATTCAAAGACACTGGATCCGAAACAGTAAGACCCTGGGCATAGGGATCATAATGTCTTTTATGATACATCTTGTATCAGACCAAGAGCCTGTTTTGTTGGTAGCAACAAGCTCAATGCCATGCACTTAGTAAATTACCTAGATAGTGATAATGTTGCTGTCAGAGTGAATTATGAGAATTTATCTTTATGTCAACTTATCTTCCTTATGAGGAGAAATAGACTCTAACAAGGGTGACAAAAGGATTTCATTGAATATTGTAGTGTGGCTAAAAGGCTCATCATTGGTTGCGATGCAAATGCTCACCACACTGTGTGGGACGGCAGTTACTGCAACCGACGAGGTGATGATTTTTTGGAACACTTTGTTACAATTTATTTACTCAAAATAGAGGCGATAAACCTGTTTTTGTTACTGTTAATCCTAATGAGGTTATTGATTTAAGCATATGCAATAAAATTGTCTATGACAGCATAATTAGATGGAATGTTTCAGATGATATAACTTTATCTGAGCATTGCCTAATTACGTTCTCTGTTAATGGTCCTTCAAAACTATCAGCGGATAGTAGGAACCCGAATCGGACAAATTAGAGTTTCTACAAAGAAGATATCCATGCCAGGACTACAAATCAATCTGGTAAGTATTCTTCGGTATCTGACTTGGATTTGGCTGTTGACCAGTTTCAACAGGCCATTATCCTATCATACTATCAGAACTGTAAGACCTTTAAAGCTGACTCTCCAAGGTTAGTTCCTTGGTGGTCAAAATAGCTCAGCAGGAAAGGTGTTGATATGACCATCTCCGACTGGATCAAGAATCTGTTATCTACCAGGTATATCTGTGCTTCGTTACTTGGTGATAACATGGCGGTTCATACTTTTGCCGGTTGTCCGCAGGGAGGTGTACTTTCACCAATTTTATGGTGTCTAGCTGTGGACTCTCTTTTAGAGAACATAACCAGTTCTGGCTTATCCTGTATTGGATATGCTGATGATGGTGTAATCGTAGCTAGAGGTAAGTTTGGTAATACTGTCTCTGACATTATTTCCGGTGCCCATAGGAGTGTTGAGTCATGATGCAAAAATGCAGGTCTCTTTGTTAATCCGCTAAAGACAGCATGGTTGCGTTTACTAGAAAACGTATTTTCAACCTCAGAGTCATTTGTTTTATTGGTCAGAAGATTATCTGTTCTAAAGTGGTAAACTTCTTATGAATTTATTTTGATATGGGCCTTAATTTGGAGAGACACTTTGATTACTGTGTGACTAAAGCCAGAAGAATTTTCTGGTCATGCAAAAAGTGCTATTGCAAAAACCTGGGGATTGAATCCCAGGGCTATCCACTGGATTTATTCTATGGTGATATATCCCATCAGTACCTATGGCTCTATTGTCTGGTGGTCTAGAGTCAGGTGTGAAACTGGCAAGTTAGATTTAATTTGGATCCATAGGATGGTTTGTAATGCAATCTCTGCGTGCACGAAAACTACTCCCACTGCAACTCTTGAACTTTTGCTGGGACTGCATCCTATATACATGCATATTGAGGCTGAGGCTCTCATAAACCTGAAAAGACTCAAATATTTCGGTCACTGGAAAGATTACTCAAAATATTTGTCTTGGAGTAATCTTAATAGTAATGTTATGAATCATCCATATCTCTATATGCCATCTGATGGCATTCTTGTCAGGTATATCGTTCACAAACCGTACGGGATTCGGGTCCCTTCAAGGTCCCTTGACTGAAGGAAGACTCCTACCTACAATAAGAAGAAGTGCATTGTATGGTGCACTGATGGATACAAGCTAGGTGCCGGAATATGCCGTCCAGATGATGGTACAAAGCTGTTTTACCCACTTGGCAGCTACTCTGCTGTTTTTCAGGCTGAGATCTTTGCTATTCTAATGTGTTGTAGAATTCGCTCTGACAGAAATTACAGGAGTAGCCAAATCTATATCTACTCTGATAGCCAGGCTGCTTCTATGGCTCTAGGAAAATCTAATATAACCTCTTACCTTGTTTGTGAGTGCTATACTACACTTTGTAATATCGCCAGCAACAATCAAGTAAGTCACACTTTACTGGGTACCTGGGCATTGAGGCACCCCAGGTAATGAATTGGCTGATGAGTTGGATAGAAAAGTTTCGAGCACACCCTTTGTTGGACAAGAGCCAGCTTTGGGTGTCTCTAATAAACTGATCAGAAGAACTGTCTATGACATCTTTAGAAAGCTGGCGCAACATTAAGGGACAAAGGCAGGCAAAAGAACTGAACTGTAAGTGCCCTAGTGTGTGTCATAGGGAGCTATTCATGCTCATTAGAACTGGCATTAGAAGGGCTCTTTACTGAGCACTACACCCTTAAAAGACACCTAAGTATTATGGGTGTCAATAAGAACCCTACCTGTAGAGGCTGTAAGTACAGCGAAGAAACTGCCACGCACATACTCTGTGAGTGTGAAGTGTTTACTGTCCATAGGTTCGACCATTTGAGTCGACATGTGATCGAGCCTTGGGAATTACAGGATATTCCTGTCAAATGTCTGCTGATCATTGCTTCAACTACTGGTCCCTTCTCTTAGGACTGTTTCATCCTTTGGGGAAAGCGCAATAGACCTCTGATAGCTGTGCTAGGTTCTCCTTGAGCCACCCACCTCTAAGTCTTAAGTTATAACCATAAATGCTGTAATAAGTGATAAAAATGAAGTGAAAATAAAAGTAATGTTTTGTAATACCTCTTTTCATTAAACAAAGTCTTTTGTTTAAACAGTAAAAGTATTCTTTTAAAAATGCTTTTGTATTTTATACATTTCACTCTTTTTTATGTCTATTAAATCTTATCGGTTAAAAAACCTAGTCATTTTAATATTTTTACTTGCAATTCATTGCTAGAAATTAAAACTTCCTTTCTGCTTCTTAAAATGACAAATAATGAATGATATTATAAGAAAAAAACTTCCTTTTATGGCATAATGTAATGTTATAAATAATTTTGTCATGTCGCAATTCTGCGCCATGAGCCTTTCTTGTTTTTATGCGAGAGAAACATCCTTCTCTCCGTTCGTGCCTGTGCTGTGTTTTTCGCTAACACTTGTTTCTATTGAAAATGCATTCAAAAGCGCATTTGGTCGTGAATTCGTTGGGAGCGTCAAGGATTTGTGTCTGGCCGAGATGCGTGACGTTTTGCTCGCATGTTGCCAGGAGAGCGCGCTGTCCAATCAGGAAGAGGCGAAAAGCGAAGGAGAACCTTTTTGCGTGGGCTCGAGCGACCCATACTTTTTCTCTTGGAGCTGGAGATCCCGTCGATGCAAGTCGCTTGAAGAATTTGTCTACATTTTGTTAGACAAAGAAAGATTTGGCCAAGAATGGCTAAGCTGCCAGAGATGGGCTTTTGGTTAAAAAGGAGTCCGCCCTGTTTTCTGGAGCTGAAGAAGAGGAGCCTGGAACCCATTACTAAATATTCTGATGCAATTTTTCTAAATTATCCTTTTTTTATTCCAGGAAATCATTCCGACATCGACTCCGGATTTTGAAGTAGTTGATCAGCTATTGTTCGAGTTGGTGCATAATAATCTGACGTCCGTTTTCTAAAGATTTTGGATTTTTCCTCGACAATTCTCCTTGAGAACTTTTTGATCCCGCCTCAAAACCGTGATTACCTGATGCGAATCTGTTGCTCCAAATTTAGTAAATTAAGAGACAAGGTAACCTTTCTTTTTACCGGAATCAATGATTCCGAGGCAGCACTGGCATAATGAAAACTAAATTTTATAGGCTCATGTTTGAATATATTCGTGGTTAATTTTGATCCATAATTAAATCTTATGAGTAACAAATAAATTGATTATTGTTTGCAATATAAATTTTACCAGAGCATTAGTTGAATTTGTCTAATATAAGTGAAGCTCTGAAGTTCTGATTTAATAATTGAAAGATAAAATGCATATATTGATTTCTTTGAAAAATATAAAATAAATTCTTAATTTGAGTGATAAATGAGCCTGGTTATTTGTGTCTGCATATTTACTTTACTCACTGTACATCATTTAGGGTTTAATTCCCCTAAACTGGGAATTCCTTCCGATCTAGAACCTGGTGTTTTTGCTGATAAATTTTATGAGATTAAATATGTTAAATATATGTCTCTTTGGCATTTTGAAATTACGATCACAAGTTGTGGGTGGTGGAGTCAGTAGGTGCTGTTTGTACTGACCCAGCTCCCACAAATTGGTGCCTGTTCCCTTTCCCAGAGTATTACAGTGAGTGAGGTATAATTTTATGAAGGAGTACGGAAAAATATTTTTTGTTTGATTGTGTAAAAATATATTGCAGTGCTGATATGTCGAAGTAAGTTAAAAAGTTTTGTGGTGCAAAATATTTGAGTTTAATGGGCATGAAAATTTTTTTTTTATTTATGTGTCATATAGTAATAAGTGCAAAAGCACATAAGCCCAGAAGCACCAACAGTATTATTTGCATGATTGAATTTGCATTTTACATATTGAAATTCTGTTACATATATATTTTTGAGGTATTTGACATACATAAATACACAAAGTTCTATATGATATATGATGTTTGATATAATTGAAATTTCCAAATACACACACATTAAAAGGTAAATACATGAAGTGCATACATTTATTTTGAAAAGTGAATACAAAAGTTCTGTGCACATGCAAAAGTGATTCGAAGTTCATGATAATGAACAAATAAGTGAAATAAGTTACACGTAGTGTTTTTCGGTGCTTTGCCTATACATAAATAAGTGATTTAAGCGAAAGTGAAATCAATTTTCCACAATAAACTGTGCTTCGTGATAAATTAGAATCTGTGTCGGTGAAAAACCTTGTGCTAAAATGCCTAAAACTAGAAATACGAGAGCAAGCAGGAGTAGAGACTCCTCTACACAACGGAATTCATCTAACCGTATCCCTTCGGTGTCTCCACCACGACTTTCTCCAAATTCTGGCAGATCAGCTTCCGCTGTCAGAGACTCTAACAAAATGAAAATCGGAGTTGGTTCTCAGTTTCTTGGATCCATTCCGGGTTTTGCTGGCAATGCAAATGAATCTTTCCAGGTCTTTTTGGAAAAGTTTTTATTAGTGGCTGAACACGCCGAATGGACAAATAGAGACAAAATTTTCGTTCTAAAGTTGAAATTGGCTGGTCGGGCGGAGAGACTGATTAAATCAATTCCAAAATTGAATCAAAGCACGAATTTTACTGAAGTTGTTAACGCACTCAAGGACAATTTTACAAAAAAAGAAAATATTGCCAAGAACGTTGCCGCACTTGTAAATTGTAAACAAACAACAAATGAGAGTGTACGGGATTATGCGAACCGCATAGAAGCCGAATCCTATATTGCTTTTCCGCAGGATGTTGTGTCTGATAATGAAAATTCCCTGAGAACTGCTATTTTGATCAACTCATTTAAAAAGGGGTTGAAAATCATTATTCGAAAAGCTGTGTTATCTGCAAACCCACAGTCATTTGAAGCTGCTAAAGAGATTGCAATATTGGAAGAAGAAGTGCAAAATGAAGTGCTGGAAGAAATGACAGAAGACATAAATGCTGTGAGAATTGAAAATGACCCTAAACATGAAATTGAAGAGCTGAAGAAAGAATTGAGTTCAAAGAAGAAAGAATTTGAGAAGTTAAGAAAAAAATTCAGTGAGAACTCAGAAAAAAGAAAGAAAAGACTGAATGAAATAAGAGAAGATCTGGAAAAGAGCAATTCCAGTTTTGAAGAATCTTTTATGGCTACGCCCTCTACAAGCAGATACAATGAAAATGAATTGGAAGAGGAAGATTGGGAAGATATTCCAGAAAGAAAGAAACATAAACCATCAACATCTTTCAGAACTTCTACACCATCCAAGAGATCTGAAAATAGAAACCGTTTCAGTCAAAGAAGAATTCCGGTTGCCTCACAGGAAGAAGAGTGGTATGTTAAAAGTCCATATCAAAATTATTCTCCAAGAAAGAACTCTCTAGCTTTTAGAAGACCTTTTCGTAACAGTTCATATAGAAATTCAAATTTCCAGAGAAGAAATTTTTCAAATTTTAGAAATTCTTTTGACAATTATAAATCTCAAAACTTCAATAATTTTGGATATAGAAGAAATAACAGATATTTTAATAATAGATTTGGTAATAGAAGACAATTTAGAAGACAGAATTTCAGAAGACAAAACTTTCAATCTCCAAATTTTAATAGTCAAAATTCTGAAGTTAGTTACATGACAGAAATCGAGGCTCCTTGCCAAAACAATTTTCCTATTATTCAAGTTTTTGTTGAAGATGTTAAATTGAATGCTTTAATCGACACTGGAAGTTCTATAAACATTATCTATAGTGATGCTTTACACAAAATCAACCCGAGAAAAGTACAATTAAAACATACATCCACTATTCTGAGAGGAATTGGAAGTCAAAATATTTTGGTTGAGAGAAAAGCTTCTTTTCCCATTATTATTGGAAATGAAAGAGATATGATTGAATGCTGCATTTTAAATACACCTGCCCCAGGAAGGTACAACATGATTTTGGGAAGTACATTTCTACATGAGAAACAAGTGACAATTACTTATAGACATAAACGTGTGAATTTTTTGTACTGTAGTATTCCCTTTACTGAATTTACCGAATCACAAAGTTTTACTGTGATTTCTGATGATGTACAACTTAAACCAGTCGAGAGTTATGCAATAAGCCATGATTTTGACAGAAGAAATTACAATTTCACAAATGATGTGGATTATAGATCCAAAGACACAAATTTTTCAAGAAATTTTAGAGGATATGAAAATAGGTGTAATAATGGATATTTATTTGAACAAAACAATTTTCACAATGAATTTAGAGATGTTGATTTTAGAGATTTTGATGCAAATGGAAATGAAAGGTCAAATATTGAATGTGAAAATGATTTATATGAAAGACAGATGAATGACAATGTACATACAGACAGATTTTTGACAAAAGACAATACCAGTGACAATGAAATATTTCAGACAGATTGTGATAAACATGATGAAGGAAGTTCACAACAAAACCAGGCAATAGGGATTGCCAAAGCTTTCAACAAATGTGTTTTGAAACCTTTTACTGAGTCATTTATTAAATTAAAAAGAAATTACAAAATTAAGAAAGACACGACAATTTTACTTGAACCTATCAATAATAAAGAATTTTCTGCAAACAAAATTTTCGTAGCCAGAAGCATCCACAAAATTCCTGAAAATGACTTTTTGTATGCAAAAGTTGCAAATCCATCTGAGAAAATTGTTTATATAAACAAAGGTATGAAATTAGGAACTTTCGAAAACATCCATGAATCTGATATTGACATAAATAATAGAGTTGACATTGAAAACTGTATTGAAGAAAATGAAACATTTGATGCATGGGGAGGAGATTTTGATTTGAAACATATGAACTATGCTCAGAAAACTCTACTTTTGAAATTACTAAGTAAATATAAACATGTTTTTGCTAAAAATATGAAAGAATTGTCTGGATGTGACACTATTTTGCACGAAATTAATCTTGAGTCTGACATACCTGTTAGGCAGAAGCCATACCGCATTCCACACAATTTACAGAAAGAACTTTCGCGCCAGGTCAACGAATTGTTGGATGCCAAAATAATCCAAAGAAGTACTTCTCCTTACAATACTCCAGTGCTTTTTGTTAAGAAACCTGATGGAAGTTACCGGTTGGTAGCCGATTTCCGAAAGTTAAATAAGATTACAATAGTAGAAAATTTTCCGATTCCCAACATATCGGAATTAATCGATAATTTGTCTGGAGCCTTGTATTTTTCGACTCTGGATCTAACCAGTGGATTTTACCAATTGTGTTTACATCCTAATGATTATCCAAAAACTTCTTTTTCAACACCTGACGGACACTTTGAATGGACCAGAACCCCATTTGGTCTTAAGAATGCGCCTGCATCCTTTCAGAGACTGATGTCTCTGGTGCTGGCTGGTATATCTGGAATTTACATAGACGATATTATCGTCGCTTCAAGAACATTCGAAGAACATTTGAAAAAACTAGAAGAAATTTTTGTAAGATTAAGTAAACATGGTCTTAAATTGAAACCAAGCAAATGCTATTTTTTCAGAAAAACAATTAAGTATCTTGGATTTTTGGTATCAAATGGAAAAGTACAACCTGATACTCATAATTTGGAAGTTGTAGAAAAATTTAAAATTCCTAAATCAATTAAGAATGTGAGACAGTTTCTTGGACTCACTGGATTCTATAGAAAATTCATAAAAGACTATGCAGAACTGACCCTGCCATTGACAGAATTATTGAAGACTAAGAATAATGAAAGTAAAAAGAAATTTATTTGGACTAATGAAGCTCAAAAATCTTTTGAAATTTTAAAAGGAAAACTTTTGTCAAAACCAATTTTGACCCTTCCAGATTTTAGAAAACCATTTATTTTACATACTGATGCTTCAAATCACTCTTTAGGCTGCTATTTGTCCCAAGAAGATGAAAATAAAATTTTGCATCCAATATCTTATGCTAGTCGTAAACTTAATGAAACTGAATGTAAATATAGTGTTGTCGAAAGAGAAGCATTAGCCGTTGTATGGGCTACTAACTATTATAAACACTATTTAATTGGAAAACCTTTCACAATTTTTTGTGACCAGATATCCCTTTCGTTCATATTTAAATTAAAAGATCCTACATCTAGATTGGCAAGATGGATCGCATCTCTATCACAATTTGACTATCAAATAGTACATAAACCAGGAAAAGCAAATGTGGTTGCTGATTATATGTCGAGAAATGTAGATGAATGTACAAATACTATTGACAATATTCCACAAAGATTTGTGTCACAATATAAAGTTATAAATCAGAATGTTAATCAAAATTTTCCAAGTGTAAATCAAAATTCTCAAAGTTCTAATAATGTAAACAATACTAATGGTAGCAATAGAAGAGAATCAGAAGTCAATTTGAATCCTACCAATACAAATGAAGTAAATGAAATTTGTGCTGTTGATAGAAATGAAAGTGAAATGCAAAATGAAAATAACATACAAAGTGGTCAATTGGAACAAACATTTACTTGTCCTACCTTGCTCATAAGAATTAAGAATGCTCAAAAATCTGACCCAAGATGCAATAAAATCATAGATCTCTTAGATAAAAACATAAAACCTTACCCACAAACTTTGGTATTTTTTAGAAAAGATGATATCTTGTGGTGTACTCATAGACACCCTAAGCGTAGACACCAAGAACAAGAAAGAGTTGTTGTTCCGCAGGAACTTGTGTCTGAAATTTTATGGCTGCATCATGATTGCCCTACTTACGCACACTGTGGATTTAGAAGAACTTTAGCTTCTGTAAGTAGAAAATATTTTTGGCAGGGAATGTATTCCCAAACACAAAATTACGTAGCCTCATGTGAAATTTGTGTGGTAAATCGTGGTTTTAGAAATAATAAAGCACCCATACAAAAATTTTCAAGATCCACATATCCATTTGAGCGAATAGCTATGGATTGTGTTGGACCATTACCTATATCAAGATCTGTAAATAAATTCACACTTGTCATAACTGATTATTTTACAAGATGGCCTGAAGCATATACCTTAGCTTCAATTAAAACTGAAGACATTTTAAATTGCTTAGAGCACTACATGGCTCAGCATGGTATACCCAAATACATCGTCTCGGATCAAGGGACGAATTTTGTTTCTAGAACAGCTAGATGTTTTTATAAGAAATTAGGAATAATAAAGAATACTACTACTGCCTACATGCCATCTGTAGACGGTTGTGTTGAAAGATTAAATGGTACTTTGATCAGATCCTTGAAAAATATTGCATATAACGATAAAGATAACTGGGACAAATTGATCCATTTTGCTTTATTAGCACATAGAAATGCCATACATGCTTCTACGGGTGAATCGCCTGCTTATTTACTCTATGGTAGAGATTTAACAGTTCCAAATACTTTGATTGCTGGATTTAAACCTCCGACATATGAATCAACATATGATTATGGTGAAGACATGAGATTCCGACTTAAAAGAACATATGATGTAGTAAAAAGTAACTTAGAAAAAGCTGAAAATTCACAAATTTTACAACAGCATAAGAAAGCAAAGATGCCCAATATTAAAGTTGGTGATTTAGTGTATCTTTACACTCCCTTTTTGCCTCAAGGCCAGTCAAGGAAACTGAGCTCTTTTAATAAAGGCCCTTTTAAAGTGATAAAACAAACTTCTGCTGTCAATTTTTTAGTAAAACATGTAATGAATCCCAAAAATGAACAACTGGTTCATGTGAACAGACTGACTCTTTTACCTCCAAGAAGAGAGGAATTGCAAAGATTTTCAAAACAAACTCATGAAAGTCAAAAACTGAACTCTAAGTCAAATAAACTTACTCCTGTGATCACCGCTGAGAAAGACTCTGTGAAACTAAAATCTTGTTTAGCGAATCCTGCAGAAAGATCTCAAAACAAAAAAACTGTGAAACGAGTAAGATTTAATTTGCCAAATAAAAGGGTAAATGAAAATGCTGTTCATACTAGATCAAACTTTCATGCTAATAAAAGTCAACAATATGCACATAGAAATAATTCAAATAACTTTGATAATAGAGGAAATGGAAGAATCATTTACAACAACAAATATAGAAATAGTTATACACCACACCAAAATCAGTATTATATGACAAACAGAAATACACGTACACCTTATAATCTGAGGAATCAAAGATTTTCACAATATTAAATTTTAGTTGAGTTCACAATTTTTCAGAAATTAAATTTTGCAAGAAAAATCTCATTTTAAATTTAAGTTTATACTTGTTTAAGTTTTTATATTTCAATATTGTTTTTTAAAATAGAATTTATGAAAAAAATTGTTGTGATTTAAAATTTATTGGAAATCTTGCATTTAAAGTAAAAAGTAAATAAGAAAAAGTAATTGATTTTGTGAACCATAATTTATGAATGTTTATATTATAATTTAAATAATTGGTAATTTTGTTAATTGACTCTCCTTGGACTTTAAAATTTTTTCGAGAGTCTTGTTTTGATTGACTTTGATTATATTGATGTGTTTTATTGTAAAAAAATGTTTGATTATTTTGTTAAGTTCTTGAATGAAAGTAATTAAATTGGTGGTGGTAATTTGTTGTTCCCCTAAGAAAAAGGAGGAAATTTTGAATTTTGAAAAAAGTAAATGATTTGTTAAAATAAAATTGAAATTAAAATTGAAATTAATATAAAGTAATTGAAGTAAGTTAAGTAATTTGAATTTGAAAATGGAAAGTTTGAATTTGAGAATTTTTGGAAATTTAATGAAATTTTTTTTTTGAAGATCAAAAGTAAATGATCTCTTGTGAAAAATGTTTTTGAAACCTTGTTGCTGAGAGAGGTGAAATTTTTGGCTGATGTTGTTGAAATTCTGTTCTCTTGAAATTCCATTTCACATTGTTGTTTTTTTTTGACCAGCAGTTTTCAAACATCTACACACATGTAAGTTAGTCATCATATTCTTATGCTGCAACCTCCTTTTCTGAAAGCTGGCTGGTGGACGCAAACATTGGACAAATCTACACGGATCACATACGAAGAAGCAGCTTAGCAAATTAAAAGTTCCGAACTTTTGTGGCAGGACTGGAGTCCTGGACGACAACTTGCTCCGAGCCTACCTAGGACGGTTGTGATTGGCCAGGTGGGAAACTGGTGAAGCTGCGAGGATGATGATGATGAAGAAGATGATGATGATGAGGATGATGGGGTCAGCGCAAGCTGCCCAAAAATTTTGGTGATATCCGTTGCTTCTGAGGCGTGTCCTGGCGTCCTGTTTCTGCTGCAATCGCTTCCTGCACGCGAGTATTTTTTTTTCTTTTCTACACCTCCCTTTTTCTAATTTGGCAACTCGTTAGTCCCCGCTGAGTTTGCTCTTTAGATGTGTTCCTGCTCTTTTACACAACTGACGTGAATTTCAGGAGAAATTTTTCTCCTTCTCTCTCTCAGTAGACAAATGTATATAAATGTAAATTTTTCTTTTGTGACATGAAGTGGTCACTTGTTGAGTTATTTCAGAGATTTTGTTAAAAGTAAAGTAAATTGAAATTTTAAGATAAATTAAATAATATAAATATAAATGAATAATTTAAAGTAATTTATGAAGTTGAGTCAGAATGAGAAAATTCTGAATTGTCTTGATGACAAAAATAAGTTGAATTAAAGTTAATGTTAAATGTGTTGAATAAATGATGAAAAGTTGAAAGGTTGAAAAATTGGAAAGAAAATGTAATTTAAAGTTAATATGTTGAATTTGAAAGTAATTTAAAGTGAAAGTTAAGATTTTAATGAAAGTTTTGAAATGAAAAATTGAAATTGAAAAATGGAAATATTGAAAGTGACCTTGTTCTCAAATAGTGAGACAAATTTTTGAATGAGTAAAAGAATCTCATTACCTGATTATGACAAATTTAAATTTAAATTAATTTTCAAAATATGTAATCCTTAAGAATTTTTGTGTCACTTGTGTGTTTTGAAAGTGACAAATATTTGAAATTGTTTGATTTTTTAATTGTTTATATTGTTAAGTTTGTAAATTCATATTGTATCATATTTTATTTTTCATATCACCTGGTTGATCTCAATGTGGTTGATTGAGATATTGTGTGTCAGGCAAATTGCCTTGACAAATTTTTCTGATTTAAGTGTAATTTTATGTAAATTTTTGTAAAGGTTCCTTTAAGATGTGGTGACGCCTTGTCATCCTTTTGGTTTTCTTTTGGTCCTTTCCTGTGGTGATGAATGGCTTGGCCAGTCATTCAGATCTACAGTGTTGTTGCTTTTGAGAGAGGTGAACGATCGCACTTTTCTCGCCCAAAATTTTGTTTTAAATTATTTTACACTTACAGGTTCCTAAAACTCTTTGTAAAATTTTGTGTTTTGTGTTTTTGAGTGAGAGAAAAATTTTCCTCACTGTGTTCGGAAAATTTTTGCCTCCCAGAAGGGGAGAGCTGTCATGTCGCAATTCTGCGCCATGAGCCTTTCTTGTTTTTATGCGAGAGAAACATCCTTCTCTCCGTTCGTGCCTGTGCTGTGTTTTTCGCTAACACTTGTTTCTATTGAAAATGCATTCAAAAGCGCATTTGGTCGTGAATTCGTTGGGAGCGTCAAGGATTTGTGTCTGGCCGAGATGCGTGACGTTTTGCTCGCATGTTGCCAGGAGAGCGCGCTGTCCAATCAGGAAGAGGCGAAAAGCGAAGGAGAACCTTTTTGCGTGGGCTCGAGCGACCCATACTTTTTCTCTTGGAGCTGGAGATCCCGTCGATGCAAGTCGCTTGAAGAATTTGTCTACATTTTGTTAGACAAAGAAAGATTTGGCCAAGAATGGCTAAGCTGCCAGAGATGGGCTTTTGGTTAAAAAGGAGTCCGCCCTGTTTTCTGGAGCTGAAGAAGAGGAGCCTGGAACCCATTACTAAATATTCTGATGCAATTTTTCTAAATTATCCTTTTTTTATTCCAGGAAATCATTCCGACATCGACTCCGGATTTTGAAGTAGTTGATCAGCTATTGTTCGAGTTGGTGCATAATAATCTGACGTCCGTTTTCTAAAGATTTTGGATTTTTCCTCGACAATTCTCCTTGAGAACTTTTTGATCCCGCCTCAAAACCGTGATTACCTGATGCGAATCTGTTGCTCCAAATTTAGTAAATTAAGAGACAAGGTAACCTTTCTTTTTACCGGAATCAATGATTCCGAGGCAGCACTGGCATAATGAAAACTAAATTTTATAGGCTCATGTTTGAATATATTCGTGGTTAATTTTGATCCATAATTAAATCTTATGAGTAACAAATAAATTGATTATTGTTTGCAATATAAATTTTACCAGAGCATTAGTTGAATTTGTCTAATATAAGTGAAGCTCTGAAGTTCTGATTTAATAATTGAAAGATAAAATGCATATATTGATTTCTTTGAAAAATATAAAATAAATTCTTAATTTGAGTGATAAATGAGCCTGGTTATTTGTGTCTGCATATTTACTTTACTCACTGTACATCATTTAGGGTTTAATTCCCCTAAACTGGGAATTCCTTCCGATCTAGAACCTGGTGTTTTTGCTGATAAATTTTATGAGATTAAATATGTTAAATATATGTCTCTTTGGCATTTTGAAATTACGATCACAAGTTGTGGGTGGTGGAGTCAGTAGGTGCTGTTTGTACTGACCCAGCTCCCACAATTTATTATGATAAAAATTTGTTATTCTTGCATGTTTATATTGTAAAGACTTTGCTGAAAACATTTTTACTTCTGTAAATGTTAATTATGAATTCACTAGGGACATATAAATTCCTCTTGATAAAATTTTAATAGTGATAAATCATTGCAGCTGTCAACCAATACATTGTGTTTTGAAAGTTCATTCTGTTAATTCTGAATTTAAATTCCACTCTAAATAAGGGTGAGAAATTCACTTTCTGAAATTACCACAGTTCAAAAAATACATTCACAAGCAAGGAATTATTGAAGGAGCCTTCATATGATGTAAAGTGGTGTTTACACATAATTTGCGTCCTAAAAATTAAAAATGATTATATTATTTTAAACACCCATTTCGAACTGTCATAAAAATTTTCGGTAAAACCGGGAGTGTTATTACCAGAACCGAAATTGGAAGTACTTAGTGAAACCATTTCCCTTTCGAAATTAGATGCCAAAATTCATATCAATTATCCTCTAAGCTACAACTATAGCCGATTATGAGAAATAGATGTTTAATAAAAAAATGAAAAATTTTGAACCGGAATAAAATACAACAAGAAAGATCAATCATGCATAAAACATTGATTATGAAACACTTTCCAGCTGTAATGCAATTGTTTTAAACAGCTCTGAAATACGATACATTCATCGGCAATGTTTTAAAATTATCACAATAATACAATAATTTATTATATTTGAAAACTTCAAACTTCATCGAAAAAATGAACTTAATTCAAATGACGTCATAAGTCACTTGGCTCTCTATGAAAAAAAAACAGTAAATATTTCATTTCCACACTTTTTACATGTCCTTCATTCATGACAATACTACAATGATTCATTTTACTTAAAAACTTAAAACTATGGAGGTCAAAGTTATTTAACTCTATGCTTAAAACTTCATCGAAAAAGTCTGCTATATAATCGTCTGCGTCTCTATATAAAATCTATATTGCAGACTCCAGAGCTAAATAATTTTGCATTGAAGAAATTCAGCAATTCTTATACAACTCATCTTACAGCTTCATATGTTTACATTCTCCATAAGGGAAAATTGAGCTTCGTTGTAGAAAAAATCAAAGTTTGATGAACATTAAAACTCAAATATATTCTAATTGCGTTGTTTCAGAATACAGATGCACAGAAATTAAGCAAAAATAAAGCGGTTTTAGCACTAAATATAAATTACAGAGAACTTTTAAAATCACTATTTTGACACAAAATGGATGGTATTGATCGTTTAAACTCAAATATATGGTAATTGCGCTATTTCAGAATATGGGTGCAAAGAAATTAAGTAAAAATAAAGCGATTTTAGGACGGATACAACACTAAATATAAATTAAAAAGAACTTTAAAAATCACGATATTGGCGCAACATGGATGCCAAATTTTATTTAGAAGTGGATCACGGGATCTCTTCATTTAATATGGGTGTAATTATTATTTTCATTTTTATTTAAAAAAACTACCAAATATATTTTGTTGAAATTTTTTTTTATAGGTCCTATAGGGTTCAATGTATTTCATTTTTTCAACCCGGGTACAATCCAAAACTAATTGGATGATATTATTCATTTATATTCCCATAGGTCCCATGGACCATCTGAACAACATACTAAGATGTCATTTTGATAAAGTCATTTTCACGGCAGTTATCGTGCGAACGGACAGACAGACAGACAGAGCGAACAAAGTCATAAACACTTTTCAACTATGTTGTAAAGTGTTAAAAAAGGTAAATGGAATTATTTAGTAACCTTTATCTCTTCTGGGTTGTGATGTTGATTCTCACACTAGTCATCATATAAGTATATATAGCCAATACTCAGAAATATATGTTTCAAAGAAAAAATTTCAGTCCAAAGCAGTAGAAAACGTAAATTAGAAATCCTTAGTAAATCCGCTACGCCTTCCGAAATTTGATGCTGAATCCATGTCAGTTGTCATCTAAGCTCTATTTATATCTGTTCCTGAAAAACAAATGTTGAAAAGAAAATGCAAAGTTTTGAATTGACAGTGGCAATTTTCGAACTGGAAGTGGAAATCCTTAGTGAGTCAGCATGAATTTATGTATATTAATTGTCAAATGTTCTTTTGTCTGCCCGTCTGTCTATTTACACGCCTTTTGAACATCCCGTATACAGAGAGAGTTGCAATTTTGTATACGATTTAACCGTTTGATAAACCCCTTGGAAATTCGAGTTTTTAAAAATGTTCAATAGTAGATATGTCTACATCCAAAATTCCGAAAATTGAAATGGTAGAGAAGAATACTTGTTCTTTTAAGGCAAAGAATTTAAACTTGGTACATGTGTAGAAAGAACAAAAATGTGCAATTTTAGTATTCCAATATTTGCTACTTACTTTAAGGGTGATGAACACCAAAATGTTCGATTTTCCTAATAAATAAGGAACTCCATTTTTAAGTGATATAGAGGCTGGGAATTTGTTACAATCATTCGATATTCAAGCTTTTGATAAAATCCTTGAAAAAATGCGATTATTTTAGAAATGTTTAGCAGAAGAGTATGCTCCACACAAGAAACGTTCAAAAGCTGAAATGATAATAAAATCTACTTTACACTGAAATAAAGACTTGTAACACTGAGTTAACGTTTTTGTGTATGTGAAGATAGATGGAAACTATAAAAGTGTGCAATTTCAGATTTCCTATATTTGTTATTTTAGCAGTGCTGCCCACCAAAATGTTCGATTTGTCGAATAAATGAGAAAAGCATTTTTTATGTGATATAGAGGTTTGAAATTTGTTACACTGGCCATTCGTTCGATAAAATCTTCGGAAAAAATGAAAATATTCAAACAAGTTCAATAGAGAAGGAGGGGTGCCCAATATCAAAACGTTCAAACTATAAAATGACCGAAAATATGTTTCATTGTGCGATAGTAATTTTAAATTTGATGTAAGAGTAGATATGCAGTTTGAAAGGACACAAGTGCACAATTTCCATTTACCAATATTCGATACTTCTTGAGTAGCACACCAAAGTAATAGATACAAAGTAATTGCCATAAAAATTACACACACACTTATATATATATATATATATATATAATAAAATTTAAGAATCCAATGAAAGAATAGATGGAATTTTCAACTCAAAAACCCATAACATTACAAAATGCCTTACAAATAAAAGTATCAAACAGAGAATCATCAATCAAGTGGAAAATATAAATGCAAACCTCTAATCATCAATCTGAAGACAATCAAAAAATATCAATGGAATGGAATCGATAAAATAATATCAAATAAAATCCAAGCATGAAAGCTTTACACGTGGACAAGCCCTAGGCCTAATAATGAATTGGTCTAATAATTCCAGTACTATCGAGTAACGTACTTATACTGCGATATACAAATAAGGTGGGGAAATTGTACATATAGCACAGACTTTTGAGACGATTAATATGTGATAGCGTACACTTATTATTATCCAGGCGTTGGAAGCCGAGCAAATAGCTAATGATTTAATTTTTAAAAACTTGGTTACTAAGGCAAGAAGAATAATGAGGGAAGAATTTTACATTACATTTAAATTGATGTCTTTTATTATAAATAGTAGTATTGAATGAGTTACTTTGTATAGGTGATATCAAGATAATTTACAGATTTGGAAGGGTGGGATTTATTAGGTATTAACTCAAGATTGGATATATATAATGAAAGTTTGAAAATCCAATGAAAGGACAGAGAGAAGTTCCAACTCAAAAAACCTCAACAATAAAAAATGCCTTACAAATAAAAGTATCAAACAGAGAATCATCAATCAAGTGGAAAATATAAATGCAAACCTCTAGTCATCAATCTGAAGACAATCAGAAAACATCAATGGAATGGAATCGATAAAATAATATCAAATAAAATCCAAGCATAAAATATTTACACGTGGACAAGCCCTAGACCTAATAATGAATTGTTCATATCGATAAAACTCTTTATCAAGTCCAGGTATTTCATAAAAATGAACACAAAGTGCATGTTTCTGATATCAGTGATAGATTATATCTATAAACTCGATAAGCTGGACACCATGCATAAAGATTGAAAAAAAATAGGAAACAAGAATACCTGAAAAAACACTGCATACGTCTGATCCAATGGAGCCTTGAATAAAGAGACAAATGTTGCCAATCTCAAAAAATATAAATTTGAGAACTGCTGCTGACAGTCGTGAGAAAGAAATAACAGTAATGCAAAAAGACAATAAAAGGTGATATTCAACAATAACAACATGTAAATACATGGTAATGCTTATTCAAGAGAAAGTGGATGTCTGGCTAAAATAAGATACTAAGGAGATAATTTAAGTATAATCTACCATTCCAAACTTTTGACTATACTATGCACTAAATAAGCTGGATATTTATATAATTTGCGAGTAATTTTAAGTTTATTAATATGCATAGCATGAAATTTTTTATCAGATAATCTATAAATACTAAAGAACTGATTAAGTATAATATTTCTAAACAATTGAATCGAGTTACAGGAATTAAAAGGTAATAATTTATTAATGTTAAAGTTGAAATTGTCTTTTTTATCATATAAATAAGTAACTATCCTATTAATATGTTCAATAATAAGATTTAAGTCCAAAAAATTAATGGTATTACTAATAGTAGCTTTTTTAGGAATTAGTTCCAAATTATCCGGATAGAAATCTATATCTATGGCACAGTTGTCTGTAAAGATCAAACAAATCAGATCATCAACATATATCTGTATATTTTATAATCTATGGAAGTAAAAGATGTTTCATAATGAAAAATGTTTAAATTAGCTAATGTACTGCTACTATAGCCACTTTATGGAACCCCTGAGACATGTAAGTATAATTTATTGCCTTGAAATATATAATTAATGAAAAGAACAACGTGAAGATGTTTAGAAAATTTGGTAAATATGAGTAGTATGATAAGTAGTATAAGCATTATATAGAGCTAAAATTACTACATAAAGGTCAGATATCTTAATATTTTTAAAAAGATCTTTAAAATCAAAAGTTTGAAATCCTATTAATTTATCAAGTGATGTTAATTTATTCTTTAATTTTTTACTATTATTTAGAATAAAGTAGTTATTGCTAGGGAAACTTAAACTAACATTTATTACATTTAAACGTTACATTATTACGTTACTGTTCTAAATTTAATAGGATTTTTATGAAATTTAGGTATTAGAAATATATATGGATATTGAAGAAATTTATAATTAATATTTAAATCACTATACACATTGATAATTTTCAGTTTAATACTATTAATGGAGTGGGACTTAAGTTTAAATAGACTATTGTCATTTAAATAATCTAACAGAAATTGTATATAGCATTTTTTATAGATGATAGCATAATTATTTGAGATTTTATCAACATAAGTCTTTGTAAATCATTAATGGAATGTTTTAAATTATCAATATTATATAAAGATCTAGTCAATTTAATACTACAAATAGTATTTTGAATAAATTTTAATAGAATTTCCAAATATTAAAGGCCTCTAAAGGCAGAGAGTATATAGAAGCTAATTTATAAATATATCTATCAAGGTCAAAATTGATTGACTTTAAATATTTAAAAGAGTTATAACAGGATGGTAACCTGAATTTTGTACCAAATGACATGATGGTTATTAACGTTTCGTATTTAACTATTGCTAAGTCTCCCAAACCGATATGGCCCAAGTGTAGATTTATATAGTCAGCATATTCATCTACTTTGCAAATACAATCAGTATCTACATTTGACATGGAATTTTATCAATAGAGAGAGATTGTGAAATTTCATTGTAATTAAAAATAGTTCTACCAGTCGGCTTGTTGTATTTAAAAGTCTTAGTAACATTCAAATCCTGAATAGGCAATAAGTGTTTGAATTTGTAAAAAATAGACCCAAAATTTATAGCTTTATAAATTGGATGTTTGAAAGATATCACACAATAAGAATTAGTAGGCGTATTATTATTGTGAAATTGATTAAGTTTTATTTTTAAATACTTTGATCTAGTAATGAGCAAATCATAGAAAATATAATTAAAATGTTCATTAGTTATACTTAATTTTAAGAAAATAGGATAAACATTATTTAAATGTTTTTTCTTAACCGCAAATATCCAAGATTTTATTAATTTTAATTGATAAGTGCTTTTAAATTGATGTAAACTTTTAATCTCAGCTTTATAATCATGAACTATGGAGCTTCCATTGCGTCCTTAAAATCTTTTGAGATTATCTGAGTTTATATTATTTAAATGGGGTTTCAAAAATAGGTGATTAAAAATAGAATATTGATTATCTACACAGTTATTTTTTACAATATTTCCAGTTAGATATAATTTATTTAATCCATGTGGAAAAACAGTACACTTTGATTTAATGTAAAAGTTTTCGAAAAATATTCTATCAGCTGTATTAGATTTTATATACAAAATATGTCTAGTAATATTTTCAAAACCATATTTGGTAAAATGTTTATATTCTATTGTATTAGATGTAGGAAGGAAATTATTATTGAGGATATATTTTTTGACGTAACCTCTGTGAACATTCATTCGTAAATGAATGGGATTGCTTGTTTGTCCTATATAAGATATATTACAAATGTTGCACGAAAGTCGATAAATGCAATTAAAAATTTTACAGAAAGGCAAATAGCAATTTTGGATTGTGATTGGAGTAAAAAAATGCAGAAGGGCATAGTTTTGCAATTTTTATTCTTACATTTTTAGAAACTAATTATAATTTTTAGCAAGGTAATTATTATATTCAAAATTGTCTATGGCACAATGTAGGTAAATTGATATCAGTCTCGGTCTAGACAATTCCTAACATGAATCGAAAATACCGGACAATATCTGTCAAATTATATAATGATAGGTATAAATATATCTGTCAGTCACTAAATCATATAAGTTCATAATAGTATAAGAATAATTCATAATAGTATAAGAATAATTATTAGTATGACAATATAACTTAGAGAACATAATATAAAAGAATTAAAATAATTGCTTACAGATAAAAAGTATAAAAAACTAAGTTCATGTAAAACCTAATCCTAATGTGAATAAGGAGAAAATTACGAAATTTAAAGAAACTATTTAACTATATAGTTATTATCAATTCTGAACTTTATTAAATAAAACACTTTGTATAATAATACGTATGGAGTAAAAATTGGATTCACTTAAAATCCATTCCAAAATGTATAAATTGGAATAAGGCATGAGTAAATGAAATAATAATAAAATGAACAAAATATATAAATTATACTATATCTATAACATGGAGCATAACTTATATATGTAGGCGTTCTATAATTATAGCGTCGTATGTCAATCAGTGTGTGGTCGACTCGTCCTTTAAGCAAGAACTATCAACACTAAAGCAATTTGACGAAACTGTGTTACCGCAATAAATAATTTTCCATTCTTTTTGCTATAATATGGCCTTATTTGGAGATTTCCGTTCAATTTATGTAATTTAATAAAACAAATTACGTATTTTACTATATTGGCAAAATCCATATCTGCTCTGCTAGGACAGACAGCAGAGTTTGGCATGTTCATAAACCATTAACATAAATTGCTTCGTTTTCCAGCTTATATCGAACAAGAAATGGTACGAAGTAACTTCCGTTCTTATTTGAGAAAAGATTAAGGAAATGATGTGTAAAAACCCAGAGACCTTATTTTCTTCTGCGTCTGAAAAATATTTTCAACCGCAATTCGTCTTTGAAAATATTGATCTCTGGTGGCAATGTTATATCACGTGACTTTTGACGTCATGTTTAGAGTCGCATGGTTTTAATAATCTTACTGCTAGTTTATTCCTGTCTTTTGGTACAAAGTACGAGTAAAGTATCGCTTTTCCTACAATACATTAAATAGTAGTATATTTGAAGTATTGTAATGCCATTGAAAATTTGAAAATTAATTTTCAAATTATTTTTACTTTCTGTGCGTAATTTGCTTCGCACGTAACTCTTTGTGTTAGCAAAGAACTATAGTTCCGTACCACCTATGCCCGACTGGACAGTCGAGGCTCCATATATTTAGTTTCTGAAACGATTTCCTTTTTTTCTGTGTAATATGCATAATCTTCTGGGATGCAAGTTTTAAAAGAAAAATGCACCGCTATATAATGTTAAATAATTAGCTATAAAAGTTCCGAAAATGTAGTTAATTCTTCTTAAGCGTCAAGTTGCGTATTTTACTTCACCCGATTTCTGCGTCAGAAGGCTTACTTTGCTGTAAGGTACAATTGTAATTACGGGGTTGCTCAGTAAAAACTCAGTGGTGTAACCTAATTTATTCATAATTTAAACATTAGTATTAATTTTCCTATATACATAATGTATAAGGAAAGTATTGTGACGGTGTCGAAAATTCGAATTCCAGTTTTCGACGGGAGAGCACGTTTCAAGCAACCCTGATCACGAAACGAACATTTTTAAGGTGATGTCTGTGTGTGTGTGTATGAGAGAGAGTATTTTTTTGCGTGTGTGTGTGAAAGTATGTGTGTGTGTGTGTGTGTGTGTGTGTGTGTGTGCGCGTGTGTGTGTGTGTGTGTGTGTGTGTGTTTGTGTGTCAGTAAGTCTGTGAAGACGATATCTCACGAATCAATGGAGCGATTCGAATGAAATTTGGTACAAAATTCACAATCCATGAATACTGGAAGTCTATTGTATTAAAATATAATCAGATGTTCAGAACCCCCTAAATTTTCGAGTGAAATTTTGAAAAAATCATCAAAAATTACAAACCTTTAATAGAGTTACACAAGTAGACATTTGTTATGTAAATTTTCCTTAGAAAACGATTGACATAAACTTTAGAACGCTAGCATAAACCGTTCTCGAGATATTGCACATTTTTCAAATAAATTTATAAAAAAAATTACCATAAATTAAAAAAAATATATTGACTGTTGTGAAACATGTTTACTTTTCATATGTAATATCATGCGATAAATTTGGTGACATCATTCTCATGGATCTAACTCGTTCCATTCAAGAGAAAAGAAACTTCGAGTAATACTTTTGTATTTGAACGCTAATAGTCATCTATCTGCTGTAAGAATAGCTTAGTTCTCCATCCATAACGCTTGGCGAGATTTAGCTGAATGTCGCTGTTGCCAAATTAACGAAAATACCCCCAAATGGGTAAAAATGACGCTAAATCAATGAAAATGGCGGCTAATTGAAGAAAATTCTATATCTTGGAAAGAATATAAGTATCCACTATAAGAATAACATTTTTTTAACTGTAAAAGTAGTAAATTCATTGCATTAAATAAGGAAAGTCGTATGTTGCCCACATCATATTTTTATTTATTCTATTTAAATTAAACATAAGATAATAATCAGTGAGATAATAATTACTAAATTTCCTATCCAAACTGTAACGACCAGATTATATATATAATTCTACTCACGTATTTAATTAATTTATTAAGACAATCTCATAATATATGAAACAGGGTACCATTTTTATGTTTATTGGATACGGTCAAATGGCACTTGTAACTGTTACTGTCATTGTGCTGTTAAAATTGTCCAATTTGGTGATCAAAGCAGAGATTCTTAGGAATATTTGTCAAAGGAATTTATCAAGAGACTCTTTCTGAAGTCTATAGCTGAAACTTGGGCATAAACCCCAAACTTCTTTAGCTGCAGGGTTAGGGCCCGACCCCTGGCTCATCTTTTGGTTGGACTAACCGTTATGTAACGCAATGTGACATACATGTCTGACTACAATTTGCTCTACACCGTACCGAAGGACAATGGATATTGTGTTTATGAAATGTGTTTACTATCGGTATTAATAATTCAAATGTGCAATAGCCAATCCTTGGTACCAGACTTTAATATCATTGTGCTTCTTGTAACACAGCACAGTTTACTGTACCCTATATTAATTATAAGCTTTAAAGATCTGGCCTCACATTACGCTCCCTTAAAAATGGAAAAATAGTTTATTGAAATTGTTCAACCTTGGAGCCAGACTGGAGATTCTACTGTCCCATTAGCCTTTTATTAGTGTGGATGGATAATGTGCTCTTATAATATATACAGCACATCTTATTGTAGTTTACTATAGCAATCATAGAATTCAGTGTGGTATTTTTTATATCGGCCAAACTAAATATGATTAAAAAATTCCTATTAAGGAACATGAAAACTATGTAGAAAAACAGAAATTTAGTAAATCTTTATTTTATGGGAGATTATTAGATGGGAGAAAGTTGATGTTGAAATAAATTGTTAGACATTGCATTAATTTTGAACAACGTTTCCATTTTTCTTCAGTAAGGATCATAAAAAAACTACACATTGATATATGATCTTGACTCCTTTAAAGCCATCCACATTCAGAAAAAGCTAATAATTTTGTTAATGACTTGTCCAGTACTCCATTTCTATCCTCTGTCAGGCGGAGTGTCCTGTAATTGTTTCCATTTTCTTTGTTCTATTTTTCAGCCTTTGGGGCTCTAGTCTGTCGTTTCAACTTATTTTGTCTTGTTGAGTCTCATTTATTCTTATTCGGGTGTGACTCGCCTTGTCATTATATTACTCTTGTGTTTTGGACTACGCCAATCTCATGTGTTACGTCTAGTTACGAATTGGCTTGACTGTCCTTCATTCAGCTTTCTGATTGGCTCTCCAAGGAGGACTCTTAATCCAGATCTTCAGTATATAAACCCCTTTCTTTCTTCTATTTGCTCATATTTCGTCTTTTGACTGGTAGTTCGTTGGTACACTTGCACTGACATAGGGGATACAGCGCATCCCACAAAACAACAGCTGTATGCTGCATTATTAGGTCTTTTGTGCTTAAATACGTTAAATACTCTACTATGGTTTGAGGTACAATCGGTAGAAAAGTCGTGTCATTATTTGCCATTATTCTTAATTGATGATAACCACAGAGTGTGCGAGTAGAATTGGCGTGGAAAATATATAAGGCAAGGAAACTGTAAGAGTTATAATTTTAAACATTTATTGAAAATTTCGAATACAAGTGAAAAGTAAGGCTTTGTAGATGGAACATATTCAATGAAGTCACCTTCAGCATTAATCACATCCTAAAAATGACGCCGGAAGCGAGAATAAGCGTATTTTATAACCTCAGGAGACAAATCTTGAAATGCCTGGCAGGTTCTCTTCCTCAGGTCACATTTGTTGTTACAGGTAGTCTTATTAGTGATCCTTTGAAACGTGGCCCACGCATAATAATCAAGAGGATTGCAGTCAGGCGAGTTTGGAGGCCACATATCAAATATAACATGGTAAAAAATCTGATGTGGGCAACACATGACTTTCCTTATATAATGTAATGAATTTCTATATTTACAGTAAAAAAATAGGTTTCTCTTATAGTAAATACTAATATTCTTTCTAAGATAAAGAATTTTCGACAATTAGTCGTCATTTTCATTGATTTAGCGTCATTTTCATCCATTTGGCGAGATTTTCGTTAATTTGGCAACATTTCAAAAAGTCGCCAAGTTGGCGACATTCCGCCAAATTCGTCCCCAAAATCTCGCCAAGTGTTATGGATGAAGAAATAAGTTGTTCTTACAGCAGATAAATGACTATTGGCGTTCAAATACAAAAGTATTACTCAAAGTATATTTTTTCATGAATGGAACGAGCTAGATCCACGAGAATGATGTCACCCAATTTATCGCAAGGTATTACATATGACAAGTGAACATGTTTCTCAATAGGAAATATTTTTTTATTATTTTATATGACTTTTTAATAATTTTTTTGATAAAATGTGCAATATCTCGAGAACGGTTCATGTTAGCGTTCTAAAATTTATGTCAATCGTTTTCTAATAAAAAAATACATAAGAAATGTCTATTTGCGTAACTTTTTTAGTGGTTTTGATTTTTTGACGATTTTTTCAAAATTTTATTCAAAAATTTAGGACGGCTCTGAACATTTGATTACGCATAGAAACATAAGACTTCCAGTGTTTATGGATTGTGATTTTTGTACCAAATTTGGTTTGAATCGGTCCATCCGTTCGTCAGTTATCGTCTCCACAGTCTCACTGACGCACACACACAATCACACACACATACACACACACACTTTCACACACACACACACACAGACATCACTTCAAAAATGTTTGATTCGTGATCAGGGATGCTTGAAACGTGCTCTCCAGTCGAAAACTCTATTTCGAATTTTCGACCCCATCACAATACTTTCCTTATACATTATGTGTATAAGAAAAGTAAAAATGCCTTCGAGCCACTTCCGAGGTTTCCTGGCAGTGTGAGCTGGTGCAGAATTTTGTTGAAACACGTACGGTCTTCCTGAGACAACTTCTTCAATCCGAAGCTTGAATACAGTCGCCAGCTGTTTCCCAATTCTCAGAATTGTCCTCAATGGTAACTTCAATTTGTCTACGATGTCGTTATTCCGGCGCAGATTAGGTAGACTAACGCTTTCCTTCTCCACTCTTCAGGCCACTCATTACCAATATGTTTGGGGTCTGCATTCTTCGAAGTTTTACTAATAACTGAGAACCTAGAAACAAAAATATGGGTCAACAAAATATTGTATTGTCTGTATTTCCTGTTTAAACTTGCGCCAATTCTATTCGCACACCCTGTATAATTACATAGAGAAAAGTACATCAAAATTTTCGTTACGTCACTGATTAGCATTTGGAATCATATGTTATTGAAATACACCAAGATCCTCAGTTAAAATATTTAAAATTTGCTGCGAATAAGAAGGACCGAAATTTTTGATCGAGGTTTCAAAACAAATCCAACAACAGCAACAAAAAATAGAATATGTCTGACTGTTCGTCTGGTCGGTGAGAAAAAACCTAAGCAAACCAAATAAATAAATCCATACAATGGATAGAACAAGTTTGGTTTTATAGCATTTGGGACGGCTTTTTAAAAATTTGAATTAGATTTTTGTTTTATATATATTAAATTGCTATTTTGAGTGATTTTCACAGAAATCATTGCTTTAACTATTTTAAATATTATTAAAGAGTTTCCATTTTGACACCATCAAAACAATGGAAAGAATGTTCTTTCGGACGAGCTTTGAACCGAACCCTCAACAGTCCCTTTATATTAAAAAATTGAAAATACGTCGAAATATACATAACATGTGCGATTTTATTTCTGCACATCGGTGAATTGAAGGTCCACTCGAATCTATTTTTGTCACGAATATAAAGTGATATCTTTACAATATAATTTTTAATTACTCTTTCCTGAATTTTCTATGAATTTCTAATTGACTCTCTAACAGTAGTAATTTTAAGTAAGAAAGTTCGTTCCTGCTCAACCAAATGATGTTCTCCCATGTTGAAATTGCAACTGGGGTATTAGAAAGGAGATCGCTTTGGTATAAATTCTTCATCAGGGACGTATATCTATTTATAATGTCCAAGAATAAAATCTTGTGTCTGAATGAGATTGATAATATCTGTGAAGTCCTTGCACTGGCCAATAAGCTTAAAAATATTGAAATATAAAAAGGAATTAAATATTTACATAAGAAAAATTACCACGTGTTCATATGCAAATCGTCGAAGCACAAATTGTAATTCAATTGTTGCCACCCGCAAGAGATAAAAGTGCAAATCAACTGTTGCTACTCGTGAGAGAAAAATGTAAGTATTGCCAATTGGTAGACAAATTAGGAAATACCCTTATAAATACAAGTAAAACAACGTAAATGCATGGATTTAAAAGTTGAAGAAGTGAATATAACGATATGTACATATAAGAAAATGATAATGATAAGCTAATAAATGATACTAAGGAAATATTTAAGAATATTCAGATAATTTAAACCTTATATCATTAACTATATACTGGATACTTATATAATTTACTAGTATTTTTAAGGTTATTAATGTGAAAATTACGATTTTTTTTTATCAGATAATCTAAAAATTATGAAAAGTTGATAAAGAATATTTCTAAACAATTGGATAGAGTTACAGGAATTAAAATTCTTATGAAAATTTATTTCAAAATGTGTTGTTTTTTAACTTTTTGTATGTCTTTTATCAATAACTAATAATTTATTTGTTTTATAATGTATTGAAGTTTTCAATGTTTGGGTAAATTTTCAGATCATTACTTCACTTAAAGTAAGGCGTGGAACTAGGCCAAGAATTTTTTTTGTAACATACAGTATATCTTACTATATATATGATTAAACGCAAAATAATTGGATTTATTATTTCTTCTATATTTTATCTTATTTGTTTTTCTACGCTTTACCGAAAACCACATCTGTCTACTTTCTAAAAATAACAGCTAAGAAGTTTTTTTACCTCACAATACGAACGAAAAGTAATTTTGATACTGTGGACCATTTCAACGGATACATACTAATTACATTTCAAGAAAAAGTCAGCTCTTTCGCAGTGACTTCTAACAAAATATCTCTCTACATAGTTTTTGAAAGTTTTTACTCTTATTTTATATGTTTTTTATTTTTTATTCTATTTTGCTTTTTTGGTGCTACTTTCCCAATTCACTTTCAGTCTTACAATCAAGAAACTTCTTCCAATAGCGGAGATGTTAGTGCCGTGAGGTTGAAATTAAAATTAGCTTTTTTTTATCTCTTTATGATAGTGATTTTTTTAAAATTTTGACGGCAACAGAAAGTATGGGATTATATTAGATATATTTTTGTTTCCTCATATGTAGTATTGAGAAAGTATTGTTTTCACTAAAATTTTCGATTTCATGATTTTGAAGTCGATATATGTTTTACGACCTCGTGAACATGTTTTGACTATTTTTTCAGGGTTATCTGTCTATCTATGGTCGATTTCTTGTGTACATGTTAACTGATACAAAAAATATAATGTGGGCAGCACATGACTTCCCTTTTATAAGGCAATAAATTTACTCCTTTTACAGTGAAAATATAATGCATATTATCCACGGTACTGTGTTTTTGATATTGAATTGCATATTTGGCAATTTTACGCATGACAACATGTAAAACTACAAAACTACTAATTCAAAGTACCAAATTAACTTATATTTCAGGCAACTGTAAATAAATAATTATCAATATTGATAGCATCCTCAAAAAACAACATAGTTTATATATTAAAATATTTTAATAAATAATTCATCAATTAGTCATTTTCTTTAATGTAGCTTCATTTTTGCAATTTTGACGGTATTTTTGTCAATCTGGGTTAAAATATCGCCAAATTGGCGGTACGTTCTACCAGTTCTTATATGCCCGTCCTATGACGAAAATCAGAACTGTAGAAACATTACTTCCCATTTGACGACATTTTTATCACTTTGGCAACATTTAAAATAGTCGCAAAGTTGGCGAAATCCCGCTAAATTTTTCGCCAAGTGTTATGGACCGACGGACGGATGAACGGGTTATTCTTATATTCTAATCTTAAGTTCTTTACAGGATATTGAACTCAATTAATCGTTATTTCATTGATTTAGCATCGGGTTCATCAATTTGGCGAATTTTTATCAATTGGGTGACATTTTCATCAATTTGGCGACATTTAAAAAGCCAGCAAGTTGGAGATATTCCGACAAATTAGTCACCAAAATTTTGCCAAACGTTACGGACAGAAAAATAGGTTACTCGTTACTCTTATAGTAGATACTTATATTATTTCCACAATATTGAATTTTTGTCAATTAGTAGTAATTTACATTGATTTAGAATCATTTTTATCAATTTAGCGACATTTCTGTTAATTTTGGCAACATTTAAAAAAAGTCGCCAAAATCTTGCCATGCCTTATGGACGGAAAAATAAGTTATTCTTATAGCAGATAAATGGATATTGACGTTCAAAGACGAAAGTATTTTACAAAGTATCGTTTCTTATGAATGGAACGAGCTAGATCCACGAGAATGATGTCACCAAATTTATCGTATGATATTACATATGGAAAATGAACATATTTCAAAACAGTTAATATTTTTTAATTTATGTGATATTTTGTACATTTAATTGAAAAATGTGCAACATCTCAAGAACGGTTCATGCTAGTGTTTTAAAGTTTATGTCAATCGTGTTGTAAGGAAAAATTTCATAAGTAATAACTATTTGCTTTACTTAATTAATGGTTTTGATTTTTTGATGATTTTTTCAAAATTTCACTCAAAAATTTTGGGGGGTTCTGAACATTCGATTGCGTTTGAAAACAATAAGCTTACTGCATTCACGGATTGTAATTTTTGTACCAAATTTCGTTCGAATCGCTCCATTCGTTAATGAGATATCGTTTCCACGGACTCACTGACACACACACATATTTTGACACACACAGACATGACCTTAAAAATGCTTGATTCTTATTCAGGGATGCTTGAAATGTACTCTCCCGTCGAAAACTCGAATTTCCGAATCCCTCACACTACTTCCCTTATACATTATACTATGTATATAAAGAAAGTAATATTAATGGATTTTCACGAAATTTTATATTGGGCATTGTTAAAGAAATATCTATAGGTACATATAATTTTTTAATTCAAGCGAAAACTTATCGAAATTTAGTCGAAATTTTATATTTCCTAATAAGACAGCATAGGACAAAATTTGACATAATCACACATAAACGGTTTTATTTATGGCTTAATTATTTCAAAACTTATTAATTTTAATAATTGGGAATGGAAAAATATTTGCGATACACTGTTTTGTTCCTGACGTTATTATATCCTTAAGAGGTCAAATTATAACCACGGGGGTGGGGGCATTAACAAAATTGATATTAATCGATAGAGTTTTTCAAATCCTATAAAATTAAGGGTAACATGCTATAATTGTGATCATTTGGGAAAACGAAACAGTTGGTTCAAAAATGTTCTTGTCAAATTTGCAAACACATAAATAAAAAATCTGATGTGGGCAACACATGACTTTCCTTATATAATGTAATGAATTTACTACTTTTACAGTAAAAAAATAGGTTTTTTTTTATAGTAGATACTAATATTCTTACCAAGATATTGAATTTACGACAATTTGTCGCTATTTGCATTGATTTAGGGTCATTTGTATCCATTTGGCGAGATTTTCGGTAATTTGGCAACAATTCAAAAAGTCGTAAAGTTGGCGACATTCCGCCAAATTCGCCGCCAAAATCTCACCAAGCGTTATGGATGAAGAAATAAGTTATTCTTACTGCAGACAAATAACTATTGGCGTTCAAATACAAAAGTATTTTTCAAAGTATCTTTTTCCATGAATGGAACGAGCTAGATCCACGAGAATGATGTCACCCAATTTATCGTATGGTATTACATATGAAAAGTGAACATGTTTCTCAATAGGAAATACTTCTTTTTTATTTTATATGACTTTTTGATAATTTTTTTGAAAAATGTGCAATATCTCAATAACGGCTTGTGTTAGCGTTCTAAAATTTATGCCAATCGTTTTCTAATGAAAAATTACATAAGAAATGTCTGTTTGCGTAACTTTATTAGTGGTTTTGATTTTTTGACGATTTTTCCAACATTTTTTTCGAAAATTTAGGGAGGTTCTGAACATTCGATTGCGTATAAAAACAATAGGCTTCCAGTGTTTACGGATTGTGATTTTTGTTCCATATTTGGTTCAAATCGGTCCATTTGTTCGTCAGTTATCGTCTCCACAGACTCGCTGACACACACACACACACACACACACACACACAGACATCACTTCAAAAATATTTGATTCGTGATCAGGGATGCTTGAAACGTGGTCTCCCGTCGAAAACTCGAATTTGAATTTCCGACCCCGTCACAATACTTTCCTTATACATTATGTATATAAGGAAAGTAATAAATAAATATATAAAAAGTCACGAGCTACGTTTTAAAAAAGACTCTGATGTAAGAAAGCCTAGTTGAGCCAAAATCCAATTAATTTTTAATAAAATTGTAAATTTTGATTGTTTAATCATTGTTTAGCATAACACACAGTTCAATTCCGCGTCACTCTTTTGTATTCAATAAATAACAATGGCACAATGCTTAATTTTTCGTTCAACGTGGTTCCTAGAAATTCCTTATGCACACCAAAAACTTTGTAAAGTCCTTCAGTGTAACTTGTACTCCTTAAGTATACCCTAAGTAGCCGTTATATGTTTAGTAAAACTCGCTCCATTCAGAATTAAAAATATTGCATCCTAATTTCTAATAATTCCTATGAGATAACAATATATATGCGTTTTCAAGATACCCTTAAAAATGCAGATGATAAAACAGTTAGGGTTATCCGGATTATTACAATCGGAATTATTACAATCGGAATATCCAAAGTACTTCAACGGAGGATAATAGTTGCGCAACTCCCTATCAAGAAATAGGGGAGGGGCGAAAAACACTACATTTCCAGTAGTACAATTATTGTATAGCAGTCCTGAGTTGTCCTGGGTGTACACGTTTCGTCTATATATAGTAATGTAACCATGCTCGATCCAAAAACAGTTATTTCAGATTAAATTACAAGTTAGGATACTAACTCAACAACAATGCGAGTTAGACGAAAATAGTCAATTGCATTGTTGTAGAGTATTATCTAATCATCATTCTTTTTATTTATATCCACCGTGTGTCGATTTGTAATTTTGACCCCGTTCAAATTTTAAGTTATGTTTGGCGACTCATTCTCGACTCCATGCAATTCAAGTCTCTTCATAGCTATCTTTGACGTCATCCTCTTAGGGATTGAACAAGACTGTCCTTTTTGAATTTGCATTCCTGTAATAAAAATAGTACTTTAATTGTACTTTTCTTGAGATATACTCATTTTTGAATCTGTTAAAAATTATTTTATGTTTTTTGTGTAATTTTCATTTAATAATGAAAAGTTCATTTACTAATTGCATTTATGCAAATTTATCATCTTTTCTAGTCTATATATGAACGACCATTTAAATTTCCATTTAGCCACTGATGAACAGCGTATTTACGCTCGAAAGCACGCTGGTCTTTATCATATTTGTACGTCTTATAAGAAGTGTAATACAGACCTTCTATCAACGTTGTGTGCTTGATCTGTTTGCTATTAGAAATCGAAAGTACAGACCATCAAAACGCGTACGTCACTTGTAAATATCCAGATCCAGTTTAGTGTAGCTAGTATTAAGGACAGTTAAAAGATGATTTAATCTACTAACTACAGGAGTACAATAATTGTACCACTGGAAAGCTAATGTTTTCGCCTCTCCCCTATTTCTTGATAGGAAGTAGCACACCGATTGTCCTCCTTTGAAATATTTTGGGTATTCAGATTGTAATAATTCCGATTGTAATAATCCGGATAACCTTAACTGTTTTATCATCTGCATTTTTAAGGGTATCTTGGAAACGTATATATACTGTTATCTCATTTTAGGAATTATTAGAAATTAGGATACAATATTCTTGATTCTGAATGCAGCGAGTTTTACTAAACTTACAACAGCTACTTACTGCCACCCTTGTCAATGTCTGGTTACTTGACTCGATTTTAATGACAATTGAATCAAATATTTGTTCCCATATAATGGAGTAACCAAGAAAATAACCAACCTAGTTCCCATATAATGGAGTAACCAACCTAAAAAGATATACGCACTCATAAATAATGCTTTTGATATCAGTGATTTTTCTCCGAATTCATAATGGTAGATAATTTCTAGTGATAGTTTGTTACTTTCGCTGAATTGTCTCTTGAAAGGAACTTTTGCAAGGGCTAATTTATTATTTGGCAAAATATGTTCTGTCCAGTATTGTTACTGTGTTAAAAAAACCTAATTCAGGAGAAAATTAAACAAGTGAAATAAATAGTATATTTTCCAAATTATCTCATGTAAAATGTTTTCAAAAGAAGCAGTCCATATATCATTTATTTGAACATGATAAGTACCAAACGATTAACATTTGTTAAACAAAATTGCTTAAATATATCAAGAGCAACCACGTTTCGCGCCATTTAAAAACAAGAAAGATCAATCATGCTTAAAGCATTGATTATGAAACACTTTCCAACTTCAATGCAATTTTATTTAAAAAAGTCGAAAATGCAATACATTCCTCGGTAATATTTTAAAACTTATCACAATACTACATTGATTTATTATACTTGAAAACTTAAACCTTCATTGAAAAAATGAACTTCATTCAAATGACGGCATTGAAATATAAATTGCCTGGTTTAAATATCTCTAAAATGCAATACATTCCACGGTAATATTTTTAAACCTATCATAATACTACGATAATTTATTATATTTGAGAACTTCATCGAAAACAACTGAAATAAATTCAAATGAGGTCATAGAAAAAATTACACGCCTGGATCTCTCTATAAAAGCTGGATTTCATTCATTTCATTCATCACAATACTATAATAATTTATTTTATTTAAAAATTAAGACCATGGAGCTACAATTCATAAACTCTATGCTTAAAACTTCATCGAAAAAAATCGTCCTTCTGTTTATAAAATCAATTAATATTTTATTCATATCAGCCATGCAGACTCCATGGACTGAATTATTTTGTGTTAAAGAAATACAGTAATTCTAATACAACTTATTCTATATATTTTGCTGTTTACATTTTACATAGGTGAAAAATAGGCTTAGTTGTAGAAATAATCAAATTTGAATGAGATATTAAACTCAAATATATTGTCATTGTGTTGTTTTAGTATGTAGATGCACAGAATTTAAGCAAAAATAAAGTAGTTTAAGGACGGATACAGCACTCAATATGAATTAAAAAGAACTTTAAAAAATCACGATTTTGAAACAAGATGGATGCCATATAGCATTTTGAAGTGGGTCATGTGATCGTTTCATATCATGGTCACGTGATTGTTTCATATAAGATGTGTAATTATTATTTTAATTTTTATTTAAAAAACTACTGAATATATTTCGCTGAATTTTTTTTATACATTTTATGGAACAATTTGACTATTACCTAAAATTTTCGAAGCAATTTGTGAATTTTAAATCCGCTTAAAAAATGTTTGAAAAATTAGGTCCCATAGGGCTCAATGTATTTAATTTTTTCAACCCGGGTTCAATCCAAAACTAATTGGGTGATATTATTCATTTATATTCCCATAGGTCCTACAGACCGTCTGAACAACATACTAAAATTTCATTTTGATTAAGTCATTTTTACGGCAGTTATCGTGCTAACTGACAGACAGACAGACAGAATGAACAAAGTCATAAACACTTTTCAACTTTGTTGTAAAGTGTTAAAAATGAATCCCATTCTTTGAAGCAGTATATTATACGCAAATTGATAACAAAGATTGCGATTTATGTTTCGTTTTACTCAAAAAATTGAATAAACAAAGTTTTAAAATAATAACAGACTGAAAAGCCTCTTAGTGACTGTCAGGATTGGTATATATATATATATATATATATTTACCGTATCCGCTTTAAATGCAAAAATATAAAAGTATAATGTGCAATGAAAGAAAATTTCCTGTTCTCGAAAATTCCGAAATCTTTGTGATAATGCATTTTTATTCTCTGTATAACTGAAGATAGTTGTATCCTTTGAATTGTTGAAAGTTTAAAAAACCTAAAAAAGATTAAAGGACGGTTTTAAATACTTCATTTGAACTTGAAATTTATAGTCGTATCGGGGGCGTAGCGCCCATTGAGGCTCAGAATCTGAGCCCCCCCCCCATGTTTCTAATATGATGTAAAGATAATAGTATTTATTAAATTTTTTAATATAACTTTGTGAATATATATGTATTTATTTAGAAAACTATTACACCTTACTTACTTAAAATGAGACGTTTCAAAGTATTTTTCCCATTAAAACGCATTTGTAGAAGCTGAAATCATCTAGCTTTTACGGTTTATTGAAAGAAACATGGTATTATTCCCGTCCAACTGTTAAACTCTGCCCTGGCTGATAAGCTAGAACTGTAAGCTAGCTTACAGGAAGGCGTGGCTATTTGTTACCCTATTTCAATCCGTTATAAACATCGCAATGACAGACAATGATTGGGTATGGGACGTGACTTTTCATGAATGAAAACTTCTTGGGCAAGGCGAATGGATCCGCCATTTTGGGTCAAACGTGGTTCTATTAATTAATCTTTACAGAAAAAAGTCATATATAACACTAAAACCTATAAATCATTTTCCACGAATAACATGACATTTGCTCAAATTTAAACAATATCAAGACAAGGAAACACACTAATAATGACTACCACTAAACTTATTGTGAAGTAGACTTAGTCACAGCAAACAATACGGCGAAGCATTCGTTTGCGTATTTGTGAGTTTTAGAAAGAATAAATCTGATTTCCCTTAAAAAGTCACGTTACTGGATAATCTCAATTAAACAACAGCCATTGATAATTTCCAAGCGGATTTTTACCATATTGTGGTTAAGATATTTAAAAAAAAAACTTAAATTAATTATTTACAAATACTATAAAAGTACAGTATTTATAAATAATTATTATACACAATTGTTTAAGTACATTGTTGACTACAGTGTTCTCACCCCTGTTCAGTGCACTCCTTTAAATTGCTTTATTTCGTTAGTTCTAGCTGTTTATATTTACAAAATTGATATATTTTTCTATCAATTGCTAGTAATATTCTAATATATTTCTACTTCATACATAGGAGCCTGTAAAACTCTTTTCAGGGGGGAGAGGTCGACCTCAAGCCCATGATGTACAACATCGATATGCTTGATGCTTGCCTTTGTTATATTAATGTCCAAGGGGGGTGCCCCCTTTGCATCCCCTATAGGCGACCGTGACTTCATATTTAACAAAATGATTGCAAACGTTCATTTAATTTAGAAATAAGGAAACATTTAAAATGTCATATCTTGTATTCAGTTTACATAGGTAACATTTTAAAATCTCTTGCATTTCATCCACTCTTTGTACTTTTATTTAAAATTATTTTATTTCATTCACCAATAAATAAAACTTCTTGAAATAAAACTTATAAAAATGCGAATTCCAATATAAATTTCACTTGTAGTACCAAATATTTAGCCAAATTTTAAGCCTCCTCAGTCAAAAGTCTCACGGTACGCTACTGAGCCGTATTGTCTTTGAACATTTGTTGACTGACTTTTACAGCCTTGATACAAAGTATTAGGCACTCTAATTTTTCTACTTTAACTGCGGGTGTGTTATTTGAAACCACCTCATTTGTTTATGATTGCATACGTAGTAGGAAATTGAAATGAAACTGCAAACGTCATTTCAATGGACAACCAATAAAACATTTCCAGGACAATAACTGGAAATTCCAGGTCCTTGTGGAAGCAGTCGGTTGCCTTCTCTGTTCTGGTTTGCACACGTGCACGCAATTGTTGTTTATTTCATCCAAATTTGAGGTTTTGTCTGTATAAAATGCCAAAAACTAAAGAGCTTAGCAACGAAACAACGGTTGAAAATTCAATTTGTATACGAACGAGGCAATAGCCACTGTGAAATTTCCAGGAAAGTGAAATGTTCAAGATACGCGGTGCAATACACTTTCAAACGTCTTAAAAATACTGGTAGTCATTTAAATCGTCAAAGAAGTGGGAGAAAAAAGATCACTACACCCAGGGATATCTGATTTTTGAAACGATTGGCATTGAAAAACCGTAGAAAATCTTCATTTCAATTAATTGCTGGATTGTCAGAGGCAACAAGAAAAATAATCCCTGCTCCAACCACTAGAAGACGGATGGTAGAAGTTGGATTGAAAGGCTGCAAGGCCAGGAAGAAGCCATGGGTTTCCGAAATAAACAAAAAGAAACGGTTGGAATGGGTTCTTAAACGTCGTCATTTTACTGAAGAAGATTGGGTGAAAGTTCTGTGGTCTGATGAATACAACGTTCAGGTATGTTTCATTTCGCTTGCTTTTATTCAAAACTAGCATGAAATTGTCAATATATAACAACTTTTTTGTAAAGCTCTTTAGGATTTTAGTAAAATAATTTCAATACTATAGGTATTTGGAACACCTGGTGTGTCTTATGTGAGGAGACATGTAGGTGAGGAGTATAAGGAAGAATGCATAGTGCGCACTGTGAAACATGGAGGTGGTACCATAATGATTTGGGGATGCATGGCAGCCGACGGTGTGGGCGAAATTTACATCTATGAGGGGCGAATAAACTCTTTGACGTACATAAATGCATTAGATACAACACTGAGAGCATATTTTTCACGAATTTCCGGCGATACAAACATTGATGGGGTCAAACTCCAACAAGACAATGCAACTTGTCACACATCTGCTGTGACTATGAAGCGATTCAGTGAAAATTATGTTCATCTTTTGCATTCTCCTCCACATTCTCCACACCTCAACCCCATTGAACATTAGTGTGCTTTTCTCAAACGCAAAATCAGGAAGCATTCCATTACTTCAAAAACAACCTTAAAATTCCTATTGCAAGAAGAATGGCAGACGATACCAAGAGAGAAATGCTGTGTTAATACTCTCAAAGGCTAAAGTAATTAAGGCCGTTATAAAGGTGAAAGGCGATCCAAACAAATATTGATAAGTTTCAGTAAAAAATGACTGTTTTGGATATCTGCATTTTTATTTTATCCCAACACATTAGTAGTTTAAAATAGATGGATTTCTGTAGGGTGCCTAATAATTTTATTCAAGACTGTAAAAAAATTAACCTTTTGAGATTATTTTAAATTCACACAAATTTTTCTTCTAAGTATATTGCGGATATTTTAGCATATTTTTCTGCTGTCGTTAAATATTTTATTGTGTATCTTTAAAATTTCCATTTCAACTTCCACTTAAAATTATGACAACAGGCTTAAAAGTACAAAACTTTTATTTGAACAACAATTTAGAAATAGAGCATCCAAGCTGTTGCACTTAGCACGAGAAGATTACAGCTGGAGGATCCTTTATCAAGTTTGGTTTTATCAATTAACTTATTGTTCAAACTACTGATTCCATTGGATAACAAATTTTGACATTTTGTGTGTCTTTGAGATTAAGCCAACAGACATTTATGTTATTTGGTTTACTGAATGTGAAAATGGTGGCTAAAACACCAGATTAGCTCTAGTTTTTTAAATATTTATAAAATAATATTTACACATTTGCACATTCACACACTATTATAATTCTCATACCCGAAGTTTGTCGCTTGTAAATGTTTTCTGAAGCATCTTCAATAAGGTCTAACGCCTGCTAGCCCTGCTGTATTCCATTTCCCTTTGTATCTTTTTCTCAAGAGTAGTAATATCTTGATGAAATAATTCCCTTTGCTCGTTACTTAAAGCACAATAGTCAGATAGAAAAAAAATCCTGAGGAAAGTGTAAAAAAATGTATTTTTAATGTATTTTCAATGTAATGTTGTATCCTAGGTTGTCATACCGCCGTAAGAGTGATTCTACTAACAGTGTAGACCATCTATTTGATGATCAAAATGTCAGAATAGAAGAAAAATAGCTAATTTTATCTATACGTAAAATTTACATATAATAATTGTAGTCCATGGTATCAAATATGTACATACTTTTAGATTACCAAACTCATGTAGTTTAGTATATCAATTTTCTTATTTTGGGATTCCAATACTTATCTTGACATACCCAGAACAAGAAGTGAAATTATTAGTGATTCCCTACATCATATAAAATTCAATGCTGAATTCACTTCATTCATCATCAGAGTTCTAACTATTAACAATCCTGAGAAAAATATGTTTATATAAAGTTTTTAACAGTTAGTGAAAATAATACGGAAGTGAAAATCCTTGTGAACACTGGACCTTCTCCGAAGTTTGATGCTGTATCCATATCCGTCATCAACTGAGCTATAGCTATAGCTAATATTACAAATAAATGTTTCAAGAACAGTTTTGAAACCGGAATTGCAAACAGAACCACCAAAAGTAGGAGTTCTCAGTAAACCGCGCTACCTCTTTCAGAATTTGATACTAAATTCGTATCAGTATGTTCTTAGCTCTGCCTCCAGCCAGCATTGAGGAATATATGTTTCAAGCAAATTAAAAATGGCAAGCAAAGTAAAAATGCTTAAACTTGAAACAGAAAAAGAAACGGAAGTGGAAATCCTTAGTGAGCCTCCCTATATTCACCAGAATTTCAGAAATAATATATATCAGTCATTATCTAATTTCTATTTATATCAAATCTTGAGAAATTAATGTTTTAAGAACATTTTTTAGTAAAAAGAATACCATGGTAAAATTTTTGTCTGCCAATGAATTGAATCGGTATGAAGTTTTCCCTAGGTTCTAGCAGTTGATTTAAAATATTTTGCAAAAATAGATGAACTCAAAATTACTTCCTAATATACATCTATAACTAAATTTTTGATTTTAATAATACGAATGTATATTCATCTGAATAGAATCATTTAAAAATGTGCCAAGTTAGTTTCACTTATTACAAATCATTCAAAATAAGCGAAATTAACTCATTGCTGATATTATGGTGACATTTTACTGAAATGTTTAAAATTTTTAAATATTCATACATAAATTCGCATTTGTATTTCAATGCAGAGATTTCAATAAAACAAATATTGAAAGGTTTTAAGATGTACTATATTGCACAATGTTTCTAGTCAAAGTTTCCCCAGGTTTAATTTATTTGACTGTTAGATTATATGCTATTGGAATAAACATTTTCTAAACATTTTCCTACGCTGTCTAAAGACATTTGACTCAAGATGAGCTCAACAGATCTTTGTTTCTTTGTTTTCGTTTCTAGTTGAAAAAATTTGAAAGAGAGGGAAATGATTTTGATAGATAAGAATTTTGTTTCAAAAACAGAATACACAACATCCTGAAAGAATAATGAATGATAAGTTGGAAATAAAATCCTCTTTGCCGCATTTTTTGTTATGTTATTTAACTCAAATATATTGTAAATATTACATTATTTAACTGTTATCAAATTTTGACAAGTATTTTATATATATTTCTTTAAATTGAGTGAATATGTGTACAGAGAAACCGGCTTTTAAAAATTTCAGTTTTGGGATTGTATTATGTAATCACTGTTTTCTTTCGTAATTTGTGTATGACCCCTGAAACGCGATCTGCCGACATGATTTTTCCTTTCTGAAAACTCAAGTCGATGCATCGAAAAGTGGTTTAAGTCAGCATTTTTATCTTTTCAAATCTCTGGGACATTTTATGATAAAATGCTGAAAGTTTGTGCATTATCTTATTAGTGTATGGGCCATATTTTACTCATTGGAAATGTTTTTGTACGGGGGCGGTATAAAAAAAAAAATTTATTTCTTAAAATTTAATTCCCTTTAAAATTTTAATCTGTTTCATAAAAGGCTGTACCATTTTTTACGCAACTTTGTAATTTATTATATAAGTCTATGATCAATATTTAAGGAATAAAAGCCGAAGTCAAGGATTTTGGCACACCCTGTATATAGTATATACATTATATGATCAAAAATATCCTGATACTTTGGATGTTAGAAGGTTTTTCTAATTTCTAAACAAATACTTGGCGAAGTGTTCCGTAACTTTGGCTACGTGAATAACATGCTTGAACGCGCACTTTCCAATAAAATGATGGCGACTTATGAATTTAGGGGACCACCAACATATTGAAAAGTGGGGAAAATATATTTGATCACCGTGTATCATAAAAAGCCGAAAATGATTTGTAACTTTCACAAAATATTTAAATAGCTTTGTTCAATGTGTATAAGCATTTTCGTTAAACAAAAACGTATATTCATGAAGATATAAACGTTTCTTTAAAAAAAAAACAAATTTTGTTATATGATTTTGCTTACAATATCCATAGGTTTTAATCAAATTTCACGAAACTTACAGAACATTTGTCAAAGTCCAAGAAAAACATTATACTTCAATTGAAAATTAAAGCATTGAATATACGATGAGATATACCCATTTGAAGAAACTAGGTTTTTACTGCGCAGGCGCGAAACAGAGCAATAGTTTTTTTTTCACGATTTTGTAGTGAATGCTGTAGGACAGCTTCTATAAAAAATCCACTGGAATATAGTGAAAATTCACAAAGATATCAACGGCATAGTGACCAGTTTTTCTCTGACACTCTGAAAGTACATGGAGGAGAAGGGGGTTCCCACAAATTGATTTTTTAAATCGCAAATCTTAAGAGAGTTAAGCTGGAGAAAATACAATTAACTAATATCCTAAATACATATACACGATCTGATCAAAACTATCCGGACACCTGTATGTTTTGCTTCTCCTTCAGAAAAATCCCAAATTATTATGAGGTGGAGCCACCTTTTGCTGCAATTATGGCTTCCGTTCTATCAAGAAGGCTATCCACTAGTTTCTGGAATGCTGTAGCTGGAATTGCACGCCATACTTTTAAAAGAATACTAGTCAGCTCTGTCGCCGATGTGGGGCCATTTGGCCTAGTTCTCAGTCGACGTTCCAATTCATCCTACAGGTGTTCTATGGGATTGGGGGTCTGCGCTTTGAGCAGGCCAGTCCAATTCCTCAACATCCATGTCAGCAAACCAGCTCTGCACAGCCCGTGCGTTGTGGACAGGAGCACGATCTCGTTGAAACAAGAATGGACTCACTCCAAATTGTTGCCACAATGCAGGCAGCATGGAAAAATACTATGATAAATACTATGATAAGTTGAGTGGCCACTTTGAGATGAAGTTATAATTATCTTAGTAGCTCAATGGTTAGAACAGCATATAGCAGATATCCGGTTATACCCCCTGCTGAGACAGTGGGAACTTTAAAATGGCATCTGGGCGAATTAATTCACAAGGTTAGATGCGATGATGATTGCGGAGGGGACTGGAATAAGACTTAGTTGCAAATTTTCAGTGGAATCTGTGATAATGGAGACAGTTTAAACATCACGACCACACATGATGCTAGGCTGAATTTAAAAAAAGCAGATACTACGAGGATAGCCGTTCTAATTGGCAACTACAAGCCACTGATTTCAGAAGGAAGATATTATGGAGTCCACTTCGATGAGTTTTGCCCACTAGTACAATAGTTAGAACAGCGCTGATATTTCGAACACCAGCTATTCAATCCCTGGAGTGGACAATGAGACCTTTACCATATAAATTTGATAATTTAAACCAAGCATTCCAAAAACAATATTTAAAAATATGAAATGATATTTCTGCGTTCACTTGTTCGCGTTTAAATCATATCATTGAGCAATTTTAAATCAAATTTTATTCAAACATAAATCCAAAGTAAGCTGACTATTCCATTTCTTGTACAAAGTTACTTGTGGTGATATATTGTGAAAATAGTGCATGACTATTGTATCAAAACTATCGTACACTATATGTCGCGTGGGATAGCTACACAAATCTTATTTGAATGTTCGAAGTAGAGTTATTTTTCCATATCCCAAAGCAACTACTTATCACTGTAACTGTATTCAGAGAAATATATGGGATATTATTTTACTTTTATACAGTGAGTCATAAGTATATATAAAAACTATTTCTCGTATTTATAGTATGCGTGCCAAATAAAAATATAATATGTGCTGCACAATTTTCTTCTCAAGTGCTCTTTTAATATTTATACTTTTTGAAATCTGATATATTCGCTTTGTCACACAACATCTATGATGTATAGTAAAACGAAACATGTTTCTTCGTTGCAGTTTTATAAGATAATAATTCTATTGATTTTTATCAGTTGGATTACAATTTCTCCATTAGATTACAGGGTTCTTTTGGAAAATTTGTTTTCAAATTTTGTCTTTAATGGGGTTGTGTTGTGACATTCAATTTTATTGTCCATAATATTCCAATTTAAGAGTGCCCCTTTGACATAGAATTCCGAAAATTTGTATTTATAGCATCAACCACAACACAGAACCTAGCTGAGCTAACGATTGATTAAGACGACTATTTTAACAAGTGATAAGTAAGAAATAAAGTGCCATGGATATATTAATTTCTCTGCCTTTGACAAGCCGTAATACTATAAAGAAACTTGCTACCTGGAATCGAACCGCGAATCTTCGTACTGTCCAGCCAACACTGTCGTTAAAATACTGGCACGGAATTGCAAGTTTTTATTGTCGGGGTAGAATCTGTGTTCTCCACATTCTAGTGTCAGTTTAATGTTAATGACCACACCCGTCTATTTTTACCTCAGGCTAGCGCTCCTGTTGCTATTTTTTTTCAGGATAGTTTCCTGCGTGTTCATTTAACCTTCCGATTTGAAATCGGCTTTCAATATACCAGATTCCACTGAATTCATCCTAGTCGTACTAGTTTCATTTTCAGACAACCAGCATATTCCAACTAACATTCAAAATGATTTGTTCGGGCGATATTGTAAAGAACATAGCTTCCCTAACCAGAAATCAGAACACGGATTTTTGTATTGACCTTTCGACATTCTACCTATTGACCTTTCGACATTTATTGGGATGGAATTATAAGCTGTTTTGTGGAATTTGACTTTATAATACTAGTTAAAAAACTATTTCTTTATAGATGTAAATAATGTATCCGAAACAGTTAGCAGCTTATCCAGAGCTTTATTTTTTACTAGAACTAGAAGACACCGACTTGCTTATATCTCGCAGGCTAGTACTTGAACCAAAATAAACACTCGATCAAAACTGTTCACCACCTGCTTTATCGCAGGTGGAAAACCATTTTCGGCAGCACATGCATTTCTGTATAAAGATTAATACAGAAATAAATTAGAAAACAAAACGCCCAATAAAATACTCTATTGAACATAATCGCATTATTTTAAACATTTTTATGTTCATGACATATACACTATGTAAAATTTACATAAAGTTAACTAAAAAATTCCCCAAAACAGTAAACCAAAAAAGTCGATTGCCCGGAGAAAGATTTTAAAATCTCAACAGAAAAGTCCTCGGTAAATCGTTCCGACATCCATTAAGTTTTACATTCACACATATATAACAGTTAAACTGTATGTCAGAAGTTGCATATAGAAAATTTATTTTCAAAATAATTCTCCTCATAGAAAGCGCGTTTTCGGTTTATACGGCTCAACAATTTTAAACAGAAATGTTTACAAATATGTGAGTTTGAAATATAAATATATATTCCAGAATGTAAGACTTCAGTCGATGATTTAATGGAAAATTTTCCCAAAACGATTCTTCAATTTCATTTTGAAAATTCCACTTTTTGTTCAATATTCTTACTTTCATTTTCATCTGTTTGATATTATCCATCGTTCTTGTTGAATCATTTGCATATTGCGTATACATATCTACACAGTTGATGTTTTAAATTTATCATTCGTCTTTTTTATTTCCTCATACTGTATGTAATAGAGTATAGAGAAAGTATTGTTTTTTACGAACATTTTCTGATTTGAGGTTTCGATGGCAATATATGTTTTACGACCTCCTGAACACGTTTTGAATATTTTTGGAGTGATGTCCGTCTGACGACGTTTTGTGAACACGTCAGCGGCCAAAAATATTAATGGATTTGCACGGACTTTGTTATAAAAAATTCTGGAACTGGATAGAAGTTCTTTTTTAATTCAAGCGAAAACTTCGAAATTCATTTGAAATTTTATATTTTTTTAACATGGCAGCATATGACGCAATTAGACATTATCATGCATAGAAAGGTTTATTTATGACTCAATAAGTACCAAACTTAAAAGTGTCAATCATTGTTGTGAAAAGTAGCTTCGATGCAATATTTTTGCACCTGGCATCATTACCCCCTCCCGGGGGTAAGTAACTCCTTTCAGGGGTACATTGTCAAGTATGGAATCGATCGTAAAGATGTTTTTAGGTCTTTTAAGGGGAAGAGTAAAACGCTATAATTGCAATCATTAGGACACACAGTACCGACTTTTCGAAATTAATCTTTTAAAGCCAATATTACACGACAGTAATTTGAGATAACAAACCTTTCGCAAAACAGCTGAGACAGCACATTTGGCCACAACATTTTAAGTTTAACCGGAAAATGTTGTTGTTGAGGGAACGGCTGTACGAAAATCGGCCAATCAGAAGTGCGTAAATCCTAAACGTCACAGGTCACGTGCATTCGAGTTATTTTATTTCTTACTTTAATGACGGCCAAGATGGTCAGTAGACTATTTTGGAATTCAGATATGTCAGCTGATCTCATTGAACTTATTCAATCCCTACGAAGCCTTTGGGGTATTAAGAGTATTCTTTACAGTAAGATAGAGCCCCTATTACACATGACAGTAATTTGGAACCTATTTGCTGCTTGGACTGACGTCTCTTTCGTTCTGCGCTGCGTGAAGTGACGTCCCAAAGCAGTTTTGCGAATGGTTTGTTGTCTCCTCATTTGCTGCTTGGAGTGACGCCATTTTTGTTATGTGCTGTGTGGAGTGAAGTCACGAACGTTCTAAAACAGTCTTACGAACGGTTTTTTATCTCCTCATTTGCTGCTTGGAGTGACATCACTTTCGTTCAGTGCTGCATGGAGTGAAATCACGAACGTCCAAAGGCAGTTTTGCGAACGGTTTGCTGTCCCAAATTACTGTCGTGTAATAGGGGTTTACATCTTGAAATGTAAGGTACAAAAAATGGGGAACTCGAATTGGATCACACTCCAGTTAATTATTTAAGTGATTGAACTCCGTATATAGTATATATTTTGCGAATTTTGTTTTGCTTATTTATATACTTATCAAATTTTGCTTATGAAACTTGAAGGTCATCTAATATCTGTATCTTGAAATCAACACTAAACCATCTGACGCAGAATCATCTGATGCAGTAACACTGTAGAAATTATCACTTTACCTCGACCTAATTTACTCCCAGGTGTCTTGATTTCAAGAATCCCATTTCTCACACCTTTCCACTTATATTTTCCCCTGCACTTCTTATTAACTTCAATTGAACTTTGTCCCTCAATTCAACATCTTTGATGGGCTCGTTTCGGGTTCCCAAAGCACGTAGAGAGCTCGGCCACGAATTTAACTTTTCAACTATCAAATTTTCACATTATTATGGTACAACATTTACGTACGTCATAACTAGTCTTTTGCTCTTTTTATGCCTTTTCTTTCATGCATTCAACCTTATTATCTTTAGATGAAATATTCCTTTAGTTATAACGCATCCATCCATGCATAATACTGCATAGGTCTGACCGTATATAACGCCTAAAAGTGGAAACTGAAAAGTAAAAATTCGAAAAAGGGAAAACCCAGTGTTTCAGTGGCCTCCCCAGCACAACAGTGGTGCATGGAAAAGTATCGAAACACTATTGATCGCACACAAAGTTGACCCAAATTGAGGGTGTAGGCCGATTCAATTCAAAACAATACTATATAAATCTTGACGTTATCCAAAATTTATATTATGCAGAATTGGAAAAGGTAAATAATGGTCTTCTCCAGTTTTTCTTATTTTTTTAAATTTTACAAAACTTACTGTTTTACATTGGCATTTTAGGTCTCTCAATGTGGATGAATTCAAATCATTCGCCTGATCGGTATAATATATGCTATTTTAAAACTATTTACATCCGTAGCGTGATTAAAATTATTAGCTTGATATCAGTTGAAATTTAACGGTATTATAATGAGCAAACCCTGAATATTGTGAATTTTGTTTAATTCAATTTTTGCAGTTAGCCTTATTAACCTGTCCTTCCATGCTCCACGTTTTAAATATATGTCTCCGTTGCGACAGGGTGCTTTCATTCAATCGGTCAATCGAATATTAAAATGCACGCCATGCCTAAAACACAAAATGTATCAACATAATACTTTTCTCCCTATTTTACTCTTACCTGTACTACTAAAGTTCAAATTTCTTGCTCACTGCAAACTGGTTAAACCAGTGTTTCCCAACGTGGGGCCCACGCCCCACAGGGGGGCAATTTGATTTGTTAAGGGGGACAATTCGAAAATGGACTCGTCCAGAGTTTAAGTTAACCGTATGGCGACTCTCAGTCGCTACTCGAGCTGGGTAAACGTCCAGTATAGGTAACTTCTGTCTGCCATGTTCGTTTATTTAACCAATATCTTTGAAAAGATAAATATATTAAATAATCAACTTCAAGGAACACATAAAACTCTTGTCGATGCAAAAGCGAAGATATTTGGTTTCATTGCCTTTATTGAATTATGTCAGAAATATATTTACAACAAAAATTTCGAAAAAATTCATTGGCTCCAAAAATGTGAAGTGACTGATACCGCTACACTTGTTATTGTCGACCATCTGAGAATTCTATTGACTGATTTAGAAGAAAGATTTTCTGATTTGAAACAAATTGATTTTTCAACTTGGATGATGCAGCCAATGTTAGTGGATTTGTCTGATATTTCAGATATGCAATATCAAGAAGAACTCGCAGAAATGCAAAATGATGAGTCGGGTAAAACTTTACTTAATATAAAAGGAGCGATGGCATGGCTTTGTGAGGAAACAGAAATCAAATATCCAAATTCAACCAAATGTGCAAGAAAACTATTGTTACCGTTTCCATATTCATATTTAGCTGAATGTGAATTTAGTGCCATAAATGATTTGCTGCTAAAAAAAAGAAATCGGCTGAATATAACACAACGGGGAGACTTGAGACTAAAGCTAACTAAATTGGAACGTAACATAAAATCTCTTTGCAGCAAGCGCAAGGATCTCACTAAATTTAAATAATAACTAATTACTAATAAATAAAATAATATAGAAATATCTTTCATTCAAATTGTTTCGTACTTGAATTCCAGTTCTCCATTATAGGTTTTGAAAATTTACTTACTGTGTTTCCTCAACAATTTCCCAGTGATTTCTTCCTAAAACCTCTTCTTTCTTCAGTTGTTGTTGTTGTTGAGACCCAGACCGTCCGACCTACCAGAAAGGTGTAAGGTAACTGTATGGACGGCCGGGAAGTTCTTCTTTCTTCAGTGAAGTTTCTTCAGTGAACAATTCAATTTTTGAATATTAAAAATTATGTATATGTTACATGGGGGGGGGGCATAAGAATTTTAGAAAGTTTTAGGTGGGGCATGGCACAAAAAATGTTGGGAAACATTGGGTTAAACAGTCCATGGCTTGATGGTTTTGGTGTGTAGCACCCCCTTCCCATTAAATTTTAATTTTTGATTAATTCATTCTTTCTCTAACGTTTCTTACCGAATTGTTCAACATTGAGACACATTTTAAGTCTCAATTTCACTTAAAAAAGTGGTTGTTCATTTATTTGGCAAATTGAACATTTTGGTATGTTGCACCACCAAAATGAAATTGTAAACCCATTTCTAATCAAACGATCTAAATATCTAATCACTAAATTTCTAATTACTCTTGCACTGAATTTTCAGTCTCTATGTCATCACAAAATAACATTCAGATTTTTCCGGACCTATGAACCTATGGACCTATCAATTCATCATAGGTCAATGGTCATTGACCTATGATGAATTGATGAATTGTCCCCCAATTGACCTATGAACCTCATTGCATTTTCTATCTATTCGGAAAGTGAAAAATGCGTAACATTAACTTTTCCGTTAAAAACTAATATAATGGCAATAATAAATTTCGAATAATTTTAGTTTTATCATGGAAATTAATAAAATTTCTATCCAATTTTAGTATCCTACATATTACATCCAAGGCAATTTGCAGACATACTTAGTAAAGAGAGACATACATGGAAGAGTATTAAATTGAAAATAGTTGACTCGTAGTGTGGATATAATGTAGAACTGTGAAAAACATTAATTAATGCACACATATATACGAGGAAAAGAGTGAGTGGGAAATTCCGTTTTAAATAATTGTTTCGCTTTCCAGGATATAAAGTCAAGATGGATTTCTTTTCTAACAATATTTGCTGAAAATAAAGTTATTTTAGGGGTTGTCGGCCATTTTGTGCTAGTTATTCTCTTATGAGGATAACCGTTGCTGTTGTTGATGATGAGACCCAGACTGTCCGACCTACCAGAAAGGTGTAAGATAACTATTTGGACGGCCGGGAAGTGCCACCCAATTTAGACCGGAACGCAGTGGGGAAGGCATCCCCAGGGACCGTACCCTCATTCCCCTACTACCAACCTCTCGGAAGGACTTACGGACCCACATGTTTAACGTGATTGTACTCCGCATGAACACGGCGGCAGTTGTGACAGCGTGCAAATCCAGCGCGCAAACCACCGGGCTACCGCGCCCGAAATGTGCCAACAGCACGCGGTGTTCCCAGGTGGTCACCCACCCAAGTACTAACCGCGCCCGATGCTGCCTGACTTTGGTGATCTAATGAGAACCGGTGGTTTCAGCACGGTACGGCCGTTGGCATCATGAGGGTAACTGTGATTTATTTGGAGGTACGTGAATATATAAATTGGCGTGCTTCAATTTATAAAAAGTTTAAGTTACCATATGTATTTCGAAAGTTAATTTATGCCTCTTTAAGAATTTATTTACAGTGGAATAAAGTTATCCGACTGAAAATGATTTAGAGTCAGCACATCATCTGAAAGGATGTTCTTTTGTTTATCTGGGACAATAAAACTGGTAATCATTTGTACAAAACAGAGAAAATAATAGATATGGCACTCTGTATGCTTATAATACTCTAGATGAACTCCCGATGTTTACAATATGAGTATGAGGAGTTTGAAAATTCAAAAATGCCATATTCGAAAAACTCATGTATAATTTTGTGTTAATTCTCATTGAAATGTTTTTTCTCGGAATACTTTTCACAGAAGTGTTCTCTTAAATGTAAAAAGAGTTCTTCAAGAGTTTTTCATTGTGTTTATTTTTTCTTTCAAGTCCTTGAAAATACTTTTGAAAATCGTTTCAATATACCGGCCTATGTTTAAGATGTTCCCCAAGTTACCATTTTTATTACATTAAAAAAGTGTTGACCAAATATGTTCTAGCAAAATATATTAGCTGCATGTCAGAAGCAAAAAAAAAAGCTTACAAAAATCAGCAATAACCTCAGCGAATCTCACGAGCAATAACTTCACGAGATAACTATTGAATACCCAAATATCTTAACTATAACGACCTTTGGCTATGCCACCTTAATTTGACATGCCCATAAATATGAATCAATTACCCGACCTCTAAAACATGAGAGCTCAACCGAAGAAGTTATACTGTAAAAGTTATTTACACAAACTTTACATAAAACTAAAAATGTTTTCTGAAAACTGCATTAGACATTTCCACTTCTACCCCCTTTTATCAAATGAAATAAATTAGTTTCTATAACCACAAGAAGATACAAAATTATCAGACCATCTCAGATAATAGTATCAAATATTTACAGCTCAAAAATGGCTTTTGACATAATCACGAGGAGAACTTCTTCATAGATATTTCAGCGACGACTATTATTCGTAACATTTATTTGCATTTAGAAACATAAGAGTTTCTATGTGTAATTAACCAACATAAGCTGAATTAATTACTGTTTCTCGAGATTACCGAATTTAATTTAGAATAGTTTAACTACGAATGAAGAAAAACATTGCTGGTAGCGTTGGAAGGACAATATCAGTTAATGATGCCGTTAAGAACATATTAAAGATCGCATCATTATGCAGACAAAGGAACTCTAACATCTTATTCAGGTAAAGATGACTTTTATATATAAAAATTATGTTTTGTTTTTGCATGAAATATATAAAACATAAAACGTGCAATAAATTAAAATACTTTAATGAATTAAGCAAATTTTCTGTTATTCCATCAGCAGTTTCCTATACAACATACTTGAAATTCGCTCTTAAGCCTGGATAGCTCAATCAGTATTGCATGGATTATGATTAAGAACTTCAATACGTCCTTATACAATAATGCAGATTGTGCAGAACAAATTTTATAAATCCATATATACGATATAAAATGACCTGCAGAAACTGACGAATTTTAAGAGAGACAGACTATTAAAAAGACGGAATCATTTTCACAGGAGCCTCTTAATAGGGAATTTATTTAAGCCAAAGCCAAATTCCCATTGAAGATAACCGCATTCATTTACGAATTTTGCTGTTACTGTGCGCTGGGTAACATTACATATGTAATCTCTGAAATGACGGAAAGATAAGTGTATTTGCCACAATTTTGCAAACTTCTATAAAACTGACAATTTCAGTTCCATAACGCAGACGAAATCAAAGATTGAACTTGAGCTGCAAGTTTAAGCTAAAGTAACGAGTCTGGAATTGTCAACTTTAAGTTTTGAGAAACCACCAAATATTGCAGAAGTTAAATAAAATCCCTAATGTTGGGAGCATGTCCTATTAGAGATAACACCATTCGTAAACCCGCTTCGTGATTATTGTGCGCTTTTAAGCATGGAACAGTCAATGGGATAGCCGATTCTATTAATTTACGTCTGTCATGTCTCGAAAGATTTTGTCATAATATGTAAGTCCTTAATTACTTTCTGAGAGGCCACTTCTCTTACGATCCCAGTCATCCATAATTCAGAGAAATCACGTAACAATAATTTTCTTTGTGCCCATTTATTTCATACCATGAAAGATCTTGACAAGTCAAGTAAGTCCTAATCTATTTTCGGAGTGTCATGATGATCTCCCTTATCACAAATCCAGAGATACCTAGAAACAATATATATTTTAGTTCCCCCGTAGCTGATGCCATGACAGCCCTTGATAAGTTAAGTAGGTACCAATCAAATGTTCTAGGTGTCTACGTCTTTGAAGTCGTGGTGATATTAGTTACCACTTATTCAGAGATACCAAGAAACAATATATTTTTGAGTGTCCACGTCTCCCAACTTTTTCTCGTTAAATCATGCAAGTCCACAGATACTTTCTGTGTGCCCATGTATGTAGATATATTTTTGTTCATTGTGATACCGATTGTCTCTAATCCGGAGGCATAAAGTAACACTATATTTCTGTATACCAACGTCTATTAATTGATCACAATACATCTCTAGTCATTAAGGGGCCCAATTTTCTTTCGAGAGCCCTTGTCGAATTATATAATTACTCATCTACGTAATTAATATCCTTGTACATGTATCCTCTATGTCTCTCATGATAAACCCAGTTATCGTCAATTAAGTGATACGACATAAAACTATATGTCTGAGTTCTCACGTAACTTATGTTCTGACAGAGCCCATATCAAGTAATTTAAGCGCTATCAAACTTTTTGAATAACTGCTTATCTCAAATCATGAACGTTCTTATCAAGACATAGTGTCCTTATATACCCCACGCCTCTTAAGTAATGAGAATCCTTATAACATGAAGTGTACTTTCTGAATATGCAAGTCTATTAAATAATCATGATCTCACTCATCCGCAACCCAGAAATACAATACAATGTAGCACTTTTTTCCTGGTTGTCTACAGCTTCCATGTCATACCTTGATGCACAGAAATTTGTTATAGCGACATACTGATGTTTCACACTTTACTTTCAGCATTTTTACCATTTTTGTACACCCTAGCTAATAGAAAACATGCGATTAAATGAAAATAAATAATATAAGAGTGGTAAAATATAAAAACAACGGACATACAAATTTTAAATGCCACAAAACAACACATTTTAAAATCCCTTAAAAATCCGTTGGTGTCATACGATTCATTTATTCTCAAAAATGTGAATAGTAGAACAAATATTTGGAGATGGATTTTCTATTCTGTAGTAACGCTTTTTTCAATGTAAAGTAAAATTGAACAAAATCCACCGTGAAATGAATCACGTTGCAGAAAAAAAAATGCATGATTTCTAACTGTGAAACAAAAATTTCTTAATATATATATATAAAGTCATCTGTTGGTGACCTTTAAAACAAATTTTGAAAGTCGGTTGAATAAAATTCCCTGGTTTCCCAAGTACAATGCAACAAACGTTACATTTCCATCGCCTTCATTTTTAACACTTTACAACAAAGTTGAAAAGTGTTTATGACTTTGTTCATTCTGTCTGTCTGTCTATCTGTCTGTCTGTCCGTTAGCACGATAACTGCCGCAAAAATGACTTAATCAAAATGAAATTTTAGTATGTTGTTCAGACGGTCTGTAGGACCTATGGGATTATAAATAAATAATATCACCCAATTAGTTTTGGATTGAACCCGGGTTGAAAAAATGAAACACATTGAACCCTATGGGACAAAATTTTTCAAACATTTTTTAAGCGGATTTAAAATTCACAAATTGCTTCGAAAAGTTTAGGTAATATTCAAATTGTTCCATAAAATATATAAAAAAAAATTCAGCGCAACATATTCAGTAGTTTTTTAAATAAAAATTAAAATAATAATTACACCTCTTACATGAAGCGATCACATGACCATGATATGAAACGATCACGTGACCAATTTCAAAATATAATACGGCATCCATCTTGTCTCAAAATCGTCATTTTTGAAGTTCTTTTTAATTCATATTGAGTGTTGTATTCGTCGTAAAACCTCTTTATTTTCGCTTAAATTCTGTGCATCTACATACTGAAACAACGCAATGACAATATATTTGAGTTTAAATGAGCATCCAACTTTGATTATTTCTCTAACGAAGCCTATTTTTCACTTATGTGAAATGTAAACAGCAAAATATGTAGGATGAGTTGTATAGGAATTGCTGTTTTTTTTTAATGCAAAAGAATTTAGCTCATGGAGTCTGCATAGCTGATATGAAAGAAATATTCATTGACTTTACCGAGAGAAGGACGATTTTTTGCGATGAAGTTTTAAGCATAGAGTTAAATTACTTATAGCTCCATGGTCTTAATTTTTAAATAAAATAAATTATTATAGTATTGTGATGAATGACATGAATGGGAAATTATTTATGAATGAAATGATGCTTTTTTAGAGAGAGCCAGGCGTGTTATTTTTTCTATGACGTCATTTGAATGAATTTCAGTTGTTTTCGATGAAGTTTTTAAATATAATAAATTATCGTGGTATTATGATAATTGTAAAATTGTTACCGAGGAATGTATCACATTTTAGAGATGTTTAAACCAGGCAATTTATATTTCAATGCCGTCATTTGAAAGAAGTTTATTTTTTTGGATGAATGTTTAAGTTTTCAACTATAATAAATCAATGTATTATTGTGAGAAGATTTAAAATATTACCGAGGAATGTATTACATTTTAGACACGTTTAAATAAAATTGCATTGAGGTTGGAAAGCGTTTCTTAATCAATGGTTTAAGCATGATTGATCTTTCTTGTTTAAATTAATTTCCAAATGTGTCACTCATTTTTGGAACACCCTGTATATATATATATATATATATATATATATATATATATTATATATATGTTTTTATATATATATATATATATATATATATATATATATATATATATATATATATATATATATATATATGTATATATATATATATATATAGTATTCGAATATCCTTGGCGATACGAATCCTTTATAGATCGTTCTAAGAATATATGAAATGCGTTATCGCTCAGGTGGAGCGCAGATGGCGTGATACTAGCTAAAGTGATTGTGAGCATTTAATTGATGTTTTATTGTATCTGAGAGTTGTTTAGTGATATTGTATGATATTTATCGTGATATTTCCGGTATATTGATCCTGTTTGATAATTATTACTTTTAACTTACAGTGTTACTTATCCAGGAATTTGGACTCATGCTTGTACCCAGAGAGTAATCCACGATTTCAAATGATACGTCGTAAAAATATTAAAATAGCATGACATTATAAAATCCTTAAATTATAATATGCATTGTTAATATTTATGTAATGATGCTTCATATTCACTATATGAAATTAATACTCATGCTGTTATTATATATATGGCTATTTATATACAGTTAAATACGAAATACTTAGACATATTAATATCTGTAGTGGTAATAAATTTCGTTTTTGACACTTTATAACAAAGTTGAAAATTTTTCATGACTTTGTTCATTCTGTCTGTCTGTTTATCTGTTCGTGAGCACGTTAACTGACGTAAAAATAACTTAATCAAAACGATATCTTAGTATGTTGTTCAGACGGTCCGTAGGACCTATGGGAATATAAATGAATAGTATCACCCAATTAGTTTTGGAATGAAACCGGGTTGAAAAAATGAAATACATTAAATCCTATTGGACCTAATTTTTCAAACATTTTTTAAGCGGATTTAAAATTCACAAATTGCTTCGAAAATTTTAGGTAATATTCAAATTATTCCATAAAACATATAAAAAAAATTCAACAAAATATATTCAGTAGTTTTTTAAATAAAAATTAAAATAATAATTACAACTCTTATATGAAGCGATCACGTGACCAGGATATGAAAAGATCACGTGACCCACTTCAAAATGAGATATGGCATGCATCTTATCTCAAAATCGTGATTTTTAAAGTTCTTTTTAATTCATATTGAGTGTTGTATCCGTCCTAAAACCGCTTTATTTTTGCTTAAATTCTGCGCATCTACATACTGAAACAACGCAATTGCAGTATATTTGAGTTTAAATGATCATTCAAATTTGATTATTTCTACAACGACGCCAATTTTTCACTTATGTAAAATGTAAACAGCAAAATATGTCGGATGAGTTATATAAGATTTGTTGTATTTCTTTAACGCACAATTATTTAACTCATGGAGTCTGCATAGAATGCTCATGCAGTCTGCTGAAATATTCATTGATTTTACAGAGAGAAGGCCGATTTTTTTCTTTGAAGTTTTAAGCAAAGAGTTTAATTACTTGTAGCTCCATTGACATAAGTTTTTAAATAAAATAAATTATTTTAGTACTGTGATGAATGAAATGAATGGGAAAATGTTATGAATGAAATGCTGCTTTTATAGAGAGAGTAAGGCGTGTTAATTTTTCTATGACGTCATTTGAATGAATGTCAGTTGTTTTCGATGAAGTTTTCAAATATATTAAATTATTGTAGTATTATGATAATTTTAAAAATATTACCGAGGAATGTATCTCATTTTAGAGATGCTCAAACCAGGCAATTTATATTTCAATGCCGTCATTTGAATGAAGTTCATTTTTTTCGATGACGGTTTAAGTTTTCAAATATAATAAATTAATGTAGTATTGTGATAAGTTTTAAAATATTACCGAGGAATTTATTGCATTTTAGAGATGTTTAAATAAAATTGCATGGAAGTTGGAAAGTGTTTCATAATCAATGCGTTAAGCATGATTGATCTTTCTTGTTAATATATTGACGTTACTAGGATGTTACTTAAAATCGTTGCTATTATTTTTTGTGATAACAGTTTGTTAACTACATTATGTAATTTCCATTTTATCAATAAATATAATGCATTTTTCTGACGGAGATTGTTTCGAACGTGTACTATTTCCTTTCTTCTCGAGTCTCGTCTATTTCGAGGACCAACCCGTAAAGACGGAGAAAAAACCCGTAAAGGCATCCTTTCCTATGACGCGAATGCAAGGATGCCGAAGATCGGAGTGGGTTGTCATATTTGGTCATGTATCGCCAATTTGGCGACATTAGGCGACTTTCCAAAGGTTCAAGAAATACCGCAAAATAACCAATGGTCTACGAAATGTTAGAGAATTCCAGAAGTTTCTATAAAAAGTCCATAAAAGAAGTGATCACTCAGCTATGTGGCAGTTGACAAGATGCTCGTTACATTGGACTGTGATTTTTAACAGTGTGATTTTTGACAGAATAGTAGAGGCTGTTTTTGAAATTACTTTTGTCAACATATTGAGATTAATAATATATTTTGCGGAGTTAGTGGAGCATTTAAGTGCTGTTTGACTGTATAGTATTCTTGTTTACTGTGTTCGTGTGAATAAACGTGTTATTTATCCAGAAACTTGGACTCATTCTTGTACACTCACGAGGATACGTCGTAGCAATATGTTCTTTGCTTAAAATTAAAAGAAAATTCGAACTTCGGGCCTTTTTCTTCCAGACTGGGCTCTATATTTTAAGCTACCGGGGCGATATTCTTATTTTCTATACTGGATGCGAATCTAGCAAATTACTATATTAAAATTGAGACAATAAATATATATTTGTAAATATGTCTAATTTACCAATTAAATGAACTGTTGCTCTTAGGGGCTCAAACCAGAAGCATGTTGATCCCTGATTTGAGCCCAGCTAGGGACATATTTTATTCTGAATAATTTTGTCTTGATATTTGATTTTCCTATTTAAGGGAAATTGCGATTTCTTTAAATATTGCGAGAAAAATTTTTGAGCACTGTGGCTTTCAAAAAAGGAAAAAAATTTAAATATTTAGTTTTGAAATTTAGGCAAATGTATTAGGACCCTTCAATATACCACCCTCTCCAGCGTTTTCATTCATCATTTACCCCAGACGATCTTTCTCCTGGGAATCAAATTCTTCAATTTCTTCCAATACATTATATTATTTACGGTTTTATTAGCAGGATAAAACCCCTTTGCCTTTAGAAATTTATTAAAGAATTCATTACAAGATATTTAACCTCGCAAAAAATTCCTCCTGCAAAATTAAACAAATTTGTTATTGTTTTCCTCTAAAAAATTATTTTTATTTTGCCTTAGTCTCTCAAGATATTTAATATATCATACATATAGAAAAAAATAATATATCATACATATAGAAACATATAGTGAATTAAAAGTAAAATCGAGAAGAAGGGGATTTGTTTCGAAGGTATTTTTTTTTCTTTTTGATTTGAAGTACGAGAAAAAAAGAGGAATGGCAAAACTATTTCGTGAAGTTTACAATGCTGGTTGAAAAAAATATTATTATGAACATTTTAGATTTTTTAAATTTTCGTCTTTATTTTAAAGCGAAATTTATTCATGTATTATTGATATGCTGAAAATCAAATTTTATCATTCAATCTGTGCTTATCAATCTAAACAGAGTTTTCTTTTAGCTGTTCATACACAAACGTCGTTTTCGTCACGGGAAAGCAGTGCCTGTTTTTTACCAGGACAACATTAGTGGGTATTGTCTCACGCCACTGTTCCATAAATAAAAGTTTTGGGACACTTTCTTTGTTTGTCGTTTCATTTCCTGTTGATCAAAAATGAACAACAACACTACGAAAGACCACCTGTTATCACAAGTAATTCTCTTTTCTCGCTTATTTTTAAATCTTAAACTTCAGCACATTCACCACTAGCAATTTTAAACCGATGTAATAATTTTAATCGGAAATGCACAACGACACTACGAAAAACCACCTGTTTTGACAAGCAGTTCGTTTTTATTGCTCATCATTGAAATATTCTAATTCAGTACACACAAAACCAGCAATTATATAGCCAATGTTAGCAAGTTTAATAGAAAATGTACAACAATGCTACGAAAAAAACACCTGTTTATACAAGCAGTTCGCTTTTCTTTCTCATTACTTAAATTTCCAAGAACAGCACTCTCAACACTAGCAATTTTGGAACAAAAACTAGTGATTTTGATCGGAAATTCACAACACTACACAAAACAATGTTTTGATAATTAGTTCGCTTTTCTTGTTCATTATTGAAATCTTCAAGTACAGCACATTCAACACTTGTAATTTTGGAACCAACACTAGCAACTTTTATCTGAAATACACAACACTAGTCCCCTGTCTTGACACTTTTGTCACTCATTATTGAAATCTTTAAGTACAGCACACTTAACACTAGCAATTTTCCTATTGCGATCTGATATAAGATATATAAACTGTTAACAAAATAGCATACCATTCCTATTATGCTATCCACCTATTACTATCCCCTGACGGGATAGCAAAATCATATGGGGAATGCCTACATGACATCGAGGAATTATACCTGAAGCAAAAAATAACAGTTTTGAAGTATTAACATACACACTAACAAAGTCCTGCTCCTTAAAACAGCACGGGGTTACTAGTTGTAAACTTTTTACTTTCCTTCTATGCATAGTATTATGTATAGGGAAAGCACTGTGACGGAGCCAAATATTCGAATTCGAGTTTTCGAAATTTTGTGTCAATCATTTTATAATGAAAACTTATATAAGAAAGATACCATTTACTTACTTTATGAAATGTTTTGATTTTTTGATGATTTTTTCAAATTTCACTCTAAAAATTAGTGTGGTTCTGAGCCTTCGGTTACATTTAAAAACAATAGGTTTCCAGGATTCACGGACTGTAATTTTTGTATCAAATTTCCTTCGAATCGTTCCATTCGTTCATCAGATATCGTCTCCACATACTCACTGATACACTACACACACATATATCAATTCAAAAACGTTTGATTCGTGTTCAGGGATGTTTAAAACGTGCTCTCCCATCGAAAACTGCAATTCGAATTTTCGACACAGTCACAATACTTTCCTTATACTCTGTGTATAAGGTAAGTAATAAAATATGGCATCAATTTTTCCCTGGGTAAAAACCGTGATGTTTAAAGGCCGTTTAAATTTATATTTAGTGTTGCATCTGTTATAAAGCCGCTCTATTTTATTTTCCTTATATACATAATAAAATGTATAAGGAAAGTATTGTGACGGGGTTGAAAATCTGAATTCAAGTTTTCGACATAAGAGCACGTTTCAAGCATCCCTGAATAGAACGTTTTTGAGAGGATGTATATACACTCGAGTGTTAAAAGTCATGGGATACCTCTCTAATATCGTGTTGGGCCTTTTTTAGCAAGGCGAAGTGGAGCAACTCAACGTGGCATGAAATCAACAAGTCAGCAGAAGCCTCCAGGAGAAATGTACAACCATACTGTCTCGATAACAGCCTTTAATTACTCGGCTGTGGTAGGTGCTAAAATTTGGGAATGAATGGCTCTTTCGAACATATCCCAGATATGCTACAAAGAGTTCATGTCTGGCAATCTAAATGACCAAATCATGTACTTGAATTGTCCAGAATGCTCCTTAAACCGATCGCGAGAAATATGGACCCTGTGGCACGGATCATTATCATCTTGGAACATTCCATCGTTATTGATATATACGTGACGTCTATAAATGACTGTAAATGGTCAACAAGTAGCTGAACATAGCGATTTTCCGTCAATGACCTATTCAATTTGAATAGAGTACATAATCCATTCCAAGTAAACACTCCTTAACACCATTATAGAACTACCACCAGCTGGCACAGTGCCTTGTTGACAAGTTGGCTTCATGATGTTTGTTCCACACCCTAATGCGTCGGTCAGCTTGTACCAACTGACAGCGTGACTCATCGGACCAAACTACCTTACTCCAATCACCTAGAAACCATTACATGTGTTCGTGAACCCAGGTGATGCGCTGAAGCCGATAATTTGCTGTGAGTAAAGGCGTTCGAGTCGGTCTTCTTCTGCCATATCCCAGTAACGCCAAACTTCGCTACATAAGCCTCACAAATACGATTCTAGTGCGTCCGTCATTGAATGAGGTAGCCAGTTGATGCACTGCCGTTCGTCTGTTAGCACTGACGCTTCTGATCAGACGTCGTTGGTCTCGATCATTCAGCAGAAGTGACCACAACACTGCACTGTCCAATTGTGGGGGGGGGGGGGGGTAATGCCTTCCTTGTGGTACTCTCGAAACATCCTTGACGCTGTCGAGGGAGAAATCTTCAAAGTCTCAACAACTTCCGAAATGATATTCCACATGCGTTGATATCTAACTGTCATTTCACTTTCAAAATCGGTTAATTCCCATCAGGTAGCCATTATCACTTTATTTAACGTTTCACAAGATATTCAAGAATCCAACAGACTACACTGACAACCATCTGACTCTTTATACCCTTATAATGCGATGCGAGCGCCACTTGTAAGTTTGTTTACGGCTATCCCACGAATTTTGGCACTTGAGGATTTGTGTGTGTGTTTATGAATATTTGGAGACCATATCTCACAAACGAATAGAGCAAAGCGAACGAAATTGGGTACAAAAATTACAATCAGTGAATAATTGAAGTATTTTGATTTTAAACACAATCAAGTTCAGAGGGTTTCAAAATTTTCGAATGAAATTTTGAGAAAATCATAAAAAAATTAGAACCTTTAAGAATGTTAAATAAATAGTCACCTATTATCTAATTTTTTACTAGAAAACGATAAACACGAACTTTGGAACGCTAGAACAAACCCTTCTCTAAATACAGACAGTTAGCAGAAAAATCACATGAAACTAAAATAAGTAACTATTGTGAAATATATTAAATTTTCATTTAATATCTTGCGATAAAATCGTTAACATATTTTTTGTGGATCTAGTTTGTTCATTCACGAAAGAAGATAATGTGTGTAATAGTTTTGTAATTTGACTGATAACAATTTGCCAACAGTTATTTATATGTAAGAAATGCACTTCTTTTCGTCTGCCTGTAATGCTTGACGATAAATTTGGTGAACCCAACTCGGAGATATACCGTCCCCAATTGACGAATTTATCGTCAAAATTGTAAAAATAGGACACAGTTAATGAGAATGGATCCAAATGAATGAATTAATTACTAAAATAATTCAATATGTGGACTACACTACTTATTGAGGATGCTATCCAGTTTGATAATAGCCAATTTAGAATTGCGCAAAATATAAGTTAATTAGTTACTTTGAAAAAGTTTTTCATGTTGTCATCCGAAAAAGCTCAGCTCCAAATGTACAATTTGACAGTAAAAACATTGCGCCGTTGGTCTTATACATCATTTTCGATTGATGTATAAGACCAACGGCGAATTGCGCGAAATATAAGTTAATTGGTTACTTTGAAATAGTTTTACAGGTTGTCATCCGAAAAAGCTCAGCTCCACATGTACAATTTGACATTAAAAACGTTGCGCCGTTGGTCTTACACAGCATTTTCTTACTGTGAAAGAAGTAAATCCATTGAATAAAATAAGAATAAAGTCATGTGCTACTCATATCAGATTTTTCCATTTGTGAGCGAGTTTTTTTTTCCTGACACGTTATTTTTTTTATCCCTATGCCGCTCTCAAGAGCCATTTTACAGCTCGGGAAAAAACGTGTGCGTATGGTCAGCTATTGTAGAAGCATATCTACATTGTCATGTGGAAAATTGATTTCGCAAGGGACATATTACTATGTTGCCAAATAGATCCTTTTATAAAATGGGGAATTTCTGTTAATATATTATATCTGCGTTATACTCGCAGAAAGCATCTATAGAGTGTAAGTTGCCATCCAACATTCTCATACATCCATATATCCTACTAGGAGTATACCCGATCTTCGTAGGGAATATTTTGTTGCAACATATTCTCTAGAATCGTGGATTCTCAGATAAAAAAATCAAATCCAAATTTCTAGCTAACTAACACGCTTATTTACAAGCACAGAGTAAAGATGAAAAATATACAGCAAATAACTCGATAAATATCTCATAAAATCACTAACCAACTCTTAGGTACAGCAATTAAACGCTCTACTAATTTCACGAAACAACGAATACTATTCTCCAAACATCGACGTATCCAACAATTCAATGTAGCTCGTATCACGTCAAATACTCTCCAAATGAGCTATTTATCTTTTTATATACTCTCCGTAGAAACTTCTAGAAGGAGCTGATATCTTCAAGAACATTAATTATTTCGAGAAGTTTATAGTTCTTTCGAGAACTCGCCAAATCTGGTAATTCTGATCGGAATGTTCAATTATGGCAAACATAGATTGACGTGATAAGAGTGGCTGCCTTTAAAGGTTTTCTTCCCTTTTGGTTCTCAATTAAGCTTCCAGACAAGGCAATTTACATGTTCGTTGCAATATAATGTAGAGAAACTTAAATGATATATAATCCCGGAAGCATTTCTAATGTGCAACATGCAGCATCAATCGGCATTTTAAGTGAATATTGAAAATGAATTTCAAAAATATTTATTTTTACATTTTTAACACTTTAATACACAGCTGAAAAGTGTTCATGACTTATTTCATTCATTCTGTCTGTCTGTCGATAACTGCCGTAAAAGTGACTTTATCAAAATGGAATTATTGTATGCTGTTTAGACGGTATGTGGACATATGGGAATAAAAATGAATAATATTACCCAACTAGTTTCGGATTTAATTCGGTTTGAAAAATGAAATACATTGAACCCCATAGGATTTAATTGTCCAAACATTTTTAAGAGAAGTTAAAATTAAGAAATTATCAAAATGAAATTTTAGTATGTTGTTGATACTATTTGTGGAACATATGGGAATACAAATGAATTATATCACCAATAAGTTTCGGATTTAACCAGGGAAAAAATGAAATGCATTGAACCCTGTGGGACAATTTGTCCCGATGTTTAACACTAATATATGTTAGGGACAAAATTCCTTCAGAATTAATTTCCTACACTTAATATATTGAAAACCAACATATATGGTCATTTGTATTAAATTATTGATAAAATATGGATCGTTTAATATATTTTCATATTAAAATATATTTATTGTTATCATTTCATTATTATTATTACCTGATTTAATTTTTTTTTCTGGTAGTTATAAAAAATCAGTTTGGAAAAGAAATTAAATACACTTTTACTATTATTTTATAAACAACAATAAAACTAATACAGATTTTTTATGATAATACCATTAATCAATGGCACTAACATTTACAATACTATGCATTATATCAAAATTATAAAACTGACAAAATTGATAAAATTGATGCTAAATCAATGAAAATGACGATTAGTTGATGAAAAATCAATATCTTGGAAATAACATAACAAACGACTATATGAATAACCCATTTCTGCGCCCGTCCGTAATGCTTGTCAAAAAATTTGGTGGGATGTCGCAAACTTAGCGACTTTTTAAATATTGCCAAATTGACGAAATTGACACCAAATTGATAAAAATAATGCTAAATGGGAGGCAAGGCATTGCAAATTTTTAATCCTGCCATATGACGGATATACCTTCTAGTGTTATAATAAATTATGCTTTTTCTCAGATGTTGCAATGTCTTTAATCGTGCGGTATAAGTTTAATCCCGCTGCATTTCGAATTTAGTCACTAATGCCACACTTTCAGTCTGTCTATAACGACTAAAAATATATTTCTGTCACTTTTGTAACATGTTTCGCATGTATGAAATGAGCCGTCAACCCTCTACCCATGCAGTGGTGTGTAACTTGAGAAATCGACCAATATTGTAGCTTTTATCCGTTTCAATATTTGATTAAATTTATTTCAACTATTGTAATAAAGATTAGGCAATTGTAATAAAGATAGCACCCTGCTAATTTTGAGAACAAGCTAAATAAATTAAGACATGCATTCATTACAGACACTTACGAATGCATCGAGTAATTTGGAATCCTATTTGCGGAGTTTCAGCAGACATATAATTAGATTATATAAATTTATCCGGATGATAGTTTTCAAAGACTGATTGAAAGTAATATCATTGATATTTTAAAACCCCTTCTAATGAGTACATACATCACTGCGATATACTTTACTAAATAGGGACATAATAACGAATAAGGTTTCAAGTTCATTTTATGTACACGCGTGTAAACCGAAATATTTTTGATTAAATTTGAAGCTTGAGATAAGGAGAGTGACTTAGGATGATTAAGCTATTTTCTTTTTCGAAATCATGCAACATAATTTCGAGTGTAATTAATTCAGGCACGTTATTATTGTTTGCCGAATGGCAACAAGCATATGAGCATATACGACGATGAAAGTTTGATTACGTTATTCGCTTTTAATAAAATCAGAACTTACGTTATTTTGAAATAAGTTATTGCAATAATATCACTATACACGATCTTTTTGTCGTATTTTATAACTTTCAGCTGATTTATTAAATCCTGACCCAGACAAAACTTCCATATATTTACAGACGATTATCCGTGAGCATACAGTTAGGCCTAACTGACACTGAACGCTTATATGAAATCATATTTGCTGAGATAATTTTGAGTCGTGTTGCTAAAGTAAATAGAAAATGCATACTTAAAATATTTTTTGAAGAAATATTAGTCATAAAATATCACAATTAAAGATATTTTACATTTATTAACTTTCGGCAAATAAAAATTTACTCGTGATTTTGCAAGGGTATTAACAAAATGCCAACGGCCCTACCGTGCTAAAAACAAAGGTTCTCGTTAGATCACCGAAATCAAGCAGCATCGGGCGCGGTTAGTACTTGGGTGGGTGACCACCTGAGAACACAGCGTGCTATTAGCACATCTCGGGCGCGATAGCCCGGTGGTTTTCTCGCTGGATTTGCACGCTGCCACAACTGTCGCCGTGTTCATGCGGAGTACGATCACGTTAAACATGTGGGTCAGTAAGTCCTTCCGAGAAGTTGGTGGTAGGGGAAGGAGGATACGGTCCCTGTGAATGCCCCCCCCCCCCCCACTGGGTTCCGGTCTAATTTGGGTGGCACTTCCCGGCCGTCCAAACTGTTACCTTACACCTTTCTGGTAGGCCGGACGGTCTGGGTCTCAACAACAACAATGGGTATTCACAAGTAAGAGAATAAATTTCAGTTCAATTTCAGACATAAGTATATATTTCTCACTAATGCCACACTTTCAGAAATATCTGGCGGTCTGATAGCAATTTTTAATTAATAGCTATTATTATACGTTAGATAGTGAAGAAAGTTACATATGTCTGTATCATATTTTCATATAATTAGATTTTGTAAATTGTAAAGAAAATTGAATATTATGTACATTATGTATACAATCAATGGAATACATTTACAAGTATATTATATTTTATTACTTCGAACTGTCAACATATATTTTCTTCTATTCCCTATTAAAACTGATATGAAACACATATTTTTAATTCGAAATTCGAAATAACTTGCAGAAAATAGCAACTCTTGATGTCATAAAATATATAAGAAAAATAATAAGAAGAAATGATAAGAAAATATAACTAAAGACACGAAGTTTTATCATCTATAAAACTTTATGTACTTAAAATAAACTGGAATTTAGTTTTACAAAACATTTTTAAAGCATTAAAGAAATTAATCACACTTAAAATTGAATGTAAATACTTCAGCTACCTTTAATTCTTTCAAGAAAAATAGCAATGCACTTTTTTATTTACTGAAGTTTATAAAAATATCCTTGAAACAAAAATCTCGATAACTTAAAAAGAAACTTTTGACGCTTGGTATTTGCATTTCTTTCCGAAGTTTAGAAAGTTTTCAAAACCTGGAAAACCAACAGAGATAAAATTTATTTGCAAGTATATTAGCACCTTGTATGCAGCGCCATCTGTTATTAGTTTTATTGAAATAAGCTTACTGGCATCAATAACAAAATATAAAATGTTTTTTTAATTATCTTTCTGTGTGAATAACATCTATGGTTGGGGTTTCTCTGGCAGGAAAACGGAGTGTAAAGAAAAATTTAAACATTTTGGACGTTTATGCAACTCAGAACCTAATATATAAAAATGTAAATATTTATTCCTTATTTTGTCGGAAATAGTCAAAATTATGAATATATAAAAATAATTTTAATATTTTGATTTCTTTTTTCGAGGAAACTTTAAAAAGAAGTCTTTCGAGCAAGAGTATTTTTCATTCTTCTAAATTACACTCAAAATATATAGTAAACTATAAAATATAGATATAAATAGTAAACGACAAACATGTGTACAAAAAATGTAGTATTAAAATCTGTGCTTATTATTATAAAGCTCTTATAGTTCTCGAGTAATTGTCTTGTTAATTTGAAGGATATTAAAAATTTTACGTTTTTTGAGTTTGCAGTGCTTATATCTTAAAAACTAAAAGTGTTAGCCATGAATAATAAACAGAATTTTGTAGCTCTTTGAAAGCGCTATAAATGTATATAATTATATTTTCCATCGAGTTCTTGTAAAATATTACAAAATTTGAGATTTTTTTTTACAAAATGTTATTCGGTAAAATGTTATACGATTACCATTTGGGTTCTATCGGACTGGAGCCTCCGCTGATTTTTTTAATTATTTATATTGTATATTTCATTTTAGGCTAAATAAACACGACGCCTGTTAATGTCTTAGTTTTGGAAACGCCATTGACAAGGAGAATTTAAAGCAGTTTAAATTATATATTTTCATGACATGAATGCTGTATACAACTTACAGAGTTCACTTCAACGATAAGAGCTAGTAATCCCATCCATGACGCTCAATTAGAAGATATTTTGTTTTCCAGTGCCAAGATATATTGTTCTAATTTCATCTGTGGCAGAAAGGTTCTTTACAACAGCATTCGATCAAGAATTAATTCTGCAGGTTAGTGCGGTGATGTTTGTGGTCTGAAAGTGACCCTAGTACACTTAATACAAATTCAATGGATTCTAGATTATTTGGCGCTGATTTCAAATAATGAGGTTAAACTGAGACAAAAATAGCAGGGTGCGGGTAGTCAGATTCTCAAGTTATACGTCAATATGACATTGGAAAGATGATAATGTAGAGTCAAATTCAACAATAAGAGCTTGCAACGCTGTCCATTTAACTCAATTGGAAGATCGTTCTTTTTCCAGTATGAAAATCCTTGGTTCATATTTGCTGGGGTAGCAAGGTTCTTTACAATTGCACTGGAGCCAGAATGAGCCCTGCAGGTTAGTGTAGTTAAGTTGGTTGTCTGAAATTGTCCCTAGTACACATAGTACATATTCAATGGATTTTAGAATATTGGCGGCTGATTTCAAATAAGGAAGCTAACCTGATGTAACAATAGCAGGAGATGGTTAATGAGATTCACACACATCAGTTTGACATTATGATTGCACATCAGTTTGACATTAAAAGAGCATAATGCAGAGTCAACTGCGACGACAATAGCCTATAATCCCATCCTGGTAGCTCAATTGGGACAGCGTCGGCTGGTCATTGTAAAGATTCGTTTCTTGAGTTTTGGCTGGGCAACAAAAGTTCTTTACAAACTAAATTCAGAAAATTAATCAATCGGAGTACATAGTTCGCATTTAATCTTTGAGAAAATTATACAACCTATTGTTCTATAAAATCATTTTTCAACAGTCGTATATCAATGTCTTATCGAGTTTTGAAACAAGAATAAATAACAGGGAGCACCATTTTATTCATAACAAATGATTGATTGCACACATAACTTCTTCACCATGGGTTCTATTTTTCTCTCCACCACGCTATTAATTATATGTAATTTCTCAATTGAAAGGCGATTTTTTTAAATCTCAACTCACGCAAAGTTTGAAAAAAAAAATGTATTGTTCCAGCTTAGATCAAAACAAGATGAAAGCTTAAATGAAAATATAAGCAGTTGCTATATGATTAATATTGTTTATTTATAACAAAGGAAGGGTATTTTATTAAATTATCCACTTTACTAGAGCACATGATTAATACCTAGATCTGAATGACGTCTAAAATTTCGATAAGTTTCTGTACCAAAGTTCCTTGAAATATACTTAAGTACCCCAGTAATTTTGCAAAGAAAAGGTCCGTTTGGTCTGTTTATTGTAAAATAAACATTTTCGATCGAATAAAAGGGATTATAGTGCCCCTAGCGGAGAATTAAAAAGTTAGTAAATCAATCTCGTCAATAAGAGAGATGGGGGGATAAGTGAAGGGTAAACCAGCAACCCCCCCGCCCCCCTGAGCGTCCAGTTAAGGTTTACGCTTTTGCTACGGGAGGCGGGGAAACACAAATCTCCCACCCAGCGAGAAAACAACTAGGGGAGTGAGATCAGCAGAATCATTCGAATGACTAGATCCGAGGATGGTGTCGCCGAGTCTCATCTCTCGTCGCTGACGGGTTTAGGTTCAGGTTATGAATAGACACAGTGCGTTTCCACATAGCCTGGAATAGTCCAATAAAGCTAAACTCCGTGCACCACCCTCTATGAGTGGGACGCCTCTGGGGGGAGGGATAATGTCCATAATGAAATTGTAAAAGAGTGTGCGAATTAGTAAAAATTGACACCAGTAATGCACAAAACGTCTATATGGAAGGCAATACATAGCTGAAAAGTATCGTATCAAAGAATCGTAACACGGAGATACATGCAATATTTGTGAAATACGCTGTAATTGTACACGGTAATTGTGCATTGTTACTGACGGGGAGCATTTTGAACATGTTTCACATTAGATTCCTATGCATTTAAGTTTTTATTTTTATTTTGACATTACTGAATAGAACTCTAATTCGCCAGAATCTATATTGTGTATCAAATAAAGGACTTCTGTAACATATTTATTGTCGGTTCCTACTAATTTGTCAATACTCTAAACTTTGTAGTTGATGTTTTGTCGTCTATTTCGCTTTGTTGCTGAATTCGTTATTCTAACTATATAAATTCGCAGGTAGGGTAGCTGCAATCCCTCTTTTTCAATCGAGCATTATCACTTTACTCTAGATAGACCTAACGTGTAAACTCATGGATCTGCCCTTTCCAAGTTATTGTAGTTCCTAAGGATGTTCCTAGGAACCGTGTATATATCATACGTAACATACCTTGTAAAGAACCTTGCTGCCTCAAATGGGAATCAAACCCTGGTTCTTCAAACTGGCCAGTCGACGCTCTACCCTTGAGCTACTGGGAAGAAATTGCAAGCTTTTATCGTCGAAGTGGACTCTGCATTATATACCCTCTAATGTCAGATTCACGTGCAACTGACAATCTGACTGACCACCTCCTGCTATTTTTTCCTCAGATTAGCCAGCCTCCTGCTACTACTATTTTTACCCAGATTAGTATTCTGCGTGGTCGTTATCCTCTCAATTTTAAATCGACGCTCAATTCTCCAGAGCCTACTGAATCTGTACTAATCTCACTAGGGTCACTTTCAGACCTCCAACATCCCCTCTATATTATATATAAAACCCCTCTATATATATCCCCTCTATATTATATATATCCCCTCTATATATTATATATATCCCCTCTATAGTATATAACATCCCCTCTATAAAAGTATCTACTGAAGAGGGGATGTTGGAGGTCTGAAGATCGCACGGTCTGGGGTCTTCAGACCTCTAACATCCCCTCTTCAGTAGATAAAATTAAAAACTGTATTCTTGTTGCCATGGAAATTTCTAATAAAGTGACCTAAGCTTATGAGTAGATTCTATCAGGAAAAGATGTATTAATTTCCATGATACATTTTAAATTTTTATAATATATTTAAATTTTAGGACATTCAACCAAAGGTCCAACTAGAATAGCATCAGCTGCTAGAGAGTCTGCCAAGAGCGAAAGCTCCTTTTCCCCCATGCCCTAATGTCATTCGACAATGGAAGTAACCACTTACCTGGTTACTCCTGGCGAGAAATGTGGCATATCAATAACCTTAGTCAAAGCCAATGAAGATAAATACAAAATAAAAAAAGAAACCGCTCGATTAGCCAACGTGATGGTGAATAGGCCGACTGGATCCCCTTTGCTCCATTCAACTACTAATCTTACCTGAATATACGCTTTAATGTAATTTATTTATAATTAACAAATAAATATTTCAATTTGGGGATACCAAGTTCATTTTATTAACATCATGCATAAATATCAATGGGTATATTTTCATAAAGTGCCTCTTGGGCAATAATATCCTACTTCAGTGAAACTTACTTCAAATTAATCTATTAAATTTTGCATATTCTAAAATTAATATTATCATTTAATTACTTATCTGAACTTCATACTATAAGTTTTCATACCACGTATTTCATCATCTTTTCGTTCGCATCCATCTCAAATACAAGAGAATTCTTACATTTTATTTAAACCTTATCAATTCCTTCATTTCATACATCATAGCAAAATCATATCTTCACAATTCATTCAAATCTCAAATGATATTTATTATGTTTTTATCACTCTTATTAATAAAAATATTATTCAATTTATCTTTGCTTATCATGATATGTTCTCCTTTTACGATCAATTAATTTCTTAACGTTTAATCTAACAATCCTAATATTGAATTTTATCAAGTTTGCCGGGGTACTTTAGAATGGCCTTAAGGCACTGAGGCTCTCAATACCTTTTCTAGTGGGTGTTCTAGAAATAAGCAAATTGCAAGAATTAAAGGAAATGCACCTGTTTTGCCCGCTCTCTCTAATTCAAATATTTTATGCCAAAAATAAACGCCAATCAATAATTCTCCTCACTAGTGTTGCCCTTTAATTTTCTCTAAGTTCAAATAGGTATATTTTAGCAAATTTTCCTAATTATAGCTATTTCTATAATACTAATTCTATACGGACTCAGCCTTTATGAATAATTGCACAAGGCAAACAAGAAAATAATTATGCTTATCACCTAACACTTATTAAAATCAATTTACACTTCTATTCTCATAATCTCTCTTTTCTTTTTATCTCAAGATGCAATGCTCAAAACTCAAAATGTGTTATTTTGCTTCTTAATTAATATTTCTTCGTTATTAAATACAAAACAATTTTTAATTTATATATATAATATTAAATCTGTTATTCGTTCATTTCTAGATATCAGTATTTATAAAACGTAACCATTAAAATCATAATAAAATTCGTGTCATTTCTTCCTTTCCATTGTATTCTTAAGCTTTCATATTCACTAAAAATTAACATTACATATCAAACAATATTTTATCACACTCATTAAATTATATCATTGTCTAGGGTAAAAATTAGTATTATTTTTACAAAATTCAATCATCAAATTTGTCCATACCTATATACACCAAATTAATTTATCAGTATGTATTTTCTTCTCCAGCCAAGGGATTAAAGAATTAAATTATTATATTTTTTAAATTTTCTTTTATTCTCAAAGTTATCATAAGGCTTATTATTTATGATTCAAATTTTACTCACCGCCATTTTATATTTCTATTTATTATTCCGTGTCAGGTCTTTCATTGCTCTCATCTTACGTATATTGACCAGCACTTTTTACTCACTCCTTGAATTAACACTATGATATTCTTGTGAATTTGTCACCCTTAACTGTTCGTAACTTTTATAGTTTTGGTGCACTTATCACTGTTTAGGTCACTTTCACTCCTCGGGCCTTCAACGAATTGTGGGATCATTCGACTGCTGAGATCTTGTCCATCAGAAATGGGTCTTTATCAAGTCAGTACTGGTTTCTGCGCTTCGGGAAGGCTCCTAACCTTTTTCTGGTCGCCGGAAAAGATCACTCATCATCATGTGGTTCCTTCCTTTTTATTTAGGTCGTCGGAAAAGATCACTCATCATCATCTGGTTCCTTCCTTTGTTGTCTGGAGTTCCATCATCGTATACTGGAATCCAATATTGTCTTTTCTTGGACAAATGCCTCGAGCACCGGCCGAGGTAGAATAAAGGCATCCTTTCCTCGAGGGCCGGCAAGCTTGTCACAGTGTCAGCCTTCTCCATGACTAGCAGGTCTTGATTCTCCTCGCCGTTTTGAGAGTATTTTGTAGCCGTTCCAATATCCATTATCATCCGTGTTAATCAAAATGTAAAGTTCGATATTTGTCAGAGGTGTCCATTCTCGAAGGAGTATTAGGTCAAAATATTATTTCTTGAGCAAGGTTGCTACACTCAGAATCTTTATTCTATCTATTATATGTAGATCGGCCCGGGCTGATAGCACGAGGCTATCGCCCGACCGTTTTAGCATACCTTATGCAACCTCCTTCTTAGGCGTCCGAGTATCGAAGAGAGAGAGACTTCGCTCTCGCATTCTGCGGTGGTGCAGTCAAAGGTCGGACGTCATTGGTCAGCTTCCTTCGCTGACCACTGTTACAAACCTCGGAAGCTTCGCTAACGTTCTGGAATGTTCTGGCAAAGGGGCTCATGAAGTGGACAAGCCCTTCCCGCTTTTGCCACGATGTTGGACTGGGAGTTTGTATGTAAAGAAGTATGTCTGATAAATCTTTATCACGACAGATTCTGTTCTCAATTAATTTTGATCAATGAATCCCTTTATTTCATTCTTATTAACTTATATGAACTTATTGTGTTCCCTCCATTTTTTTTCGCGGAAAAAAATATGTTAACTGTTCTTGTTTTCTTGGACCTTTCTTTTTCTTTTGACCCTTGTTATTTGCATTTTTTCTTATTTTTCCTCTAAATTTTATTCTTAATTTCTGTTTTTGTTTTCATACGCCTAATATTTTTCCTTTTCATATATTTCATTTTTATATATTTTCTAAATTTTACTTTTAAAATTTTATTATTTTCTTTCATTTTAATCTATTTTTCATTATGTTATTATACCTCACTCTAAATTTTATTTTTCAATGATCTTTTTATCTATTTTCGCAATAACCCTTTTCCCATTTTAGTAAAATGGGCGTACTTGTCGAGTTCAAATATAATGTAAAACTGTCTGTTTAATCACAATGTTTTTCATCAATTGTTATATTCTTAGATCTAACTAAAAGTTCGTTTGGCGAGATGGTAGACCTTGGGTGCCTCCTGAGTACAGGAGATTTCTGTTCCCGGCAGTGCAGCTAGCTACTCTAAACCCACTATGTGAGTCGCACGGTCTGGGATCTTCAGATCTCCAACATCCTCACACTAAATGTTATTTTTCAATGAGCTTTTTATCTATATTCGCAATAACCCTTTTCCCATTTTTGAAAAATGGACGTACTTGTCAAGTTCAAAAATAATGTGAAACTGTCTGTTTGTGTAAAACTGTCTGATAATTTCATTAAACATCTCCTTAATACAATTTTATTTCAAATTGTATTTTTCATAGTTTGATGTCATTTTTCCCTAGCGTTCCTGTTAGCACTGCTAATCATATTATTACCAAAAAACTTCTAATTAAAAATTGTAATATTCCCACTATCGACATTATAACTTATGTTTAGAACATTGTCGCAGACACACATTGTTTTGGATTTCATGCTAATATTTTATTTGCAATCTTCTGGTACTCCCATGGGTAGCCCTTTGCCTGGCATTTTAGCTAAAGCTGTTTCGCAAGAATTCGAGAACGAGATTTTACCTTTTTTAGGTCTCAAGCCTAATCTTTGGTGTCGTTACGTCGATTATGTGTTTATTATTTGGAACCATAGTATTAATGACCTTTTTGACCTTTTGGCTAATGTCAATAATACTTTTAATACCTTCATTAATTTTACCATTGAACATGAGTCTAATTTTTCTTTGCAATTTCTGGACGTGCTTGTTCCCCGAAATTCTCTTGGTTTCCATACTACTATTTTTCGTAATTCTTTTATCCCCGGTAATTCTTATCACCCTATCTATATAAATAAAATTGAAAATCTGTCTGTTTGTCTGTCTGTCTGTCTGTCTGTTTGTCCAATCATTACGGGAGAACGGCTAAACCAAATTTGATGAAATTTTGTGGGTAGCCTAGAAATAGCCCCACTTAAAATTTAGTCCATGTTTGGGGTTTCCACAACCAGTGGTTCTCGAGATATTAGTGAAAAACCAATATTTCGTTTGTCTCATCATCACGAGAGAACGGCTGAATCGAATTTAAGGAAATTTTGTAAGTAGCCTTAAAATAGCCCCCCATAAATTTTGCCCAAGTTTCGAGTTTCTAATACCAGGGGTTGTCGAGATATTAATGAAAAACGGAACTTTATCCTAGGAGATCTACTCTATAACTCCGTGGTTTATCCAAACGGAAAGGATGAAAATCGTTTGTTTAAAACCTCAACGTGAATGAAAACTTCATTTCCGAGCTTAGTGCAGGATTTTTGCATTAATTAGTCTCTATCTGAAAGCATGAATTGTTTGAAACATGAATTTTAATGGAAAATCTAACTCCATGGTCAAGCATTTACTAAACAATGGAAAGTATAAAGAAATCAAAATGGTTAATATTTTTGCATTTTATGGGGAAGAGATCAAAATGGTTATTTCATTTCGCAGTTTATGAGGAAGATTCTTCATTATATTATGTTGCTTAGCAACGCAATTAAATTAAATGTGTTTCTTAATATTTGTTATTATTTTTTCTATTTGAATAATAAATAAATAGATGTATAAATATATTTTGTAAATGAACGGTTTGATTTTTCTTTTAATTATATTAATTACGGACTGCGTACATCACTTTCATTTGACAAAGAGTTTTTAAGCTTTTATATTGTGTTTAGCTAATAAACTCATATTGTGTTTACCAATAAACTCATTTATCCGATTGTTGAAACAGAAAAAGAGTAGAAAGGGTATATCTTCTAATACTATTTTAGTGTTTGCATTTAGTATATACAAACGGGATCAGGATGTTTTATTCTTCAGATCTGCAATTTCAGAGCTAACTTGGCAACTTTTCTTAAACTTTGCCAAATTGACGGAAATATCGCCAAATTGCTAAAAACGACCCAAATCAATGAAATAAATTCGTTTTTTTAGAATACAGTACTGAAATGGTGTTTCGGTAGCATTTGTGGGTCAGTCTATCCATCCTACTTAGTAACACATTTATCGAATTTTTAAAATATCACCAAGTTGATAAAAATGTTTGTGAATCTATAAAAATGTCATGGAATTGATAATAAATGAAATTAATTTTGTTTTGTTAGGGAATAATATTATGATAATGTTTCGTCAATTTGTCGCAAAATGGGACTATCAGTTTTACAGTCCCACTTGGCGATAAATTTGGCGATTTTTTTAAGTTATCACTAAATTGAAGAAAATATCGCCAAACCTTTCATGGAGATAGCATTATTCAGACGATATGATTTCCATCAATTTATTTCAAGCAACTGATATCATGTCGTTTAGCAATGGATGTAAATCAAATGTGCTATGAGGCATACGATTTTAATTAAATCTTTTCCGATTTGAATAATAAAGATATGTATATAAAATAAATTTCATTGGCATTGCATTTTTGACTGGAAAATATCGATTACGGTCTTCAGGTTACACATTATTATTATTGATATTTTCGGAGATTATTGATTCAGGGATTATTGATATTTTCAAATATTTATACCATTGTGTCATTATGACAAAAATTGTTGAAACTCACATATTGTACGTTGTGCGAGTAATCTTCTATAAATGCACGTGTTATCTTCTAATCTACGAGAATATAAGTAGTACAGGTATATAGGCATATATTTTGATATATATTCGCATATATTTGAATCAATTACGACCTTCTGGTATAAAGATTACGGGGATAATTGAAATTTTCAATTTATAATGCCATCTGTTTTATTTCGGAAAATATTTTTTAGACTCATATTGTAATAAGGTTAATCTTCTACTAACATACAGGCATATTTTCTAATCTGCGTCAATATAAGTAGTATGGGGATATATATATATATATATATACATATATATATATATATTTATATATATATATATATATATATGTATATATTTATATATATATATATATATATATATATATATATATATATATATATATATATATATATATATATATATATATATATATATATATATATATATATATATATATATATATATATATATATATATATATATATATATATATATCTTTTGCCAACAAAATCTTTTATCAACAAAATAAGTGGTTTTAAACCACTTATTTTGTTGTGTATATATATATATATATATATATGTGTATATATATGTATATATGTATATATATATATATATATATATATATATATATATATATGAAAATGTTGATTCATTTTTTAATCAATATGAGAATTTAATTAACGTTACGAAATGGGCGGATGAAAATAAAATAGGAATTTTGAAAACAAAATTTAAAGTAAAGGTATTACATTATTTAATTGCGAACAGTGAACGACAGAGTGCTGCTTCTTTTTATAGGGCAAAAATTATGACCAAAAAATCTTAAAATAAATAAATACGTATAATGCAAAAACAAAATGATGTCAGCTGCACTATTTTCTAAACTTACTTTGCAAATTCAAAATGTAGCTGAGGTGTTTTTAGAAATTCGTAAATGATGAAGGTGTAAAATAGAAGAATTAAGTGCGCTGCATTTATCAAGGCTTTAAGCCCAGATTTAAGAAGAAAATTTTAAAAGAAGAATTGTCAATATTTTAATAAAGCCATCGAATATGCTGAATTAGTGGAAGCAGTTTTAAGTAGCCAGATTGATAAGGTAACTATAATTAAAGAAATGAGAATAGAGATGAAATTTTAGCGTAAATTCTAATGGCAACCCAGATAGAAAAATTCGCTAAGTTAGCAATATTTTTCCAAATTAGTTTCCAGGTTTGTGAAATTTATTGTCCAACTAACGGAGAGAAGGGCTTTTCATTTATATATATAATTTAACATTGGCTAATTTTTGGGCGGTATTATACAATACTATTACATAAAGTGTATTTTATTGAGAATGGAAAGAGATAGATTCACGAGAATGATGCTAAGAAATTTGTCGCATAAAATTATGTATAAAACGTGAACATATTTCACTACAGTTATATATAATTTTATTTCATTTTATAGTTTCTTCTTATCTATTTCAAATACGTACAGAATATCGATAGAGGTTCAATCCAGAGTTCGAAAGTTTGTCATTTGTTTTCCAATAAAATGCACAAATTGTATGATCATTTGTTGAAACCCAGACCGTCCGACCTACCAGAAAGGTGTAAGGTAACTGTTTGGACGGTCGGGAAGTGCCACCCAATTTAGACCGGAACCCAGTGGGGGAGGCATCCACAGGGACCGTACCCTCCTTCCCCTACCACCAACCTCTCGGAAGGACTTTCGGACCCACATGTTTAACGTGATCGTACTCCGCATGAACACGGCGGCAGTTTTAGCAGTGGCTGGAATCGAACCCGGGCCTACCGAGTGCAACTCCAGCGCGCTAACCAATGGGCTACCGCGCCCCCGTATGATCATTTGTGTAATGTTTTTAAATATTTTGATTTTGTATAAATTTTACAAATTTTCTTTCCAAAAATTATGAATATTTCGAAGATTTTATTGAATACAATTAAAACCAATAGTGTCGCTGTATTTATTGATTGAATATATGTACTAAATTTCATTCAAAAAGCTACATTCATTCATGAGATATCGCATCCACAGACTCACAGAGAGACACACTAATATACACACTAATGAACACATGCACTAACATGCATACACACACATACATCACCTTAAAAGGATTCTATTCAAGGCCAGGGATACTTGAAACGTGCTCTGCCGTCTAAAACTCAAATTCGGCTTTTACCCATTTGGTTATTATACCTATGTTCGATAAGACTTTTCTCTTAATTAGCTGCAATAACCCAATGCAATAATAATAATATTTTCTTTATTAATCCCCTTTTATTAATATTTACCGTGATTCCATTTGGAATTTTGATCCTGTTCAGATCCTCAGTTATGCTCGGCGGCTTGTTCTCTACTCACTGTGTGTTAAACCATTGTTTGATTTTCTGGATGTTTAGTACTTTTTATTTCTTTTTTTTTATGACATATCTATTGGTTACCCAGCAATTTATGTTCTTGTATCATTATTGTATTTTATAATTAAATTATGTTTTTTAAATGCATCGAATTTAAAATGACGAATATGCAAATTTTGTCTCGCGGTTGTGGCCCGTCTATTAAAGCTTATGTTCGCCACCTATTTTTACTTTGTCACTGATAAAGGGCATATTAATGCCCAAAAGCACTCTGGTTATGTAATTTTAATGTACGTCATGAATGGAGATTTTATTAAAAATATTTAAAAAAATAGCCAAGTTTGGGTGACTTTATTTTCTTTAAATTAAATAATAACTTGATATACAATTCAGTTTTAAAAGCAGGTTTCGTTATAACTCAATTTCCAGTGCAGATGCATAAACTTCAACACGTTAAAGGGAAATGTCTTTAAAAAAGCGAAAGTGATTATGACAGTAAATGTAAATATTGCGTTACAGTTCATTTTACCAATAAGTAACACTTACATCTTAGTTACTTTGATAATAATTGTTAACGGTAACGATAGTAATCGTAAACGGAGTTACTTTAATACCACTCCTCCTGGTGTTTTACCCTATGTTATTTAGCTCTCTTCCAATGACTAGAATAACAAATTTTCTAAATCTGCACACATTAATCACCAGTATGGACATCTACCATATTTATATAATTAAACAGATAAAGTTGTGGAAGCTAACATGCCACCATTGACATTAGAAATCTATTGAATATTTGAAACATTTTATTTTAGATTGAAATCATGAAGCTCTGCAATATACCTTCACGAAAAGAGATAATATGTTTAAAGCTTTCTATAAAATTTATTTTTGAACATTATTTCGATCTTATACATCATCAAAAATAAGTTGGATTTGTTTTCTAGTCTTTTTTTAAAGTCTAGCATCTGTGATTACGAACGTTCATCATCAATCAACATCTGAGATATATCTTTCTTTATTTTTTCTACCTAAAATACAAAGATTGAGACAGATAGGATATTATAAAACCAAGTAGTATTTTATTTTCAAAGCTTTAAAGCAATAGATGGGGGAACAAACCAGTTTAAAACCATGAAGTTTTGCAAAGTACCATTGATTCCAAGAAATAGCATAGTACGTTTAGAGCAAACTATTAGATTAATTTAAAAAATCAAATTTTCATCCTACATTTGAGAAAATTTAGTTAAAAATGATGTTTCCTAGCATTTTTAAAGTCTATCACCGATTAAAGTTGCTCATCATCAATCAACGTCTGGTGGACATAGTTCTTCCATATAAAAACAGATATAATTATCATAAACTGTAAAACCAAGTAGAATTTTATTTTCAGAGTTTAAAATCAATAAATGGAAAAGAAACCAGTTAAAATTACTCAATCTTTCCGAGTCATCAACTGAATTGCGTGTTCTCATCGGTGGAAAAAATTTTGTTAATACATATCACAAAATTTAGTTAAAATTGCTGTTTCTTATCATTTTTTTAAGTCTTTCGACTGTTAATGTTGCTCACTATCAATCAACATCTGAGAAGCAATTCCATATAAAAATATATATAACTAATATAAACTAATATATTTCAGGTAAATGAATTCAGATTTTTTTTCTTGTAGATTGGACTGTGTAAATAATAATTTGTAGAACATATAACGATAAACACCATAAAATAAAAACTTCATAAATTCTGCATATAGACAAACATAAACTGGTGTGTTTTTTGAACAGCTCAAGGCAGTTTTCTTCTTCAAGACCTACAAGAAAGTTTGACTTCAATTTCTCAAGTCACATCGCCAAAAGATGTAGAAAAGATTAAGGTTTGAGGATTGATATTGCCATCTCCGAGTAAAGAATGGGAAGAGAAGAAAACAATAAATCAGACACTCCACATGCATGATAGATAGTGCGAATGGAAAAATCCACAAAGGAAAGAAAGAATAGTAGACAATACGGTGATATGCAAACGGATAACAGTGTGAATGAAAACATCTGCAGTGTGGAAACCTCAGGCCGTCCGACTCATCCAGAGGACTGGAGCAACTATTTGGACGACCGGAACATCTGCAGTGCGAGAAAACTTACTAAAGCTGCAACGAAATAAACCAGAGACATTTAAACCAACTGTAAAAAGTAGAAACAAGAAAAATGCATAGAAATGTTGAAAACGACGACAAAGCATATAGAACAAACAGGAAAAGATTAAATTCAAATATGAAATAACCAACTGATTTCGAAGACCATGTGAACTAATTTCGCTAAATGAAATGGCAGAAGAATAATGTACGAAAATAGGTAGACAAATAATATAAACAAAAAAGATAAATCATGCATAATCCTTGAATATGAAACACTTTGCAATTGAAATGCGATTTTATTTAAACATCTGTGAAATGCAAACCATTCAGCTGTGATATTTTTTAAATTATCACAGTACTTCAGCAATTTATTATACTTAAAAACTTAAAACTCCATCGAAATATAAATCGGTTGCTTCTCTATGTAAAATCAATGACTATTTCATTCATATCACATATATTCGAGACTCCAGAGCTAAATAGTATTGCATGAAAAACTGTCTGCAATTCTTATACAGCTCACCTTTCAATCGCTTGATTTGTTTACATTTTGCCTGCGTTAAAAATAGACTTCGTTGTAGAAATAATCAGTTTAGCGATCATTTAAAATTAAAAAATACTGTAATTGCATACGTACAGAATTTAGATACACAGATAATATGCAAACATTAAGCGCTTTTATGACGGATGCCACACTAAATATAAATTTAAAAGATTCTTAAATATCACGATTTTTACACACGGTAAAAAATGGATGTCATATTTTTTTTTTTTTGCAATGAGTCACATGATCCCTTCATATATCATGCGTGAAATTATTGTTCCCTTTCGCTACGGTTGCCACGACCGCGCGTTGGTGCGAACTTGCATTCAAGGACGGCTGCCACGCATTCGTAGCGGAGAAAACTGTACCCTAAAAGACGGGTGCCACGTACGCGCGTTTTTATGTCGAACGTTTTTATTTGTCTACTAGATGGCGTTAAATATCCGTGCGAACAACTCTAATGTATGTTGCAGATACTTGACCTTGGCATAGGAAGGATCCAATTAATAATTTCTCTATTTAGAGTAGTGAGACATGGTTTTGTAATATAAACAAATAGAGCACTTCTCCTAGCATCAGCTATTTTATAAATGAGTTCCGGTTGTCGTTTTAATTTCAGCTTAATGATTTCGTTGGTGAATCATAAGAATAAAAGAGAGTATGTTTTTGTTTGAGTTTTAGAGGAAGTGAAATTATTCGTTTATTTCGGATAAAAGAATGAGAGCAACTAACGAGTATTTTGTAATCAGATTTGTATGAAAAATATACATCAAATAGAAAATAAAAGTTTCTTTTATTACTGAAAAAAGTAGATTCCTGTGTTGAATAGATGATTTTTAGTGAATTTTTTTTAGAGTTAGGCTTAGCGCAAAAAATTTGCCGTCTTTTGGGAACAGTTCGGAAGCGAAGCACTCCGTCCTTTGGGCTGCGGCAGTTCCGGAATGCCGCCGTCACGAAAGGGTTAAATTTTTATTTCAAATACTACCTAACATATTTTGCTGAAATTTGTTTTCCACATTTTATGTGATAATTTGAATATTTCCTAAAAATTTCCAAATAATTTGTGAATTTTAATTTTGCTTAAAAAATATTTGAAAATCTGGGTTCCATAGGGTTTAATGTATTTTATTTTTTGAACCTGGGTTAAATCGGAAACTAATTGAGTTTTATCATTCATTTTTGTTCCATTATGTTTTACAGGCCGTCTCAACAACATACTAAAATTTTAACTTGATAAAGTCATTTTTACAACAGCTATCGTTCGAACGATCGGACAAAGAGAGAGAGACAGACAGAAGGACCGAAGTTATAAACACTTTTCAACTATGTTAGAAAGTGTTAAAAAATGAAGCTGACCAGAATAGAAAAAATTATCTCAGAGATTTCCAAGTGGAAGAGAAAAAGAGTCATTGATCTTTTTTTGGATTGTAGAATATATTTATGTTGTTTTGTTATCCAAGGCATGCATTTTCACTTCTTTATTAAATTTATTCATCATAAATACATTTACTCAAGTAACATTTCAAAAATATCGAACAAACTCCAATTTGAGGATACTAATTTTGACTAATTATTTACAATAACTGTTAATTGATTTCAATGGGAGGAATGTTATTCTTACTTACTGGCAAAATGTACTTAATTTTAACCGTTCAAAGACTTCTTTTAAAATCGTACATCTGCGATCAAAAGATCATCATCAATCATCAATATCTGAGATGTATCTTTCTTTAGTTTAAAAAGACGAAAAAGTAACATATAAGACATAAAAAATCAAGTAACTTTTATTTATGGAGTTCTATATGGGGAACGGACATGTTTAAATTCACTTTTTCTTCATTGACATCAGCTGGAGAAAATAGTTTTTGTCATAAAAGTGTTATATCAGAAATTATTTCAGGAAATTGAATTATAAAATATTTTCAAAAAATTAGTTGTGAACATTTTAGTGTGTAAAACTGCAGGTTTTTTTAATAGATAATTGAATTGCATATTTGTGTAAAACATTTCACTCAATAAAGTGGAATTCTTTTATTTAAACTATGAAAATTATTAGGACATTGGATTGGTTGTTTATCATTAAACTTTATTCTTTTCCAAAACATTCCTGTAGCGCATAAAATGTATTATTCTCTTAATGAAAAAATGTATTTGATACTATTACCATATATTTCATTAAATTTTACAAATACTGCTGAAATAATAAAAAAAAAAACTATAGGTGACTCCAAACTTAAAAAAGTCTTGATTAGGGACAAATAATGACAGAAAATTAAATAAAAACAGGTTGAAATTATAAAAAGTGAAAGAAAAATTTCTGTAAATACAAAGTACATTTCTCCATATAAGTTTCTACCACAGAATGAGATAAAATAAAACAAATTAAAATGTCCAGTTGCATTTTTCCATTGTTCTAAAGTAATTGGTTGATTGGTGGAAGCAAACACGATTAACATAGCTTCTGATTTCAAAAGTTATATTAAACTATTTTATATGAAATATAATTGTGGTGCACATAACAAATGAAAAATGCTAAGCATACTTTTAATTAATATCGTAAACATGGCCGTTGATCATATAGTCGTAAAACATTTGCATTATGCCGTATTAACCCACAATTAAATCTTTAGTACGAGTTCCTGGCCATTGGCTGACCTCAGGGTGCGCGATTATTTACTTTATTGGTTAATTATTTTATGAATCTCATGGTTTTTCCATTATGCTCCCGTAACTGCTCTGGCTCGACCAACCTGTAGTTGAAGCCTCGTATTTATAGCTTTGCTGGTCTCTCGGGTCAGAGCTGCAATGTATTGGCTTCTTGCAGTCTGGAGCCATTGTATGGCCTGCTAGATATCATAAATCCACATATAAAACTGTGTATGTCAATCCTGGTCTCACACTAATTATTACTTTTAAATCACCGACTGCGAAAAATATTCTTTGTTCATCCTGTAAAATATGCAGAATGTTTATACAGTATACATTTTTTTCTCGAATTTAATTTGTAGAAAATATCCAAAGGCTGATTGGAATGTTTCTCTTTAAATATATCCTTCACTTCCAATACATCCTCGTGCTACATAACATTTATTTTGCACTGAAAACATGTAATTTGATACCATTATTACATATATTGAGAAAGTTTACGAACGTTGACTAAAATACAAAACATTTCTGTAGATGACATCAAACTTTAAACCAACCCTCATTGAGGGACAAAAAATGACAGAGAATTCAACAAAAAGTATGAACTTGTCAGTGACTGAAAGAGAAAGTTTCAGAAACTTGTGACGGAAAGTATTGAATGGTTTTGCAGTCCCGGAAACTTTATTCCGATGAGAAGTCAAAATTTTACATTTAAAGGCACTTGTTTATTTTGCAGTTGAACTTCGGAAGAGAAATATCCTGCCGGATTTCATAAATCAAAGTCATCTTCAAAACCAGGTGAAATCCACCCAAAAGGGAAAGAAATCTGATTTATATGTTCTATCCGTTAAATTGTTCGAGAAGTATATTTTAATCTTTTCTTTATTATTTAAATAAATTTAAAACTGAAATCCAAATATAGTAAACAAAATTTCAGTAATACCTAATGAGAAATAGCTATAAATCTATTTATTAAAAAAATTATGCCGTGTCTGCTGATTTGTCATTATTCTTTCCTTATATAGAATAACATATAAGGAAATTATTGGGACGGGATCGAAAATTCAAATTCGAGTTTTCGACGGGAGAGCACGTTTCAAGCATCCCTAATCAAGAATCGAACATTTTTTGAGGTGATGACTGTGTGTGTGTGAAAGTATGTGTATGTGTGTGTGTGTTTGCAAGACCTGGAAACTGGGGACATTCGTATGTTTACACACCAACAAACCGCGGACCACCTTCACACCGCGGACGTCCTCGGTTTGTTTTATTGCGAAAACGTGAATCTGAGAACTAAATTTATAATGTAAAAGTTTTTTTTTATAAATCTGGAGGTAGTCCTCGATTAGTAGGCTTATAGTGTATTGTGTGTATGACGCGCTCATCAGGTGTGTATCCGATAAAATCGAGGTCCCCGCTTTCATGTTATAAAATGTGTTTGGACGGAGGTCCTCGTTTACTCGTAATTTCCACACGTTTGATATTACACAACCGGTTTTGGGTACTTACAAGTCAAAATTGTAGGTTTTTTTATTCATCGTATTGATTATTTTATTCTGCGCTTAAAGATTGAATTGTATTTTTACTTTAATGCCGTTTCTAACTGTTTGATATATGCATAATTCCCTTTTCAAGTCCGTAAGCAAGGAGTAGTTTTTTGGGGTTAATCTCTCTTCGGAAAAAATCTATGAAAAGTACGTAAACATAAGATCGTACCAGACCTACCCCCCCCCCCTCTTTATTATTCATATTTAGGAGGGGACTATCACGGAAAAAGTTGTCAGGGTCCCAGCTGGGGATGATGCTGGCCTGATCTGTTATCAACACAGATTATTTTTTGTGAATGCTTAAGGATATATTTTTCGGACGTGAAGCTGGGGAGGGGGGAGGGGGAAGCCCTCAAATCCGCTATTGTCAGAAACAAGCCGTTTCGCTACATTTTTCAATGTGCTAAAATAGAATGAAAAAAAGTGTTCCAATTATTTTTAATCATTCTAATCCTCACTTTAACAAATTTTAATTTTAATTTAGAATAAAATTCAGTGTAGTCGATCAGTTATATTTTGTAGTTCAGCATGTAGACTTTATTTCAATAAATCTAATTTTTAGCTGTGCAAAAAGTTAACTTGGCAGAACAGGCTTCATCTATTTTCAAATTTATTGCAACGGAATTAGTAATATTTCATTTCACACACGCATTTATTTTTATGCTATTGTTAGTTATACATAGGCTCTAGGTTCTTGTCGGAGATCGCGTTAAGGTTGGTCCCGCCTGAGATAGCCAAAGATTTATTTTGGGGACTTAAAACTGCAAATAAAGCAATAAACAAAGCTTCAAATCTTACACACAATAAACCGCGTTTACCTTACACCTTTCTGGTAGGTCGGACGGTCTGGGTTTCAACAACAACAACAACACAATAAACCGCGGACATTTTTTACACTCGGTGAAACGCGGACATTTTTTACACACAGTAAAACGCGGACATTTTTTACACACAGTAAAACGCGGACATTTTTTACACACAGTAAAACGCGGACATTTTTCACACTCAGTAGAATGCGGACATTTTTTACACACAGTAAAACGCGGACATTTTTTACACACAGTAAAACGCGGACATTTTTTACACTCAGTAGAATGCGGACATTTTTTACACACAGTAAAACGCGGACATTTTTTACACACAGTAAAACGGGGACATTATTTATACCAGTAAAAAGCGGACATTTTTATATGCAATAGAACGGGGACAGAAATTATCGATTAGCTAGGCTATTATTATTATTAGGAATTCTTAGCAACTTATATACCGAACATCAAACTATTAATATTCCAAATTCAAGAACTTTTTAATCAAAGAAATTCATTACGTACCGTTTATTAGAAAATAGAAAAGCTTACAAAATTATTCTAAAATCCAAATGTTAAAAATTTACGTTCCATGTCCAGTGTGATATATGGCCCGTGTAGGGAACAATGAAAACATTATTTCATTTTATTATAATATTTTTAATAGTTAAGTTATTCTTTACTATATCTTCGTTTTGTATTAATGTTTTTCTCTATATGTTATGATTAACTCATGCCTCCATAACATGAGTTTATTGCTAATAAAGAAAGTTAAAAACAATATGAAATGTAAAGAATTGCATATATTAAAAAACAAATAATGGAAATGTATTTTAAAAAATGACGGGTATTTAAAGTTAGTATTACTAAACAAATATCTAATTAGCAAATTATTCAGTTAAGTAGGAAAAAGAACCCAGTAAAATGTTTTCCATATTAAGTACGGAGGAAACATAGAGGATTTTATTGGAACTGAATACATAATAGGTGCAGGCATGTAATCAGGAGTGATATCGGGGTATATCCCCCATGCCAGAAATTCAAAGTTATCAAAATTTGATTTCATATACCCCCCCCCCCCCGAAAAAAAAACACTTTCTAGCTACGCCCTTGCATAGGTGCACATAAGGGTGCTTATGGGCATGAAGCCCCCGAGACGCCATTTTAATATACAAAAAGAGTAAAAATAACAAATATTTCTCTAAAAGAAATTCTTAATCCCCCCCAGAGAAAAATCTGGGTGCCCCACTAACTAAATGTATCGATATATATGCACAATTAAGTGCATATATTCCACACTTAGGTGCATATTTTGTGAATATTTTGCAATAATTTTGAGCATCAGAAAAAAATATTCATATATAATGTTGAGCATATTTGCATATTATTTGGCCTAAATATTGTGCATGAAAATCCGCGCCCTACTCATTAAGATAAGGAATGAGTTGGTTAAAAATATAAAGTTGTGACGAGACTTTAGAAACAATCCTATCAACATGAGTGTCTTATCGGACTAGTCCGCCCTGAGCCCAACAAGAGGAATATACCGTTTTTTTTAGAATAACTCAAAATTCGGAGCATCTAGAATGTCTAAATTTTATATATCATTGTCCTTTGGGGTATATTACATTTCATCGCATTTCGAACCTTATCGGGCTAGCCCGTCTTGGCCCACCATAGAAATTTACTCGCTTTTCAAGAATAACTCGATCAATCGGAGTAGCTAAAAATGTAAATTTAGTATATCATTTCCTTTTGGATGGAATTTAATTTAGATTTTAAACCTCATCGGGCTAATCCATCTTGGGTACGCTGAAGAATGCTTTCGTTCTTGAAGAATAACTCGAGAATTGCAATAGCTAAAAATTCCAAGTTCAACATGTCGCTAGCTTTTGTGGTATATTTAAGTTTCTTCGGATTTGAACTTTATCGGGATAGCCCGTCCTGGGCCCGACATGGGAATGGACATTGCTTTTTTAGAATAACTGAAAAATCGGGGCAACTAGAAAATATAAATTTAGTACATCCTTACTTTTCGAGGAATATTTAAATTCCTTCGATTTTGAACCGTATCGGGCCCGCCTTAGAAATTCACTTTTTGTAGGGAATAACTCTAGAACAGGAGTATATAAAAGTTCCAAGTTTGGAATGTCGTTGTCATTTGCGGTATATCTTAGCTCATTGGATTTAAAACCTTATCGGGCTAGCCCGTCCTGGGCCTAAAAAAAAAGAATGTACTCGTTTTTTTAAGAATAACACCAAAACTATAGCAGCTTGAATGTCTAAATTTAGTATATCATTGTATTTTAGGGTATATTTTATTTCTTTGGATTTTGAACCTTATCAGGCTAGCCCGTCTTGGACCCGACGTAGAAATGTACTAGTTTTTCGAAAATAACACGAAAATCGAAGCAGATAAATAAATCAAAATTTAGTATATCATTTTCTTTTGGGATAAAGTTTAATACTTTCGAATTTGAACCCTATCGGGAGAGCCCACCCTGACTCCGACATAGTAATGTACTCGTTTCTTAAATAACTCAAGCAGAACAGCTAAAATATTTTATAAATCATTGTTTTAGGGGTATATTTTAATTCTTTAGATATTGAACCTTATTGTGCTATACCGTTTTAGGCCCGTCTTAGGAATGCACTCGTTTTGGGGGAGCAAGTTTAGCACGATCGCATTCCTAACACGATCGCATTATTAAGGCTGACTCAAGACGGGATAGCCCGATGAGGTTCAAATTATAAATTATGATAAACCCCAAAAGAAATTGATATACTAAATTTAGAATTTTTAGCTGCTCCGATTCACGAGTTATTCTCGAAAAACAGTACATTATCACTATGTCGGGTCCGAAGACGGTCGAGCCCGAAAGAATCAAAATCCAAAGAAATAATATATAAGACATATCGCAAATGACAACGACATTCTAAACTTGGAAATTTTAGATACTCCGGTTCTAGAGTTATTCCCCCAAAAAGTGAATTTCTAAGGCGGGCCCAAAACGGGTTCGCCCAAAACGGTTCTAAATCGAAGGAATTAAAATATTCCTTAAAATATAAGAATGTACTAAATTTATATTTTCTAGTTTCCCCGATTTTCCAGTTATTCTAAAAAATAGGTCCAAGGTCGGGCCCAGGACGAGCTACACCGATAAAGTTCAAATCCTAAGACTTTTAAATATACCCCAAAAGCCAACGACATGTTAAACTTGGAATTTTAGCTACTTCTCGCGTTATTCTTCAGAAGCGAATGCATTCTTCAGCTGATCCAAGACAGGCTAGCCCAATGAGGTTCAAAATCTAGATTAAAATCCATCCAAAAGGAAATGATTTGCATATACCAAAGACTGCAAATACGACCAAAAGTCTTAAATGACACGAATTTCTGGGACGTTAGCAGGGTTGATGTACTTATCAACAAATTCGACATTTTCTGACTTCAAAGGTTCCAATACGATTTTTGCGAAATGAGTGTTGGCTCGGTCAGGTCAAAAGACATATTCACCTTTTCTATAATTAACACGTATATGATGAATGAGCCTACGCGTAATACATTCTTTTTGGTAATCCAGATTTGTGGATAAATGATTGGCTGATGCCCTTTGGCATAATCGGTATATAGACCAAAACGTTTTGTTTAAATTTAGCTTTTTTCCAATATTTAATATTAGATGGAGTGGCGGACACGTCTTTGGTGTAAAATTCACCGTTTTCACAGATGGTCAAATGACAGCGGATAAAACAAAACTCGCTATCTATATAATAAAAGGCAATGTCTATGTGTGTGTCTGTGTGTGTGTGACTTACACACTATACGTTCAGCGACCGCGCGTCGGAGAGCTACGAAATTTCGCAATCGGAGATCCGGGGGGGGGGGGACACGTAAAACCCGATTTTTAAAATTTGAATTATTTTTTTAGTTATTTAATGTTTTATGCGATTTCGACGGTTTTTCCCTTTTTTCTCCACCATCCAGACGTCGTAGAAAAAAACAAATCACACCACCGGAAAGAGCAGACAAATGCGAGTAAAAATATATCAATCTCAAATCTCAGGAACAAATTATAATTTTTTTAAAGATTTTAAAACAAAAGTCACTTTCGGTTAAAAAAAAACGAACTTTGGTTTTTAAATCCTCTCATCTCAAAAAGTACTAATGATTTCGACTATGGAATGAGAATATTTTAAATGATATTAATGAAAAGCGTAAACACTGAAGAAATAAAAAAATAAAAATAAATAAAGTTATGGAGATTGTCACGGTGCCTTAAAATTTCCTTTTTAGTTTTAACGTCATTAAACTAAACCAAACTTTGTTAACTCCACGGGGTTGAGGGCACGGTAGCCCAGTGGTTAACGCGTTGGAATTGCACTCTGTAGGCCCGGGTTCCATTCCCACCACTGCCAAAACTGCAGCCGTGATTCATGCGGAGTACGATCACGTTAAACATGTGGGTCTGTAAGTCCCTCCGAGAGGTTGGTGATAGGGGAAGGAGGGTACGGTTCCTGTGGATGCCTCCCCCACTGGGTTCCGGTCTAAATTGGGTGAATAAAAAGAAAGTTATGGAGATTGTCGCGGAGGGCGCGGTTGTCCAGTGGTTAGCGCGCGGGAATTGCACTCGGTAGGCCCTGGTTCGATTCTCGCCACTGTCAAAACTGCCGCCGTGTTCACGTGGAGTACGATCACGTTAAACATGTGGGACCGTAAGTCCTTCCGACAGGTTGGTGGTAGGGGAAGGAGGGTACGTTCCCTGTGGATGCCTCCCCTGTGGATGTCATGGGTTTTGGTCAAAATTGGGGGGGGGGTGCACTTCCTGGCCATCCAAACAGTTACCTTACACCTTTCTGGTAGGTCGCGCCAGCGAGTTTGCCACGGTCAGAATTTTCAAGGGTAGCGAACAGGCTGGTCGCCAAAGGCGGCTAGTCCAAAATAAATTGTCTACTGTCGAATTTTCGAAGCAAGTAGCGACATTTAGTTTTCGCAAGCTTCATTTGGATATTCGTTCGAGATGGAATGCAAACTTCGACGTTTTCCAAGCTACGGACGTTCCAACTAACACTATAAGCGCTTCAATTACATTGACTTAAATTTGGATATGCGAACATACGGGTGGAAGAATCTCTCAAAAACACGGCTATGGGACAAACCCTATCCCAAACAGGTTGACCCCCATTTGCAGGCAGTTGACACCTTTGACACCACCCATCAGAGATAACGTACAATAGATCAGAGGATACGACTCTCCTGACCCACAGGAAGAAGATAAAAGAATTTGAGAGCGGAGAATTTTAATCCTTCAAACAGTGACCTCTAGAATAAAATTTGTTAGGAATTTCTTATTCATCCAATATACTTCCATAGTTTATACATTTTTAACATAAATACTCTATATTATTTATATATATTCATTTTCAATTTCTTTACAATTTTCAAGCTCTCAAAACCTTAAGCCACAAAATAAGTCCGTGAATTTAATCTGGGAACTTTGGATTTCCGTCCTAATTTTTTACTTTTTCTATTGTTCATTCTTATTAGGTCTCAATAAATATGACAGAGTTGATTAAGTATATAGCATTCGATTTACAGAATTTATCATTATACTTGCAATGGAGTACAATAGAGAAACATTGTTTTTCCAAATCAGCGTATTTTCTTTCAAAAAGAAAATGAAATATAGATAAGTAACGTATGCAACTCATGATTTCCACTACAGATTAACAGATTCTTATTTTGTTGGAAAACAGCAACACAAATTAGAACTTTCTTCAACCAGATATCACTAAAATGAATAGGCTTATTGCAGTTACCAATTAAAATATGCACAAAAAGTTAAAGTTGGTTCATTATTTCGTGAGATATGGTGTTTCTGGAGAAAAGTAAAATATCTAATATCTAGTAAGTAACTATTAAACATACTATTAAACTAACTATTAAACAATAGTGTCCATTAATTATTGGTAAAATGTACTTAAGTTATTTTGTTACATAATAATTGTGAAAATATATAATGTTTTAGGATTTTTCCCATTTTGGATCAATAACGACTATATCGCAAGAACGGTGTAGATTATCGTTCTAAAAATTATGTCATTTGCTTTTAAACAGAACTTTACATATTAATTGGCAATTTTCGCAGGAAATTTTTAAATGTAATTACGTTTCAATATAGTTCCGATATTCGGGGAAAATTAACTGCAGTTTGGCTCAATTCGATTTTCTCATAACATAATTTATTTTTAATAGTTTCTTTATTTTTTATTTTATTTTGTTTTATTTTACAAAATCTTTTTGAAAAATCGGTATAAAGAACCTAAATGATTACAATTATAGTGTGTTACCCTTCACTTTAAAGAGCAAAAAAAATAGATTAAAACCGCACTTCCTAACAGTATACCTAACAGTGGGTGGAGGGGGTAACTTGCCTCCCGGTGGGACTAATGACATCACGAAAAATAAAATTATATTGCGGTTATCTTTCACAACAATGATTGTAACTATGAAGTCACGTGGTCATTGAGCCATAAATAAACTCTTATGTATGATTATCTCAAATTTTGTTCTATGCTGTCATGTTAAAAAAATATGAAGTTTAGAATAAATTTCGAACTCGAATTAAAAAAAAAGTATATCATGTTCTAGATTATTTATAACAAAGCTGGATATAAGATTTCATGAAAATCCGTTAATATTCGTGGCCGCTATCGGGAATACAAGAAATCGACCACAGACAGACGGAGGGACATCATTAAAAAAAAGGCAAAATGTGTTCAGGAGGTCTTAAAACATATTGGCATCAAAATCACGAATTTGAGAAAACTATTATGTATGTAATACTACTACACGAATATCTATGTGATATACACCATATGAATACAAAATATTATAAACAAGAAAGATCAATAATGCATAAAGCATTGATTATGAAACATTTTCCAACTGCAATGCAATTTTATTTAAACATCTCTAAAATGCGATACATTCAGCGGTGGTAGTATTTTTAAAATTATCACAAAACTACAATAATTTATTATATTTGAAAACTTAAACTTCATCGAAAAAAAATGAACTTTATTCAAATGATGTCATCGAAATATAAATGACCTGGCTCTCTATGTAAAAGAAGTAAATATTTCATTATACACATTTATTTTATTCCTTTCATTCATCACAATACTACAATAATTTATTTTACTTAAAAACTTAAAACCATCGAGGTAAAAGTAACTTGAATCTGTGTTTAAAACTTCATCGAAAAAGTCTGCTATAAAATCGTCTGCATAAAACTTCATCGAAAAAATCGTCTGCTTCCCAATATAAAATCAATGAATGTTTCATTCATATCAGCTATTTTGCAGACTCCATGAGCTAAATAATTTTCCGTTAAGGAAATTCAGCAATTCTTATACAATTCATCTTACAGCTTGGTGTGTTTACATTCTCCATAAATTAAAATTAGGCTTCTTTGTAGAAATAATTAAAGTTTAATGATCATTTAAACTCAAATATATTGTAAGTGCGTTGTTTCAGAATATAGGTGAACAGAAATTAAGCAAATAAAGCGATTTTAGGACGGATACAACACTAAATATAAATTAAAAATAACATTAAAAATCACGAATTCGACCCAAGGTGGATGGCATTGATTATTTAAACTCAAATATATTGTAATTGCGTTATTTCATAATATAGATGCACAGAAAATAAGCAAAAACAAAGCTGTTTTAGGACGGATACAACACTCAATATAAATTAACAAGATCAACCATGCATATAGCATTGATTATGAAACACTTTCCAACTTCAATGCAATTTTATATAAATATCTCTAAAATTCGATATATTCCTCGGTAATATTTTTAAAATTATCAAAATACTACATTAATTTATTATATTTGGAAACTTATAACATCATCGAAAAAAATGAACTTCATTTAAATAACGGCATTGAAATATAAAATGCCTGGTTTAAACATCTCTAAAATGCGATACATTCCTAGGTAATATTTTTAAAATTATCATAATACTGCAATAATTTATTATATTTAAAAACTTCATCGAAAACAAATGGAATTTATTCAAATGACGTCATCGAAATATAAATCGCTTCTATAAAAATGTAGCATTTCATTCATAAACATTTTTCCAATTCTTTCATTCATCACAATACTTTAATAATTTACTTGATTTAAAAATTTAAAACCATGGAGATACAAATAATTTAACTCTATGCTTAAAACTTCATTGAAAAAATCGTCTGGGTTCTTTGTGTAAAATCAACGAATGTTTCATTCAAATCAGCTGTATTGCAAACTCCATGAGCTATATAATTTTGCTTTAAAGAAATGCAGCAATTCTTATACAACACATTCTACATCTTTTGGTGTTTGCATTTTTCATAAGTGGAAATTAGGCTTCGTTATAGAAATAATCAAAATTTGATAATCATTTAAACTCGAATATAATGTAATTGTGTTGTTTCAGTTAGTAGATGCACAGAATTTTAGCAAAAATAAGGCGGTTTTAGGACGGATACAACACTAAATATGAATTAAAAATAACTAACTTTAAAAATAACGATTTTGAGACAAGTTGGATGCCATATCTTATTTTAAAGTGGGTCACGTGATCTCTTCATAAAAAGGATGTAATTATTATTTTAATTTTTATTTAAAAAACTACCGAATATATTTTGCTATATTTTATGGGATAATTTGAATATTTCCTAAAACTTTCGAAGCAATTTGTGAATTTTAAATTCGCTTAAAAAATGTTTGAAAAATTAGGTCCCATAGGGTTCAATGTATTTTATTTTTTCAATCCGGGTTCAATCCAAAACTAATTGTGTGATGTTATTCATTTCTATTCCCACAGGTTCCACTGACCACCTGAACAACTAAAATTTTGATAAGGTCATTTTTGCAGCAGTTATCGTGCTAACGGACAGACAGACAGACAGACAGAATGATCAAAGTCATAAACATTTTTCAACAATGTTGCAAAATGTTAAAAAGAACTTTAAAAATCAAGATTTTGACACAAGATGGATGCCATATTTTATTTTGAAGTGGGTCACATGATCTCTTTTTATAATATAGGTGTAATTATTATTTAAAATTTTATTTTAAAAACTACTGAATATATTTTGCGGAATTTTTTTCATTTTTTTTATGGGATAATTTTAATATTTCCTAAAACTTTCGGAGGAATTTGTGAATTTCAAATTCTCTTAAAAAATGTTTGAAATATTAGGTTCCATAGGATTCAATGCATATCATTTTTTCAACCCGGGTTCAATCCAAAACCAATTGTTTGTTATTATTCATTTATTTTCCCATATGTCCCACCTACTGTCTGAATAATATAGTAAAATTTCATTTTAATAAAATCATTTTTATGGCAGTTATCGTGCGAACGGACAGACAGACAGACAAAATGAACAAAGTCATATACACTTTTCAACTATGCTGTAAAATGTTAAAAATATGTAAATACTCGTGTTATTTTAGCTTGAATTAAATGTTGAAATATCGCACAAACGATATCCAGAAAATGCGTGTTTCATTGCAGAAATAATATAATTTCAACATAATATAAAATGTTTATGTACATGTACACGTATGCGTAAAAAAATATTATATGCAACAAAAAATCTAGAGTATGTGTTTTATATAAAGAATTAAAGTTTTCAGCAAAAAGCAATGAACACAGGTTTTGGTGAAAATCAGAAGAATGCCCCTTGCTCTAAGTTTCCCACGGTAGAGAAGAATTTTTCAGGGAAGAATGTATTTCACCCCTCATTTGTGACTCCAAGGGGATAATGATTGACACTAATCTTTCTTTGCGGCTAAGCAGGGGGCTGCCGCACACTAAAATATTCGTCTAATGGCCAAAGAGTGTAGGTAGGTATTCGAACGTTTTGAGAAAGAGTTTATACAGAGTCTTTACAATTAAAGTTCCACTTTGAAATGGCCATAAATGGACAACTACTGGACAGAATGCTATCAAACTTGGTAATAGTTTACATGAGATCATGGGATTTTATTTTCCGGAAGAAAAAAAAAAGTTCAAAAACTCCAGGGGGAATGGCAAAGGTCCGAGGGGCAAAATATACCTTCATGTTCGAAAGAACTTCGTGGGCAAAATAGACCTTCATGTACCTTAAAATGTTCGATTTTCCAAATAAATTAGAAACGGCTCCTTTAAAATTTGATAGAGGCTTGAAATTTTGCACATGGACTAATTATGTGATGAAAACACTCAATACGAATACAGTTTTTTTTAAATGTTCGTTTAAGGGGTGCTTCAGAGAAAAACGTCCGAAAGATGAATTTATGAAAAAGAAAAAAAACATGCTTCGGGATGAGATAGAGATGTCAAATGTGTTGTGCGGATAGATAGTTTGGAAGGCAGAGAGTGTACAGTTTCAATTTTCCAATATTTTCTACCGTAGGGATGACGCACATCAAAATGTTCGATTTTCGGAATAAATGAGAAACGTCAATTTGAAATGTGATAGATGCTTGAAATTTGATATATGGGCCAATAATCTGATACAATACCCAAGAAAAACGGAATTTTTAAAAAATGTGTATATAAGGGGGTGATTACCCTACACAGAAACATTTGAAAGGTGAAATGATAGAAAAAGCATGCTTTGTGATGACATAGAGACTTCAAATTTATGGTACAGGTAGATAGTTGGAAAGGATGAAAGTGTGCACTTTCAGTTTTCCCACATTTGCTAAAGCAGGGGGGTGCCGCACAATAAAATATTCGATTTGACAAACAAATGAAAATCGCCTCCTTTTCAACGGCTTGAAATTTGGTATATGGACAAATCATTTGATAAAAAAACACAAAATGAATACAATTTTCCAGCAATGTTCATAGGGGGGGTGCTACACAGGGAAAGTTTGAAAGGTGAAACGAAAGGAAAAGCATGCTTCGTGATAGAATAGTTCAAATTTGGAATATGGGTAAATAGTTTGAAGAAAAGAAAGTGTGCAATTTCAGATTTCCAATATTTGTTACTTTAGGTGTTGCCGCACACCAAAACGTTCGATTTTCCGAATAAATGAGACACACTTCCATTTAAATGTGATTGAGGCTTGATATTTGGTATATGAACCAATTATCTGATAAAAGACGAACTATTTCAAAAATGTTCATTTATGGGTGTCGATGTCGAAGGCCCAGACCACATTTATGGGTGTTCACTATAGGAAAAACCGTTCGAAATGTGAAATGATAAAATAGCATGCTCCGGGAAGACATTGAGACTTTAATTTGGTGTACGGGTAGATTGTTTGAAAAAAGAATTGTGCAATTTAAGTTTTCCAATAGTTTCTTTTGGGGGGGAGGGGGGGTATGCACACTAAAATATTCGATTTGACGAATAAATGTGAAACGCGAATTAATCAAACATTTACATTATTCGAGAGTTGCTTATTCCGACACAGTATTTTTTCAACTGGTATTCGGCTTGTATTTATTTTAATTATCCTTAATGGATGTATAAGAATATTTATTCTCGCTATACAAAATTATCTTCACAGGCAGCTCTGAAGGTAAAAACATTCTGGTCCTGTGTGTAAACAAATTTACAAAAACTATTTTCTAATTACCACAGGGCGACAGGGATTTTCAAGGAACATGAACTTAATTTTTCAAAAGATTGAATTTTCATTAATTGGGTGTATAATTGTCATTAATTTAGTATCATGTTATCAATTCGGCAGCATTTTCAGTAATTTGACAGCATATTAAAAAGTAGTCAAATTTGTCGGAATGTGGGATAGTTAGACTAAGAGACAAGTGCTACAGAAAATCATTACAATAATATTATCTTTCAAAACGCAACAAGACAAGTCATTTAAAAAGCACAAATTTTAAATTCGTATTATATTTTTTAAACCAACAATAGGAAAGTACACGTTACAGCTCGAGAACCCTAAACGTTCAAATTTAGTTCAAATTTAGCATATCGTTGCTTTTTAACACTTTACAGCATAGATAAAAAGTGTTTATGACTTTGCTCATTGTGTCTGTCTGTCTGTCCGTTCGCACGATAACTGTCGTAAAAATGACTTTATCAAAAGGAAATTTTAGTATGTTGCTGAGACGGGCTGTGGGACATACGGGAATGTAAACAAATAATGTCACCTAATTAGTTTTGGATTGGACCCAGATTGAAATAATTAAATACAATGAACTCTAAGGGACCTAATTATTCAAACATTATTTAAGCGAAATTAATTCAGAAATTGCTTCGAAAATTTTAGGAAATAGTCGAATTATCCCATATAGTATATAAAAAGAAATCAGCAAAATATGTTCGGAATATTTTGAAGTAACAATTAAAATAATAATTGCATCCACATTATATGAAGAGATCACGTGACACATTTCAAAATAAAATATGCCAACCACTTTTTTTCCCAGTGTAATCGTGATTTTTAATTCTTTTTTATTTATATTTAGTGTTGTATCCGTTTTAAAACCGCTTTAGTTTTTATCTTTTCTGTGCATCTATATACTGCGCCAACTCAATTACAATATTTTGAGTTTAAATGATCATCAAACTTTGATTATTTCTACAATGAAGCCAAATTGTCACGCATGTAGAATGTAAACACATAAAGCTGTAAGAGAAGTTGTATAAGAATTGCTGAATTTCTTTAACGCAAAATTATTTAACTTTGGAGTCTGCAGTATAGTTGATAGGAATGAAACATTCAATAATTTCATATAGAAAAGCAGACGATTATATTGTATTGATTTATCGATGAAGTTTTAAGCATGGAATTATAAAGTACTTTTACCTCCATGGTTTTAGGTTTTTAAGTAAAATAAATTATTGTATTATTTTAATAATTTTAGAAATATCGCTTCTGAAAAAAAGGAATGAAAAAAGTTTATGAATGAAATATTCACTGCTTTTATATAGAGAGCCAGGCGATTTATATTTCGATGACGTTATTTGAACACAGTTAATTTGTTTTCGATGAAGTTTTTAAATATAATAAATTATTGTAGAATTGTGATAATTTTAAAAATATCACTTCTGAATGTATCGCATTTCAGAGATGTTTAAATAAAATTACATTGCAGTTGGAAAGTGTTTCATAACCAATGTTTTATATATGACTGATCTTCCTTCTTGTAATATATTTTTACTTTCGCTGCAATACATGCTAATGTATAGATAAAGTATTGGAATAATGCCGAGAATCACATCTGGAGTTTTCTACGGATCTACACGTTTCGGGACCTGTAGAACACGAATGAACTACTTTTAGCGTGACGTCTGTGTGTGTGGTCTGTCTGTGTGATGTATGTATCCACTGAAGCTCAAATACTAATGGACCAAATTTCATAAAATTTGGTTGGTAAGTTACTTGTGCGTGACCCTGGTGCTAATTACTTTTCGGTATGATTCAGTATAAAAGAAACCGCCTTTATTTGCGAAATGACCCTCAAAAATCCCATGTATCCACTCTAGCCAAAAAACTAATTGATCAAATTTCACAAAATTCGGTAGATAAATCACTTGTGGGTTACCCTCGTACTGATTAGATGTTACTGCGATTCGAATAAAGAATATCGAGGATCTGATGAAGACTTTAAAGCGCAGTTGCTGAATGAAACTAAGGTACATTAAAAATGCAAATTCGATATAATATCAGAAAAGTGTCCATGTGGTTTTCTGCAATTAAACTCAATTTAACGCAGCATGAAATACAAAATAAGAAAATATATTTGTGTCTGTAGGAAAAGTCATGTGCTGCCCACGTCAGATTGCTTTTAATATATATTTTTTTCTATTTATAAGTGAATTAAATGCGATTTGCAAAATGCGCAATTCTCAATATAAACAGTAGGAAATTTGAAATACATTCATTATTAACAAATGTGGTGAAGGCTTTGCAAGTTACTTTAACAGAATAGTGGTAGACCCTATTATTAAGAGAGGTTTTCGAGATATTGGGAATTTTATTTTTTGCTATGGAGCATAATATCCCAGATATATTAAATACATCGAATGAAATATAGTACGATAAATTACGTGCGGAAGCTAATAAAATGTTAGCATTTTTTTAATCAAAAAATTATTATAAAAGATAAATATGCTTTAAAATGTATTGCCTAAATAGTTTTTATATGTAATTTATTATTTAAAAATTTTAAATATTTTTTATTTAAAAAATCCGATCTTTTGTAAAAGGTTCGATCTCTTTTAAAATCTTTGATAACAAATGATAGCTTAGATGATAAATGATAGGGATTCAGCATCCAATTTAAGAAGAGGTATAGGGTAGTAGTTCACTAAAGATTTCCACTTTCGGTATATTTTCTAATTTCGTTTCAAAAATTTTTGCATAAAACACTTATTTATCGGAAACTGTTATAGATATAGATAGCTCAGATAATGACTGATACGGATTCAGTATTATTGAATTTTGAAAATTATCATCCCAGTCCATCCTGGGGCCGCGCAATAGGAATGTATACGTGTATTTTTAGAATAATAACTTGAATACCGGAGAAGTTAGAAATCTCACATTTGTCATATATTTGCCTTTCGTATCATATTTTCTTTCCTTGGATTTTGAACCTAATGTGTCTAAAGAAGTAGAAAACTAGCAAACAAAAACCAATTTTATAGGATCAACACCTTTATTTTAGATTGTTCTAAGATCTAGACCTTTATTTATGCAATTAAAATGTAACTCACATTTTCATATCATACAATAGAAGTGGTGACTATAAATTTTGTAAAACTAATATTTCATTATAAATCGGAATACGCTAAAATATTACCAATAGGTTCAATCATTGATTAAATATATGGAATTACTAGCAGGTATATCTGTTATTCGTACGGAATATATAATATAAAAACTTTAAATTCACAATTATTTGCAAATTCTTTGTATTCTAAATGATATTGTTATTCAAAGCACTCTATTAAACCATTTAATTCTCCCAAATTAAGTATCAGAATCTCTGTTTCTGCTATATAAAATTATCTTCAGAGGGAGATCGGAAGAATAAAATATCCTGATCCAGGATGTAAACAAATTTACAAAAATGGCATTACCTCTATTTAGGACAAAGCTAAAAATAAAGGTCCCCTCATTTACAATAAAATTTTTCAGCGGTCATTTATTTCCCTCTGCCATTTTTTCCACGGTTATATTTTCCCTCGGCCATTTTTTCTTAGATTCCTTTGAAACTGTGCTAAGGGCCCCTAAGCTTATAGTTACGCCACTGGTTGGAACCAGGCGGGGATTGAGAGGGGAGCCGGGGGACCTAGTGCCCCCCACCCTTTATGATGAAAACTAACATTAGTTCTATGCGTATGGGAACAAAGTTGAAATTGAATGTTGGGCCCTCCTTTTGAATGGTTCCCTCCACCTTTTGCAAAGTCTGTATCTGCCCATGGTTGTAACACATGTACATACCTATAAAGCTCTAAGTTTTTCAGGTTATACTGTAAACCTTTAAATAATGCAATGAAGTTGTGTCTGCAGTTAAAGCAGTCTGTTTCGATGGGCAACTGGGCATTATCCAAACGTGACCAGGATTTTGTTTACATCACACCCAACCTTTTACTCTACAACAGGTGAAAATGAAAAAGGGTTCGACTCTCACCAGCAGCAAATTACCCAAGGGAATTCAGGACCACCACCCCTTTCTACCTAGTACCTGCCGCCAAATTGCTCCTTTTGCCATCCTGCCTTGGTGTCTACACAAAAAGACAATTTTGTCAACTCGACAAACAGAGTTATAGAGTTTGACATTCTCGTAACAATGGTCAAAGTGAAAGTGCCGCTAAAGCTGTCAATTGTACCTAAATCCAAAATCTAAAAATAGACAATAGAGACTTACTTTTCTGCTTCTGGGAGGAGGGGGGGAGAAGGGGAGCTTCAATGAGTGCGTGTTTTTTGTTTCCTTATCAAAACTGTTATTGTAGTATTTATCATAGTTCTGGGTTTATAAATAAAATGAATTAAATTAAAATGTAATGTAATTTTATTTTTATTTCATGTTTACACTACTGATCAGTATGCAGTTAAATTTCCATCGCTACAGGCTGAAATGTTCCATATCCACATATAAGATCTCCCCGCTTATAGGGTCAGTTTTTTCAAATACGTAAGGGTGACCTTATACCTTATATCGAGTTTTGACTGTGTAACGTATGTTCAGCATAACGATTCTAACGAAATTATTCTATATCTTAAGGAGCGAAAAGCGTCTTCTTCCCACCCTCCTACCCCATTTGGCATTCAATCAATACGTATTTTAAATTTAACTCTCAATTCTCGCATATACTCTTCTGGATATGGAGTCGTTCACCAAGTACGTTGGCGCTTTGAGGTGGGGGGGGGGGGTCGCTTTAATGCGGATCGTCCGCATTTATTGTTTTTTCTTCTAATAAATGTTGTGAAAACTTTGGGGAAGTGCAGTTTTATTTTTAATTGCATGTCTATTTCATATGACAGTTTGGAACCTTATCAGTAAATGTAACTCTCTCAAAGTTAAAAACTGTTGAAATTTTTAAAAAAAATTTATTATATAGAAAATCGAAAAGTGAAGGGGGGGGGGGGGGGCATGGCTCTGTGCCGGTGCCCGTGTTTGCTTGTATAAACATAAATAACAGCTACGCCTTAATAATTTTCCATGTTAACATGTGGAAATTTATTATTTTAAATCAGTAAAATTTATTATTTTAAAACAATAAAAACTTTCTCTATCAATGTTCATAAACAGTTATACAATTTTGTCAATTTAGGCTAATTTATTTTATAAAATAATAATTGATTTACAAGGGGACAAAAATGAAAAAAAGTGACTTTTAATTTTTGTTTCATAAAAAGCAATTTCAATTTTTCAGAGTATTTAAAAGCTTCTTAAATCAAAAGCCTATCGTTTCCGACGATACCTAATTACCCCTTATAGACTATGACACTTGTTAATCATTGGCGCCGAAGATTGGGGGCCGGAGACAGGCATTTGTCGCTTCCTGTCCTGTGGATTTTACAGATTTCATTGTATATTTTATGCATATATGTGCGTGCGTGTGTGCAATGCATCTTTTGCCTCCTCCTGGAAAATATCCTTCAGGCGCCTATAATGTCAATGGTTCAGACCGAGACTGGATAAGTGTCAGATGGTTGTTGACTACCGTTTTACTTATTTCTTAAGCTTAATAAGATATCCGGTCTCAAGTGACTAATATTTAGAACTAGTGAAATTTCACTGCAGAAAATTGAGAGGGTAATACGTTGAAAATTTCAAACTTTAAATGCAAAAATATAAATATTATTCCAAATAGTAAAGAAAAATATATTTATACAATTTTGATTTTTTTTGGGGGAGGGGGGACGCTTCCTCACACACATTAGGTAGGAGGAGCTTGTGCCCTCCCAAAAAGGGTCTAGCGATGCTTCGGATCCATGTTAAACAAAAATCAAACTAAGCCGGAGTAAACCGCCCAAAAACTATTTTTGTATATACGTCACTGGATGTATCTATGAGACAAGTCCCCGGTTTGTAGATCTATGAAACAGGTCCGCGATTTACTGTGTGTGAAACATGTCCCCGATTTACTGTGTGTGAAATAGGTCTGCAATTTACGGTGTGTGAAACAGGTCCGCGATTTACGGTGTGTGACACGGGTCCGCGATTTACGGTGTGTGACACGGGTCCGCGATTTACGGTGTGTGACACGGGTCCGCGATTTACGGTGTGTACATATTAGATGTGTAACACCAGGTCCCCATTTTGGTTGAAAAAAACATGCGTTGAAATAATTAATTTTTTTAAAATTACGAAGTAGAAATGAAAAGTATACTGTATTTTAACTGGGAAATCATTAACGTTTTCACCAAAAATATATTCCTTAATAGGGTTCTCAGTTTGATAGGATACACACAGCGTCCTCGTTTTACAGGTCTTGCCCACCTATGTGTGTGTGTGTGTGTGTGTGTGTGTCAGTGAGTCTGTAGAGACGATAAATGACGAACGAATAGACCGATTCGAGCGAAATTGGGTGCAAAAATTACAATCCGTAAATACTGGAGGCCTATTGTTTTTATGCGCAATCGAATGTTCAGAATCCTCCTAAATTTTCGAGTGTAATATTGAAAAAATTATTAAAAATCAAAATCTTTAATAAAATTGCGCAAATAGACATTTTTATGTAATTTTTTATTAGAAATCGATAAACAGAAATTTTATAACGCTAGCATGACCCGTTCTCGACATATTGTTCATTTAAACAAAATATCAAAAAATCATATAAAATAAAAAAAATATTAACTATTGAGAAATATGTACACTTTTCATATGTAATATCATGCACTAAATTTGGTGACATCATTCTCGTGGATCTAGTTTGTTCCATTCATGTAAAAAGATACTTTGAGTAGTACTTTTGTATTTGAACGCCAATAGTCATTTAGATGTTGTAAGAATAACTTATTTCTCCGTCCATAACGCTTGGCGTGATTTTGGCGACGAATTTAGTGGAATGTCACCAACTTGGCGACTTTTTAATGTTGCTAAATTAACGAAAATCGCGCCAAATGGATAGAAATGACGCTAAATAAATGAAAATGACGACTAATTGATGAAAATTCAATATCCTGGAAAAAAATATAAATATCTTTGAATTACCCATTTTTTTACTGTAAAAGTAGTAAATTCATTGCGTTATATAAGGAAAGTCAAGTGCTGCCCACATCAGATTTTTTTAGTTATAATTCAGAAAAAATCGTGGACTTATTGTTCATTTGTTCATTATCTGTATGTTCAGAGCTCCCCATGTTGCAAATGGTTAAATTTTAACATTAACAACTTACGTTATAATGTTCGTTTGATAAAGGAATTTCATAGGAATCTGATCATTAATCAGTTTCGAGGAAAGAAACTCGCTATATCAACTCCTCAATCATATTGAAAATAAAAGGAACATTGTAAAATCTACAAAAACTATGCTTGGGAAGATATTTTATTATCAATATAGAAAAGTGTAACGGTTTCTCAAATTCGAGGTAAGAAAAAAGGTAGCTGTACCAATAATTAGCTTTCTTCTAAATTTACCCAGTTTTTGAAAAACTAAGGCAATTGTCATATTTAGCAATTGCAGTAAATCGATTTATTCAAAATATATATTAAAATAGATTGTAGAAAATTTCTGGTACCTAAACAACTAGTAGATTACATTTTAAATTTATAGACACATGTAATATATTTATTTGAAAGACTGGATAAATATTAAACAAATAAACAACAAATTGTCGATTTCTTCCCATGGTAGCTAGAAAGAAATATTAATTGCTTAAATATGTAAATGTTAAATAAGTTACTATGCTCTAAATATGTATCTTATTGAACACTATATTAACACAGATCAGCTGGATCTGTCAAATTTATTGGTGTGATTAACTTTCTAAACAACTTAAACCAGAAATATTTAAATATTATTTTTATATTTATTTAAATAATACATTTCAAATAAAAGTTCGTAAAATAGATCATTTTTATTTTCAAAATGGCTACTATACAAATAAGTTAGATAATACGGAACAAATAGTTTAATGAGATAATTCAGAACCTTGTGCTTCAGGTTTTTTATCTTGTTTTGTCAAAATAAATTCACTGACATGAGTACACACTCTTTGTAAGAAAATTTCGAACTGATCAAGTTCTGGGAAAGAATTCCATATATCAAAACGTCATTCAAAGAAAATGAAATGTATAGCCAATTGCTTCAGGAATTCGCCCACGTCATCTTGGCGGAAGAATTTCTTCATAACGCTCTTGAAAATGAGAAAGCAAATAGTGGTTTCTAGTGTTATTTTCTATTACAAATCATAAGATTTCGGACTGAGCGATATGTGTTTTAGAGGAAAAATATCCTATAATTATTTCACCATACTGTTGTGCAGACTAAATATTATCTTGTCGAACAATTTTGATCGAAGATCATTTATAGGATTTCGAACAGAGTAATATTTATTTTATCCACAAAGGATAATAATAAAAACATTCTGTGATTTTTAGGACTGGGTTTGAGTGAGTGGACACTTAATTTGGTAAATTTAAATACCATACTAATTACAGATACTGGATACAAATTATTAACCTTTTGCGTCCATTGACGCTAATATCGTCAAAGAGGGATAGAAATGTTTGGGATAGTGTATGTCAAATATCTGTCTTTTTGAGAGGTTCTTCGTTTGGGAGTGATGCGGTCCCGCCCGTAAGTAAAAGGTTAAATAAACTTTTTTGAGGGTTTATAAAGGATATTATACATATCATAAAATAAACATTACAAAGCGCGCAAATTGTAAAAAAAATAGACGGCATTTCAGAAATATGTTGCTTCTTCTTCTACACAAATACCCGAACTATCCGAAGGTGTAAGATAACTGTTTTAAATGCCGGGAAGTGTCACCCAACTAAATCGGAATCAAGTGGGGGTGGAATCCACAGGAACCGCACCCTCCTTCCCCTGCCTCCAATCTATCGGAAGGATTTACGGACCCACATATTTAACGTGCCCGTACTCCAGGTGAACACGGAGAAAGTTTGGGCAGGCCAGTAATCGAACTCTTGTCCTCTGAGTGCAATCCCTGCGTGATAACCACTGGACTCTCTCATCCCTGCATTAAGTTACTTGTGGTAAAGCAATCTTATAAAACATTGTGATGTGGGCAGCCCATACATTTTACCACATAATGCGCCGACTTTACTTCTTTCACTGCGCAATAATGTTATATAACATCTGCAGCACATTTTAATATTGAATTATTACGACTTAAATTGAAATATACTGATTTTTTAAACTTATTTGTGTAAAAGAAAAATGACTTATTCATACTCACGTACAAAATCCTCACAGAAATGCAATTGAAGTTAATATTTCGTGAAATAAATTACTATTGCCGTGGACTTTAATATACAATGTTTTAAAATATAGCTTCTTTCATGCTTGGTATGACCTAGATCTATGTGAATGGGGATATTTTTCGAGCCTTTGTAGCAGCAAACTTAGCAATTAGCACTGTTATAGTGATTTTTCTGACTTCACTATTTGCAATTGCTTGAAAAACTAAATCTCTTAATCGTGATTGTACATAAGAAATTTTTTAGTATTCTGTTTAAAGGTTTAATTTGCAGAACCACCTTTCAACATATGCTATGGTAATCTGCAGAGCAAATAACAGCAGTAAGTACACATCTGAAATAGGTGTCCTGAATACACATCTGCACCTCGCTTTACAATGATTTATATTCCATTAATTGTGAAATTTTTAACCGTCATCTGTGGTTTTAGATAATTTTTCATTTGTGGTTATGTGTTTGTAAATTGAATAGGAAATTGCGAGGAACGAAAGTAGAAGTATTTTTTAAGAACTTCTCATTTTTGCATAAATCCATTACGGAACTGACACTTAAAACAGATGATGGTCGTATACGGTTAAACGACCAATGGTCAGAAAGAGACCAGACTAGACATTGCCAAGCTTATTTATTTTATGATGCTAATTGGGCTATCTAGTTTTTTCATTCTGTCTGTGACCCACCCTTTCTAGTCCTACGGTCTTTAACTGTTGTTTGCTTTTGCCACCTGATCGTTGCGCCACTGCATACGTTTCTTTCTCAAAAGAATTTACTAACTTCGAGGTTAAGTCAGTGTGCAATTTATTTACTTAATTCAGAACTTTTTTTGCTGTTTTAAAAATTCGAAAATATTATCAAGTTTATTGATTCTTTCGCTTTTTTTTTAATTTAAGGATAAGTATTTATATATATAAATTTACAGAAACATTAAATCTAATTCAAACTTTACAATATTTAATTGAAAAAAATGAAACAAAATAAAATGTCATAAATTAGAAAATAGTCCAGTCCTACGGTCTTTAACTGTTGTTTGCTTTTGCCACCTAATCGTTGCGCCACTGTATATGTTTCTTTTTCATGAGAATTTAATAGCAACTTCGAGGTTAAATCAGTGTACAATTTATGGACTTAATTCAGAACTTTTTTTTGCTGCTTTAAAAATTCGAAAATATTATTAAGCTTATTGATTCTTTCGCTTTTTTTTAATTATAGGATAAGTATTTATAGATATAAATTTACAGAAACATTAAATCTAATTCAAACTTTACAATATTTAATTGAAAAAAATGAAACAAAATAAAATGTAAATTAGAAAATAGTCCAGTCCTACGGTCTCTAACTGTTGTTTGCTTTTGCCACCTAATCGTTGCGCCACTGCATATGTTTATTTTTCAAAAGAATTTACTAGTAACTTCGAGGTTAAATCAGTGTGCAATTTATAGACTTAATTCAGAACTTTTTCTTGCTGCTTTAAAAATTCGAAAATATTATTAAGCTTATTGATTCTTTCGCTTTTTTTTAATTATAGGATAAGTATTTATAGATATAAATTTACAGAAACATTAAATCTAATTCAAACTTTACAATATTTAATTGAAAAAAATGAAACAAAATAAAATGTAAATTAGAAAATAGTCCAGTCCTACGGTCTCTAACTGTTGTTTGCTTTTGCCACCTAATCGTTGCGCCACTGCATATGTTTATTTCTCAAAAGAATTTACTAGTAACTTCGAGGTTAAATCAGTGTGCAATTTATAGACTTAATTCAGAACTTTTTTTTGCTGCTTTAAAAATTCGAAAATATTATTAAGCTTATTGATTCTTTCGCTTTTTTTTAATTATAGGATAAGTATTTATAGATATAAATTTACAGAAACATTAAATCTAATTCAAACTTTACAATATTTAATTGAAAAAAATGAAACAAAATAAAATGTAAATTAGAAAATAGTCCAGTCCTACTGTCTCTAACTGTTGTTTGCTTTTGCCACCTAATCGTTGCGCCACTGCATATGTTTATTTCTCAAAAGAATTTACTAGTAACTTCGAGGTTAAATCAGTGTGCAATTTATAGACTTAATTCAGAACTTTTTTTTGCTGCATTAAAAATTCGAAAATATTATCAAGTTTATTGATTCTTCCGTTTTTTTTAATTTAAGAAAAAGTATTTATAGATATAAATATACAAAAACATTAAATCTAATTCGAACATTAGAATACTTAATTGAAAAATAAATGAAACAAAAAAAATGTCATAAATCAGAAAATAAAAAAACATGAATGCGCGATCTACATGTATATCGCAAAAATATCTGAATCAAAAAACTAATTTTAATGTATGTATATTAATTCCTTCATATTTTTTAAATTTAAGAATAAGTATTTATACTAGGTATAAAATAACAAAAACATTAAAGCTAATGCAAACTTTACAGTACTTAATTGAAGAATAAATGAAACAAAATAAAATGTGTCATATATTAGAAAATAAAAATAAATATGAATATACGATCTAAAGCACAAAAATATCTGTATCAAGAAACTAATTTTAATGTATGTATATTGACTCCTTCGCTTTTTTTTAAGTTTCAGAATAAGTATTTATAAATATAAATTTGCAAAAAAAAAATTAAATCTAATGCAAACTTTACAATACTTAATTGAAGAGTACATGAAAAAAAATCAAATGTCATAAATCAGAAAATAAAAAAAAATATGAATGTACGATCTATATCGTAAAAATATCTGTATCAAGAAACTAATTTTAACATTTTAAACGTTTTGCAAGTATTCCATTAATATATATATAATTATGTGACACAAATGTACGATATATTTCTCGAAGTAATACATAAATTAGTCTGTTGTAAATTATTTCAGAATGCATCAAAAAAATTTCAACTAGAAGGGAAGTTGGAGAGGTGGACAAAACAATTTTCCTTGTGAGACCAAAATTTGCATGTACATCACTGAACACATGAGATACTTTTAAGACAAACACACTTAAATACATACGCACCATGGAAGAAGAATAAAAGAGAACATACACAAAATTTTGCAAACTTGTCTGAGTCATTTCTGGGGAATTTCTTCAAATTTTGAAATGACTAGGTAATATACAATTCCAATAACACCTTCGTTTATTGCAAAATTATAAGATCTACAACTAAAGAATATTTTGTTCTTAGGAAAAAAGGCATATTTCTCCTGTTCTTTTCGAAGATTGCAATTTTTTCTTATTTTTGAGACGAAAAAGAATCTTGTTGATGTTTGTTTTTGAGCTGTTATTTTTCTAGAATTGCTATATTGCAGAACTGAAATTCGTAAAAACGATAATCGTTTTGCTTCTTTTACTGTCGTAGAAAAATATCATAAAATAAATTGAAAAATAATTTAGAAAATTTGTAAAAAATAAGTGAGAGTGAGAGAGAGAGAGAGATACACACAGAGAGAGGGAGAGGGAGGGGAGAAAGAGTCAGACATAAAGATGGAGAAAATAGAAATCTAGGTAATAATTAATAAATTAAGAAGTAAGTTATATATGAGTCAATATTTTTGAGTATGTATGTGCAAGACTGACAATCTATCTCTTTTCCTACAAATAACTTTTATTCTATTTGCTATTTGCGATGAATGTTTTATGTTATGTAACGTAAAAAATAACCCCATCTCATCTAATATCCAAAAAAATATATCAGATGCATCATGAATGTGACCATGCTACCTCTGCATATAACAACATCCATTCGGTTTCATTTATTTTATGCGCTCGTTTTCATATAGCAAATGATACTTGCAATCGCATCGTTAGGAAATATAAGAATCTCTGTAGCAACCGACAATTTGATTGTACCTCGCAGCCTGCTTAAAATTTATTTACAATTGAAATCCGACTTTCAGATCCTTAATGACATTTGAAGTTGGCAATTTTTGGTCTCTATCGTTCATAAAATTGGGACAGATTTCCATGCTGCTTTTTTAAGTAGGGAAGACTGGGAAAGAAAAAACGTCCTGAATATAGACGTAAATCCGAGAATAGTTCACCGCATATTTATATGGGCAATTGAATATGCAAAGTAGAAACCGTTAACTGTTTTCTAACAATGTTTAGATTGTCATTATTGAAATTAATTGTGCACTTGAGTTTTTGTTTCAAATTCTAATTTTGCGGTTATATCGCCATTTTTCCTTATATACATAAAGTATAAGGAAAGTATTGTGACGGGGCGAAAACTCGAATTCGAGTTTTCGACGGGAGGGCACGTTTAAAGCATCCCTCATCACGAATCGAACATCTTTAGGTGATGTCTGTGTGTGTGTGTGTGAAAGTATGTGTGTATGTCAGTGAGCCTGCGTAGACAATATCTCACGAACGAATGGAGAAATTCGAATGAAATTTGGTGCAAAAATCACAGTCCGTGAATACTGGAAGTCTATTGTTTTTAAACACAATCGAATGTTCAGAACCTCCTAAATTTTTGAGTGACATTTTAAAAAAATCATCAAAAAATCAAAATATTTAATAAACTTGCGCAAACAATAATTTCTTATGTAATTTTTTCTTAGAAAACGATTGACATAAACTGAAGGACGCTAGCATTAACCTTTCTCGAGATATTGCACATTTTTCAAATAAATTTATCAAAACATCAAGTAACAAAAATATTACCTCTTAAGAAACATGTCCACTTTGCATATGTAATTTCATTCGATAAATTATGTGATATTCTCGGGGTTCCAACTCATTCCATTCACGACAAAAGATACTTTGAGTAATACTTTTGTATTTGAACGCCAATAGTCATTTATCTGCTGCAGGAATAACTTATTTCTCCGTCCATAACGCTTGCGAGATTTTGGCGACGAATTTGACGGAATGTCTCTAACCTGGCGAGTTTTTTAAATGTTGCCAAATTAACGAAAATATTGCCAAATGGATAAAAATGACGCTACATCAATGAAAATGACGATAATTGGAGAAAATTCAATATCTTGGAAAAATATAATTATCTACTATAAGAATAATATTATTTAACTGTAAAAGTAGTAAATTCAATGCATTATATAAGGAAAATCATGTGCTGCCCACATCAGATTTTTTTTATTTATTTTTTAATAGGAGTGCATTTTAATAAAATATTTGAAAAATATTTTAGATATATGAATGTTTTGTTTTCATTAATAACGTTTGTTTTCATTAAAAATTCAATCAGCATATAAATTTTATAAAATCGTAACTCGTTTTGTGAAAAATTTTGCTAATCGTAGCGGAAAATTTCCCACAATAAAATGACCCTAAAGTTTACCACAAAATAGTTCAGAAGTTCACCACAAATCGCCAAACCCTGCGTTGGCTTAAAAGTATCAATAGCATTTTACCACAGCGTGTTTTAATACTTAAAATATCACAAATGTCTAGTACCTAAAATAGAAACATAGAGAGCAGAATATTTGACATGTTCTTCATATAAACTCACAAAACCTGAGAAAGAGTAGAAAAAGAACGAGGAGAAAATTTTCATATAAAAGAGGGAAAAAAAAATCAGGATCCACAAGATCGTCTGTGCCCGACCTTATGGAGTAGATAGGTACATTACCATCCACTTTACATTTTATTAACATTTTAGAGCATAGTTGAAAAGTGTTTTTGACTTTGTTCATTCTGTTTTTCTGTCTGCCCGTTCGCATGATAACTGCCGTAAAAATGACTTTATCAAAATGAAATTTTAGTATATTGTTGAGACGGTCTGTGACAGATGTGTGAATGTAAATTAATAATATCATCCAATTAGCTTTGGATTGAACCCGGTTTGAAAAAGTTAAGTACATTTAACCTTATGGGACCTAATATTTCAAACATGTCTTAAGCGAAGTTAAAATTCACATATTGCTTCGACCATTTTACAAAATATTCAATTTATCCCATTTATTTAAAAACAATTCAGCAAAATATGTTCGGTAGTTTTTTAACTAAACATTAAAATAATAATTACACCCATATTATATAATGAGATCACGTAACCCACTCCAAATAAATGACATCCATAATTTTTTCCCAGTTTAAAAATCGTGATTTTTAAAAATTTTTTTAATTTAATTCTAATGTTGCATCCGTCCTATAACCGTTTCATTTTTGCGTATTTTCTGTGCATCTATAGTCTGTGCCATAGCAATTACAATATTTTTTAAGTTAAAGTGGATTTTTATACAAAATGTTCTCCTTCTGATTCTCTCTTATTAAATTCAGATGAGTGCACGAAAAACACTAAACGGGTTCTGTCGTGACAATTGTGAAAATAATATACAGTGTTTAGATTACATAAACTAATTTGGTTTCAAGATCATATCTACAAAATCGCATGTCCGCCAAATAACCCATTTGTATGCAGCGTCCGGTATGAACCTATGAACCAACATCTATATACAGGTTGTCCCAAAAACATTGATTTCGGCTTTTATTCCTTAAATATTGATCTTAGACATATATAATAAATTACAAAGTTGCGTAAAATAAGGTACAGAATTTTATGAAATCGATAAACATTTTCAACGGATTAAATTTGAAGAAATACAAAATTTAAATTGTTATACGACCCTCGTACAAAAACATTTTCAATAAATAAAATGTGCCCCATGCACTAATAAGGTCATATACAAAATTTCAGCATTTTATCTTAAAAAGTCTCAGAGATATGTTTAAACAATATTTTGAGGGAATAATCACAAATTAAAATGTAAATGTTTACAGCAAGAGTGAAAATGACGCAACGCTGAAATGCATCATAGGCAAATAATATCTCCCTCTTATCTTTAGATTTATTTGCAATTTTTCAAAAATATGCTCCCTGAAAAATACCTTAAAATTTTACACGATTAATTACAGAATAAAACTTGGAAATGGCACAATCAAAATGAACATTAAAACAGCTAAGAAATGTATGCATATCCAAATATCTGCCTCTGATCGGTGCGTCACGCAATCGCAACAGACGCATCATCACATGAGAAAGTTGTTTTTATTATGCCATTGATCAATTCCCTCGCTTATTCAAGCGTAGTTCACGCAGCCCCGCAGTTTGAGCGACCCTTAAGTACTTCACATGCCTGCTACATTTTGAGAGTGTAGTTAGCCTGCTTATGCTGTATAGCTTATTCGCAATGCTAACGAAACTGCACGGGAATATCAAAGTATTTTCCCCAATTCTCGACATCCTTCTGGGAGATTTATTTCCCGATTGGTGCAACGAGTGCGAGAAAGAGGACGTCTACATCGTGTAGGTGGACTAATTAGGCCGAGCCTTCACTCAACTGATGTAGATACTTATATTTTGTCTTAATTTTGCAGACATCCACATAGTAGTGTTCCCCGGCCGTCCAAATAGCTGCTCTTAGTCCTCTGGACGAGTCGGACGGTCTGGGTCTTCAACATAGTAGTGTTCCAACTGCTGCTTCAGAAATGAACGTACCACGTGCAACACTGTGGAGAATACCGAGAATGAATAAATGGCACCCGTTTGACATTCATGTTGTGCAAGGACAGGATCCAACAGATTATCAACATCGTCAAGATTTTCGTAATTGGGGTTCTAAATCAGGAAGATGCAAACCCCTCTTCCCTGAGAAACGTAAATTGGCCTGACGAATGCTGTTTTAAACAAGATGAATGCATAAATCCTCAAAATGATCACTTCTGGTCTGACACAAATCCATTCGTGGTACATGATATTCATCATCAGAACCAATTTTCTTTAATGTATGGTAGAGTATTTTCAGAAACCGTTTGCTTGGACCCTTACTGTATGATGGTGCGTTAACGGGTGACAGATATGTTAATAAGATTCTGAATGCGGTTATTCCTGATTTTATGGATGAACTGCCCCTAACAGAAATTTCACATGTATGGTTTCAACAGGACGGGTCTCCAGCTTACCATACTACAGTTGTGAAACCTTGGTTAAATAGCGAGTTTCCAGACAAGTGGATTGGCTTGCATGGGTCAGTCGAATTTCCCCCTAGATTGCCTGGTTTAACCCCAATGGATTTTTATTTGTAAGGCTGTTTACTCACAATTGTTTATCAGTTACCTCCCTTTATTAAAGTAGAGTTGCAACAACGCATTCAAGATGGCTGTCGTGACATCGCCGAACAATAACTTGATCGAGTGCACAGAAGTATTATCAGATCTGTATTGGCATGGATGCAAAACACTTTGAACAAGCTTTCTAACCTCTTTGTACAATTATTATTTCTAGACAGTGTAGATACTTTTGTACAAATAAATAGCAAAATTATTATTTATTTATGTAATCATCGTAATTTGTGTATGGCCCCTGAAACGTGATCTGCCGACATGATTTTTCCCCTCTGAGAACCCATGCCGATGCATCGAAAAGTGGTTTAAGTCAGCAATTTTGTCATTTCATATATCCGGGACTTTTTATGATAAAATGCTAAAATTTTATACATTACCTCATTAGTGTATAGGGCATATTTTACTCATTGGAAATGTTTTTGTAGGGGGGGGGGGGGTATAAAAATTTAAATTTTGTATTTCTTAAAATTCATTCCCTTGAAAATTTTATTCGATTTCATAATATTCTGTACCTCGTTTTACGCAACTTTGTAATTCATTATATATGTTTAAGATTAATATTTAGGGAATAAAAGCCGAGGTCAATGTTTTTTGGATACCTTGTATAGGGACAGGGCAATTAAAAATTGGCAATTGCCAATTGTCCATCTGTCTGTTCGTATTTCCTTCTGTCCGACTTTCTCTCATTTTTAGGCACTTTCCCAATAGATTGAGACTTGCAACACTTGTCGATACACTTGCCACTTATGTGGTATACTTGTGAATCGTTAACTAAAACACACTTGTCGATCGTTCACGTGTACACTTGTCGTTGTACACTTGTGTGGTACACTTGCCGATTGTTCGATAAAACCCATTGGATTAGATAAAATCCCATAGTTCGCGATGAGATAGATACTTAACATTTAGTGTACTTGTAAATCGTTCGAATGGAAGGAAGTCTGCAAGTTCAGATTTCCAATATTTGCTACTCTAGGGGGCGCAGCCCAACCAAATTTTTGATTAGTCAGAAAGGCCTAATTTAAAATTTGATAGAGGTTTGAAATTCGGTATATGAGCAATTTATTTGATAAAAAAACACAAGACTAAAATAATTTCTTAAAAATATCTATTTAAGGGGGTGGATACTCACACCAAAACATTCGAAATGTAGAAAATAGAAAAAAAAAGCATGCTTCGCGATCGGTTAGAAACTTTAAATTTAATGTATGTGTAGATTGTGAGGAAGAAAGAATGTACTCAACTTTAGTTTTCCAATATTTGAAACTTCAGGCGGTTCCGCACACCAACATTTTCGATTTGTCCAATACAAAAGAAACGCCTCCTTTAAAATGTGATAGTGACTTGATATTTGGTATATGGGCCAATCATCTGATTAAAAAACCAAGACGAATAGATTTTTTTTCAGTAATGTTCATTTAAGGAAGTACTCCACAGAAACACGTTTGAAAGATGAAATGATAAATAACCATTTCTTGGGATAAGATAGAGACTTCAAATTTGTGTTTGGATAGATAGTACGAAATGAACAACGTGTGCAGTTTCATGTTCCAATATTTTTTTCTTTAGGGATTTCTGTACACCAAAATATTCGATTTGCCGAGTAAATGTGAAAAGCGAATTATTAAAAAATTACATTATACAGGGGCCGCTTGTTATGGGACAGTTGAATTTCAACGGGTATTGGGCTAGTCATTCTTAAAGGGTAAACAATAAAAGGTAACACTTTAAATTGGTAGGGGCGCGGTAGTCCAGTGGTTAGCGCGCGGGAATTGCAACCGTTAGGCCCGAGTTCGATTTCCGCCACTGCCAAAACTGTCGTCGTATTCACGCGGAGTACGATCACTTTAAACACGTGGGTCCGTAAGTCCTTCCGAGAGGTTGGTGGTAGGGGAAGGAGGGTACTGTCCCTGTGGATGCCTCGAGACTGGGTTCCGGTCTAAATTGGGTGGCACTTCCCGGCCGTCCAAACAGTTACCTTAAAGTTACCTTACAGTTACCTTACACCTTTCTGGTACCGGCTACACAAATAGCTACCATAAGCCTTAGGGTTGGTCGTGTGGTCTGGATTTTCGACACCTTTCTGGTAGGTCGGACGGTCTGGGTCTCTCTATCAAAAACAAAAACACTTTAAAATGGTGAGACAATGTTTCTCAAACTTATATATTTATCAAAATTATTATTCAAATTATTAAATTATTAGAGATCTTCAATTATAATATTATTCATTAATTTGACATTATCAATTTACATTTTATTATTCTTTAAGATTTCCAGTTAAAATTTTGGAGCTGGTTGAGAAGACAAACAAAGATTGAAATTTTGATAGACTGTGGAGTGAAATTCTTAATTAAAGTTTAATGTCCTCCTGGACGATAAAAGTGTACCTTTTGATTTTGATTTCCATGTCATCTGAAGAGGCATCTTTGGACAAATTTGTTGTAAGCATATTTTATTGCAACAGCTCATCTAAAATTTCTACCGAACACCGTTTTATGTAATAATTCTTCTCCGTTTTACATTATGCCAAAGCTAAACGTTACTAAAATTGCTGTTGTCGCCTGTACTACCATTTTTGTAACCCTCATTATATTTTCTGGGTAAATTTTGTTCTGGCGGCTTAGCACTACAAAATCCAAATTGCCATACAGATTTACAGCGGCTTTAAAATGTGCCACAAATCATTAAGCAAGAATATCACGGGCACCAAAATGTTGTGAAAAAAATATGATATTCATATTTATTAAGTCGGACAGAGTACTTACTTTTCTGTTTATATTACTTTCTAATTTAAATTAATCTGGCCTCGTAATAATGTTTACATTATTATACGTCCGACAAATAACCCACTTGTTGTTATTACTTTCCTTATATACATAATGCATAAGGAAAGAATTGTGACGGGGTCGAAAATTCGAATTCGAGTTTTCTACGGGAGAGCACGTTTCAAGCATCCCTGATCACGAATCAAACATTTTTGAAGTGATGTCTGTGTGTGTGTGTGTGTGTGTGTGTGTGTGTGTGTGTCAGTGAGCCTGTGGAGACGATAACTGACGAACGAATGGACCGATTCGAACCAAATTTGGTACAAAAATCACAATTCGTAAACACTGGAAGCTTATTGTTTTTATACGTAATCGAATGCCCAGAATCCCCCAAAATTTTCGAATGAAATTTTGAAAAAATCGTCAAAAAATAAAAACCGCTAATAAAGTTACGCAAATAGACATTTCTTATGTAATTTTTCATTAGAAAACGATTGGCATAAATTTTAGAACGCTAACAAAAACCGTTCTCGAGATATTGTACATTTTTCAAAAGAATTATGAAAAAGTCACATAAAAAAAAATCCTATTGAGAAACATGTTCACTTTTCATATGTAATACCATGCGATAAATTGAGTGACATCATTCTCGTGGATCTAGCTCGTTCCATTCATGAAAAAATATACTTTGAATAATACTTTTGTATTTGAACGCCAATAGTCATTTATCTGCTGTAAGAATAACTTTTTTCTTAGTGCATAACGCTTGGCGAGATTTTGGCGACGGATTTGGCGGAATGTCGCCAACTTGGCGACTTTTTTGAAATGTTGCCAAATTAATGAAAATCTCGCCAAATGGATAAAAATGATGCTAAATCAATGAAAATGACGACTAATTGTCGAAAATCCAATATCTTGGAAAGAATATTAGTATCTACTATAAGAAAAGCCTATTCTTTTACTGTAAAAGTAGTAAATTCATTACATTATATAAGGAAAGTCATGTGTTGCCCACATCAGATTTTATCCAATTGGGACGTGATCTTAAATTTATGAATGCCCACTACAGCGTATTTTGGGATCACGACCATGTTGTTGTTGTTGAAACCCAGACCGCCCGACCTACCAGAAAGGTGTCAGGTAACTGTTTGGACGGTCGGGAAGTGCCACCCAATTTAGACCGGAACCCAGTGGGGGAGGCGTTACATTTTTAACGTTTTATAAATAAATACGTTCTAAATGCATGTAGGTTAAAAAGCAATGTATTGTAAAGCACACGTAGAAAAATAATTAAAGCAATCAGATGAAATGTTTGTCAAAAATTACACTAGTATTACTCATTAAATTTCATGAAATTTTAATGGGGGTACCTTTGCCGTACTTCAAATTTAGGCGTTCATCTGTCCTAGTGTCTGTCTGTCTTCCTGCCATACTGCTTACTCGCTTTGAGCGTGACCGAATCGTTATATGAGACCTCAGAGACCTAATTGTTATTTGAGTCCGATGACGTCATTTGAATATTTATTTTTTTCGATGAATTTTTTAGTTTTCAAACAAAATAAATTATTGTAGTTCTGTGATGATTAAAAAATGTTACTACTAAATGTATCGCATTTTAGAGGTGCTTAAATAAAATTGTATTTCAGTCGGAAAGTGTATCATAATCAATGCTTTATGCATGATTGATTTTTCTTGTTTGTATTTGTGTTTGCTTCTTTTGATTTTTGTGTTATTTTTTGGAATTGGCTACTATTCTTTTATTTTTAATGATTTTACCAATTTTTGATGGGATGTGCCTGCTTCAGAATAATGATTACGATACGTTGCACAAGAGTATTTACATATTTTAGAAATGATTCTGCTGCACCAGCCTCGCACATGAGGACTCCTATGTTTACAATGGGCGGACAATTTATTTATGATCAATAAATGATGGGTGACATCACGAGAAAAATATATACGGACTCAAGCAAACTCATGGGCATCATGAACTATCGAATTGAAGTAGGTCCAGACTACCCACAGGTGACTAGAGGAAATAGGCATACATATACGAATGAGCCAATGAGAGCGGAGGTTAATACATTCTCCTGAATTTTAACCATGATTATGCATTTAAAAATGCGCTTCTACCCTTCTCTTGAATGCTCTTTGATTAAGCCTTACTCCACGTAGTCCTACGTGGCCTTACTCCACGTAAACATAGAGATAGTTTAGACACAACGAGAATCGAACTCGAATGCTCCCAGTGCAATCGCAGGGGCTCTATCGCTTTTACTTTTCCTTTTACAACCAGGTCCATTCGATTCACCCGAAAATTTAGAGTAAATAGTTAGATGGCCGAGATAATATTATTAACTTTGAAATAAGAAAAAAATAATACATTAAATTAGACTTAGACAAAGCAGTTTCACAAGAACATCCAAACTATTGGGTAGTAAATATAATCAATACGTAAATTGTGGAAGGCAGGTACATAGTATTAAGGTACTTGTGGGCTGGCACATTCAATACACTATTGCGAAATATCTTTGTGGCGTATATAAAGAAAAAAAGTTCACTTATAGATCTTCACGAGTGACTGTGGATTTAAAATGGTACATTGCGGAAGTGATAATCTGCCAATTTAATTTTCTGAGTTGATTGGTGTTCCTGAAAATCAAACTGATTAACAGACTAATTTCTCTTTATTTACACAATGAACAGCCAGGAACTTGTTCAAACCAAATTTTATTAATATTATTATTCATGCTAAATGTTAGCAATGGTTAACTTCACCATCATTAGTCATACTTGCAACTTATTTATTCTTACATTATTACAGTCTATCTTGCACAACTGAGTCTGCTGTGATACAGCTCGCGACTACGTTACTGACTTCTAGGTAGGTTACATAAATCCTCATACTATGACATAAGAAGTTTAACTATTGTTCTTTTCGCACAGCATTTCATCGGACTTCTTCGTGTAGCTTTTATTATGAACTGCTGCCTTGAATTACACTGCACTAAATAGATTTGAACCTTTTTTTGTGCTCGAAGAATTGTAGATATATCTAAAAAAATATTTTATCTTAGTCAACGACGAAATTGAAGAGAAGTCAAAAAGCACATTTTGGTGTGTTTAATCAGCGACGATATTTAAGATAAGTGTAGACGTGCATTTTTACGTACTTAATCAACGAGCATTCAAGAGAAGGGTAGAAGCGCATTTTTAAACGTTAATGACGTCATTTGAATTAATTTCAGTTGTTTTCGATGAAGTTTTCAAATATAATAAATTATCGTAGTATTATGATAATTCTAAAACTATTACCGAGGAATGTATAACATTTTAGAGATGTTTAAACCAGGCAATTTATATTTCAATGCCGTCATTTGAATGAAGTTCATTTTTTCAATGAAGGTTTAAGTTTTCAAATATAATAAATTAATGCAGTATTGTGATAAGCTTCAAAATATTACCGAGGAATGTATTGCATTTTAGACTTGTTTAAATAAAATTGCATTGAAGTTGGAAAGTGTTTCATAATCAATGCTTTAAGCATGATTGATCTTTCTTGTTTTTATATTATATGAGATAATATGATTATTTTCTAAAAATTTTTAAGCAATTTCTATATTTTAACTCCGTTTAAAAACTGTTTTAAAAATTACATTCCATAGGGTTTAATGTATTTCAGCTTTTCAACTCTGGTTCAATTCAAAAGTCGTTGTGTGACATTATTCATTTACATTCCCATATGTCCGTCCCTCTGACCTTCTCAACAATATACTAAAATTTCATTTTTATAAAGTCATTTTTACGGCAGTTACTGTTGGAACGGACAGACAGACAGACAGAATGAATGAACACATACATAAACATTTTTTAAATATGTTGACAAGTGTTAAGAAGGAACAGTTCTAATTTTATATAAATTCTATAAGCAAGTGTAGATAAGATAATCAGCACTTTGGGCGTAGAAAGTACTTGCTGCTTTGCGGCGAACTGTATGTTGCCCACTGAAGGACTGTAACTTTATTTTTGCCTCTAATATGGAGACCAGGCATGTAGTCAACAAATAAATATTTGTTTAACTATAAAATTGTTATTATATATACAAATAAAATTGTAACCTGCACTTTTGTCTCTCTGTTTATTAGCTCATCTCAAAAAGGGATGAATTGAATAAATTAGTTATTTCCTTTATGTGAGAATTACTATAAAATTAAAAAAAAAAAGAAAATCTCCAAATGTAAGGAGTACAGCTCAAATTGTAAACCAAGTTTATTTATATGTTCCGTGCTACGAAGGGATTTACAAATAGTACACAATAACATTATGTCCAATTTTACAGAAGTGCAAAGAAAACAAACTCATAATTTAGAATATCGCTCAAAGAGAATAGAACAAAAGAAATAAATTTCGTTAGAAAATCATTCACGTCATCCCTCAACGAGGGAATTTTTTTCTTATCCGGAAATGAGAAAGAAACTGAGGTTTACTACACATTTTCTTCCCCTTAAATAAATTATAAGATTTCCGACTGAGATATTTTTTATAAGAAATGTTTTCTCTTATTACTTTAACAGAGATGGATTTCTAGATAATATACTGGGCAATAGGTGAGTATATATAGTTTTTTAGTGCTATATTTTTTGCCATTAAATCAAAAATTACTTTACTGCAATGTTTCATTCGATAAATAATTTAAATTCCTAAATTTGTATATAAGATACTTCAAAAATAATATTATATTACATTTTATGATAAATGTATTTTATATATAAATTAAATGATACGAAATATATATGTACATTTTAAACTCATGAACGTGGTTTTCATATTCTATGAATCAATTAGTTTATTAGCATTTTGAATTTAAATGTATAGAGTGGATTACTTGTTACACGTTCTCTTCAATTTTCGATTTGAAATTATTTTAAGACTTTCTTATAAATATAAATTTAAGTAGTATGGTTAATGATTTGTCAATGCCACCCTTTTTCTCCAAGTTATCGCATGACCATGTATAATTTGAGTTGATATTTGAGTTCCTATATTCTGTATTTATAAAAAAATTGTTCTAGTTCATTTCTTAAAAAATACCTTCATTTTCTACATTTTCCTCGCTTGACCTATATGTCTTCACGTTGACATCGGTTTAATGGTTTCTGTCATTTAGTAATTTATGTTTAGCCGGCATAGTCTTGCCCACGTTTAGGCGTCCAAATACCGGCTGTTCTGTCCTGCAGTGTAGGAAATTGAAAATTTTCCTATATATACGCCTGCGAAATTAATCTTATTTAAGCTGCAATTTACGTTGTAAATCGTCTATTACAGATTGTGCTCTAAATCACACTACGCTATAATCAACATATGTTTCTATTAGATTACGTTCGCGAATTTTTTTTATAAAATGTTAGTAATTATTTAAAAAATCAGTTGATAAAAGGTTGAACTATACGATGGACTAGATTCATAAAGAAATTCTGTAGTTTTTCATACATATTATTTTAATCTATCATGTTTCGTATATTAACCACAATACTACAATTGAATTGACATTTTCTAATGATATATATAACAAAGACAATATTTTATTTAAAAGTATCTTAATCTTATTATATAAATTAAGAAAATATTTTCAGTTTAGATTCATTATTATATTTAGTTCTACATTCATTTCTAGTATATCAATGTTCATCGTCTTGTGGATGGATATTCCTTCAGCTATGAAATATTTCGTATGCGCTTTACAAAATATTCTGTGTAGGTATAATTGTCTATGTATAAATCTGATCATAAAATTTCACAAAGATATGTGTGTTCAGTCCTGTGTTAGCGGGTCCACACCACCTCATAATTACACACACACACAGGTCTGTTACCTTACACCTTTCTGGTAGGTCGGACGGTCTGGGTCTCAACAACAACAACAACAACAACACACACACAGGTGCGCGGTAGCCCAGTGGTTAACGCGAGGGAGTTGCACTCGGTAGGCTCGGTTTCAATTCTCTCCTCTGCTAAATCTGCCGCCGTGTTTACGCGGGGTACGATCACGTTAAACATGTGGGTACGTAAATCCTTCCGAGAGGTTGGTGGTAGCAGAAGGAGGGTACAGTCCCTGTGGATGTCTTCTCCACTGGGTTCCTGTCTAAATTGGGTGGCTCTCCCCAGCCGTCCAAATATTTACCTTACACATGTCTGCTAGGTCGGGCGGTCTGGGTTTCAACAACAACATCTACAACACACACACACACACACACACATATCTTTTCAAAAGTGTTCAACTCATATTCAGTCTTAGATTGCCTTTATTCGTAACAAACTTTGAGTAAATAATACATTCTCTATATAGTATTATGGCTAAAAAGTAAAAGTATTAGTTCTAAAACAGGTTATAATTATTTAATATCATGCTGTGAAAGAGAAAGGATGAATTTTATTTCTTTTTGGCTCCTATATTTTACAATCTTCTGCTTCAATCTTTTAAAAGCAGTGTTATATATCGCTCTTTTTCCAGGGATATCAAAGACTGGTTATTTACTTATAATTCAGTTGAAATTGAATATTTTTTCGGTATTGATAGCTAATTTTTCAACTGCTTTTACTGTTATCTACATCTTTTTTATTGTCTATATTTATCTTCTCAGTTGTTATGATGAATGACTTATTGCTATTGCTTTATCTTTAATTGTTTTTATGCCACATGATGCTACTTATAATTGCCGTATTTACTTATCTCCTCCTATAAGATTATCTGTTCTCAGGGGGCATTCGTGGATCCTGAAATCTCCTTACTTCTGAATATTAAATAATAAATAATATTAAATATTAGAGTCCCACATATCATCATGTATCGCCAATTTCATTCGGGGCGATTTCTTTCAAGTCAAAAAACATGGTTTTCTGTAATCTAGTTTAGCAGAAACTAGTTGACAGATAAAAGGTAAACAAAATTCGTTCCAACCTCCAAATTAAAGATGTGGCAAAATTATGTGCGTTTCTCTTCGTTAGAATAATCAGTAAACTACCCAAATACGTTTTATCTGCGCAAACATAACAAGAATGATCAATCATGCATTTGAGTATTGAGAATGTTATTTATATCTCTAAAATCAGTTATATTTTAAATTATCACAGTGTTGCAGAAATGTATTATATTTGAAAACTTATATATTAACCAAAAAAATGACCGTTATTCAAATGACCTCATCGAAGTATAAATCGCCTGGCTCTCTATGTAAAAGCAACGAATATGTTATTCATATCACTTATATTCCAGACTCCAGAGTTAAATAATTTTGCGTGAAAAAATCCAGCAATTCTTATACAACTCATCTTACAATCACTTGTTTACATTCTGCATCCATTAAAATTTGGCTTCGTTGTTGAAATAATCAAAGTCAAATTATTGTAAATGCGTTGGCACAGAATATAAATGCACAGAAAATACTAAAAAGCAAAGCGATTTTGCAACAGATACTACATACACAATATTTAAAAGAACATTAAAAATCACGATTTTGACACTGGGAAAAATAATTGGATGCCATATTTTATTCTGAAGTAGGTCACGTGATCTGTTCATATGATGTGGGTGTAATTATTATTTCAATTTTTATTTCAAAAAAATACGAAACATGTTTTGCTGAAAATTTCTTGATATATTTTATGGGGTAATTTGACTATTTTCTAAAATTTTCGAAGTAATTTGTGAATTTTAACGTCGCTTAAAAAGTGTTTGACGAATTAGTTCCCATAGGGTTTAATATATCTTACCTTTCCAACCCGGGTTCACTCCAAAACTAATTGGGTGATATTTGTCATTTGCATTCCCACACACACTCTCAACAACATACTATAATTTCATTTTGACAAAGTCATTTTGACAGCAGTTATCGTGCTAACGGACAGATAGACAGAATGAGTAAAGCCATAAACACTAAACTGAAGGTTTTTCTTTCAAAATTTTCCAAACTTATGCGTTTATTCAATCTCAAAATAATGTCTGAAGTTTGTAGCAATATTTTCCTTGGGCTTATTCCATGTTTATATGCGAATCTCACGAAAATAAAATAATATGAATGCCTCTATAGAGGTTCTTCATTTTTGTGGGTCTTCTGGAACTGGTTATTTTTCTTTATTTCAACACAGAAATACAGTTTCTGTAGCAAATAAATACATTTGGGACGTTCAAGGAGATACATGAAACAAAGACGTGTACCTACTTTTTGTGATAGAGAAATATTGTGTTATTACAATTACCTGTGTAATAAAGGTTGCTATAAGAATTGTAATAGATCAAAAGTGATATGTTAAATGTACAACAAATATATGAATTATATTTAGTAAATATTCTGGGTATTGTTTATTTGGATCATGTTAATTCTGATTAATGTTTTTTATAACTTCTGAAAGACTGATGTATAATATAATAATTTAGTAGTTAAAAGACTTTAGGACCTTGAGTTTTTGAGTAAACTCAGATTTCAGTTATAATTCATTAAATACAAAACTAAATAATTAAAATTCCGCTAGTTTTCCTAAATTAAGTAGAATAAAAATTTTGGAACATTCAGGAATATATATGAATCAAAAATGCGTAGCTACTTTTTGTGATATGGAAATGTTGGGTCATCATAATTTCCGGTGTAATAAAGGTTTTTATGAGAATTGTGACAGGTCTAAAATGGTATGTTCCATATACAACGAATCTATGAATTATGTTTTGAAAATCTCTGATTAACTTTTATGTGGATTATGTTAAGTATGAGTAATGTTTATGTGGATTATGTTAATTCTGATTAATGTTTATGTGGATTATGTTAATTCTGATTAATATATTTTTTTACGTGTTTTGAATGACTAATGTATGATATAAGAATTTACTATTTAAAAGGGTTCAAGACTTTGAGTGTTTTATTAAACCAAGATTTGAATTATTATCCATGCAATTCAATACTAAATAATTTAAAACTTCCCCGGTATCCATAAATTGAGTACAAACAAACAATAAGGATTAGTAAAAAACTATATAAATGATTTCGGTGATGTGTAGTAAAAACATAAATTATATATAGTCCGTTTTAAAATTATATAAAAGTATTTTACACAAGGAATGTTTATAATGAGATAGGACATTTACATGTGCACGAACGTTTTCAAAACGTTATTGCTAGAATACAAATTACTTCAGTATGATGTAGGGGTCACCTTTCACATCAATGCAGACCTACAAACGAAGATTCATTCAGTTTATGATACTGGCAATGTTGGAAATAGCGACGATTGTTCCTTTAAATCATTTAGAAGCTCATTTATGGTTTCGAGTGGTCGATTGAGGTAAATAATACGCTTTCCTAGAGCAGGTATGTACAATTTTATGAGTGCTATGAGTCGAATTATGAATAAAGTTTGTGCCGTGGACAACATCTATTAGTTTGAAAGGGGTGTTTAGCAAGGCATCAATTGGCAACAACAATTATATTTTTAAGGTGAATTACACATTTAACATCTTCTTCCCGGTCGTCCAAGCAGTTACCTTACACCTTTCTGGTAGGTCGGACGGTCTAGGTCTCAACAGCAACAACATTCAACATCTATAAAACATCAATCAACAATATGATCTAAATCGAATCTTAATCTTGAGAAATAACTCTCTAAAGGAAAATTAAAATCTTTGAACCATAAACAAAAAAATAACTAGGAGGAAAATGGTTCCTCTACAACCTCTTTAATGTAATGCTTAATCCATTTCACTCATTATATTAGCTCTATATATAGCAGATTTTGGCGAACATACGCTTCAAACATTTTTTTAATAACTAGGGGCTCTTTCTCCTGCTCTCTACGCTTCGTTAAACCCATATTTCGTAAATTACGTAAACATAAAAAAGGAATACGTCCTGTAAAAATTCAAGTACTTAGGTACCTACCTGCGAAAATTCGTTGTCTTGCTATTGTTAGTCTATCGATGACGCGAACTCGCAGCTTAAATATTTTGTCTTTGACTTTGACATTAAATATATCTTGAACTGCATTATATATCGAAAAACGGTTTATTTAATCGTATTTCCCAAATCTTTCTCTACACGGGAACCAAATTTTATACTTTTGTATGCTATAGTTTTTGCAGTACGACGCTGAGAAACTAGAGAAACGAGAAATGTGCCACATGGTGGCGTTGGCTATTTATTTAATATAGATAATATGGCAAAATTTTTGCCCCCAACAATAAGAGTTATACAGCTACTCAAATAGTTTAATTGAGAGACAGTCCGAATAATAATTATGCAACTATATAATAAAATATTTTTACAAAAATATATAGTACACCGGCATTGTTTATTTCATTTAATTGGGAAAAAACATATATGCTATTCCGTAAAATATGAAGTTTCGTCAGCAGGCACAGAAAACAGTCATCGATCTTCTTTGACTTTCAGCTGTTTGAAGACGTCGGAATAAATGCAAAAATATTTTTTGTTATCCTTTCTAAACAAAGAAATGGAAACTGTCTTAGAACTGCAATGGAGTGTTTCGAATAGGGCATACGTTTGAAAACTGCTTTGATTTATTAGTTTGGTGAATTTTTTTTTCTCATCTTAAAACTTATTAAGAAATTCAAAGTTCTGAATATAAAAACATCTGTCGTTTGTATCTGTTGCACCGACAACGACTTTTCTAATGTTTATTGAAATTTATTGAGTTATATCCTAATTCTACAAGTTTGCCTCTAATCTCAAACTATAGGCAATCTTGAAAATATTTCTTTCAAGAAAAATAAAAAAAAAATTGAACCGGAATATAAAAACAGAACTGGAAGTGAAAGTCCTTAGTGATTCCTCCTACTTAGATACGGAATCCATATCAGTTATTGAGTTTTTGTCTAACCTCTATCTATAGTAGATTATGAGAAGTAGAAGCTTCAAAACACTTTTTTAAAACAATGCAATGTATAGCAAAATTTCCGTCCGTTGTATAGTTTACCACGTAGGGCATATTTTTTTCATCTTAAAATTTATTAAAATGTCTGAAGTTTTGAATGTAGAAATAAGTATATGTTGATTGTATCTACACCACTGAGATGATATTTCTAATTTTTATTAAAATTTGTTGAACTATTTCACCATTCTCATATTTCCACAATTCCATATTCGGGAATTACACAATTTTAATAAAAATGGCTTTAACGATATTGTTTTCAACGATTTGGATAAATTGATTATACTGCATTTAAAGATATTACTAACGTAAAAATCATATCATAGCCCTTTCTTAAGTTGTTAATATCATTGTGAAATATTAATATTTTATTATCGACAATTCGAAATTCGAAATTATATTTTCGTAATGGAATGTATATCATAAATTGAGGGATAAGAAAGATCTATTAGATTGACTTTGAACTTTGAAAACATTGATTGAAGCTTTGAACTTTGATTCAAACCTTGATAACAAAAATATTAATTAACATATAAAATGATAGATATCAATACATATTTCAAAATTAAATCTATTCTGGACCACGCTACGGATTGTTGTGTTCTCAGTTATGGATTATATTTTTTCGCAGACAGAAACACAGCATACAAGGAATATTCTTGTATATGCGGTGAAAAAATATTAAATGGGATTACTTTCCTAAATACATATTGTGTTGTTGTTGTTGTTGTGGACATATTGTGAATTGAACTATTAATCTTAATTAAAATGGTCGTGAATCGTAACATTTGTCAGTTACTATCGTGGCCTCAAAACCCACCATTACTTCTTTGAACGAATTACTTAATATATTCAATAAATCAAAACACTTCACGTTAAAATCCACATTTTTAAGTTTTGAAATACATTAACATTTATTCACACTTCTATTATTGCTATAATCAAAATTGCATCAATTTTGACATACGCTTAAGTAGGAGAAAAGCACAGTCTGAGACCAGGTCTTTTGAATCTTATTCAAAAGATCGAAAATTGACCTGAAATACATGAAGACTGACACATACATATGTATTTCAGATCTGTAGCTCAGCATGACTGTCACTTTTCCGATTCTTTTACTGACATTTGGAGTCATACTTAATCTTTTTCTATAACATTATCAATACTCAAATAACGACTCTCTCTGACCAACACTGCTTGAAATTACGACTCTGCCTCTTGACAATTGAATAATCATTTAATATTGTTTGTTAAATTTCCTCTTTGTAGACGCACCATTTTTCTGGGGTTCCAATGAAGCTTGGTTTATTTTTTGGCCTTAGGATACTTTGCTCCAAACACACCTGTAATATGTGTGATATGTATTTATTGAGATCATAGCTTTCCGGGTCAAGATTGTCATAAAACGGTGACTAGAAGTCTACGTTTTGTTTTGTCGTAAACATCAAAAACGTCATAAGATGTCTCTTGGTCCCACAATATGTATTATAACTTTTTGGCGAATTGTAAAGTAAAGATAATTAAAAAATCTGTTTTTTTCTATCTATCTGTCAATCATCGTTTAAAACTTGAAAGCGGATCAACAGACTTTAATACTTTTTAGCGGTTTGTTACGCTGAAATGGAAGCAGGTTTGTGACTAAAATATTTCAAATTTAGTACCGCGTTAATAACAAGAATTAGGAATCATGCTTAAAGCTTTGATTACGAAACTCTTTCCAGCAGAAATGTAATTTTATTTGAACGTCTCTAGAATGGGATACATTCAGCACTGATGTTTCATACATTATCACAGTACTACAGTAATTTATTATACTTCAGAACTTAAAATTCGTCAAAAGAGCAATGATCTCTATTCAAAATGAATTTTATTCAAATGACGTCATCGAAATATAAATCGTCTGCTTCTCTATGTAAAATCCATGAATAATTCATTCCTATCTATATTCCAGGTTCCAGAGTTAAATCATTTTGCACAAATAAAAATTCAGCTATTCTTATACATCTCGCCTTACAAGCGCTTACTTTGTTTGCATTCTGCATGCTTTACTATAGCATTAAATTTAGGCTCCGTTATAGAACTAATAAAATTCTAGTGATAATTTAAAATAAAAATATTGTAATTGCGTTAACATAGAATTTAGATACACAGATGATACGCAAAAATAAAGCGGTTTTAGGATGGAGACAACACTAAATATAAATTTAAGCGGTCTTTAAAAATCACGGATCTTTACACAGCGCAAAAAAAATGGATGCCATCTTTTATTTTGCAGAGAATCACTTGACATTTTCATATATCATGGGTGAAAATATTATGTCAATTTTTATTTAAAAAACTACACAACACATTTTGCTGGAAATGTTTTTACACGTTTTGTGTGATAATTAGATTACTTTTTTAAAAGTTTGAAGCAATTTGTTAATTTTAACTTGGCTTAAAAATGTTTGAACAATTGAGTCCCATGGGGTACAATGAATTTCATGCTTTCAACCCGGGTTCAATCCCAAAACTGATTGGGTGATACTATTCATTTTCATTCCCATGTGGCCCACAGACCGTCTCAACAACATACTAAAATTCCATTTTGATAAAGTCATTGTACGACAGTTATCGTAAAAATTAACCGACAGACAGACAGAGACAGAATGACTAAAGTCATAAACACTTTACAACAGTGTTGGAAAGTGTTAAAATTAAAAATTTGAAGATATGTTTCAAAGATAAGTATCTGCTAAAATACGAGATCGATTTCGATAAAATATTTTTAAGTAAATGAGACTTAGTTCTAGACTTGTTTCTGTTTTGATTCAAGTTTTATCCTCAAGCATCTGTTCACAGAACAAAAAGTATAAAAATACCTTTTTCACAGGCTGTGATGATCAGTTATAACTCGTTATAAGACGTTTGAACGAATATGCATATTTTATCACTGGTTGTTTAAGCTTATAGAAAGCAGGTTTATGGTTAAAATATTTCATCTTTTATGCGGCGTTAATTTTATTTATCTTGGAAGACTGCGACTTATTTATTTATTTGCTAATGGTCAGGCCCTTGATACGTTCAGTATTGCGCCTATGCATTGACCAGAATGGTGACCCATTTACCGTCACATGACATTGTTCCTGCATACCATTGAAATTGCTTCTGCACACTATTGACATTGCTCCTGCGCACCATTGACATTGTTCCTGCACACTATTGACATTGCTCCTGCACACCATTGACATTGCTCCTGCATACTATTGACATTGCCCCTGCACACTATTGACATTGCTCCTGCACACCATTGACATTGCTCCTGCACACCACTACGCCCAACAACAGAGCATCTCTGCCTGCAGGTGGGACTTGAACCCACACCTCGACCACCGCGCGAGCACAAAGAAACGTTTGCCTTTACCGATCACCGAAGCGTCGGCGTGACTTATTTATGCAAGTAGATGATGATTAACACAGTTTAGCAATCATCAAGGCTTAAATGTGATACTCTCAACTCGACTATATAAGAAGAAAGGAATAACAAATATTTTTCAGTCTAGACCTTCTTCCTCTTTTTAGCATATATCTTCAGTTTGGTGAGATATTTCTCGTTTGAAGTTTAGCAGAAATACACCATATCTGTGAAATTACCCTACAGCTTTTACTTCACAGTTCATAAAGAACAAAATTGCCAATGAAAGAAAGAACGGTTAATGATCTATATATAAAAATACTTTTGTTTCTTTGAAATGCAATACTTAAAAGAATTCCCAGTAGTTTATCTCAAGACAATATACTTTTTTTATGAAAACTTCAAGAAATATCTCCAAGTTGAAAAGTTCAAAAGGAAAAATATGTCCGATATAAGATTTTCGAAATTCTTCTGGTAAATAAAATCCTTTTGTATTACTTCAATCTGTAATGTATATTTTTACTTTTAAATATAAGATATATTAAGTGAGTTATCGTGTAGGATGTTTTAAAACGTTAGAAACGGATTTTATTCCTTTACCTATTAGAGATGTAGTTAGATAAATACAATTTATAAAAATATTCGACAGCACAGACGATATCGATGCAGAATTTTCAGAAAAAAATTATATATCTAAATTTTCAACGGTTTCTCAATTGTAAACTACTAAATTAGAAAAAAATATTCCTCGCCTTGTCGAATAATTAAATAATTAATGTTAAGTATAATTATATTCAAAATTCTTGGCGGTATAGACTTTCAAATTTTAAACTTTCTGAGGCTGTATAAGTACAAGAATATAAGCATTTGCATTAACCAGTTTCTATTCCGTGTACAAAATATATTGAGATTTGCGTTAATCGGTGCTTTTGGTAACACTATTTTTTGCTATTTAAGCACTAATCGCTGAGGGTTCGAAGAACGTTTAAATTATGGCTTCTTCAGCAATTTGAAAGTCTTGCATTGTTTATGATCTACCCAGGATATGGCAGAAATAATGCTGAAATTCCACTAGAATGCGGATATCAGTATATGAAATGACTCCATCTCGTATGTTAGCTTATTGGCAAATGCGGTGTTTACAAACCTGAGGATCATTTCACTCTCGTTGTTGACTAAGATATCAATCACTGACTGCAACGCCATAGATATTCTCAAATATTTTGCAGACATTCCACGTGCAAACCTAAGGGCAGCAAGTTTGATTTTGGTATTTCTGCTTTTACATTTCGGTGGATACTTTTCGTATGTAATTTATACTCTTATTTAATTAATGTACTTCAAGTCCGTTTTTTTAATGCCTTGATGTCCTCTGGATTTTTACAACTTTTCTTATTATCAGAATTATAATCCACGTTCCCTGAAAAAGAATTCCGCGGATAGAGGAAAGTAAACTCCTGTTTGTAAAAATGGCAACACCGTGAAGGAGTCATCATAATTGAATGAAATGTATTCCATAAACGATTTGTATTGATTGAAATAAACGATTAAATTTGCAAAGCACAATTTAATATTATGTACATGTCGAAAATCAGCATTTGATGAAGCCACCACGCTCTATAATAAGTGCTTCTATACGACTTGGCATCGAATCAAACAAATCTGGAATTTATACCTGAGTCCAGTTTGTTTCTATCCGAACCCAAAGTTCAGCTGTATTATTTATGCGACGAACGTCACGACCGAGACGCCGACCGACGAAATCCCAGATATACACCATAAGAAACATATCCGGTTAAAAGGCAGACCGAAGTAGAAGGTGTATATGTTGTGCTGAAAAGAAATTAACATGCCTAGCAACATGTGGACGGACTGTGTCATGTTGAAATACAGCTCCAGGAATATGTTGAAGGAAGTGTATGACTTCGGACTGCAGAACGTCGCTGATGTACCGATTTCTATTGCGATTACCCGCTATTTTTAGAAACTCAGGCCGTCCAAGATACTCAATCGTCCCAGATCATCACGTTTGGCGTTCGTTCAATATGGCGTTGGATAACGCACTTCGGAAAGTGGTTTTCACCGCTACATCGTCTAACGTAGATGCGGCAATCACTGTACCCCAAATTTTAGCAGGATTCATTAGAAAAGATGGCAACACGCTAGTGTTTCTCTTGATGGACCCATTGTAGTCGCAGGCGTCGATGATTTTGCTTCAGGGGAATCCGGTACAAATGAATTCTTGTAGGCAGCCCTTGGTGTAGAAGACGCCGACGGATTATTAGAGCAGACAATGACACATCTGTAACAGTGATCCAATGTTCGGCTAATTGGCGGGATAAAGTTTTACGGTCCTGCACTTCCATGCAGATGAGGTGTCTATCAGCCAGATGCTGTACATACCATTCCGTTGTCCACTGCCAGATTTGAGACTCGTGCAATTCTCTTCAGTCCACCGCTTCCACATTCTATGAAATATATCTACTATGTAATATGTCTTAATTAATTTTCATTTTCTCTTTATCATTATAAATTTACGCTCTTCAATTCATATATAAAATTTGTATTTGCATTTTAGAAAGATCAGTATTTAACCATAATATTTAAAATGGTTTATTTGGAGATAATCCTTTATAAGGAGATAATATGATATATAGGATATATGGAGATAATAGGATATATAGGATATTTGGAGATAATATGATCCTTAATCTTATAGATATTTTGGTTATAAATTTGTGGTATAATAAATTAGCTTTTGAACATTATTTTCTCTATGAATTGTGCAAGCAGAAAAGTAAATAGTGAAAATCAATATTTTTAAGGGTAAGTAATTGAATAGTAAGAAATATTTTAATTGATCAGTTTTCTCACTATGGAAATCGAAGTGTACTATTGCAATTATTTAATTTATTTTAAACTTTCTTTTTAATTTGCGTTATGTATCATAACGCACATATAAAATTTTGTTATATTTAATAGGTAAAAAATTAAACCCCCGTAATCAGCCTTTTATAACAATCTCTATATAAGTATTATATAAGCACCTTTTTTGGAAGGTTTGGCGTTCACAAAAAATTTTTTGTCTCATCTACGTTAGTCGTATGAAAATTTTTACATAGTCTTCGAATTCACAAAGAGTTGTTTAAATAGTAAATAACTAATAAACTCATAATAGTAACTCATTGAAAAGACACACAAACAATAACGGGGTTTAAAATGCATTAACTTTTTCTAGCTTAAGAGAACACTGTTTTGTCATTCAAAGAAAATTTTGCTTATTTTCTGTGAGACCAGAAATAGATGTCACATGTGTTTTGATGACACAAGTTTATGCCAGTTATTTATTGTTGCCGAAACATCTAACAATACTTGTAGTCTGGATGGCACCGCGGTTTACTGCAAACCATAAATTTAGGAGCGTCAAGATAGAGGGGGCTGAGCGGGCACTTACGAGGATACCAAGTAGCGACATTGGTTTAATGATTAACCAATGGTAAAGCTGCTTGTTGTGTCACTCTCAATGCTGCAAATGAAAGCAAAGGGAGAGTTACATCCCCGAGGAAAAAGAACCACAACATGTGACCTAAGAACGACACTTGAAAATATAGACTTGAGCAAATACTCGGAGAACATTATTATGACTTGTGAAGGACACGCAGACGTATACAGATTACTTCGAGACGATGTCTTAATAACGACTTGTGCAGAGATACATGAGTGATACTGGTGCGACATTATGAGAAAACGACAATACTAGAGATGCATATTTTTCCGTAAATGTTCCAAAATAATGGCTAGATCTATTGATGTGTGAGTGCAACCAAGTACGAGACGGAGCCAAACACCTCGAGTTATGGCCAGTACTATCCCTAACAGCATTTTTTTTAACAGTGACGTTAGATTTACGTCACACTCTGACTTTCGGACGTCACAGGACGTCGCAATACGTCTCGGCAATGTCATATTAAGGTCACAGCGAAGTCATTTTGGTAATTTTCCTGGTCGTTTGTGACGTCGCATATTAACTTGTTTGTGACGTCACATTGTAATTGCCATTATAATATCGTCACATTGTTACGTGTTAATTAAATTATGGAAACGTCACAGAATATAGTCACAATGATGTTACAAAGTTACTAATACATAACGTCGCATAGAAGTCACAAATATGATGTCAGACTGTGACCCAGGTGCCACGTGACTACAACGTTACTGTCACACATGTGACGATCTTTGCTGTGAGGGTAATAACGGATGCCAGCTTTATGATCAAAGTCCAAGACAGACTTGAAGGTATGTGTTCCTCAAAAAGATATCTAAGTCTAAACAAATATATTAGGCCAGTTAGGTGGTCTCACATGTTCCCCCGCCAAAACTAGTAATTAATTGTGTAATGAATTAATAGGTGTTTATGTTGTTTATAAATGGTTTATTGTAAAAGTTTAAATTGAATAATCAATTTAATATTATTTTAATAATATTCCTTTACAGGACTCACGCAAAAGGTAAATAATTGGAGGGTTTTATATAGCGGCACGACAAAGCAATGTACAATAATAATAAGAACCACTATACGTGTAATTTACGACCTTGTATATGAAATTTAATTTAACAATATTATTATAATTGATAATAATAGTACTTCTTTAATCTTTTTCTTTTGGTTGTCATATTTTCCAAATACAATTATGAAATATTAAAGAATATCTATGTATGGAAATATATTTAAACTTTTGAAAATTTTATTGATAATTATTAACACGAATACTTTTTTACTTTCCTTATATACATAATGTATAAGGAAAGTATTGTGACGGGGTCGAAAATTCGAATTCGAGTTTTCGACGGGAGAGCACGTTTCAAGCATCCCTGATCACGAATCAAACATTTTTGAAGTGATGTATGTGTGTGTGTGTGTGTGTGTGTGTGTGTGTGTGTGTGTGTATGTGTGTGTGTGTGTCAGTGAGTCTGTGGAGACGATAACTGACGAACGAATGGACCGATTCGAACCAAATTTGGTACAAAAATCACAATCCGTAAACACTGGAAGCCTATTGTTTTTATACGTAATCGAATGTTCAGAACCCCCCTAAATTTTCGAATGAAATTTTGATAAAATCGTCAAAAAATTAAAACCACTAATAAAGTTACGCAAATAGACATTTCTTATGTAATTTTTCATTAGAAAACGATTGACATAAATTTTAGAACGCTAACGTAAACCGTTCTCGAGACATTGTACATTTTTTAAAAAAATTATCAAAAAGTCATATAAAATAAAAAGAAAAATATTTCCTATTGAGAAACATGTTTACTTTTCATATGTAATACCATGCGATAAATTGAGTGACATCCTTCTCGTGGATCTAGCTCGTTCCATTCTTGAAAAAAGATACTTTGTATAATACTTTTGTATTTGAACGCCAATAGTCATTTATCTGCTTTAAGAAAAACTTATTTCTTAGTGCATAACGCTTGGCGAGATTTTGGCGACGAATTTGGCGGAATGTCGCCAACTTGGCGACTTTTTTGAAATGTTGCCAAATTAACGAAAATCTCGCCAAATGGATAAAAATGACGCTAAATCAATGAAAATGACGACTAATTGTCGAAAATTCAATATCTTGGAAAGAATATTAGTATCTACTACAAGAAAATCCTATTTTTTTACTGTAAAATTAGTAAATTCATTACATTATATAAGGAAAGTCATGTGTTGCCCACATCAGATTTTTTAAATTATAACAGAAAAAACCCCAGCTTAAATTATATAAATATTTATTGCTAAAATAATATAATTTTTGTCCTAATGGATAATTTTTTAATCCCAAAGGTTTTGCTGGCATCAAAGGATAAAATCCCGACACAGTTTTTATATTTATGTTCTAATTGACATTCTTTGATATGCACATTTATTAAGACAAACTTACTTTTATGCTACCATGTAAAGTACATATATTTAAATTACATGACAGAACAAAACTATGTTAGGGCTAACATGCCTTTAATTGTGTTTTTAAGATTTCCAAACAATTTAATCAGTTCTAAAATCTCAAAACTTAAGACACTAATAACGAGATGAGTGAGTCAAAGGGTATGTTTTACTGCTACTACACAGTAAAAATGTGTACCTAGATATCCACTAATATAAAGGGTTCCGTATACCTTGCAGGAAGCAGAAAATTAATAAAAAGAAAACAAAGAATTTGAAAAATAGACTTTATTTTATGGATACTTATAGTTCTCAGATTAGGCTTTATTGTAATATATTAGCGTCCTACTCTTATTTTGGGCACAAAATATGAATTTATTCTTCTTTATGCAAAGCTTTTATGAGACCTGTTGGACTTAATATATATTTTAAGAATAACAGCGACAGGAATCATCGAGCTGGCTGGAAAGCACATTCTTGGAAAGTGTATGTAAATAGAGTTGTCGACCAGAATTTATGGTCTCAATCCCATCGAGCATGTGTGTGATTCATTAAGACGTAGTGGCAGCTCGTAGCTAAAATTAGTGGGGATGCTGCTCCAGAAAATATTTAGCCTTTGTTTCAAAATTGTGTAAATGGAAGCAAACATGCATAAAAAGAAAATTTATAAGTATAAAGAAAGAATTAAAGAAAGCAGGTCTCATTATATTAAATGTTATCGATAATATCAAGTGGAAATAGGGGGTGTTGCAGTTCCACAGTGCCTATACAAGTGCCACTGATTATTTAAGAGGGACATTACAATACGCCAACCACCTTTCAGATTCTTCCAGTGGCTAAGAACAGCTCTTCTAGAGAATGGAATATATTTACCCAGTACCGCATTAATATGCTTGTCAACAGCATGAGGAATTGTTTACAGAACTGCATGACTGTCAGAGATGACGATAAACTGTATTAAACTGTTGTGTACTCATGCATCTAACCATTCAAATACAGTATTCCTTCATAACCGTTAATGCACTTACGAAATAATATATGTAAATTCCGTAATAGTGTTAGCATTTATAAAAGTCATCAAAACCTATCAAATTAGGTTGTTTGGACACACCTTTAGAACCGAAGAACCCTGTTAAAGAAATGACATTTACCAAACCAGGATATGTCAGCAAAAGAAGTCGACCTCCCACTGGACGTCGCAACGATGTGGAGAGTGACCTCAAGAATATTGGAGTAATTAAACATCCTAAATATACAGGCTGACGTTACCGCCATTTTGACCCCAACCGTTCAGTCAGTTATCATCTGCCTGTGCTATTTCAATGGCGCGCATGTTGCATGGCTGATATTTGATACGGAATTCAGCAATAAAATTATATTTAAAAAGTACTAATAATTCAATAAAGTAGTCTCGAATTCTTTGCTTTTATCGATCTCCCTAGAAAAAGACTTGAAAAATGACTGTTTTTCCCATGTACAGATAAGACTTCAAATGAGAGTTTAAATTGTTGTTGTTGACGTCAGCCTGCATATGTAGGAGTCTTAGGAATAACGAACTTGAGATATATGACGTCTGATAAATCCCAATGGCGAAGACTGATGAGGACTGCCTTTGCCTGTTTTAGGCTGTAACACTTAATAAGATAGTACTAATATCTATCAGACATTTGATGAAAAATATTACAATAAATCTCCATATGAATGTTCATTGCATTTCTTTAGTTATAATGCTCATAATTTTTCATATTATCTTTAGTATTTTTGATCACCAGTATATTATACAAGTAATAGTGGGAATTGTTTTTCCTATTACCATTATTTTGTTGTAAATAATCAAAACTAATCATAACAGTAGCTGGCAATTCAAACATCTTGTTTCAATTTGAAGCAAAATAATGATTTCAAAAAGTGCAAGATTAAAAATCAAATATAGTACTTTCAATCGCTATGCATCAAATAAATTAATGAGACAACACGGAACAAAATATAAATCTTGCTAATAAATTATGTATGTAATCAATCATTAAATATGAAGAAAAAATTGCATTTCATGTTATTTCTTCATGCTTTCGATTTTGATAAGACAATGATATACGAATTGTTGAGAAATGCATTTTCTTGAACAATACGTTTCATTTTCTCCAGGTGTATAAAAACAAGGAATATATGATTAGTTTTGATATATTTTCTTCCAAAGGAATGTAAATGGATAAAAAACTCAATTAAACATTGAACTAATTAAAATATGTTATATTATTTTTAAGTACTAATAAAATATAAATATTAAATAAATATATATATTTTAAAGTTTAGAGACTGTTAGAGATATTATCGATAGAATTAATAGAAATTAAGCATGTGTAGTTAGAAATTACGAAATTCATACAGACATATTTTATTATTAATTATATTATGCTGAATCCTACACAAAGCCAGAACTAATATGTTATCAGAGGTACGAACGATTATTGCGTTTATGTTAAGCGCTCAATTACCTCGTATAGTTTGAAGCACTAGAATGTTTTTGTAGCAAGCAATAACGGAATGTTAAACGATAATCATATAATCAAGAGTTATTGTGAAAGTAAAGTATAAAAATCAGGTTATTTCCCTGGTATTTCTGTCTTAATTTTAAAATAGTTGTAATGATTTTTCAATAATATTGAATGAGTTAGATGATATTTGAGGCAAATAGAAATTTATTCACTTATTACAATGTTTTGCACATGCAGTGTGATGTCTTAACAGTTACTGACTATTTATCTCTTTTGAAGAGCGCAGGATCACAAGGTGGAGTAACTGCTAGTCATACATCTGAACATTTAGTGGTCGATAACTTCGTCGTTTGTTAGTCGATTCGAATGAAATAAACTGCATTCTTTTATTTTATCACACCTCTATAAATTTCCTCAAAATAATTTTAAGAAACTCAAAAAATTTATAAAACAAACAGGTGGTGAAATCTTTGGGAAAAAAATTACTGAAAATAATTGGTAAAAAGATAACAAAATTAACTATGTCTATACTAAACGGTAATGCGGATTATACCGATATGTATTGAAGCAGATTACCTCGATAAATATAATTGTAGCCTAAGAATAACCTAAGTCGGTAGTAAAAAGGCGTTGCAAATAATCCTGACAAGTGGGACAATCTGCAACTCTTAGACAAATACGATAATACTGCTGATGAAAGCTGAAATCAATTAATTGCATTCAAACATGGTTCGACTGATTCCTGGTCTGAAACTATAAGCTGACGTAACTTCATTTGAATAAGTTTCTCTGTGAAAGTACCTAGTTTTAATGCCTTATATATGTTTTCAATTTTCCTCTGCCAAAATAAAATTCACATCTTTAAATTGTAATTCAAAACTGTACCTAGAACAGTGCCTAAATTATGCAACACCTTACAGAAATTAGCTAAATGTTGAATGTCTAAATTGGATAAATATTGACTATATGTTTGCAAACTAATTTTGTTAACATATATTGGGACACTATTGGCGTTATTATAGAATTGTACATAGCATATTCTTACATGAACTTTTATAGCGATACAAGAATTTTTTATGACTTGTTCTATCTATGCTTTGTAAACATACAAAGAAGATTTGGTACGGATTCTAATAACTAAGTTGTTTACTTCAAATAATTACATAGTCGAAATAATAACTCCTAACTTAAGTTAAATTTTCTAACTTTCTTAATAGATACAGTAAATAAAGTAGATCAGCATGGACATTTAAACTTGTAACTTTCCTGTAGTAATACAACTTTATGTAGTGGAAGAACTAGAAAATCTATATCCCAATATTTCACTTGCTAAATAATCTCAAGGTATTAAAGAAATCCAAACTTCAAAACTTCTCCAGATTTGTTACGTATCTTCTCTTGCTGAGTACATATTTGCGAAGTTGCCAGGATTTTGCAGTAGAACTGACAAGAAAGTCCTATTTTAGTGGAATTGCAAAATATTCGAAAGTAAATTCTGAAAAATGGTTGCAACATGAAATCATGCAGTTAACTGAAAAATTCTAGTTATATTTTAAACAATTTTACTGTTGGTCAATTTTTTAATTACTTTGATTATTTTTCAGTCGTTTTGCAAAATTATAAACACACAGCAATGGTGACTGAAGGAATGGCAGCATACTTATTTAAAAATATACATGCCTTTCCATTATTTATCTGTCAAGTTTACCACTCTCAAATTAGTAAAATAATGGGCATTGTTTAAACTTTTAGAATTTGTGCATAAAAACGGATTTAATAGATGAATTCGATAGACAGATTTTAATATGCGATTATATAATGTATAATGTTTATTTCCAAAATGTTTGACAATTGTTTCAAACCTTCTAGATCGGAAAAGAAACTTGTATATTAATGGATACCTGTATAGAAGCTCGAATTCTGGCTCCAATTTTAACCATATAGTAAATGGACAATATCAGAAACAATTCAATATAACAATTCAAGCATATGGAATAAAAATGGTAGAATCTGGATAGAAATGCTTTTACAATTTTGATGTAATATAATTTTGTAGTTTTCATTTCTAGGTGCATAGATTCTTGAATGCCAGTTTCAGATATTCACTGTTTGCCCATTCTTGTTTCATAGATTTATGACGTTTCAAGATTTATATTTATATAGAAATGTTTGAATAAACATCAATGGAATTTCGAATATTTACTATTACTTGCCATTTCACTCACTCTTCACGCGTTCTGCATCGCTAGCGGTCACATAAATGTGACATTTTTCACTATTCTGAATATATATTATAAACACTATTCTGAATATCAAAAACCTTTCAAATTTAAGCATAAAAATATAATTGTGCACATTTTTAGAGGCACACTGGTGTATGTACTTTTGTAAAGCTTTTTGTTTCGGCATACCTAAATCAAATTTTCCAAATTTTCGATTTCGTTGTTGATCTCGTGAATCGTTGACTTAAACCACTTTGACCCCAACAATAAAAACCGGTGTATACATAGATTTCGGTGATCGCACAAGAATTGAATTTCGTTTCATAAATTTTCCATTCACGAATTTGTATGCATTATTCCTATCTTAAGCAAAATTGTTATACAAGCCCTAGTTGTTTATCGAAAGTTTTAATGAACGATATCTCAGGAAATTTTGATCACGTGACAATAAAACATTATTTTTAGACTAATTGGGCTACCATATATATATTTATAATTGAATTTTTTCCGACAGGGCCTGTATAATTAGCTAAATTTCGTATTTTTTACTAAAAAGTACCACATGATCAAAATTTGCGTGTGATGATTGTATATCTTAATTAAAATTTTTCCTTAAATTGGAATCACAACTACGGCCGATCGTTTAATCGAGTAATCTTTCTGATACACCCTGTGTGTGTGTGTGTGTGTGTGTGTGGTATGTCTTATTGTCGGAATAGTGGAAATAAATAATATAAAACATTTATAACATATAAATAACAGCACATGCACATAAATAATATAAACATTCTAAAAATAAGTAATATAAAAAAATTACGAGGCAGTATCAATATTTTTATCAGTTTTTCCATCAAGGAACTTGAAATATATTTTCATGCTCGGATGACGTGTTTTTCCATGCAACAACTTTCTATAATTTTTCAAAGGAAATAAATTATTTCTTCGAAAACGTTTCTTTTTACTCTTGATTCCAAGTTGATTTGTTTTCTGTTGTATACGTTAGAGAGAGGATACTTCAAATACCAAGACTTCTAAAGCAAAAACATCAAATGCTAAAACAGAAAAAAAAATTCTACAATACACCTGAGAGAAAACAATTTCAATTTCGCTCACTTTTTGAACCACGGTTTAGAAAGTGAAGTTATTCTCAAGTTTTTTGCTCTTTCTCCTTCATCCTAATGAAGTTTTTAATAATATCTTGTAAGAAATAATATTGTTATTTGCAAATGAAACAAATATGAGGAATAAAAAATATAACTTATTTGAATTATTTATTTAATAAAATAATTTGGGGAAAATGTATGTCATGTATTAAAAGTTGTAGTATTTACAGAAATGGTACCTTTTTTTTCCATTTTTCCTATAACACTCAATGTTCCTAACAAAGTCCTTAAGCACACCAATTGCTTTGTAAGATAAAGTGCATGTATATATACTTTAAGTTTATTCATAGTAAATCGACCATGTCGTATCAAATAAAAGTGATTTCAGCGCTCCTAGAGGAGAGATTGAAAATTTAGGATTACGAAAGTGGTAATAAATCAAGATAAAAAAATGCTAATTATAGAATTATATAATCATGTTATGACCATGTACGCCTCTATCATTTGTAGTAAGTTATGTACTATAAATGATACTGCAGCAAGAGGTAAGTGGGCATTTTAAACCACACTGGGCATTCAGTGTCGGTTGCTGAAAAGTACGTTGACAGTTTATATACCGAACCAATGCCTCAACAGCCGAATTAAACAGGTAAGATTTAGTTATTCCAAAATAAAGGTTAAACGAATTTGTTAGTGTTCACATCAATAATTTCTGCAATTCTTTTCAGAGACAATATTAGTTGACAACACAATATAAGGTAACAGAGAAGTTCTAAGTCAGCACCTGATATTGAAAAGCTATCTTTAACCAACGGTATGTTGGAGTCTGTTTTTTAAATGACCAAATGAATGTGGTCAAGTCTATGATCTTGTAGGAGAAACATGTGTAGTAAGTCAATAAGTAACATACATTGCGTGCAAAATATAAGGAAAACCTGAGCAACGTGTATAAGCACAAATAACCAAATAAAACAACATACAGCTGTTTAAAGGATACGGTGGATCCCTTTCGTCAGTGCAAGAAAACCAATAAACTCGAAGTCTAAGGGAAGAATGGACGTCGAGTTTGTTGGTTCTTTGCACTGACGAAGGAGGTCTAGCGTATATTACCTTTCTCCTTTGGACTTCGGGTTTGTTGATATCCTTGCACTGACAAAAGGGATTCAGTATATCCTCGAAACAGCTGTATGCTGCATTATAGTGGTATTTGTGCTTATACACTCTGCTCAAGTGGCCCTAGTTGTAGTAAGAGCTACCATCCTGTGGAAAAGCGATAACACAAGTCACAGATTTATTATCGCCAGATCGTGCTGAAAATCCATGTTTACTCTTGTTGTAGATGAAAGTAATCACACCCATATTTTCGCAATTCGCTTGAATATTTCGGGGTATATCTTAATTCCTCTGAAAAAATAAAGTTTCTAATCTTTTGAGAACCGTTTATGATATATGCTTAACGATTATGTCTATTTATGTATGGTTTAAATGTGTAAGCGCTTTGTAAACGTGTAACTCGAAATAAATTGACATTATTGCTTATGGGTTCTCTAACATTGTTTTAATAATATTAAAAATTTTTGCTTTACCAGCTAGAGAGCTGTGCCACTGGAAGAAATTAAATATATCGAATATAATTTTGCGCAATTATTTCAGCGAGTAACTACTATTATAGGTTTTTTAACATCAGGGTCGAGATGAAGGTAGTTAATTTTTCGAACGTTTTAATATTTGAAAATTAAGAAAATACATAAAGACAAAAATTTTTCAAAATCTGTTAGAGCAATCATTTTATGCGTAATTATTTTTAGTCAGATGCGACATAATTTTTTTTTATTTTTAGACAGATCTTTTTTTTTATTTTTAGACATCTCGGCATATAGAAATCGTTTTCATCTACATAAAAAAAAGGAGAATGATCAATCATGCATAAATCATTGAATATGAAACACTGCCAAACAAAAATACAAAATGCAATACTTTCAGATTTCTGATATTATTTTAATTATCACGTAACTTCGATAATTCATTTTACTTGAAAACTTAAAACTTCGCCCAAAAAGTGAATGTTATTCGAATGACGTCATCGAAATATAAATATCGTCTGGCTCTGTATGTAGAAGCAGTACATATTTCATTCATACACTTTTATTCCAGACTCTGGCGTTAAATAATTTTGAGTGAAAAAAAATCAGCAATTCTTATACAACTCATCTTTACAATCAGTTGTTTACATTCTACATCCATTAAAATTAGGCTTCGTTGCAGATATAATTAATGTTTGATTATCATTTAAACTCAAAAATGTTGTAATTGCGTTGTCACAGAATTTAGATGCACAGAAATTACGCAAAAATAAAGCGGTTTTAGGACAGATTCGACACAAAATATAAATTTTAAGGGACTTTAAAAATTGCGACTTATACTCTAGGAAAAATATGGATGCCGTATTTTATTTTGAAGTGAGTCATGTGATATCTTCATATTCAATGGGTGTAATTATTATTTTAATTTTAATTTAAAAACTACCGAACATATTTTGCTGAAATTATTTTATATATTTTATAAGGATAATATGAATATTTCCAAAAGCCGTCGTGACAATTTTTGAATTTTAAATTCGCTTAAGAAATGTTTGAAAAATTAGGTTCCATAGGATTCAATATGTTTCATTTTATCAGCCAGGGTTAAATCCAAAAGTAATTTGATGATATTATTCTTTTACATTCCCTTATATCTCAGAGACATACTAAACTCAGAGACATACTAAACAACATACTAAAATTTCATTTTGAAAAAGTCAATTTTAAAGTAGTTATCGTGTGAATGGACAGACAGACAGAATGAACAAAGTCATAAACACATTTCAACTGTGTTGTAAAGTGTTAGAAAACAAATAATATATGCTTAGTGTTATTATATAAGTGAATGCTTTCAAATAATTTAAACCATAAATAAATGAAACACTTTTGCACAGACTTTATAACGAAAAGTAATCGAGATATTAGAAATGTTGCTAATTCACACGACATCTATCGAAATAATCAAACGGATTGCATGAAATTTAATATGCTCTTTATAAACAGATACAACTGAAAATTGTTAGCTTCATTTAGTTTTACGCAAGCGATAATTTCAGTTATTCTTTCCCACAATGTTTAAATATGCAGTAAATATGTAGTGAAATTTGTAAACATGTAGTGAAAGTCATTTATTAGTCACATCATATTTATCACTTAGAATAAACGTCAAATAAATGTTATCTAAGAAAAGAGTCTTTTATCTCATATTAAGTAATTGAAAGTTGTAAGCCATAGAAATAATATTATATTACTTTAAAAGGATTCAAGCAATGAATGATTCATAAATGATGCATTTTATTAGAGATCAAAATAATGTAAGCAATTATTTCCTATTTGCGAAAGTTATTCCAGATAAACTCTTATGTATACAATTACAAACTGTTATCACGCATCCATATTAGCTTTATTGATTTTCACCGACAATCTCTTGGATGTAATTAGCATCTCATTATTTTCTTGTGTTTATTTAATAGTGCTTGTGTACAGGACGAGGAAAAGGCGTTGCCAACTTCAATGCTGATTCCAACAACTTTTCAAACTGTTCGTAACATATGCGGAATAGAATACATAAATCATTCGCATATATTCTTTGAATAGATATTTGATAAATATTTTCCGGAAGATATATTTTTCCTTTATATTTTATTACCATTGGTTTCATTGTTATATTTGTTTCATTTCATATCCATGTTTCATTGCTGCAGACATGGAGGGAATGTCATTTGGTTTTTGATGTGAAGCATCTTAGACCGTGGGATAGAGTTAATCTGGAAGTAAATATGGCCCGAATTAAATATAAGTATGTAACGGAAGTGATATCATATCGTTACGCAAACGTAAGAAAATACCATTGTTATAATTTGTAGGTCTAGGTCGTTTTACTTTGGTGACACATTGGATAACCAAAGTTATGGATTTCGCGAAAAATCGTTAACTTGACAAACTTTGGCGAGTTCAGAAGCTTCTCAAGTTTCGAAAATTGTCTAAGAACTTCCCTTTTTTAACTAAGTAGCTCCTCCCCCCCATCCTTCTTGCTACGACCGCCAATAACTATAAAGTGCTTTGTGAGTTTGGCAGCTTTACCCTTACTCGTTGAGCTGGATGGCTTATTTGGACCTCCTTAGCTGCGGCGCAGGCACAATATGCGCATTGGAAGCTGCCAAGGTATACGAACCTTGGTGTTCACTAACTTTTACGAGTTCTTTCAAATTCGGCCGGAGCATACGATCGCCTTCGTGTCCATTACTCATTGACGCTCGTCAAACTTTAAGGCTCGGGGGCTGCTCCCTCCTGTTCACTGCCGCTTTTTATTCGCAAGAGCTCGCTACAGACGTAGTACTCCCATTGGGGGTTCGTCACTTATTCGTTGATTATTACCAAACCCCACACCTCGCTTCACAAGTTCATTTATTTCACAGGAGGCTAATAAGTCCTGCTCGCTGCTATCGTCTCACTCACTCTTTCGTGTTGCCTGCAATATATCCACTGGAACCCTCCTTTATTAACCGTTTTGCGTATTCGTGTAGTGTTCTTGTTCACTTTGCGTGTTTTGGAGGTTGGTGCTCACCAACACCTAGAACACGCAAAGCGAAAGGATTAAGTTGGTGAGTATCTTCAATACTGACAAATTTGTCAGAATCCACAATAATAAGGCATACCAATACCAAAATTGCCCCAAGTGTAGTAACTAATGCTGTAGTCTAGCGTTTTTGACGCGGAGATGGCATTTTTGCAGTAAGCCAATCTCAAAGAGAGAATTTGGAAAATGATTTGACCAATAAAACCTTTGCTAATACTAGGAAAGCAATTTTTTTAGTCATAGTTACTTTAACCTTTTGTTTACGGTGGGACAGCGTCAATCCCAAAGGCATAGGCGTCCATGGACGCCAACGTCGGCAAAGGGGGATCGAACTGTTTGGTATAGGGTATGTCAAATACCTGTCTTTTTGACAGGTTCTTCGTTTGGAATTCCCTATGTCCCACTCGGAAGCAAAAGGTTAATATTCAGAACAAGGAGATTACAGGATCCATGAATACCCACTTCAAAAAGATAACCTTATAGAAAGAGATGGGTAAACACGGCAATCATAGCAAATGACATAAAATCAGTTACAGATAAAACAATTAAAATAAATCATTACAACATAGCAATAAACATATACAACAAAATAACAATTAATAATTAGTTTATTAAATAAGGTCAAAATCAAAATTATAAGTCCAAATTGCACATTTAATGGCTCATATCAGTCTCTGTAAAATGTCTTAACTGCACGTTTTGCTGTTCGTTTGTAAAACACTGATAAGAAAATTATGTTAAGTTTTTTAATATAGATAAATTTACAACAAAAATATAATTGTTATCCAATAAGAGTCACGTATTAATCGGAATGCTTATGACAATTATATTTGCGAAACTCTCTGTTTGTTTATAAAAAAATCAATAATAAGATATATCATTATCAGGATTTCTCATTGTTTCAAGTATACTAACAACGTTATAGTCATGTTTAGAATTGAAAAATTTGTGTACTTCAATAACTCCAGTTCATGGTCACCTTTGTGACGTTTCTGCCAACAACCAATCATATAGAAGTTGGAAGTCGATTCAACCAATTATTTCTTTGCCCATAAAGAAAAAAAATAGATTTGCATGAAAAATAGAATAACTCATAAATTAATTCGAAATTTAAAATAAGTTCCTCTTCTTGCAAAAATTCAACTATGTAAGCACATACCTGAGAAAATGTGTGGTGTTTCTATATTGTTACCTTGTCCATAATCGCCATATCGCAGCGGAAATATTTTTTGTTTGATTTTGACATTGAATGTATTATAAACTAAAGTTTAAATCAATAAACGGCTTATTTAAGCGTTTTCCCCGAATATGTTTCTACAAATGTGCTGAATTTTATGTTTTTGTACGCTATATATACGCTTTGTATATATATATATATATATATATATATATATATATATATATATATATATATATATATATATATATATATATATATATATATATATATATATATAATTTTCTGGTGATAAATATGTTGAGTGAATGACTGATTTGTGATAATTGATAATTCAATAATTAACGTTTTTTCAGTTAATATTCTAATTATCAACAAAATATTTCTTTACTGTACTTGCATTTACAGCTTTAATATTCTTTAATATATACATAACTAAGGCCCATGAAGACCCACTCCTAAAAGATGACCTTATAGAAGGAGATGGGTAAACACGGCAATTATAGTAGCATCAAATGACATAAAAGCAGTTACAAATAAAACAATTACAATAAAAAATTACATCATAACAACATCATACATCATAACAAAAAAAAAATTACATCATAACAAAAAATAAACATAGACTATAAAAAAGATAAATATGACAGTAAAAGCAAGTACAAAAAATAGCTATCAATACTGAAACTTTTTTCAATTTCAACTTAATTATAAGTAAATAACCAGTCTTTGATTAGCCTGGAAAAAGAGCTATAGGTAACAATGCTTTTAAAAGATTATGGCAGGAGATTGTAAAGTCTAGGAGCTAAAAAGTGATAAAATTTCTGAAATTTAGTAGAATTTGCTCGTGGAGGACTGATAATACTCCCCCTTAGCCCTAAGCTGCTTTAACTACCACCCGCATTCCTAATTTTAATATAAAATATATTAATAGCTTTGTAAACATAAAGATACCTAAATAGCATAATCATACACCCAAAGAAAAGAGGAAATGATGGTGTCTGACGAGGTTTACATAGGATAATCCTAATAAATTTTTGAAACAAAATAACAGACCTAAAGGTATTCTGATAAGTCCCACCAAAACAGGTTATGCCGTACTGAATTCGAGAGTGAATTAAGGAGTAATAATGAAATCTAAGAACATCGGGAGGACGAAACTGGTATAGAGAATAAATTTTCTGATATTTAACATTAATTGCTTATTAAGACCAGTAATATGAGGCTTCCAAGATAGCAAGTCATCGATGGTAATATCAAGGTACTTAAAGCCTGTTTACACCTGCTCAGTAACTTCACAATTACAAGAAATATCTGGATAACAACAAGTATAATATTTCAACACAAAGCTAAATAAAGATTTTCTGGACAAGGCAAAATAAATAAGTCTAGATTTTTTGGCATTGAGAACATTACTCTTAGCACAGAACCATTGTATAATAGTGGTCAGGTCGTCTTCCATATTTCTCAAGACATCAGAATTTGAAGACCTATGATAAAATAACACAATATCAGCAATATAATTAATCAATATCATCAATATAATTTTATATAATTCTATAAATATAGATTGATCTTTTGTTAAAAACCGAGAGAGAAGTGTTAAAACACAGAGTAGATGTCAACCAATTGTCAAAAACCATATTGCAGTTAAAAACCGGAAAACAGAGGTGACTAGAATCCGTGCAAAATATGCAATCGTAAATCGTATATTCCATTACTCGCCATAATGCCCTAGAGGGGATTTTTATCTATTGGCTGATCATGGAAATGACATTCGAAGCACTTCCATGAGGTAACGATTGCGATTATTGAAATACGCTATATACCTCACTTCATTTTGACTAAATAGTTGGTTTAATGTTAATAAATTGTTATCGTTAATAAAATATACAATTAATTATATTTTTATGTAGTGATTAAATCATTTTTGTAACTTTATAGAATGGTTATTATAATCTTTTTCGCTTAAAATTTTAAAACCTTTCAGTTGTTGTCGAAACTGAGCTAGCTCGAATGACACCAAGACCAAGATCCTAGCTATAGCGGTTGTTTGATTATTTTTATACATCAACCCTCACACTCAGTCAGTTTAGTGCATATTATTAAGATACAGTCCCTTATATGTTGTTGTTGAGACCCAGACCGTCCGACCTACCAGAAATGTGTAAGGTAATTGTTTGGACGGTCGGGAAGTGCCACCCAACTTCGATCGGAACCCAGTGGTGGAGGCATCCACAGGGGCCGTACCCTCCTTCCCCTACCACCAACCTCTCGGAAGGATTTACGGACCCACATGACCCTTACATATGAAAACTGTATAAATACTCCAATTATTTCACATATATCAAGCGTAAAATGATGAAAAGTTTTATGAAATGTCAAGTGCTTTTCAAGAATTTTGAAGTTTTTAAATGAATTTTAAACGTTACTTATTACGTAATAAGTCTTTATCAAAATCATTCTATTTCAAATGTTTTTACTATACCAAACTACGATATAATAAAAACCATTATAAGCCAAAATGTGGAAGTGCCCATCTAAATATTTCACATTTCCTATACGTAATGATAAAGTGCTTCATGAAATCTCAAGTTATTTTCAAGAATTCTGCTCCATCAAGTGATTTTTAAACATTGCTTATTGCAAAATGAGTGTTTATTTGAACCATTCATCTTGAATCTAATCTGTATAAGATTGAGTACCAATTTTGAATTAAACTCTGGCAAATTAAATATGTGCACTTCATGAATATTAAAGTTTAGGGATTTCTAATTAGATTTATAAAATTGAAGTGCAAATAAATGTTCTAAGCTATGATTTAATTTAAAACAGAATTATTTAACATTTACAATAAAATAGAATCTACTAATATAATATCAAGTTAAATGCAAATATTTACCATTTTTGGTCCTACCCAGAAAATAAATTTTGGGTACTATAAATTTTAATCGTTTCACAGTAGAAAATTATAAACTCTTAATGCAAATATTTTGATTTCACATATTTATCTTATTAAAAACTTGATCTGCAATTTGAGGAGAATTATTGTCACAGGGAGGGATCGAACTACTGATATCCGGCTTTCTAGACGACCGTCTATATAACTTGAGCTACTGAAATATATATATTTCCTCTTAGGTCCTGCATTTCCCCTTCAAATTTAAAATTGATTTTAACATTTGAACTTTATAATCTTTTGATTTCTAAATTTATTTCCTTTTATAATATACATAAACTTCAATTTTATTGAGTTAAACAGCAAATGAAATGGAGTATTATTTAAAATTGCATCTAATTTGTTTAAAAGCTAATTTGTTAAAAATGTCACACTTTCATACTTTCTTTTTTTGTGTGTCTATTTTTGTCCACTTTGATTAAAATATTTCTCCTTCCTCTCACCAGGTGTGAACATCACCACCATTGCTTATTTCTGATTTTTTATGACATGCACGTGGTTAACCATTATGTTGGAACAGAAGTTTAAATTATGAAGTTGTACTCTTAATATCTCAAAATGCAACAATAAGATATATATTATTAAATATTTACTTTATAGTCCCATCCAAGTTTTTTAATGCTATTCAGCTTCTCTTACAGGGTTTTGAGCCATATCTAAGACTAAATGTAAAGAATGCGAAATTTTGGATCATCTTTAAACAAATCAAAGTGCTTGTCTAAAAAATAGTTTGAAAGACTGAATATTAGAATAGGTGTACATGCTGAGAGGAATATTTATTAAAGATATAAATTGCTGAGTTATAATCGTGCTTTGCAGATAATTCCTTATTCCAGATAATAAAATCCATGGATCGGTTTCATAAGTCTTATGCACCGGTCAACATAGAATATCTTATTCATGCAATAACAACTTGATAGCTTGCTATATGATATATTTGATATAGCAAGGTTTATTATATATACATAGTCATCATAATTAAAGTTCCCGGTTTGAAAATGGTCTCAAATAAAAAGCACTGGTCAGAATGATTTGAAATTTTGCGTGAACACTCGTGGAACAATGGAATTTTGTTTGGTGAAGAAAAAAATAGTAGTTCGAAAAGTCGCCGCTAGGAGAATAATTGGCGCTTTACTACACTAGAATGCAATACAAAAGTAATAAACGTTGACTTACTCATTGGCTAATGACGCAACAAATATTCAATATGCTGCCCTTCGCATTCTGAAACAAGCAGAAAGCGCAAGCCCCCAAAGCCAGAAATCACATGGATTGAGGTCAGGAGAGGGTGCTGGTCATCTTACAGGAAAATGGCGGCTGATGAATCTGTTATCTCCAAAATGACGGCAAAGTAGCCGCTTCAATAGTTTTGCGATATGTGGTGGAGCCCCATCCTGCATGAAAATAGTGTTATCGATACACTGACACTCTTGCAGTGTGGGTATAACGTGACTTTTCAAAAGAGGTTCATATCGATGGCAATTGACAGAACAGATGACGGGACAATCAGGACCAACTTCCTCAAAAAAGAAAGGCCCAATAATAAATGCTGCTGTAAATCCGCATTACACAGTGACTTTGGGGGAATGAAAAGGCGCCTGGCGTAGTTCCTGTGGATTTTTGGTTGCCCAGATTTTGCAATTTTGCTTATTAACTGTTCCGTGGAGATGGAAGTTTGCTTCGTCAGTTCATAAAACTTTCCAGGGCCATTCAGCGTCCACTAGTATCCTAGCCAGAAATTGAAATGTGAACATTTCACATGCAACATTGTCCGCAGGTAGCAACTGTTGAACATTGGTCAGTTTGTAAGGATAAGATTTCAAAATGTGTTTCAAAATTTTTTACACCGTACTGGAGGATACGTCTAATGATCGGCCAATTCCACGAGCACTCGTAGCTGCATTAGCGTTACGCTCTTCTTCTAACGCTGTAGCTACGTCTTCCACTATCTCTGCATTGACTTCTTTTCGTCCTCTGTCAGGTTTGATATCCAAAGAGCCAGTCTCTTCATATTTTAAAATCATTTTGCGCAAGCTTTTGCCACACAGAGGACCAGATTTTAACTTTTCAACGTTCTGAACTTTCTAAGAGCTACTAAACAAGAGCTGGTATTCTCATAAAACAATTTGATAAGAAGAGCACGATCTTTTAATGCGACAGAACAATAGAGATTTTTCATTAAGTTATGAGAAACAAGTTCCTATCTTCCTTTTTTATAGCAAACGTTTATAGCAAAGTCAATGTCTTATGCAAATTTGCAGCAGCATTTGAAGAGCAATTATGCAAAACAAGTTAAATCCTGTTTTTCTGAAAAAAGATACGGCTTACGTTTGCTTAGAATTTAACATTTTTTCAATGGATGATTTTTTTTTTCATTACTTGCATGCATATGATGATGAAAGATTGACTTTTAATTTAGTATTCGAAGGACAGCATATTGGACATTTATTACATCATCAGCCAATGAGTAATTCAACATTTATTACTTTTGTATTGCATTCTAGTGTAGTAAAGTGCCAATTATTCTCCTAGCGGCGACTTTTTGAACTACTGTTGTTTTCTTCACCAAACAAAATTCCATTGCTCCACGAGTGTTCACTCAAAATTTCAAATCATTCTGACCAGTGCTTTTTATTTGAGACCATTTTCAAACCGGGAACTTTAATTATAATCACTCTGTATATATATATATACACTGCAAGACAATTGCTAAGGACGGATCATAAATTGCAATGTAGCACAACATTAAGCGTTTGTGGAGGCCCAGCAGGATAAAGCATTTTTGTCACTCTGCTCGGAGATTAGAATAAAAATCATTTATTGTTACGAAAATAACAGAAGGTTTTGAAACATCTGAAAGGAAAAAAGTGGTCATTTGATGCTGTGTACGGAAAAATGGAAAAATGCATATGAACGACATCAGGCATCATTGCGAGAGGTGTCAGTACGGGATAAGTCCACCAAAGAGTGCGATACAGCATTCCACACGTCGCTTCATGCTTTGCACAACATAATCCAGCAGCTGTTGAAGCAAATTATACAACTCCTCTGGTAGTGCACGGATGAGGGTGTTCTTGTCTGTTGGAGGATATTTTCGACCAGCAAATCGCCTCCCCAAAGCATCCTAAGCATTTTTAATGGGGTTCAAATCTGGAGAACGTGCTGACCATACGAGGCATTGAATACCCTCGCTGCTGACTAGACAACCCTGAACAACGAGTGTTCGATAACATGATGCATTGTTGACCATGAAAACAAATTTATCACCGATAGCATGACGGAAAAGGCGAATATGAGGCACTAGAACATCATCAATGCATTGCTAGCCGATCATACTCCCAGTTGCAATCACATGTAGGGCTAGCGGCCATTGATCATGATGCTGGCCCATACCATGATACTGCACGTCGGATATCGGTCCTTTTCCTGGATATTTTCTGTATGATAAGCAGTACCAGTCTCGCGCCAGATCATTTGGCGTCTACAATCCTATGACAGACTGAACCAACTTTCATCTGAGAATAGTACGACAATCGTATAACAAGCCCAGTCCTGTTCGGTCCAATTGCGATGCTCACGATACCATTGCAAACCGGTGGTACGGTGCAGTCTGGACAATGCGACACACAACAAGTTTGCGGGCATATAGTCCTCCTTCTTCCGAACGCCTGGATACAGTTTTTTGGGAGATCCGCTGCCCTGTGGTAGCAAGAAACTGATTTGCCGCATGCTGAGCTGCGATGCGCCGGTTCCTTTTTGTCAATAGGGCAATATACCTGTCTCCTAAAGGGCCGTACTTCTAACACGACCTCCCCTTTGACGTTTGCTACACATTCCAGTTGTTTTAAATGCTTGCCACAGCCGTGAAACAACGCTGTGGGCTATGTTGAACTCCCTAGCAACGTCTGTTATTTCTCTCCCTTCTTCGATCTTTCCACGATACAGCCACGCGAAAAATTAATTTAGTGAGATCGGGAAGACACACCGAAAATTGCAAGTTCTTTAATTAAATATTTCCCGTAAAACTTTCACTTGGAACAACAATTGTAAACACGCGTCAGATCCTTTAAATCTCTATCAGCGCCATCACATGACAAACAGGCGTGGAAATGAAAAACAAAAATAGGATTTGTGTAGTAAAAGCATACATTTGCTTTAGGGGAAATCTTGATGTTCTGTTTATACGTATTCTTGTGTTTAGTTTCAACGACCTTGGTTTTTTCACCTTCTAAAAAGATTTTCTTAGGCATAATGGCCTAGATACGGAATGGTACCGGCATCCGTAAGAGTGGTCATGGCGTAAAGCATGCTGAACCAGGGTGAGGGGATCACAAACCCCCTCGGCCAACTTTTGGTACTATCATTTTTCTTGGTGTTTTCCATTTGTTTCATATTTAATTTTCAGATTTGAAACTTACCTTTGGGATTTTATATACTGTACAATGTTGCGAAGCAGCGTGGAGATTTACTTCATTTGTAACTTAGTGTTTATTAAGTGTTATGGGTTTTGGAGTAAATTTTAAATTTAAATTAAAAATTAAATTATATATATATATATATATATATATATATATATATATATATATATATATATATATATATAGTAAATGTGTAATATAATAATTTGGGGGGTTGACTCTAATATAGTCTGAACTGAATAAATAATTAAAAAATTTTGATTTAAAAAAATAACTTAATGTTCACTTAAAATTTGTAGAAACATAATATTAATTCACAAATTGTTTTTTTTCCCGAATTTGTTGAAGCACATTCTAGCATTACTAAATAAAACATATAACCTAAATAGAGAAAAAAACCAAGTTTGACTATTACCTAAATCCTCTTCCAGTGAACAAACAATACACATGTTTTCTATCGTATGATCTTATTGGACATTCCCTTAACAGTATTGAAATTATATTTTCCTTATTCCGGTTTAAAAATATTTCAATTCTCTATACTGCTCCGTAACAATGTAAATGCAGTGCGGTTGAGGTAGTAGAAAAATAGAACTACTGTAAGTTTCGTACTTATTAGATAAGGCGTTTGTCTCTTGTGATTAAACTAGAGACAAGTTTATTACAAAGGCATTGCTTGGTTATATTTCTTAAATTTTTTAGATATATTTTATTCTATTTTTTAGTTTTCGAGTCGAAATATATATGCACAATTCAAATATGTTGGTAAGAACATCTTTAAACATGGGGGAATACCTTTCGTGTAGTGCTTGCTGCATTGAAAATGATTATTTTTCTATGCGATATGTGATATATTCAAAAGAAATCCATTTTGTTGAAGTTAAGAATAAAACTATATGGAGTTTTCTGTATTAAGAGGATTTGAGGGTCATTAAATAGAAAAAAAGTGCTTTTTTTCCACGTCGGTGCATATATCTGTGTTTGTGAATGTATGTCTGTAGAAACAACATCGGAAAATTTGAGAGCATGACATGCAAATTCGTAGGATAATTTAAAGTACACTGGTGTCCAAAATTAAGATTACTCCCACAAAACATGTGATATCTCAATAATTAATTTATTGTGAAGAAATTTTATACACAGATGCCCCATACTATGAGACAACCAATAGTAACACAACAACATAAACATGAGGTATATTTTTGCGATATGCAAATGAGATCAAAATCGGCCATACCTTGATACATCATATCTCCAGAATGATTCGGTTAATAAGGTGTGGCACAACTGGCCATCATACTTTAAATGAGGTTGTTGCTCATAGCTTGTGGCAACAAATATCATTCTTCTGAAAGCAAGGATTTTAAAGCCTGAATAGTCCTGGGAGTGGGTTGACATCGTGAAATGGCTCTTCCTAGAGTATCCCAAATATGCTGTATATGATATAGGTACGGCGACCTCACTGATCACACCATATGGCGAATACCATCTTCCTCGACAAAATCGTAGACAAGTTGAGCTCTGTGTGATTTCGCGTTATTGGCCATAAAAATAAAAGTCCTCTCCGACAGCTCCCCAGAAAAGCCTGATATAAGGTTCAAGAACCTCACACCTACAGCTCTGTGCCGTCATAATGCCCGCACCGAAGATGTGCATTGGTGTACGGCCGTCCAACTTGATGCCTCTCCACATAAGGATTCAATTTCCACCAAAGTGGACGATTTCCCGTACATTGGATTGACGACACCGAGCTCCAGATGATCAATCGAGATTCACCATTGGTAAAGAATCTCGATTCATCACTGAAGAGGACACGGCCACAATCTTGCTGTGTCCAAAAATGGTGTGCCTGGTTCCACGAAAGACGGGCTGGCTCTCTTCTGCGACCTGTTGAGGAGGACACACACCGCTGGTCGCCCGGTGTAAAGGACCTTCTCTGCTAGGCGTCTGTATACAGTTTGTCTAAAATTTGTTGTTCCAGAAGCAGTAGCGAGGTTTTGAAAGAGCTGTCTAGCTTTTATTTCTGGATGGCGTAGTGCAGTTGACGCCACGTATTGATCGTCCGAGGTGTCGTGGATCTTGGACGGGCCCCATTGTGATAGTACATGTTGTTTGGAATTGGTGCCATAACCTGGATACCACACATTCGAAACACTCGAAACAATCGAGCCTCCTTCGCTTGAGCCAGCTTCAAGACTAACGATGGCTCTCCATCACATACTATCGTCCAAGCGATTGCGAGAACTCATTTTAACTGAAATCAGTCCGTATTGGAATTTTTCCTGCAAGAAACACACTTCTGTAGACGAAATTCTCAGATTCGGAAAATAGCCATTTGCACGTTTTCTTTCCAATCGCGAAAATACAAACACTGGGCTCTTAATAAACACTGGGTACTTATATTACATTCACAGTTCTACACTTTATATATGACATCAATTTTTAACACTTTACAACAAAGTTGAAAAGTGTTTATGACTTTGTTCATTCTGTCTGTCCGTATGTCTTTCTGTCTGTCTGTCTGTCTGTCTGCCTGTCTGTCCGTTAGCACGATAACTGCCGTAAAAATGACTTAATCAAAATGAAATTTTAGAATGTTGTTCAGACGGTCAGTAGGACCTATGGGAATATAAATGAATAATATCACCCAATTAGTTTTGGATTGAACCCGGGTTGAAGAAATGATATACATTGAGCCTTATGGGACCTAATTTTTCAAACATTTTTAGGCGGATTTAAAATTCACAAATTGCTTCGAAAATTTTAGGTAATATTCAAATTGTTCCATAAAATATATAAAAAAAAATTCAGCGAAATATATTCAGTAGTTTTTTAAATAAAAATTAAAATAATAATAACACATCTTATATGAAGCGATCATGTGACCATGATATGAAACGATCACGTGACCCACTTCAAAATGATATGTGGCATCCATCTTGTCTCAAAATCGTAATTTTTTAAGTTCTTTTTAATTCATATTTAGTGTTGTATCCGTCATAAAACTACTTTATTATTGCTTAAATTCTGTGCATCTACATACTGAAACAACGCAATTACAATATATTTGAGTTTAAATGAGCATCCAAATTTGATTACTTCTACAACGAAGCCTATTTTTCACCTATGTAAAATGTAAACAGCAAAATATGCAGAATGAGTTGTATTAGAATTGCTGTATTTCTTTAGCACAATATTATTTAGTTCATGGAGTCTGCATAGCTGATATGAATGAAATATTCACTGATTTTACAATGAGATGGACGATTTTTTTTCGATGTAGTTTTAAGCATTGAGTTTAATTACTTGTAGCTCCATGGTCTTAATTTTTAAATAAAATAAATTATTATAGTATTGTGATAAATGACATGAATGGGAAATTATTTATGAATGAAATGTTGCTTTCATAGAGAGAGCCAGGCGTGTTATTTTTTCTATGACGGCATTTGAATGAATTTCAGTTGTTTTCGATGAAGTTTCAAATATAATAAATTATCGTAGTATTATGATAATTCTAAAATTATTACCGAGGAATGTATCACATTTTACATATGTTTAAACCGGGCAATTTATATTTCGATGCCGTCATTTGAATGAAGGTCATTTTTTTCGATGAATGTTTAAGTGTTCAAATATAATAAATTAATGTAGTATTGTGATAAGTTTAAAAATATTACCGAGGAATGTATTGCATTTTAGAGATGTTTAAATAAAATTGCATTGAAGTTGGAAAGTGTATCATAATCAATGCTTTAAGCACGAGTGATCTTTCTTGTTTTAATATCATTCGCAGCCATTTTGAATTATTGCAAAAAATGCGTTTTTAACTATAATTATTTTGGTCACTAGTGTAGTAATCGTAGGCCGCTTGCTGAAAATTATGCAAGCTCAATTAGAAGAAAGGGTATTGTTCAATATTTTCAGAAGCTAAATAAAATATTACAAAAAAGATCTGTTTATGCGAAATTTGTTATACATAAGTAAATTTCAGCAATTTTAGAAACCAACGTAGAATGCATTTTAAAGAAATAATGATTGAGTATAAAACACTACTAACTACTCACATATTTAGATCATTATTTACCCATATATAGTATGCAATATTTACGATATCATTATGGAAATTGTAACCCGTGGTTTATCAAATTTATAAACCTTTTAACTAATCAACGCTAAAGTTTAAAGAAAGCCTTCGTGTAACAAGGCTTAATGTAGATGAAAAAAAATTAAATCGTTATAAATAGTTATCCTTCATTTAAAAGTTTATTACTTTCCTCATATACATAATGTATAAGGAAAGTATTATGACGGGGTCGAAAATTCGAATTCGAGTTTTCAACGGGAGAGCACGTTTCAAGCATCCATGATCACGAATCAAACACTTTTGAGGTGATGTCTGTGTGTGTGTGTGTGTGTGTATGTGAAAGTATCTGTGTGTGTTAAAGTACGTGTGTGTGTGTGTCGGCGTGAAAGTATGTGTGTGTGTGTGTGAGTGTGAAAGTAGGTGTGTGTGTGTGGGTGTGAAAGTATGTGTGTGTGTGGGTGTGAAAGTATGTGTGTGTGTGGGTGTGAAAGTATGTGTGTGTGTGTGTGCGTGTCAGTGAGTCTGTGGAGACGATATCTCACGAACAAATGGAGCGATTCGAATGAAATTTGGTACACAAATCACAATCCGTGAATACTGGAAGCCTATTGTTTTTAAACGCAATTGGATGTTCAGAACCCTTTAAATTTTCGAGTGAAATTTTGAAAACATCATCAAAAAATCACAACCTTTAATAAAATTACTCAAATAGAGACATTTCTTATGTAATTTTCCTTTAGAAAACATTTGACATAAACTGAAGGACGCTAGCATGAACCGTTCTCGTGATATTGCACATTTTTCAAATACATTTATAAAAAACATTTATAAAAAACCCCATAAATTAAAAACAATATAATAACTCTAAAGAAACATACTCACTTTTCATATGCAATTTCACGTGATAAATTTTTTGATATCATTCTCGTGGTTCTTATTCGTTCCTTTCACGAGGAAAGATACTTTGAATAATACATTTGTATTTGAACGCCAATAGTCATGCATCTGCTATAAGAATGATTTATTTCTCCGTGCAGAACGCTTGGCGAGATTTTTGCAACGAATTTGGCGAAATGTCGCCATCTTGGCGACGCTTTTGAATATTGCCAAATTAAAGAAATTCTCGCCAAATGGTTAAAATGACGCTAAATCAATGAAAATGGCGACTAATTGACGAACATGCAATATCTTGGAAAGAATATAAGTAATTACTATAAGAATAACCTACTTTTTTGCTGTAAAAGTAGAAAATACGTTGAATTATATAAGGAAAGTCATGTGCTATCCACTTCAGATTTTTTTATAATTTTAAAAAACGTAATATTCCCTAAATATTTGCAGAACCTTATACAAATACCCATATCTTTTCAGAACATCCTAACCCGTACTGAAAACATTACAGTAATCCAATTGTTACTAAATAAAAACTTTGTGTGTGAAACGAAAGCAGTTTTGAATACTCTCCCAAATACTCTTCCAAATGAATAATGTTTATTCACTCCGTACTGTCACTATGCATTGCCTCCCACGGAGCCAAAATTATATTCTCGATGCTTTGGATTTAAAAGATATCAATTCGCAGCGTCTTTTATAAACAGAATACACCAATACGGATTACGATTACAAAAGTAAACATCTGATGTGGGCAACACATGACTTTCCTTATATAATGTAATGAATTTACTACTTTTACAGTAAAAAAATAGGTTTTTCTTGTAGTAGATACTAATATTCTTTCCAAGATATTATATTTTCGATAATTAGTCGTCATTTTTATCCATTTGGTGAGATTTTCGTTAATTTGGCAACATATGAAAAAGTCGCCAAGTTGGCGACATTCCGCCAAATTCGTCGCCAAAATCTCACCAAGCGTTATGCACTAAGACATAAATTATTCTTACAGCAGATAAATGACTATTGGCGTTCAAATACAAAAGTAATACTCAAAGTATATTTTTTCCTGAATGGAACGAGCTAGATCCACGAGAATGATGACACCCAATTTATTGCATGGCATTACATATGAAAAGTGAACATGTTTCTCAATAGGAAATATTTTTATTTTTATTTTATATGACTTTTTGATAATTTTTTTGAAAAATGTACAATATCTCGAGAACGGTTCATGTTAGCGTTTAAAAATTTATGTCAATCGTTTTCTAATGAAAAATTACATCCGAAATGTTGATTTGCGAAACTTTATTAGTGGTTTTGATTTTCTGACGATTTTTTCAAAATTTCATTCGAAAATTTAGGGTTTTGCGAACATTCGATTGCGTATAAAAACAATAGGCTTCCAGTGTTTATGGATTATGATTTTTGTTCCAAATTTGGTTTGAATAGGTCCATTCGTTCGTCAGTTATCGTCTCCATAGACTCACTGACACACACACACACACACACACACACACACACACACACATACTTTCACACACATACACACAGACATCACATCAAAAATCTTTGATTCGTGATCAGGGATGCTTGAAACGTGTATGTATACATATCTTTGCTGAAACTATGTATACATATGTATACATATCCTTACTGAAACAATGTATACATATGTATACATATCATTACTGAAACAATGTATACATATGTATACATATCCTTACTGTGCATACTTATCGCAGTATTTATATATTTTTAATGCAGCATGTTTGCGTCCCTTATGCTCAGAGTGAAAAGGCAACTTTAGCAAAAAATTTATAAACAGCTCTAAGATAATTAACATTTTTTATGGAGTTCATATTTAAATATTGTACTTTGAGATTGTTGTATTTATACAGGGTTGTTTCCTTTGCTCGTTAAAGGGTAAATAACATGTAAGCAAAAATATCTTTGAATAGTTGGAGAATTAATTTGCACTGAACATTCTTATATCCATGAAATTTAGGCCCACTTGAGTTATAATTCGTATCAGAATGAAATAAAATGTAGAATATCATATTTCGTTTTCAAGTTATTCTTTTATAATATAACAAAATAAGAAAGATCAATCATGCTTAAAGCATTGATTATGAAACACTTTCCAACTTCAAAGCAATTTTATTTAAACATGTCTAAAATGCAATACATTCCTCGGTAATATTTTTAAACTTATCACAATACTACATTAATTTATTATATTTGAAAACTTAAACCTTCATAGAAAAAAATTACTTCATTCAAATGACGGCGTTGAAATATAAATTGCTTGGTTTAAACATCTCTAAAATGCAATACATTCCTCTGTAATAATTTTAGAATTATCATAATACTACGATAATTTATTATATTTGAAAACTTCATTGAAAACAACTGAAATTCATTCAAATGACGCCATAGAAAAAATAACACGCTTGGCTCTCTCTATAAAAGCAGCATTTCATTCATAAATAATTTCCCATTCATTTCATTCCTCACAATACTGCAATAATTTATTGTATTTAAAAATTAAGACCATGGAGCAACAAGTAATTAAACTCTATGCTTAAAACTTTATCGAAAAAAAGCGTCCTTCTCTTTGTAAATTCAATGAATATTTCATTCATATCAGCTATGCTGACTCCATGAGCTAAATAATTTTGTGTTAAAGAGAAATACAGCAATTCTAATACAACTCATTCTACTAATTTTGCTGTTTACATTTTGCATGCGTGGAAAATAGGCTTCGTTGTAGAAATAATCAAATTTGGAAGATCATTTAAACTCAAATATATTGTAATTGCGTTGTTTCAGTATGTAGATGCACAGAATTTAAGCAAAAATAAAGTGGTTTTAGGAGGGATACAACACTCAATATGAATTAAAAGGAACTTTAAAATCACGATTTTGAGACAAGATGGATGTCATATTTCATTTTAAAGTGAGTCACGTGATTTTTTCATATCATGGTCAGATGATCGCTTCATATAAGACGTGTAATTATTATTTTTATTTTTATTTAAAAAACTACTGAATATATTTCGCTGAATTATTTTTTTATATATTTTATGGAACAATTTGAATATTACCTAACATTTTCGAAGCAATTTGTGAATTTTAAATACGCTTAAAAAATGTTTGAAAAATTAGGTCCCATAGGTATCAATGTATTTCATTTCTTCATCCCAGGTTCAATCCAAAACTAATTGGGTGATATTATTCATTTGTATTACCATAGGTTCTACAGACCGTCTGAACAACATACTAAAATTTCATTTTGATGAAATCATTTGTACGGCAGTTATCGTGATAACGTACAGACAGACAGGCAGACGGAATGAACAAAGTCATAAACACTTTTCAACTTTGTTGTAAAGTGCTAATAAAGAATGTTAGATTCTTCTCTAAAGCTATTCAGTTAAAAATTAAAATAATGTAAGATAACACTAAAAATAAAATGCTGCTTATTAAACAACTTCCATAACTGTTTTGTATAAAACAGGCATATACCAGTTAGGGGATTAAACTTGTATCGAGGATATTATAAGCCCCCTTCATCAGGTAAAAACTGGACAGTTGTTTATATTATGCCCTTAACAAAAGCTTAGAATGAATATCCGCGAAGTTCGATTTCGGGTTTTGTTAAGGGTGCATACTATTCAAACTTCTCTGAGAAAGGAGGGTGCATACTGTTCAAACTTCTCTAATTAGGGTGTAGCATACTGTTCATACTTCTCTGAGAAGGAGGGTTCATACTGCTCAAACTTATTGGCGATAGGAGGGTGAATACTGTTTAAACTTCCCTGAGAAGATCAGGTGAATAATTCTCAAAGAGTTAGAATATTATATGCCCTTAACAAAAGCTGAGAATTAATTTCTACGGCGTTCGCTAGCAGCTGTCGTTAAGGGTGTATACTATTCCAACTTCTCTGAGAAGGAAAGAGCCACACTGTTCAAACATTTTTGAGAAGCAAGAGTGCATACTGTTCAAATTTCTCTGAGAAAGGATGGTGCATACTGTTCAAACTTCTCTCAGAAGGAAATGAGCATACTGTTAAAACTTCTCTGAGACGAGAGGGTGCATACTCTTCAAACTTCTCTGAGAAGGGAAAGCTGTTCAAACTTCTTTAAGAAGGAATCATGCATACTGTTCAATCATCTCTGTGAAGGAAGGGGACACACTGTTCAAACTTCTCTGAGAAGCAAGGGTTTATACTATTCTATTGTTCTGGGTAAACTGCAGATAGTTTGCTCTCAGATTTTGTTAAGGGTGTATAATGTTCTACTGTTCTGAGCAAACTGCAGATAGTTTGCTCTCAGATTTTGTTAAGGGTACATACTTTTCTAATTGTTTCGTTTTGGCCTGATGAAAGTCGCAGGGTGCTTATAACGTCCTGCAAACCCTTGTATTCACTTAGCTGACATATTACTTCTTTGCACAAAGATATTTTGCAAGTTGTTGTAATGTAAAATGTTAGCATTCAACTAAAATGTGATATAGTATAAAACTTTAGCTTTCATTCTCAAATTATTTTTTTAAATATATAAAATTCAGAAAATTTACTTTTTTTTCTTAATTTATTCATTTAAAATGCTATAAAATATAGAATGGTGGCTCACATTCTCGAGTTATTCTTTTAAACAAAAATGTTGAATACCAGCTTTCGTTCTCCAGGTATTTCAAAATGTATTCAAATATGAATGTAAACTTTTGTGCTAAAATTATACTTCTAAAATTTAATAAAATGCAGAATATAAGCTTTCGTACACAAGTTAGTCTTTTATTAGAACGTAGAATGCAAGATTTCTGGTTCAAGTTATTATTTTAACATTTAAAAACATGTAGATTGTTAGATTCTGTTCTCGAATTATTCTTTTAAAATGTAATAAAATATCAATATTAGCTTTTGGTTAATAGTTAAGTATTATATAAACTATAGATTGTTAGCTTTCATTCTCAAGAAAATTTAATATGTAACGAAATATAGAAAATTAGCTTTCGTTCCCAAGCTATTCTTTTAAAATTTATTAAAATTTAGAACGTTAGATTTCGTTCTTAAATTATTGTTTTAAAATGTAATAGCGTGAAGAAAATTAGCTTTCATCATCAAGTTATTTTTTCAACATTTAATAAAATGAAGAAAGTTAGCTTTCCTTCTCAAGACATTAATTCATTTAAAATGTTAACATAAATCTCTAATTTATTTCTTAGTTTGGATACAGTTAGTTGGCTAAGATGTGGCTAATTTGACTTAGTCTATAGTATTTACATAACATTTACATCCACATCTTATATTAAAATATCCCTTTTCCACATTGACTATATTATTACTGTTATGATAGTATTATTCCTCTGGGAATGACGGTTTTTAACACTTTACAACATAGTTGAAAAGTGTTTATGACTTTGTTCATTCTGTCTGTCTGTCAGTCTGCCCGTTAGCACGATAACTGCCATAAAAATGACTTTATCAAAAAGAAATGTTAGTATGTTGTTCCGACGGTCTGTGGAACCTATAGAAATATGAATGAAAACTATCACTCAATTAGTTTTGGATTCAACACGGGTGGAAAAAATGAACTACATTGAACCCTATGGTACCTAATTTTTCAAACATTTTTTAAGAAAATTTAAAATTCACAAATTGCTTCGAAAGTTTTATGAAATATTCAAATCATACCATAAAATATATAAAAACATTTTCAAAAAAATATATTCGGTAGTTGTTTGAATAAAAATTAAAATAATAATTACACCCATATTATATGAAGAGATCACGTGATCCATTTCAAAAGAAAATATGGCATCTATCTTGTGCCGAAATCGTGACTTTTAAAGTACTTTTTAATTTATATTTAGTGTTATATCCATCCTAAAACCGCTTTAATTTTACTTAAATTCTGTGCATCTACATTCTGAAATAACGCAATTACAATATATTGAAGTTTAACTGATCATCAAACTTTGATTATTTCTACAAAGAAGCCTAATTTTCACTTATGGAGAATGTAAATACCAAAAGATGTAGAGTTAGTTGTATAATAATTGCTGCATTTCTTCAATGCCAAATTATTTAGCTTATGGAGTCTGCAATATAGCTGACTGATATGAATGAAACATTCATTGATTTTACAGAGAGATGTAAACGATTTTTTTCGAGGAAGCTTTAAGCATAGAGTGGAATTATTTATACCTCCATGGTTTTAAGTTTTTAAATAAAATAAATTATTGTAGTATTGTGATGAATGAAAAGAATGGAAAAAAGTGTATGAATGAAATGCTGCTTTTAAATAGAGAGCCAGGCAATTTATATTTCCACGACGTCATTTAAATAAAGTTCTTCTGTTTTCGATGACGTTTTCAAATATAAAAACTTAATGTAGTATTGTGGAAAACCCAGGCCGTCCGACTCATCCAAAGGACTTGAGTAACTATTTGGACGGCCGGGAAGGAAAGTTAGCGGACTCCAACTCCCATAATGTAGTATTGTGTAGTATTGTGATAGTTTTAAAAATATTATTGTGATAGTTTTAAAAATATTACCGAGGAATGCATCGCATTTTAGAGACGTTTAAATAAAATTGCATTGAAGTTGGAAACTGTTTCTTAATCAATGATTTATGCATGATGGATATTTCTTGTCTTATACTGCTGCCATTGTTCCGTGGTTTCTGCATTGAAATGGGTATAAGACAAACTAATTTTGTACATTTCTTTTTCTAATTATTTACATTGCACAATAATAAACCTAGATCAACTTTATAATACAGTGACTTTATATATTCTACATGAGACAGAGGCAAATGAAAAACGGTAATATCCTGATTACATTTCTTCCAGAAGTGTTCGATATTAACACGTAGACGGCAGTACGATATGAACGACGACTACGAGTGGGAGAATTATACTATGAGTTGATTTAAGTAAAATGAGCGACATTAAGTACGAGCTGGTGACAAAGTTCAAGACAGACTTTTAAGGTATGTGTTCATATCAATACTTGTTGAAGGTCGTTAATGCATTTTGAGTATTGTTAAGTAAAAATGGTGTCACATCTGCTCTCTCCGCTGCAATTGATATGAATAATTGTTGTAATTAATTTAATAAGTAATCAATGTTGTTAATAAATGATTATATTTTTAAAGTTAACAGTGGTGCAATTAATTGAGTAGTATTTGTTAATAAATATCGTTTTACAGAACTCGCACTGAAGATAAATATGGTGGGTTTAAACGGCACACAATGCAGTGTGTTTAATATATAATGATTTACGATTTGTGATCATACGGTCATGTTTAAGAGAATTTAATTTAATAATATGCTTTGCATAGACTTTATTTATTGTGCACCACACATATATTACAAGCAAATATACACATAGATGGTCATCTTTCCGAAAATGGTCGAATTAAGTTTAGGAGATCTTAAAATATTTTCTACCGCCAGTATCTCGAATTTGAATATCTTCAGGAAGATATTCGAATGACTGTAGTATGATAATAAAAAACACAAAACAGTGGGAAATTTAGTTTTATAAAACCTGACATGAAGTGGAACACGTTCAACTGTTCTCTGTCTACAATTGAACAAGTACAAATCATCAAAAGAAAATCCTTAGTCTGCTTCCCAAATCCGTTTCAAATTAAGAGAACACGTGTTTTTTCTCTTCGAACTGTCATTCTGTATTTCCATGACAGTGGCCAAATTGCATTTGCCATGTACTGCGTCCTAAAATAATTCTTGAATGTCTGCTTCAAGTCTCCAACTCGCCATAGTGTTTTTGAAGAACGCAAATTAAGTTTAGTTACATCGCAGAGAAAAAGATTACTGTAAGCTTATAACATACTTGCTTAGTTAGTTGTCTCTCGTAGTATTACTTGTTTTCGAATTTTGGATTTGTGTTGACAAGAAAGAAACTTCTTGAATGTCTGTCTTGAAACTTAAATAATATTTCTTCTTTTTTAACACTTTACAACATAGTGGAAAAGTGTTTATGGCTTTATTCATTCTGTCTGTCTGTCCGTTAGCACGATAACTGCCGTAAAAATGACTTTATCAAAATGAAATTTTAGTATGTTGTTCAGACGGTCTGTGGGACTTTTGGGAATATAAATTAATAATATCACCTATTTAATTTTGGACTGAACCCGGGTTGAATAAAAGAAATACATTGAACCCTATGGGACCTAATTTTTTAAACATTTTTAAAAGGAATTAACAATTCACAAAATGCTTCGAAAGTTTCAGTAATATTCAAATTTTCCCATAAAAAATATGAAAACAATTTCAGCAAAATATATTCCGTAGTTCTTTAAATAAAAATTAAAATAATAATTACACCCATATTATATGAATAGATCGAGTGACCCACTTCAAAATAAAATATGGCATCCATTTTGTGCCAAAATCTTGATTTTTAAAGTACTTTTTAATGTATATTTAGTGTTGTATCCATCCCAAAACAGTTTCATTTTTGCTTAATTTCTGTGCATCTACATTCTGAAACAACGCAATTACAATCTATTTGGGTTTAAATGATCATCTAACTTTGATTATTTCTACACCGAACCTAATTTTCACTTATGGAGAATGTAAACACATAAAGATATTGGATGAGTTGTATAAGAATTGCTTTATTTATTTAACACAAAATTATTTAGCTCTTTGAGTCGGAAATATAGCTGATATGAATGAAACATTCATTGATTTTACATAGAGAACAGACGATTTTACAGCAGACTGTTTCGGTTCTCAGCATAGAGTTCTAAGCGTAGAGTTAAATTAGGTTTACCTCCATGGTTTTAAGTTTTTAAATAAAATAAATTATTGTAGTATTGTGATGAATGAAAGGAATGGAATAACAGTGAATGAATGAAATAGTAATAACTTTTACATAGAGAGCCATTTTATTTCCATCTGTTCAAACATATTTCAATAATTGGTGGCAAACATTCCGTAGTGCTACGGTTTTTACTCAATTGTTTTTTTAATTATCTATTTATTAATAATTGCCATAGATAGAGCTCAAATGAGGACTTTTTTGGATTTAGCACTGATATCTGGAGTAGGTAGGGTGGCTGACTAAGAATTTCCACTTCAAGTTTCTATGCTATTTCAGGTTCAAACTATTTCCTTGAAACATCTATTTTTCAGGATTAGCTATAGATAAAGTTTAAATGATAATCGTTGTGTCTTCAGCATTAAGTTGAAGATAGGGTAAAAGGACGGAGTACTGATTTCTACTTTCAGTTCTGAAGATGACACTTTCGATTAAAATATTTACATTTTCCTTGAATCAGCAGTTTCTCAAGATTTACTATAGGTATTGCTTTGACGATGACTAATATGAATTGGGTATCAAATTCGGGAGTAGGTGGAAAAGTCCACTAATTAATTACACTTGTTTTTCTTTTCAAGACTAGGGATATCGAATTTTAATTGTGGAGATATCACTTCAAAATTTTCGTTTTCCTTGAAACGTCTATTTTTCAAGGTGTTCTATAAATTGAAAAAGTGGGATACGCTGCTAGATGCAAACATTGAAATCATAGACAAATGCAAACACAGGGATTCTCCCCAGGCCATAAATGTTCTTGCATAAAGTTAATTTATCGTAACAGTGGATAGTAACATGGAATCAATGACATCGGTTTGCCTCTCCTGATGTGAAGCGCCAGGACGCCACAATGACTGGATATGATTAGATAAAATGGCATGAGACATAATCAGTAAATTAATATCCATTTTAGATTAATCAAAACGTTAATTGTTGCGTTGATATAGATATATGAGCATTACAGATAACACAAGACACATATTAAACGATTACTCATTTGTTCCACATTCCATGAAAATCATAAATCAACTAAAGTAGATCATGAGCCAATTACTATTCAAATACTTACTTTAGAAAATCAATTAAAAAGTCCTCAGACTAAAAATTAATGAATTCCATGACCAACAATATTTCTTGGAAAAAAAACACTTAAATATGTAATACATTATTAATCATTTATGCTTGGCAAATAAGATTTAGATGATTAAAGAATATATAAATTCTAGCCAAGCTCATAGGTTTATTCAAATCTTTATTTTGTTGTTTTTCTTTAAACAAACATGCTTACGAATCTTACCGTTCTTTCTGCTCGGTATTAATATCTCGTCGGTCATGTTTATTAAGGTGAGATGAGCAAATTTGGAATTTTAGATTATATTTAGACTTTGGTTTAAATTTGGAATAAAGTCGTACATGACCGCCGGATTCAAATTCTTTGGTCCCAACTGCCGAAAACGAGCAGCGTCTCTCTATTGCTACCAGATTCTGACGTCACCACTACATATACTTCAAACCAGGCATTCGTTTTTCTTAAGGGCCGAAGGAGAGCAATAATGAACAAATAATAAAAACAGATTATAAACTGGTACACGTACTTCTAACGGCTCTCTCTTCCAGGCGAAGTTCACGAACATGAAATGCGGATTTTCTTTTGCAGACGAATTCTAAACCAGAATTTTACACTTACATTTGGCTTGAAAAAGGCATTTAAAATAGGAAATATGAACTCACAAAAATAGCGATATGACAGATGATGGCTGATATCGATTTGGCATTTAATTCTAGAGTAAGTAGATGAGTTCATCAAATATTTCCACTTTTTTAATTTTTCAGGACTAAGGATTTCTGCTTTTAGTTCTGGAGATGTTATTTCCGATTCAAAACATTGCATGATCCTTGAAACGTCAATTCTTCAAAATCTACCATATATACAGCTTAAATGATGAGGCGTAGATTGTAAGGTCATTCTACAGAGCTCAAATGAGGACTGATATGGAATCAACATCTAATCCCAGAATGGGTAGGGGTTTACTAAGGATTTTTTCCTGATTTTGCAGATGGCAATTTGGGATTTTCCGAAAATTCGCAAAACAGTAAGAAATAAGCATGTAGATGAAAATAAAAATGCTTAATAATCCGGCCCAAAATTACGTGTACACGCCATTTGCTAGCATAGAAAGTTCCTTTCTCATTTGATTCAGATTATTGATAGAATAAAACTGTACTAACCCGAATACAACGTGATGTTTTACTTTCAATTCCCTTTAATATAATGATCAGCATTATGTTAAAAAAATAATAGAAATAATACTTTAAGGAAGCGGAATAAAAGTTACGTATAATAAAGATCCGCTAAGATTTAGTGGATCAGTATTGCATATGATATATATAGAGACAGTATATGGCAAATGGAGGAATTATGGGGTGGGATAGCTAAGTGACTAGAGCACGGGGATCGCGTTCGAAAGAAGAGTTCTATTCCCCCGTCGCTGCCCAAAATATTCCTATGTATATGTAAATTACGGGCATTTTAAATCTCTGGGGTTGAAAGTCCAACCGGGAGGTTAGTGGCAGAGAAAGAAGGGTGCGATTCCTGCAGGTCTCACCCACATTTGACCCCGGTCAAAATTGGGTGGAAAATACCTCGAACGCCTAAATACCTTACACTTTCGGGCAAGTCGGAAGGTCTGGGTCGAAAGAAAGAAAAATGAAGCATTGCAGAATAACATTACAATAGTCAGAGAAAACCATTTGTTTTACAAGTGTTCAGCTTTTTTCATTTAGGTTCATTTAGGTTTCATTTAGGTTCATTAGGTTTCATTTAGGTTCAATACATTATAGTTTCCTTTTTACTTTCTCGTACTATAGAATATATTATAAAGTAAAATTTTCGATTTCATGATTTTGATGATAATATATCTTTTAGGACCTCCTGAACATGTTTTGAATTTTTAAGAATGAAGCCCGTCTGTCTGTCTGTGATTGATTATTTGTGTGCAGTTAGGTGCAACCAATATTAATGCATTTTTGCAAAACATTTTACCCGACATTGTTAACAAAGAATATAGATCTAGATAGAAATATTTTAAAATCGATCGAAGACTTCGAAATTTATTAGAAATTTTATATTTCCTTAACATGACAGCATAGGAGAAAATTTTATGTATTCATGCATAAAATAAATTATTTATGGCCTTATGATCACGAAACATAACAGTTTGAATCAATGTGTTGAAAAATACCAACGATACAATTCCTGTGCTCGTGACATCATATTAGCCCGAGGAGAGGCGAATGAAATTACAAGTTACTTAATAATAAATTCTGGTATGAGAAAGTTAAGCTGTGCCATATTTTAGTTAATTTTAGGAAGTAAAGTAGTTACTAGCAGCATACCTTTTCTTCGTACGGAGTATATAATATAAAGAAACTTATAATTCGCAATCATGTGCAAATTTTGTTAAAATACTAAATTTATAACTCCTAAAGAGAAGTTTAAGAATATATGTTCTCACTATGAAAAATTATCTTCATGGGCAGATCTGAAGAATAAAACATCCTAGCCCCTTTTGTAAGCAAATTTACAAAAAAAAAAAAGAATTCAATCAATATATGCAAAATGAAAGCATTAAAATTGTATAGGACCCGTTTTACTTATATTCGCGAATAATAGAAGATATAATCTGTATTAGTACATTAGAAGATTACTCGTATTACAATATGAGTCTCAAAAATCTTTGCCAAAATAAAAGTGATGACGTAATAAATTGAAATTCCCGTAATATTTATTCCAGAAGGTCGTAATTGATTCCAATATATGCCAATATATATATCAAAACATATGCCAATATATATATCAAAACATATGCCAATATATATATCAAAACATATGCCAATATATATGTACTACTTATATTCTCGTAGATTAGAAGATATACCCGTGTATTTGCAGAAGATTACTCGTATAACGTACAATATATAATTTTAAACAATTTTTACCATAATAAAACAATGACATAATAAATTGGAAATATCAATAATCCTTGAATCAATAATCCCTGAATCAATAATCCCCGAAAATATCAATAATAATAACATTTAAACCTGAAGACCGTAATTGATATTATCCAGTTCATGTTTTCAGAAAGTGACTAATTAGCGCGAAAAATCTCCCACCAAACTCAAAGATAAAGTTTTAATTCACTTTTAAACGATTTTTAAGCTTTTCGTTTGGATAAACCACGGAGATAGAGAGTAGATCTCCTCGGAAAAAGTTTCGTTTTTTTATTAATATCTCGACAACCCCCCAATCTTAAATACTCGGAACTTGGGCTAAATTTATGGGGGGGCTATTTTAAGGCCATCCACAAAATTTTATCAAATTCAGTTCAGCCGTTCTCCCGTGATTATGAGACAAACGAGAATTTAGTTTTTTACTAATATCTCGAGAACCACTGATCGTAGAAACTTCAAATATGGACTAAATTTTACGTGGTACTATTTCCAGGCTACTCACAAAATGTCATAAAATTCGATTCAGCCGTTCTCCCGTAATGACGGGACAAACAGACAGACAGGCAGACAAATTTTCAATTTTATTTATATAGATACCACAAAATATTAATAAATTGTGTAATTTTGCAAACTTCGCCCCACTCTTAAAAAATGGAATGTGAAAAACAACTAAAATATGTCTTACTTGATTTCTTGTTTGGATCCATTTGTAACAGTACTGGTACACTGTATGTAGATATTAATATTTGCAATACTATTGGAATTACGAGAAAATTTAGCAGATTTTGTACATTTCACACACAAAAGAATTTCAGCAGAAACATAAGATGGAAACTTACAGTATCCACATCGACAATAAGAGCTTGCAATTTAGTCCCAATAGCCCAACGGTAGAGTAGTGGTTGATCAGTTCGGAGATCCAGGATTTGATTTCCAATCGGGCAACAAGGTTCTTTACAATGACACTTGAACAAATCAACCCTGTTGGTTAGTGCGAAGATGTCGGTGGTCTGAAGACCCCAGACCGTACGACTCACATAGTTGGTTTAGAATAGCTAGCTGCACAGCCGGGGAAAGGATACTTCCTGCACTCAGGAGGCACCCAAGGTCTACCGTCCAGCCAAACGAACATTTATTTAGATCTAAAAAGATAACAATTGATGAAAAATATTGAGATTAAACAGAGAGTTTTACATTATATTTGAACTTGACAAGTACGTCCATTTTTCAAAAATGGGAAAAGGGCTATTGTGACTATAGATGAAAAGATCATTGAAAAATAAAATTTAGAGTGATGTATATTAACATAATGAAAAATGGATTAAAATTAAAGAAAATAATAAAAATTTAAAAGTAAAACTTAGAAAACATTTAAAAAGAAAATATATGAAAATGAAAAAAAAATAGGCACATGAAAAACAAAAACAGAAATTTAGAATAAAATTTAGAAAATAAAAAATAGAAAAAGTACAAATGAAAAGGGTCAAAGGTAAAAGAAAAAACCGAGAAAATAAGAACAGTTAACATACCATTTTTTTCTTTTTTTTTAAAGAAAATATGGAGGGAACACAATAAGTCCATATAGGTTAATAAGAATGAAATAAAGGGATTCACTGATCAAAATTAATTGAGAGCAGAATCTACTTATAAGCTTAGGTCACTTTATTATTGATGTCGGAGGTCTGAAAGTGACCATAGAACGACTAGCACGAATTCGGTGGACTCTGAGATATAAAGCGCTGATTCCAAATCAAGAGGGCAACTACCAGGTAGGATAATAACCTGAGTAAAAATAGTAGTATCAGGAAGCTAATCTGAGGAAAAAATCGCAGAAGGTGGACAGCCAGATTGTCAGTAGCCCGCCAATCTGATATTAGATGGTGGAGAATGCAGAGTCCATAAATATTGTAAGTACTCAGTATATTTGGTCCCAAGCAAAAGATGGAAAAGAATCCTAAAAACCAGTTCATATTATTGAAGAGCCCAATTCGACAAAAAAAGCATGGAATTTCGTTCCATCAGCTCAAAGGTAGAGCGCCGGCTGACCAGTTCGGAGATCCAGGGTTCGATTCCCGGCTGGAGTAGCACGGTTCCTTACAGACTGTAGAACTTAAATGGGATAGTAAAAGCAGTCAAATGAATGCTTCTTTTAAATGCAAAAAAAATCTAGATTGGTTTTCAAGGCATCTGAAAAATGATATATTTATTTATTTATAACCCAGGCTGTCCATCTCACCAAAAGTGTTTAGAGGAGTTACAATGGACGACTCGGAAAAGGGGAAATGGTATATGTATCTTTAATTTGCAAATCCTTCAAAATAACATCTAAGATGTAAAATTGGTGAAGAGGATTTTTTCTAGTTCTGTGTAAGCCCTTGCATGCACGTCTCATAGACTAACTTGCTAAAATGAATAAACAAAATAATAAATGCAGCTGTTTAACCTACAACTGACTTACCTACCATATTTTGGGAAAGAAAATTGGAAGATAGAATAGATACATGCATACACACATGGATACCTACACATATATAGATAGAATGGATACATGCACACACATGGATAAGTACACATATGAAAATAAAATGGATGCATGCACATACATACACATTGCACATACACACACTTATGCGATCGTACGCTAAAAATGATATATTCGGTTTCTAGAGTGCCCGAAACGCGTAGATCTTTCGAAAACTCATATTCCAATTTTGGACCCTATTACAAAACTTACCTATTACAATACCCTTCGACGCTACGGTGTATTCGAATGTAAGTGAAAATACAAAACTGTTCAAATTACCCACAACACTGATGAACAACAAAACTTTAAATTTTTAAATTTGGAGAAGTGATCAAGCATTTGTTTTGAATTTGATGTAGTTCATAATTTATGCACAAAATAATAGATATTGTTACGACGCATCCTCTGAAATCTTAGGTGTGTACACAGGATATAAGAATGAGTAAAGATTTATGGATATCTAACACGTTTATTGACAAGCTCAAAGTAAACAGGGACAATATACATCAAACATTACTTAAATGCTCCACTAATTTCACAAAATAACTGGTATTATTCTCAAAACACTAACGAAAGTAATTTGGAAAAACATCGGCTAATATTGTCAAAACATCAACAGAATTACAGTCCACTATAGCTCGTAGCACATCAACTACTCTCCGACTGAGTAATGATATCTTTTAAAGACTCGCCATATAAACCTTTAGAAATCGCTTATATCACATGAATAATTGTTATTTTTTTGTACTTCTCGAATATTCGGGAATTTGCCAAATGTCGAAAAATAGGCGAAAAATCTCCTTATCTGGAAACCTTTCTTCGAACTTCGGAATTCTGGCAATCCTACGTTTACGTTATTGGAAAGCACGTAAGGGTGTTTTTTCAGCCTGGTTCTCAACAGAAAACACTCCGGTGAGGGAACATCACAACTTCGCAACAATATATATTTATGTATCCATATCCCCCATCTCAAGGGATTTCTCAGCATTTGTCTTTCCCATTGTTTAATAATTAAACAATTTCAAAAGATCCAGCATGTTATACTAAAATTACGGGAACCTTACATAAAATTTTAAATAGAAAAGTAAATTATAATTGAATGTTATGCTTCAATTTCAAAATTATTAAATGATTAACGTTCATAGAATTCACTCTCGAACTCAGTCTTAGTTATGAAGAAGTGTCCGGCTACCCGACACTTAATTGAGTTTTACATATTTTACGAAGGATAAGGGAAGGATTGTTCTGTAAGCGAAAGATCGGCTTAAAGGCTTTGTGTTTCATCTCAGAGGATTTAAATTTAAAGGAAGATCATATATTAGCAAATAAAGTTCGATACATTAATTGTTTCCACAGCAGGCGTAAGGCAATATATATGCTCATAGGGATAAGTTGATTTAGTGTAATTATAAACATTGTAGATTTTTAGAAATAATACTGAAATAAAATAACATATAATCGTATTTTATATTTTCCGTTTATGAATTAACGATCTATATTTTTCAGATCAACAGAGCTTATTTGTTTAAAGATGGGTATCTGTTTCTCAGAAGTTTTGTATAAATAACACACATATATATATATATATATATATATATATATATATATATATATATATATATATTTTAGACACTTGTTTTAGTTATGAACAAGTGTCAGGCTACCCCGACACTTAATTGAGTTTTACATATTTTAGGAAGGATAAGGAAAGGATTGTTCTGTAAGCGAAAGATCGGCTTAAAGGCTTTGTGTTTCATCTCAGAGGATTTAAATTTAAAGGAAGATCATATATATTAGCAAATAAAGTTCGACACATTAATTGTTACCACAGCAGATGTAACGCAATATATATGCTCATAGGAATAAATAAATTTAGTGTAATCATAAACGTTGTATATTTTTAGAAATATTACTGAAAAAAAATAACATATAATCGTACTTCATATCTTCCGTTTATGAATGAACAATCTATATTTTTCATATCGACATACCTTATTTGTTTAAATATGGGTATCTGTTTTTCAGAAGTTTTGCATAAGTAACGTATATATATATATATATATATATATATATATATATATATATATATATATGTATATATATATACATATATATATATATATATATATATATATATATAAATATATATATATATATATACATATAAATATATATATATATATATATATATATATATATATATATATATATATATATATATATATATATATATATATATATATATATATATATATAAATATAAATTAGTAAATCCAAAGTTAGAATGTATGTAGTAACTCATAATACACTATTCCAAAATTTTCTACAAAATACAAATAAATAAAAGAAATTAAGACATAAAGAGGAAATAATAAAGCGTAATGCTGGTCATAAAGACAAAGACAATCAACAAATTTCAAAAATGAGGAATGCAAATAAGAAAACAAGAAAATCAAGTAAAAAAGCTTGCACATGGAAGAGATTTAGGCTTATAATAAGTTCATTTCGAAAAAATTCTCTTCGGGTCCATATATCCCTTCGAAATGAACACAAAAATGTTTGTTTCTGAAACACAAGATAGATTTTATCTATAAACTTGTGTTATATGGACGACAAGCATATAGATTGGAACAATAAAGGAAACATAAATACCTTGAAATACATTTCATTAGAGCAACCATGACAAGCAAAATATGGCTAGACCAATGTTGCCATATGCAGAATTGAAAAGATGTGATTTGCTGTTGCCAAAGAGAGTAATAAAAACTGCACTGCGTAAAAGCAATAAAAAGAGATATTCAACAGTTAAAGCTTCAAGATAAAATGATGAAAATATAAATTCAAAAGAATGAATAAGTACGGCTAAAATAAGATAATAAGGGGAGAATATGAGAATTTTAGGCTAATCGAAACTTATTAACTATACCATTTACTAAATATGCAGGATATTTATACATTTTACTGGTAATTTTGAGGTTATTAATGTGCAAAACATGAATTTTTTTATCTGATAATCTATAAATTCTAAAAAGTTGATAAGGTATAATATTTCTAAACAATTGAATCGAGTTGCAGGAATTAAAAGGTAATAATTTATTAATATTAAATTAAAAAAATATTTTTTATCATATAAATTAGTAACTATCCCATGAGCAGGTTCTATAATTAGATTTAAATCCAAATAATAAATATTATTACTAATAGAAGTTTCATGAGGTATTAATTCCAAATTATCCGGATAGAAATCTATATCTATGACATAGTTATCAGTAAATACAGGACAAATCAGATCATCTACATATCTGTAAATTTTATAATCTGTTGAAGTAAAGAATTTTTCATATTGATATAGGTATAAATTAGCTAACATACTGCTACTACATCCACCTTGAGGAACACCTGAGACTTGTAAGTATAATTTATTACCTTGAAAGATATAATTATTGAAAAGAACAAAGTGGAGAAGTTTAGGAAAATTGGTAAATTTAGTAAGATGAGAATGACAAGAAATAAAAGCATTATATAAAGCTAAAATGACATCATATAGATCAGTGATCTTAATATTATTAAATAGATCTTTAAAATCAAAAGTATGAAATCCTATTATTTTACCAAGTGTTTTTAATTTATTTTTTAATTCTTTACTGTTATTTAGAATAATGTAGTTATCACTAGAATCTCGTAAATTACGTTTTAGTGCATTTAAATAATTTAGTAATAATTTACTAGCAGTAGTAGAGAATGAATTATGACCACTGGTTACAGTTCTAAATTTAATAGGATTTTTATGAAATTTAGGTATAAGCACAATATATGGAAATGTCAAAAATGTATTATTAATATCTAAATCACTATACATATTGATAATTTTCAATTTGATACTATTAAGTGAGTGTGAATAAATTTTAAATAGACTATTATTTTTTAAATAATCTAGCAGATATTGAATATAGAATTTTTTACAAATAATAGCATAATTATTGGAGGCTTTATCAACATAAATAACAACAAAAGATCTATGTAAATTATTAACAGATTGCTTTATATTATCCATATTATATATAGATCTAGATAAATTAATACTACAACTGGCATTTTTAATAGATCTCAAAATAGTAAATTTCCACATATTAAATGCCTCTAAAGGCTGAGCATATTTAGAAGCTAATCCATAAATAAATTTATCAAGGTCCAGATTGATTGACTTTAAGACTTGTTTAGAATTATTACATGAAGGTAACCTGAATTTAGTACCAAATGACATTATAGTTCTTAAAGATTTATCTTTTACAATGGCTAAGTCTCCAGTAACTATATGACCCAAGTGTGGATTAATAAACTCAGCATAATTATCAACACTACAAATACATTCACCATCTACATTTGTGGAGGAATCTATGTCGACTGAGAGAGATTTTGAAATTGCATTGTAATTAAAAATGGTTCTTCCAATAGGCTTGTTATATTTAAAAGTTTTAGTAACATTCAAATCCTTTACAGGCAATAGATGATGGAAATGATTAAATAAATTCTTAAAGTTTATGGAATTATAAATAGGATGCTTAAATGATATTACACAATAAGAATTAGAACAGTTATTATTATGAAATTGATTAAGTTTTATTTTTAAATATTTTGATCTAGTAATGAGCAAATCATAGAAAATATGATTAAAATGTTCATTAGTAAGATTTAACTTTAAGAAAATAGCATAAACTGTGTTTAATTGTTTTTTCTTAACTGCAAATACCCATGATTTAATAAATTTCCATTGAAATGTGTTATTGAATTGTTGATGCATACTTTTAATCTCCGCTTTATATATATATATATATATATATATATATATATATATATATATATATATATATATATATATATATATATATATATATATATATATATAAATATAAATATATATATATATAAATATTTTTGTTCTTATATGTGAAAAAGTCACATAAAATTTTAAATAGAAGAGTACGTGACAATTAAATGTTATGCTTCAAATTCAAAATTATTAAATGATTAGCGTTCGAAGAATTTACTCTTGAACTCAGTCTTAGTTATGAACAAGTGTCAGGCTACCCCGACACTTAATTGAAATTTAGTACATATTTTACGAAGGGTAAGGAAAGGATTGTTCTGCAAGCAAAAGATCGGCTTAAAGGCTTTGCGTTTTATCTGAGAGGATTTAAACTTAAAGGAAGATTATATATTAGCAAATAAAGTTTGACACATAAATTGTTTCCACAGCATACGTAACGCAATATATATGCTCATAGGGATAAGTTCATTTAGTGTAGTTATACACATTGTAGATTTCTAGAAATAATACTGAAATATAATAACATATAATCGTATTTTATAACTTCCGTTTATGAATGAACAATCTACGTTTTTCAGATCAACAGATCTTATTTGTTTAAATATGGGTATCTGTTTCTCAGAAGTTTTGTATAAATATAAATAAATAAATAAATATATATATATATATATATATATATATATATATAATAAATAAATAAATAAGATAAAATTAAAAATAAAATTAAAATAGTTATACTAATTTAAAACATGATCAGTGTCATACCCTGGTTCAAATACAATACGGAGGAAAATTAATTAATTATGATATGATAGGAAATATCAGACAAAAGGAAAACAATGCTACCATAACAGACAAAAAGATCTAAATTTTAAATATGAATATTACACATGAATTTATCAACATTCAAGAGCGAAGCATACTAATCAAGTTCAAACAACAAAGCATTATCAAAATCTGGAGGCTCAAAATATTAAAATGACAAAATAAGAGAAATGATACAATCCGAAAATATGAAATAGGATAGAAGCTCTGTGAATCCAGCTTATCAAGGATCTTTGCATCCACAGAGGTTCCAAATGTGTTTCGCTTAACGATACAGCCGCATGGCTGAAATAACGTCAAAAGATCCGACACATTTCCAGACTATAACATAAACGAAAATGACAAAAAATAAGCAAAAGGAAATTGGAAGGAATATAATGAAAGTGCATTAAGCAAACATATAAGCAATCTAACCAACAATCCACAATGATTCGGATAGAATTAAAGTCATACCTTTCTTCACCATTATACAAGACACATTTTCGTTACACTAAACAAAGTATTAGGAAAGAGTACAAGAGAGCGCCATCTGATGTGAATTATAGGAAATACTTCTGCATGTTTAACTATACATATTTATAAGTTTCAAACCCAAAAAATAGAGATATAAAGATAAAATAAATAAATAAAAAATAAATTTAAAATAATAAAATAAAAAAATACGCAATAAACTCATTAATAATTAATAATTAACAATTATATAATATGTATCCAAAATTTATTACTAAGACATTAAAATGTCAAAGAATATTTTAATGTTCAAAGTATACAATAGCAATTTCAAATTAGACTAAAACAATAAATAATATATTATAAATAGTATTCAAAATTTCTAAAGTGATATTTAACAAAATTAACTGGATATGATTCAGTCTTACAGTATCGAAATAAATCTGCAAGATGGTTACTGTATTGTGTATTTTCACATAACCTAAAAATCCTATGAAATTGATTTATTAAAATATTTTTATATACCTGTTTACTCATACATGAGTTAAAATTGATTATCTTGTGAATTTTAAAAGGAAAACTTTTTCTTTTATCATAAATGTTTGATAAAAATGAATATTCATTATCAAGAGATAGAGTTACATCTAAGAAATTAACGCTAGACGAGAAGTTGCTTTCGTTTGGTAAAAGGGATAAATTTGGAGGATAAAAATCAAAATCTATATCATTAGATGAGGGAGCTATTTTAATGAGAATAACATCGTCAATATATCTGTAAAATGTATATGCAGAGTTTATAAAATTTGACTCGTAGAAGTGTAGATAAAGATTTGCGAGAGCTGAACTGGCAGAGCCACCCTGTGGAACACCCTTAATTTGCATATAAATTTTATTGCCTTGCATCAAGTAATTATTAAAAATTACACACTTGAGAAGGTGGTGCACGAAAGAATGATCTATATCTAAATTTTGTCTATTATAGAAAGATTTAATAATATCCCAAGTTACTTTATATAGATCTTTTATGTCAATATTGTTGAAAAGGTCCTTAAAGTCATACGTTTTAAAACCCAAAATATTAATCGTATCCAACTTTTGAATTAATTGATAACTGTTATTAATAATATGAGAAGTTGAATTATCATTTATATTAGAGATGATTTTATTAAGAATAACCAAAAGAGATTTACTAGCGACAGTTGCATAAGATTTATGTCCTATAGTTACAGATCTAAAAGAGATAGGATTTTTATGAAATTTTGGGATCATGACAATATAAGGGAATCTAAGATTGTTGCAAGGTAATTTTAATAATTTATGAAAAGCAATAATTTTCTTAGATATGGATGTTGCTGAAGAATCAATTTTTTTAAAAATATCATTGTGATTTAAGAAATCGTTTAAGATTTGTACATAATATTTTTTACATATGATGGCGTAATTGTTGGCAGCTTTATCCACATATGTGATGACAAATTGTGATTTTAATTCATTAATTTCCTGCTTCAAGTTTGTATAGTTAAATGTAGGTTTAGTTATAGGCAAGTTACTTAAAAGATGTTTGATGTTTGTCAGAATGCTAACCTTCCACATATCGAAAGCTTCAATAGGATAGTTTTTACTGCAAGCAATTTTGTATATGAATTTTTCTAGATCAATATTTAGTTGTTTAATTAAAAGAGAGTGATTTAATGTATTTTGGATTCGGAATTTGGTACCATAAAGCATAAGATTTTTAAGTGCTACATTTTGAACAATATTGAGATCACCAGTAATTATGTGTTTATGATTGCTGTCTATATATTTAGAATAGTTTGGCTGGTTACAGACACATATTAAATTGGGAGAGGAATTTTGATTTATAATAGATTTAGATATATCATTGTAATTGAAAATTTGCCTACCTAAAGGGGTATTATATTTAAATGTTTTGAAAATTTGAGTATTAGGAACAGGAAAGCAGTGCTTATATTGCTTAAATAAATAATTAAAATTTATATTATTGTAAAGGGAATTTTTGTAATTAATTACACAATAAGTATTATATGTTTTATTTGGATGATAATTAGAGGTAGAAAAGGGTTGAATGTACAGATGGAGGTTTATAAAATAAGCTCTTGTTATAATTAGATCATATAAAAGGTGTGAAAAATGCTCATCCTGATTAAATGACTTTAAGAATATATTATAAACTTGATTTAATATTTGTTTTTTAATATTGAATACCCAGGTTTTTAAAGAATTTATGTTACATGAAGATTTAAAGTTTTTTCTTAACTCAGTAATTTTAGCTTTTATGTTCAGATTTTGACACTTTTTGTTGTTGTAATTTCCTCGCTTAGATCTTTTTGATGAGGCACTAAACGAATTATAATTAAGGATGTTAAATATAGAGATATCAAAATTTGGATTTTTATAGGTAGTTTTTACTACATTTTTATTATTATACATTTGATTTAATCCATATGGAAAAATAGTTTTATGCTGTTTGATTAGTGAATTTTCAAAATATAATCTATCAGCTGGATTCTTTACCATATCTAGAATCGAAATTGAAATATTATCAATACCATGATGGTCAAAGTGGGCATATTCAAAATTATTACCAGTGTGATGATAATATATATATATATATATATATATATATATATGTGTGTGTGTGTGTGTGTGTGTGTGTGTTACGATGATCCTGTGAAATATTTTTGTACTTATATGTGCCAACCTCACATAAAATTTTAAATACAAGTGTAAATGACAATTAAATGTCATGCTTCAAATTCAAAATTATTAAATGATTAACGTTCGAAGAATTTACGCTTGAACTCAGTCTCAGTTATGAACAAGTATCAGGCTTCCCCGACACTTAATTGAGTTTTACATATTTTACGGAGGATAAGGAAAGGATTGCTCTGTAAACGAAAGATCGGTTTAAAGGCTTTGCGTTTCATCTCAGAGGATTTAAACTTAAAGGAAGATCATACATTAGCAAATAAAGATTGACACATTAATTGTTTCCACAGCCTGTATAACGTAATTTATATGTTCATAGGGATAAGTTTATTTAGAGTAAATATAAACGTTGTAGATTTTTAGAAATAATACTGAAATAAAATAACATATAATCGCATTTTATATCTTCAGTTTATAAATGAACAATCTATATTTTTTAGATCAACAGATCTTAAAATTTGTTTAAATATGGATATATGTTTCTCAGTTAGTTTTGTATACATAATATATATATAAATATATACATATATATATATATATATATATATATATATATATATATATTGTAAATTTATCTGAAACAGGCATTTGTTTGGGCTAATTAGAATTAAATACTCAGACCTGAAGATGAATTTAATTCTGATTAATCATCGAATTTGGTTCTTTTCTCTTATCGGCATTATGGCCGTGAATTTGCTTCTATGGTGATGTTAATATTACTTGAATTGTATTTTTATTTTTTTATTTTTACATAATTCTTATTATTACATATTTCAAATATTTATCCATATACTTGTCTGCTGCATTATGCGCGTATTGTATATTGGTTTCTTATTTTCTGTCTAGTTGTTTACGAGTTTCTGTGGTAACATTCATTTTTAATTAGTTAGAACTGAATTACACTAAAGTTAGCTGCATTTGCGCTGAATTGGTGTCAAATTTTAACTTCATTTTTATCTCATTATCCCTAATCTTATCATTTTAAAATGTCTGGTAATTGTAATTCCTAGGTAATAATTCTATTCTTAGCCATTGTTTTTGTGATCGATCTTAGTTTTTCATATATTGATTATCTTATTGATTTTGTGATCGTACGTAGCCTTTCATACGTTGAATCTCTTAGTTGTTGAACCATTAAATAAATGTATATTTATTGGAAGAATTTGAATCCTGTATTTACAGCAATGGTTGTATTATTCTCAGATTATATTAGTTCTGAGGTAAAATATTGTGTTTCATGTTGTATTGATGGATGTTAATTTGAATCAATTTATTCTGGAATACTCAATGTGTATATGTATATTTTTCCACTATCTATCCTAGTTTTGCTTATTCCTAAGCATTTATTTAATCCAGGTTTTAATGTGTCTACACATTAGTTTATATATTTTCAAAGTGTTTTAGATGATTCATTAGTTTGAAAAATAATGGTACCTTTCATATGTTGTAATTGTGTCTCCACCTTTGTAATTTAATTAAGGTGCATTCTTGGCTAAAGAGTCTCTTTTTTTAATGCAAGTGCCTTTATTTTGGGGAAATAAAGGTTACTATCTTTCCCTATTACATGATGTCTTATTATCAAAATTTAGCGACTGGCAACTGGATGCTCTCAGACATCCAAGCTCGGTATTCGAGAACTTGTTGGGGTTCTCCTAGATCGATATCCAGCTACCAACAATATCCTTTCTCCTCTATGACTATTCCATCTTCATTCGGTACATCCAGCCAGTATTCTTTGTTCACTTCATATAACTTTCAATCGTACAGCTATGCATCACTAAATAACACACTTAAATTTAAATCTTGTAATTCTAATAGATGTAAAACTTGTCCGTTTGCTAATAGTAATCAGATCAATTGTAGCAATAATCTTGTCTTCTGTAAAACATATAATTGCATCTATCAAATTGAATGTAAAAAATGTAATATGTCATATATAGGTCAAACCAGCAACCCTCTGCATCTCCGAATTAACGTACACAGGAATCACATAAATTTTTTTTCAAATAATGCAACTACCCTTAATGAATCAAAATTTGAATACGAACATTTTTCTAAACATGGGTTCGACAACATTGAAATTAGTATTCTGTGTATTCAAAAAAATTACTATGACAGATTGTTTCTTGAAAATGAATTCATTTGTACACACAAAACTATTTTTCCATATGGACTCAATCAAATATTTAATCATCATAATATAGTTAAAAAGTCCTTTAATTCTCCTAATAAAGACCATAATATTTATAATTCCTCCAACAATCATAAAAGTAAATCAAAAAGAACAAAAAAGAGCAAGTAAATATAATAAAAAATTGCCCTCATTATCTGAACTAAAAAATGCCATCCTTCAGCAACATGCAAATTTTAAAATTACTTTTGATTGGAAACAATGTAAAAACTGGATTTTCGCAATTAAAAAACAGCAATTAAATATGGTATATAACCTTTTTCTAAGTACTGCATTTGATAACGTTCATTTTAAACATTTATTCTATGATTTGCTCATTACCAGAAGTAAAAATCTTAATGGTTATTTATATGTCACAGACTTAAACTTTAATGACGAATCAAAACAAAATACTAAAATAAACGAATATTGCACCTTGAATTTTACTAATTCTGTCTTAAATAATGTGAAGATAAATAATTTTTTAAAATCGGTTTCCAATTACTTTCCAGTCAAACATGTAAATCCTAAAATTGCTTATAAATATGATAAACCGCTAGGACGTTATATTTTCAATTATAATCAAATTGCCAAATCAATAGATATTAATCAAAATTATGAATTGGATAAAGAGTCATATTGCCACTGTCATTTAGAAAAATACAAAGACTTCGTAGATAAACACCATGGGCATGTTATAACGGGAAATCTAAATATTATTAATTATGATGCACTAAGATCACTGATGTTACTGGGTACTAAGTACCGTATACCTACTAAATTTAAACATAAATTAATATGTAAAGGTTTATTTCTTGACTTAAATAAATTTATCTATAAAATCAGTTATAAATATAAAATCCCTGTAGAAGCCTTTAAACCCTGGAGAGTCTTAATAGAGCAATACTTAAATCATTATATATATAATCAGAAAATTAATAATTCATATAAACTTAATTCAATTAAAAATGATATTAAAGAAATACAAAATGATTTTGTCATTACATATGTCGATAAGGCAAGTGGAAACTACTCAATTATATGTAAATATTATTATGAAAATACCCTTCAGTCACACTTACTTAATAATCAAATCTATAATTTACATAAAACTAACCTTAAAATCTTATACAATAGAATATCAGCCAAATATAAGCAAATCCATCTAAAAAATAGTTGTAATAACATTCCATATATTGTTTTAGTACCCAAGTTTCATAAATCCCCTGTTGCTTTTCGAACCATTACCAGTGGGCATAATTCTTACATTACTAATGCTGGAAAATTATTATTAAAGATATTACATGAGGTATCCTTGTCAGATGAAATCTCAAATAATTGTCATATTGTAAAAAACAGTTTTGAATTAGTTAAGAAATTGAAAACTCTTACTAATATTCGTAGTATTTATACCTTTGATTTCAAAGATTTGTTTAATAATATTAATATAGATGATCTGTATAGAATTATTTTAGGAATTTTTGAAAAATATAATATCAACCTAAAATATTCAAATTTTCTTTTTAAGAAATTACTTAACTTCACTCTTTATAAGAATTATATTCAACATGGTGGTACTTTTTTTAAACAACAGGTTGGTATCCCACAAGGGGGGTGTGCCTCATCATTGTTAGCTAATCTGTATTTATTCTTCGATGAAAAAAACATTAATCCAAGCTTGCATTATATGCACATGTTTAGATATTTAGATGATATTTTATGTGTATCCCCAAATAATAATATCCCAATAGTATTAAACTTTTTTTAAATTTACAAAATTGTAATATGGTTATAAACTTGTATGATAAAAGACAGGATTTTAAATTTAATACATCAAAAATTCAACATTTTGACTCTTGTTTGCATATATCTGTATTTAGAAATATTATAATAAACCAGGCTCTTAGAATCAATAAAATTCGTGATGAAAATTATAAATTAGCGCACTTTATGGAATTATTGAGTACAGCGACTAATAATGCATATCCCCCCAAGTTTGTTATTAAAATTATCAACTCAGTGTATCAAATTTCACTCGATAACATCCTAGAAAACATTTTCAATTATAGTGGCTAACATACAGTAAAAAAAAAAAAAAAAAAAAAAATTATATATAATTATTTATTAATTATATAAATAGATAAAAATGAAGAATAATAAACTAAATCAAAAACATTAGAAAAATCGGAAAATAAGATGCATTAGCATTAATGTTTTGAATTTTATTTTCGCAAAAAAATGTAACTTTTGTCAGTATTGAAACTACGATTTGAGCGCCCTTATAATGGTGTATAGTGGCATTCTCGTTTATCCAGTTTTCCTACAAATTACTTGTTTAGTAAGAATTTTCATCTTTGATTCATATTCATATTCAGGTTTGCATATTTGTGAAGTTGTATTCTGAATTGCTTGTCCAGTCTCCAGCTTAGACTCACTGGACTGGTTTGGGAGTATTTCCGTGAATGTTCGTACTGCCTCCCTGGTAGAATTTCGACTTGTTCATTCCGGTGCTTCTAGATTAAGCTGTTGAGGTTGATCGTGTATACACGTGGTGGAAGAAGAAGGCTTCATGCCGCATGGTAATACAATTTTCTTAATGTATCCTTTTTTCATTTTTTCATTTTTTGATGCCTGTAGTCTGAGTTTAAGCATTTATAGTAATGTACTATTGCTTAATCTGAAACAGGCATTTGTTTGGGTTAATTAGAATTAAATACTCAGACCTGAAGATGAATTTAATTCTGATTAATCATCGAATTTGGGACGGTGCTGTTCTTTTCTCTTATCGGCATTATGGCCGTGAATTTGCTTCTATGGTGATGTTAATATTACTTGAATTGTGTTTTCATTTTTTTATTTTTACATAATTCTTATTATTACATATTTCAAATATATATATATATATATATATATATATATGTATATATATTCGATAATCCTGTGAAATATTTTTGTATTTATATATGCCAACCTTACATAAAATTTTAAATAGAAGGGCACATTACAATTAAATTTTAAGCTTCAATTTCAAAATTATTAAATGATTAACGTTCGAAGAATTTACGCTTGAACTCAGTCTTAGCTATGAACAAGTGTCAAGCTACCCGATACTTAATTGAGTTTTACATATTTTACGAAGGATAAGGAAAGGATTGTTCTGTAAGCGAAAGGTCGGCTTAAAGGCTTTGCGTTTCATCTCAGAGGATTTAAACTTAAAGGAAGATCATATATTAGCAAATAAAGATTGACACATTAATTGTTTCCACAGCTTATATAACATAATATATATTTTCATATGACTTTTTTTAAAGAATATTTAATGAACTTTTATACGTTGTAGATTTTTAGAAATAATACTGAAATAAAATAAGATATTTTATAAATTAAGTTTAGGAATGAATAGTCTATATTCCTCAAATCAAATAATCTTAAAATTTGTTTTAATGTGGATATCTGTTTCTCAGTAGATTTCTATAAATTAAATGTATTACTTATTCGCTAATCCTGTGAAGAAATGCATTTCTAAATGTATCAAAAATATTTATTCATACCTAAATATTAGTAATATAATATTAACACCTTATATTCTGTATTGTAATATCTATTAACTTATATGTTATATATATTTTATTCAGTGGATCTGTGAAACTGCGTGGAAGACTATTTCTACAAACCAGCGGGTCAAATTTTTGCTTAATATTTTTCTTTGCTGTTAATAATTTTTCTTAAAATTCCTCCGCTGGCTATAAAAACAAGTATAATTGCTCGAAAGATAAAAAATTGTTTAATGCTATATGCCATATTTATTTATTATTAAGTAGATATTAAAATGAAGTATAAATAGCAGTTTATTTAGAAAAAGTGAATTAATTTAATGTTATCAAGTTAAAATTTCTAGCATGCACAAGTTTCGAAGGCTTTAATAAGTTCTTTGCCTGCCAGATAATTCCAGAGGGATTGTCAGATTTCACTTTGCTTTGGAAATATTCTTTAATTTAATAAAATTCGTATTTAGTATAGTAATATTCTTCTTTAGTGTAATAAGATTATTCTTTATTACAGTAAGTTTATTGTTTATTATAGTAAGATTTTTCTTTACAGTAAAATTTTTCTTTAGTACAGAAAGATTATACTTCAGTTTAGTATGATTCGCCTTTAGTATAGTAGGATTCGCCTTTAGTTCAGTCAGATTCTTCTTTAGTATAGTAAAATTCTTCTTTAATTTAGTAAGATTCTTCTTTTAGATAGGAGTTTAGATCAATGAATAATGCTAGTTCCACTATACATGAGCAGTTTCACTCTTAAAACTAAAATAACTTCATACAAAGTAGCATTCAACACAAAACTTATAGTGACAACCGATTTCAAAGACAGCCATATTCTTTAGGACTCACAAGAAGCGCAACTACATCCGTTAAAGCAATGTCAACTGCTGGCTATAAGAACAGCACAGATGACTGAAAAGTGAAAGGAGGTCACCCATGGCTGGAGAAGAAAAAAGGTAAAACACAGAGGAGGAAGGTAGGTTTTTCTATTTGTATTTTGATTAATAATATTTTGCAACCATTATTTTGTTACTCATCTGAGGAACATATCTCAGAATTCCAATCTGAAATCTTGACAATTAGTTAGGCAAGTAAGTGAGCCACTGACAATAAGACATGGCGATATTTATGCTGATAATTAATTCTATATTTTAGTTCTAAAAGAACAAATTAAATTACCTCAAATCATTTAAAAATTAAATGAATAACTGTAATGTGAATATCCGACTTAATTGTCTCGAAGCATATTTAGTTATACTCGGGAATGAAATGGATAATTTATTTGCTAAATTTTTTGCTGAGTGAGGAGAATGCTAACTGTCCAATTTTCTAATTCCTTTTTCTCGAAGCTGTGCAAAAATGAACTTATTAAAGACTACAAATCTTTTTAAACGCATGTGTTTCTTATTATAAACCATCTAGAATTAAATCTTATCTTCCTGAAGCTGATGCTTTTTTATTTATTCATAGTGCTTACTTGATGTATTTCTCTGCTGAGAATAACTACTTTGCAGTGTAACTCATAATAAACTCATAATGTATTTCAAATCATCTAATTTCTTTAAAGCTTTTTAAATTGTTTAATTCTGTTTGAACCGCATCCCCTCCTGTCAGTTTATGTAATTCATATATTTTAGAAACATTTATACTCTTTAAGCCACAATCCGAATCCATTTTTGAAGTATTATTTCGAACGATCGGGCATTCGAAGTTCCTTTTCATTCCATTGAATTCGGGGTCACAGTTTTGGATGATGAAATTGAATGGTCGATTTTCGTCAGTTTTCAATATATGTGTTTCTGCTGGGAAAGAATATGTAGAGGTGGTGGCTTTGAGTAACGACGGACGAAGGGATTCGGACGAAGAGATGTTCATACATACTTGGGACACCATTTTTTCGGGGACATCTCCCCAGTTTTATTGCTTGACTACTCTACGGTAGTCCTGGCTTCGGCCCCGATGATGCCTGGCCCTTCTGACGCACGGGATGATGCGGGGCTCTGCTGGATCAGAGAGAGACAACGACGTTTCCTGTGGGGACCGACCCGGAGCCTGGCCGGGTCCGACTCCTTAATTTCATCGAGCAATGGTGAAGCGATAACAAAATGACCCTGCGTGCCCAGCCCGGGGCATGTCTGGCGTAGTAACATGTGAAAGCCGACCTTTCTTCACGAAAAAAGGGAAAAAACCTCCCGTTTGGCTACTCTAATGGTGTCATTATTTGTTCTCGATTTTTCACCTCCAGATGTGATGACTTCTTCTTGGCTCGAGGTAAGCCCTTGAATTGAAACTTCGTTCCGAACCCTGAGGTTCGTTGCCCGGCGTCTCAGAGGGTTTGGTAACACCTGTTGATTGACTCAAAAACCGTGAGCTCTACATCATTTAGCAAATCATCGGCTCGCTAACTTAATTGTTTAATTACTTTTGTTCTATTATTTTTCTAAAGGAAAAGATTAATTATCTACAAAGTTTTATAATGGAAACTCAGAAATTCGATTTTGATTTTTGAGTGCTCGCCCCTGTGTTTCTGACCATACCAATAATTTAGGAATGATAATTATATAAAGTATTATTATTGATGATTGCCACACTTTTATTATATTGAATTTTAATACTGTTTGAAGCTTTGGAAGCTAATGGCATTTTTAAATATGGTCCTTTGAGCGCCTAGGCCCAGTGGTGTTTTTGCTGATAAGGATTCAGCTTATGTGTTTTGATAACTCCATAAAATTTAACGCCTAAAATAAATAATTATATTTATTAAACTTCACCAAATTCTTGTGTGTTTATTTTGATTTTTCTCTGATTTTGTTTTATTTAATATTTGTGGCTCAAGATGAAGTTCCTTAAAGGTAAGGGTTTAAGTTGTTTTTGCTCTTCTGTGTTTTCGGGCAGGTCATCTTGGAGATTTAATTGCCCGGAAAGTAGTATGAATCCGAAGGGTTATTTTTGGGACCTATTCGATCACTGGTTTGTTATGATGCTGGTGCTTGTGTGTCTACCAAATTCCAAATTTAAGGAGGCCACGTTCCGCGCTTTAACAGCTAAACACTTAAATAGGAAAATTTGAAAAACGCATTTAAACACAAATAAAATAATCTGATATGGGCAACACATGACTTTCCTTATATAATGTAATGAATTTACTACTTTTACAGTAAAAAAAATAGGTTTTCCTTATAGTAGATACTAATATTCTTTCCAAGATATTGAATTTTCGACAATTAGTGGTCATTTTCATTGATTTAGCGCCATTTTTATCCATTTGGCAAGATTTTCGTTAATTTGGCAACATTTCGAAAAGTCTTCAAGTTGGCGACATTCCGCCAATTTCGTCGCCAAAATCTCGCCAAGCGTTATGGACGAAGAAATAAGTTATTCTTACAGCAGATAAATAATTATTGACGTTCAAATACAAAAGTATTACACAAAGTATCTTTTTTCATGAATGGAACGAGCTAGATACACGAGAATGATGTCACCCAATTTATCGCATGATATCACATATGAAAAGTGAACTTTTTTCTGAATAGGATTTTTTTTTCTATTCTATATGACTTTTTGATAATTTTTTGAAAAATGTGCAATATCTCGAGAACGGTTCATGTTAGCGTTCTAAAATTTATGTCAATAGTTTTCTAATGAAAAATTACATAAGAAATGTCTATTTACGTAACTTTATTAGTGGTTTTGATTTTTTAAAGATTTTTTCAAAATTCAATTCGAAAATTTAGGGGGGTTCTGAACATTCGATTGCGTATAAAAACAATAGGCTTCCAGTGTTTACGGATTGTGATTTTTGTACCATATTTGGTTCGATTCGGTCCATTCGTTCGTCAGTTATCGTCTCCGCAGACACACTGGCATACACACACACACATATACTTTCACACACACACACAGACATCATTTCAAAAATGTTTGATTCGTGATCAGGGATGCTTGAAACGTGCTCTCCCATCGAAAACTCGAATTCGAATTTTCGACCCCGTCACAATACTTTCCTTATACATTATGTATATAAGGAAATTAATAATAATGCAGCATGCAGCTGTTTCAAGGATATGATAGATCCCTGTCTTCAGTTCAGGAGAACCAACAAACCCGAAGTTCAAAGTCGAAATGTACATCTTGACCATAAATCACTAGCTTTTTTGTTCTTTTGGATTTCGGATTTGTCTGTTTGCTTGCATTCACGATGGGGATTCAGCGTATCTTCGAAGCAACTACATGCTGCATTACTATTTTTTGAGTTTCAGAAACTAAGAATTGGAACAAAAATAAACAAGAAAGATCAATCATGCTTAAAGCATAGATTATGAAACACTTTCCAACTTCAATGCAATTTTATTTAAACATCTCTAAATTGCAATACATTCCTCGGTAATATTTTAAAAATTATCACAATACTACATTAATTATTATATTATTATATTTGAAAAATTAAACCTTCATCGAAAAAAATGAACTTCGTTCAAATGGCGGCATTGAAATATAAATTTCCTGGTGTAAACATCTCTAAAATGCGATACATTCCTCGGTAATATTTTAAAAATTATCATAATACTACGATAATTTATTATATTAGAAAACTTCATAGAAAACAACTGAAATTCATTCAAATGACGTCATAGAAATAATAACACACTTGGCTCTCTCTGTTAAGGCAGCATTTCATTCATAAACATTTTTCCATTCATTTCATTTATCACAGTACCAAAATAATTTATTTGATTTAAAATCTTAAGACCATGGAGCTACAATTAATTAAACTCCATGCTTAAAACTTCATCATGGATGATCATTTAAACTCAAATATATTGTAATTCCGTTGTTTCAGTATGTAGATGCGCATAACTTAAGCAAATATATAGCGGTTGTACGACAGATACAACACTCAATATGCATTAAAAAGAACTTAAAAAATCACGATTTTGAGACAAGATGGATGCCATATTTCATTCTGAAATGGGTCACGTGATCTTTTCGTATCACGGTCACGTGATCGCTTCGTATAAGAGGTGTAATTATTATTTTAATTTTTATTTAAAAAACTACTGAATATATTTCGCTGATTTTTTTTTATATATTTTATGGAACAATTTAAATATTACCTAAAATTTTCGAAACAATTTGTGAATTTTAAATCTGATTAAAAAGTGTTTAAAAAATTAGGTCCCATTGGGTTCAATGTATTGCATTTTTTCAACCCGGGTTCAATCAAAAACTAATTGGGTAATATTATTCATTTATATTCCCATAGGTGCTACAGACTGTCTGAAAAACATACTAAAATTTCATTTTGATTATGTCATTTTTACGGCAGTTATCGTGCTAAAGGACAGACAGACAAACAGAATGAACAAAGTCATAAACACTTTTCAACTTTTTTGTAAAGTGCTAAAAAGCAAAAACTAAATGGAGGGCACTCCTCCAGACATAGAACAAAAATAGCGTAACAACGTCATTATCTAAATTACTAGAATTTTTCTGGATTTGGAAAGCTTCAAATTAGGAAGAAAATACATCGATGTGCATTTTTATGTAATCCTTGTCAACTCAAAACGGTAGTCAAAATTAAAGCAATGTTGAGCAATGAAAGATTCAGATTTATTAAATTAATGTGTTTACTACAGAGTTTTGATGAGTCTTATTACGGAATTTTTAGGACGTTCAGTTTGACCAATATATGAAAGACTACACTGACAAGAATGTTGCAGCTACTAGAAATTTCTATAAATCCCCCAAATATTAGAAATATCAATTAATCCCCCAAACATTAGAAGTTTCTATGATATATTTAAAATTAGGAAACATCACTTTATTAGAAGGGTAAGCAGAATATTAAGCTAACATGTTTTAAAGATTTTAGCAATCTGCTGACTGATTTTTGAAACAAATGGTAAAGTGATAGTGCTATTGAAACCTTCTTAGAAACAAGTTTAGATGAAACTGTAGAATTATTTTGAATATGAAAATTAACATTGCTAGGAGAGAAACCACAATCAACAGCAACAGCTGATTTTAAGTAATTGATCTCAGAATTGAGAAAATCCATAGTAGGACGAACGTTCAAAGATCGATCTACAAACTCATTAGAAGCATTAATATCCTACTCAGGCGTGTAGTAGGAATTTTTATGGGGTTAGAGAGAACCAAAAGTGTTTACGAAAGATCGTAAAGATTCATCATCGTTGCAGATGACGAAGACATTCAAAATCGCAAGACGATTGTTATTTTCTATTTAATAAGTAAATTGAAAGCAAGGATAAGTGGAATTGAAAATAACCAAAGTGCTATCAACAGTATTAAGATTGTGATCCAGAAGAGCAAAACTGTTATCAACATATCGAGTATGAAAAACAAACTAGATAATCTCAAAAGGCTTAATTGAAATATAATGCATACGTAGAATAATGTACACAGAGAATAGAACAGAAGGATTACTCATAGCTGTCGTATCGCATGAATGTTCGATTCGACAGTTTGTGAAACGCGGCTTGGAAATCTCTCCTTTTCAACGCCTGCTTTGTGTTAAGCCTTGTCCAGATTCATTTGCGTGTGAAAGTCTAGTTTTGTTTGAGAATGTGGATTTAATATCTCTGCTGTTTTTTTTTGCGCGGCGCCTCGCTCGTCTGTGAGAAGTTTCGAAAAGCGAACTTCTCTCTGCTCGGCAGCCAATGGGAGAGCTTCTTGGCTGTTGTCGGGCCTTCTGCGGGGATTTTTTGGAGTGTTAACTTTGAAGAGTTCGGATGTAGGTTTGCGGAGGAGAAAAGGAACAAAGAGAGTAGGGCCGGTGGCCCCATACTGCTGAGGATTATTGATTTTCCCAAAATCTAATCCGGGAAGATGCCCTAGGAAGAATTACACCGGGTTCTGCATTTTATTCCAAATTTTAATTATTTTATTTTTCTATTTTAGGTTGTGATTTTGACCGTTATCCGACGAATCCGGGCGTGGTCCCTTGTTCGATTGAACATTGAGTTCTGATGTCGTTATACTTCATTGCGGATATATTTTGCGGAACTTTCCTTCGGCAATGCTTATAAGGTTAAGATCGGATGCTCTGGAAATTATACGGATTTGTTTATTACAGAACTGTGAGGTAAAATTATTACCAATTTAACTCTAAGAACAGTGGAACTTTAAATTATCATTCCAAACACTGGTATAAATTTAAGGCTTATAAAACTAACGCATCTTATTTGGAATTCTTATTGAAAGTATATTGATAATTGACCTAAGAAAATTAATTGATGAATCTTAAGAGTATTATTGTGATAATGTAAACTGAATGGTAAAATTACTTCATATATTGTGATAAAGAGATTGATTTAATCACTGAAGTATTAATGTGGAATGATTATTGAATATTACAATTGTTGGAACATATATATATTAATTTTAATGGCTTGCATATGAATAAATATGAATATTTAGTTTAATGAGTTGAATTATTTGAACACCCTGAATTGTGTCTTTGTTTTCTACCCATCTGTGGACTGATGTCTCCAGACCGTAAGTACTCCTGGGTTATTTATATATGTGTACGCAATGTACTTATTTGTCTATCTTCGATCTTCTGTGCATATCGGTCGTGAGATCGGTTTCGGTTTCACTTTCGTTCGACTCCCCGCCGATTTGACTTCGGAGCCGATCCACCGCCGATGTGACATTGGTGTCACGATTTGTGCGCCGATGCGACAGTGGTGCCGCGGTTGTGCACCGATCTGACATAGCAAAGGCGTCAGAAATACTGAAAAATTTGTTATGATATACAAATTAATTATGAGGTAAGCAAGTAATCTTAAGGGGACGGTGGACGTTGAAATGAGCAAAAATCGACTAAAAAAAGTTTTTTTTTTAAATATATAACATTATTTTTCACATTTAACCTTTTGCTTACGGATGGTACACCGTCCATCCCAAACGAAGAACCTCTCAAAAAGACAGGTTTTTGACATACCCTATCCCAAACAGTTCGAACCCTCTTTGCAGGCATTCTGTACAGCGTCCATCCCAAACGAAGAACCTCTAAAAAATACAGGTATTTGACATACCCTATCCCAAACAGTTCGAACCCTCTTTGCAGGCATTCTGTAAGCGATTTCCATTGACGCCAATGCCTGCAAAGGGGGTTCGAACTGTTTGGGATAGGATATGTCAAATACCTGTTTTTTTAGAGGTTCTTCGTTTGGGATGGACGCTGTCCCACTCGTAAGCAAAAGGTTAAATGCATTTTTTTCGAAACAGAATTTTCAAAGGTTTTGCATTTTTAAAATGCTCCATAGGTCTTAATTTTTGTCTGAGATGTTTGAAATTTGGAAAAAAGACACATCTCATACTTTTTAATGAAAGTGGGTATGCATTTTATAATTGGACTTTATCAAGGTAATTAAAAGTGAACAAAAACCTAATTAAATGATGAAAATGAAATTTTAAGGCAGAATTTTTTTTTTTTTAAATTAACTTTCCAAAGGATTTAAAAATGAATACCCAATTGTGTTCACAATGTGTTTTTGAGTGATTATAATGTAAAATGAATCAAAAATATGAACAAATGGCACGCAAGGAGCATTTTCAAATTTTCGTTTAAAAAAAAATAAATTAAAAAAAAAATTATAACAAAATTGAAAAAAAATTAATGGTATTTTATATAGTAATGTAAAGAGGAATATTTATACAAATTTTCATGTTTCTAAGTCAGTAAATAAATAAAAAAAATTTCAACGTCCAAAGTCCCCTTAAGATAAACAAGCTAAGCAATCTCACATTCAAAGAAATATAACTCGTGCAATTTGTTCCTGAGACATGACGATGTGCCCTCAACCAAGACGTTGGAAAATAAAGATTTAACATCAAAGTAGCCCATAATCCAAGCCCGGAAGTTTGAATTACGAATTTCCTTTAAAAAATATGCAGAATTTTGGCTGCATAATTATTGTAAGTACTGAGCATATTTGTTCCCAAGCAAAAAATGGAAAGGAACCCTAAAAACCAACCCATACAATTGCAGAGTTCACTTCCAGGATAGAAGCTCGCAACTTTGTTCCAGTAGTTCAACGGTAGAAAGCCAGCTGGCCAGTTTGAAGATTCAGAGTTCGATTCCCGGTCGGGGCAGCACGGTTCTTTACAATGGCGCTCGAACAAATCTACCCTGTTGGTTGATGCAAAGACGTCGGAGGTCTGAAAGTGACCCTAGAACGACTAGTACAGATTTAGTCGACTCTGTAAGATTGAGCGCCGATTTCAAATTGAACGTCCATACAGGATACTAACCTGGGTAAAATACAGTATTAAAAAGAGGCTCACCTGAGGTACAAATAGCAGAGTCGACCAGATTTTCAGTGGTCGGCCAATCTGACATAAGAGGATGGAGAGTCCACTTTGACGACAAGACCTTGATATTTCATTTCAATAGTTCAACAGCAGAGCGTCGGCTGGCCAGTTCGAAGATCCAGAGTTCGATTCCCGGTCGGGGCAGCGCGGTTATTTACAATGGCGCTCGAACAAATCAACCCTGTTGGTTGATGCAAAGACGTCGGAGGTCTGAAAGTGACCCTAGAACGACTAGTACAGATTTAGTCGACTCTGAAAGATTGAGCGCCGATTTCAAATTGAACGGCCATACAGGATACTAACCTGGGTAAAATACAGTATTAAAAAGAGGCTCACTTGAGGTACAAATAGCAGGGACGACCAGATTGTCAGTGATCTGCCAATCTGACATAAGAGGATGGAGAGTCCACTTCGACGACAAGACCTTGCAATTTCATTTCAATAGTTCAACAGCAGAGCGTCGGTTGGCCAGTTCGAAGATCCAGAGTTCGATTCCCGGTCGGGGCAGCACGGTTCTTTACAATGTCGCTCGAACAAATCAACTCTGTTGGTTGATGCAAAGACGTCGGAAGTCTGAAAGTGACCCTAGAACGACTAGTACAGATTTAGTCGACTCTGTAAGATTGAGCGCCGATTTCAAATTGAACGGCCATACAGAATACTAACCTGGGTAAAATACAGTAGTAAAAAGAGGCTCACCTGAGGTACAAATAGCAGAGTCGACCAGATTGTCAGTGGTCTGCCATTCTGACATAAGAGGATAGAGAGTCCACTTCGACGACAAGACCTTGCAATTTCATTTTAATAGTTCAACAGCAGAGCGTCGGCTGGCCAGTTCGAAGATCCAGAGTTCGATTCCCTGTCGGGGCAGCACGGTTCTTTACAATGGCGCTCGACCAAATCAACCCTGTTGGTTGATGCTAAGACGTCGGAGGTCTGAAAGTGGCCCTAGAACGGCTAGTACATATTATTCGGCCCTGCAATATTGAGCGCCGATTTCAAATTGAACGACCATGCAGGATACTAACCTGGGTAAAATACAGTAGTAAAAAGAGGCTCACCTGAGGTAAAAATAGCAGAGTCGACCAGATTGTCAGTGGTCTGCCAATCTGACAAAAGAGGTTGGTGAATGCAGAGTCCACTTCGACGACAAAACCTTACAATTTCGTTCCAAGTAGTTCAGTAGCAGAGCGTCGGATGGTCAGTTCGAAGATTCAGAGTTTGATTCCTGGTTGGGGAAGCAAGGTTATTTACAAAATCTAATTTTCCCCCACAGAAATTACAACTTTTTGACCAAGCACAGCAGAATTAAACGGAAATTATTTTACACAGAATAAATTAAATTTACATACAGAGCAAGGATTCATACTTGCACACGTGTAGTAAGATGTATTGGCATGTTTTCATATTCCTCTGTGTTTAAGCTGTTAGATGCAGATTAATAACATTGTTTCTTCTTAATCGTTATGAATAGATATTTTGCTGCTTTCGCCATGGAACAGAAATGCTAATACTAATATTTCAACTTTCTACAACATCCTAATTAACTGTTCTTCTTATCACTAACTGGGAGCAATATAGTCCCTTACCCCGCCCCCCCCCCCCCACTAAACAGAGAGTTTAGCCCCATAAAGTATTTTTCATCTCGTAGAGTAGTAAGAATTGCCTGTACACTTGCATCAAAATATACTATAACCGTATTCCTACTTGAGTTATTGGTCTAGTCCATGATACTTTTAACATCCTGTATATACGATATAAATTCATATATAAAAAATCTGATGTGGGCAACACATGACTTTCCTTAAATAATGCAATGAATTTAATATTTTTGCAGTTAAAAAATGTTATTCTTATAGTAGATACTTATATACTTTCCAAGATATTGAATTTTCTTCAATTAGTCGGCATTTTCATTGATTTAGCGTCATTTTTATCAATTTAGCGAGATTTTTGTTAATTTGGCAACAATTAAAAATGTCGCCAAGTTGGCGACATTCCCCCAAATTCGTCGCCAAAATCTCGCCAAGCGTTATGGACGGAGAAATAGGTGTTTCTTACAGGAGATAAATGACTATTGGCGTTCAAATACAAAAGTATTACTCAAAGTATCTTTTTTCATGAATGTAACGAGCTAGATCCACGAAAATGATGTCATCAAATTTATCGCATGGTATTTCATATGAAAAGTGAACATGTTCCCCAATAGGAAATATTTTTTCTTATTTTATATAACTTTTTGATATATATTTTTTTAAATGTGCAATATCTCGGGAACGGTTCATGTCAGCGTTCCAAAATTTATGTCAATTGTTTTCTAATGAAAAATTATATAATTACAAAATTAGCGGTTTTTTTACTTTTTGACGATTTTTTCAAAATTTTACTCGAAAATTTAGGGGGGTCCTGAACATTCGATTGCGCATAAAAACAATAGGCTTCCAGTGTTTACGGATTGTGAGTTTTGTACCAAATTTCGTTCCAATCGGTCCATTCGTTCGTCAGTTATCGTCTCCACAGACTCACTGACACACACACACACACACACAGACATCACTTCAAAAATGTTTGATACGTGATCAGGGATGCTTGAAACGTGCTCTCCCGTCAAAAACTCGAATTCGAATTTTCGACCCCGTCACAGTACTTTCCTTATACATTATGTATATAAGGAAAGTAATAACAACTATTAATCAATAAACACATTTAAATTTATATAAATTACATACTGATAGCTGTTAGTATAGTAGAAAATCCATAAGGAAAACATTAGCAATGTGAGTAAGAACACGTAAAATGATAAAGCGAAATACAGCTGTTTCGTGAATACGTTGTACCCCTTCGTAAGTGCAAGACAACCAAGAAAGCCTAAAGTAAAAATGGTAGATTATAATTTTATTAGTTATCCTTATCTTTCGCAAATGTGTATTTTGCTTATAAAAAATCCATATTTGAAGACTTTTTTTTAAATTATTATTTTTCGTTTTATGTAAAGCTCAATAATAATATCGTCGGTTTCAAGAAATAAGTATTACACTTGAATGCAAACTGCAAATAAATGTACCGTATGGAATCTTCTTTTCAAGAACAACTTTTTGAATTCCATCGTGAATATTTAACTGCACATTGTCGTTGCATTTGCATAAATGGTAAATATTTGCCATCGTATTCAGCGGTTTCGGAATAGTATATTTAATTAGAGATTGTAATGATCAGATAATTTAAATCCAGCACGTATCGATTCTGTTCTATTATACTGAGAAAAAAAAAGCGAATCATTATATATAAAATTTCCATTGAAAAGGAATATTGCACAAATTTGTATTGAAAGTTGTTATAAATGATTTGTTATAAATGAACATAGTTAACTAATAGATATGTAAATTGACTTTTAAAAGCATATTTCCATACAAAAGGCAATTCTCTGTCTCTACATAATGTAATGAATGCATATTAAATATTTTGTAAACGTTTTGGGAATTAAATTTCTGTAAGAATTTTATATTTTGGGTATTCATAAATACTAAATAACAGACTTTTTAATGGTCTGTGCATGTGAAATGTTTATTGTGGTGATAAAACATTTAATTGGATTTACTTTTTAAATGAAAATTGTGAATTAAATTATTAATCTTAATTAAAGTGGGTGTAAATCGTAACATTTGTACATTTCTGCCATGGCTTCAAAACCAACCACTATTTATTAGCACAAGTTACTGAACGTAATCATTAAATCAAAATACTACACATTAAAATTCACATTTTAATCATTCAAATAAATATAATGTTTATTCGTTTTTCTATTGTTATAAATAAAATTGCATCAATTTTAATAAACGCTTAAGGAGGAGAAAAGCGAACGTGTGAGACCAACCAACCAGGTCTTTTGAATCTCCTTCCAAAAATCAAAAATTAACCTATCATACTAAAGACTGGCACATACCTCTGTGTTTCGAGTCTGTAGTTCAGCATGACTGGAATCTTTACCGATGCTTTTTCTGACATTTGGAGTCAGACTTCGTCTTTTTCTAAAACACTAGGGGCTCCGCCCCCTGCTTGCCACGGTCGACAATCCCCATATCCCGCTTCACAAGTCTTGACGCTTAGCCCCCGTCCCGCTAGCGCGCGCTGAGAGCGCTTCGCGAGCACATTCGTGCCGCCAGCCGTAATACGTAAATGGTACCGTCTTTGTTAACTGACATTCACCAGCCCCAGAACACGTTTCGCTAGCTCTTCCAATCTGAACGGCTCATAGAGCTGCCTACGTGTCCCATGCTCTCTGACATTCGGATAATCCTGAGACGCCTCCACTGGCTGCCTCTCATTAACCCCGTAACTCGATTCATGAATCGGGAGGCTTTGTTTCCTAATCGTTGACGTTTATTGACGCTTGCTTGCCTTGCTAGAACGCCGTGCTGGTGAAGACCTGGACCAGTAGCCGAACCACAGACTTCACAACTTGTGTGGCCTACCGATCCGTTGTTAGATTACCTGCAATGTGTACCAGAGCTGTCCGCTGATTGAACATGATACCGCCCCAAACCAGGATGCCCGGTATGAACGTTCGGTGATATGGGTTAGCAAGTGGCGTTCCCCGACAAACCGCCACACCCGTCTATGGCTGTCATTATTCCACATGCAGAATCTGGATTCAGCCGTAAGCAATACCCGATTCCATTCATTGGTCCAGTTGCGATGACAACGACACCACGCCAGACGTGCATACCTGTGTCAAGCACTTAATGACATCCTAGTAGCTGGCCGCCGTGCGTACAACTACACTTACATGCAACATACTGCAAATGGTTTGGGTGCACGCAGATGCAACTGTTGATGGTGGTAGACTGTTTCAGATGCCATTCGCTGTTGCGAACGGATCTCGACTAGCCGTTCAGCAAATCTGCCCGTCTGTGAGCTCTGTCGTGAGCCTATTCGATTCACTTCCTCTTCGGCGTGTTCTCTGATTTCCCTGCGTCCATCGTGTCACACATCTCTGGATGGTACTCCCGTCATCAACACGCATGGCATTTTTGCACGCATCGAATAACCCACGTCAAGAAGTTCCAGGTTTCGGTCTCGTTACCCAGCCGTTAACCGCTGGTATACAGCTCTCATATGTCTTCAAGGAATCGGTTCTTCAGTTTTTCGAAAGTTGGGCTGTTGCAAACCGTCGCTGATAGCATTTACCGGACAAAGCGTTTGCTGGCCGTTATCACCCAAAAATGGGTATCTCGTGACGCGATATGTATGAAAATTTAACAATTTGCTTATGACTTTGTTTTCTACCTGTACTATGATTTGCATATTGCTACGTTCATTCCTTCATGGTGTTGCAATTTCACTTTTGACTAGTGTACAAACGTCATATTTAAATGACTAATTTTCATTATGTATTTTTAACATGTGGTATTTGCCTAAATATAAAAGACATGACCAATAAAGTATTCTTTTAACGAAGAAAACATGTATTGTAAGTTAGATAAGACCTAGATACTAACACTAGGAACCAAAACTAGGTACATCATATCAAGGTACGTCATATCTAGGTACATCATATCTAGGACCAAGATACCACAGAGGTGTTGTACCTTGGTCTTAAAATTAGTTTTTAAAAATTAGTTCTTAAAACTAGTTTTTAGAAAGGATGAACATTAAAGCGTAGAAAAAGTGTATGTAATGCACAATATCTCACAGTATTCATAGTTGCAAATATAATTATTGTTTCTCATATTGCAATCGAATTGGAAATTAAAATGCCCAAAAATATCCAATGTGCAATATCTTCCCCTATATACGTATATTTCGTACATATCTGAGTATGCACGAAAATACTTATTCTAAAATACATATAAACGTTAATGAAGATGTGTAATTTAGAAAGTTTAAATAATATGACACACTAATCGCTATATCATTTGATGGATCCGGAATATCAGTCTTCTGTAATCTCAAATTTAGAACACTCTCATGCAAATAAGCATCTTTCTTTTGAACAATAGCGATTAATTTTGAAATGAAGCCTTCTCATCTTAAGTCTGACTGTTGTATAAATTAAATTCGGATCTGCATTGTTAATTAACATGCTCTTACTTAAATTTCGAAAGCCGTCTGATATTGAGTAGTAAATTTTGCAGCCACAGGCAAGAGGTAAGGAACTTTTACTTTACTGTGTATGTATTGTAATGTATAAATAGTGTCTTGTGATGAAATCGAAAATTGGAATTAGTGGTTGTGGCTGATTTACATGTTTTGATATTGCTGAACTCATATATACATATATTATATTATATATATATATATATATATATATATATATATATATATATATATATATATATATATTCGTACATGTATGTACATATATATTCGTTAAATATGTATATATATATATACATTAAATCAATTATATCTCAATGGTAGTAGTGTAAAAAATAACTTTGTAGATAATCAATATTAGATCTTTAATCACCTATGTCGGAAACCCCATTTAAAGAATATAAACTCAGATAATCTCAAAAGATTTAAACGAGGCAAGGGAAGCTCCTACTTCATGATTATAAAGCTGAGATTAAAATTTTACATCATCAATTTAACAACACTTATGAATGGAAATTAATAAAATCTTGGGAATTTGCGGTTAAGAAAAAGCATTTAAATAATGTTTATGCCATTTTCTTAAAATTAAATCTAACTAATGAACATTTTAATCACATTATCTATGATTTGCCCATTACTAGATCAACGTATTTAAAATAACACTTAATTAATTTCATACTAATAATACGTTTATTAATTCTTACTGTGTCATATCTTTTAAACATCCGATTTATAATTCTGTAAATTTTGGATCTATTTTTAACAAATTCAAACACTTATTGCCTATTCAGGATTTGAATGTTACTAAGACTTTAAATTACAACAAGCCGATTGGTAGAACTATTTGTAATTACAATGAAAGTTTACAATCTCTCTCTTTTGATAAATTTGCCATGTCTAATGTAGATAATGATTGTATTTGCAAGGTAGACGAATATGCTGACTATATCAATCCACACTTGGAACATATAGTTACAGGAGGCTTAGCAATAGCTAAAGACCAAACCTTAAGAACCATTATGACATTTGGTACAAAATTCAGGTTTACCATCCTGTTTTAACTCTTTTAAAGTTTTAAAGTCAATCAATCTTGACCTTGATAAATATATTTATACTTATGTTGATAAAGCCTCTAACATTTATGCTATTATCTGAAAAAATTATATATACAATTTCTGCTAGATTATTTAAATAACAATAGTCTATATAAACATGATTCATACTCCATTAATAATATTAAACTGAAAATTACCAATATGTATAGTGATTTAAATATTAATTATAAATTTCTTAAATTTCTATATATAGTGCTAATACCTAAATTTCATAAAAATCCTATTAAATTTAAAACAGTAACTAGTGGTTTTAATACTTACTCTAATACTGCGAGTTAATTACTTTTTTATTATTTAAATGTAATAAATGATAGTTTAAGTTTTTCTATCAATAACTACCTTATTCTTAAAGAATTCTACCTTATATTTTAAGAATAAATTAACATCACATGGCAAACTAACTGGATTTTAAAGATATTTTTAATAATATTAAGATCTCTGATTTTTATATAGTAATTTTAGCTCTATAGTGATTATATTACTTATAATACTACTCATACTATATTTACAAAATTTCCTAAACTTCTTCACTTTGTTCTTTTTAATAATTATATATTTCAAGATAATAAATTATACTTGAAGTCTCAGTGGTTCCACAAGGTGCCTGTAGTAGCACTATATTAGCTAATTTATACTTTTATCATTATGAAAAATCTTTTGCTTCAACAGATTAGACAATTTACAGATATGTTGATGATCTGATTTGTTTGGTCTTTACAAATAACTGTGTATATATTTCTATCCGGATAATTTGGATCTAATTCCTAATGAAGCCACTATTAGTAATAACATTAATTTTTTGGACTTAAATCTTATTATTGAACCTACTAATAGGATAGTTACCAATTTATATGATGAAAAATACTATTTTAAATTTAACATTAATAAAATATTACCTTTTAATTCCTGTAATTCGATTCATATGTTTAGAAATCTTAAACTTAATCAGATTTTTAGAATTTATAGATAATCTTATAAAAAATTTCATGCTATGCATATTAATAGACGTAAAATTACTAGCAAATTATATATATATATATATATATATATATATATATATATATATAAATATATATCCAGATTATTTAGTACATAGTATAGTTAAAAGTTTGGAATGGTATATTATACTTAAATTATCTCCTTAATATCTCATTTTAGCCGGACATCCACTTTCTCTTGAATAAGCATTTTCATGTATTTGCATGTCCTTACTGTTGCATATCGCCTTTTATCGTTTTTTCGCATTACTGTTATTTCTTTCTCACGATTGGCAACAGCAGTTCTCATTTTTTATTTTTGAGATTGGCAACATTGGTCCCTTTATTTAAGGCTCCAATAGATCAGGCGTATGCAGTGTTTTTTCAGGTATTCTTGTTTCCTATTATTTTTCAATCATTATGCATGTTGTTATGCAAGTTTTTTTATGCAAGTTTTCAGTACTTATAGATATAATCGAACACTAATATCAGAAGCATGTATTTTGTGTTTAAATTTTAAAATACTTGAACTTGATAAAGAGTTTTATCGAAATGAACAATTCATTATTTGGCCTAGGGCTTGTCCACGTGTAAAACTTTGATGCTGGGATTTTATTTTATTTTAATTTTTCGATTCCTTTCCATTGTTGTTTTTGTTTATCTTCAGCTTGATAACTAGAGGTTTGCATTTTATTTTCCACTTGATTGATGATTCTATGTTGGATACTTTTATTTGTAAAGCATTTTTTATTGTTGAGGTATTTTGAGTTGGAACTTCTCTCTGTCCTTTCATTGGATTTTCAAATTTTCATTATATATATCCAATCTTGAGTTAATACCTAATAAATCTCACCCTTCCAAATCTGTAAATTATCTTGATATCACCATTTATATACAAAGTAACTCATTCAATACTACTATTTATAATAAAAGACACCAATTTAAATGTAATGTACAATTCTTAACTCATTATTCTTCTTGCCTTAGTAAGCAAGTTTTTAAAAATTAAATCATTAGCTATTTGCTCCACATCCAACGTCTGGATAGTAATAAGTGTACGCTATCACATATTAATCGTCTCAAAAGTCTGTGCTATATGTACAATTTCCACACCTTATATGTAGATCGCAGTATAAGTACGTTACTCGATAGTAGTGGAAAAACCTTAAAATAAACACCGCCCCGGCGGGCAAAAATAAAAAAGTGCAAATATTATAAAAACAGTAATTTCGGTTACACAAAAAAGGTGCAAAATTTTTAATATAAAAGCCTCGGCGGGTAAAGAAAAAAAAAATCAAAACACTAATAAAACCGTGAAATCGGGTATCTAAAAAGCAAATAAAATGGAAACAGACTAAGGCTCCAAAAATCAGTGGTATCCATACTTTAAATGCTTTCGATCGTAGTGGCCACTTCTCGGTTAGTTTCTGAACTCTGGGTTTGTCGCCCCAAAAATATGTACTACTACTTCCACTCTCTATACTCTGGTTCATTCCATCGCGCCATTGCAGTATTTCGCGTGGTAAGTATTCAAGCTGGATCACGTGGTGGACTCCCATGAAGATTATTCACGCTGGCGGCCTTCAAACTTGTGAGTTGCCCTTTTTATTTTTTGCATGTTTGTGCATTTCTGCTGTATATTTTTCATGACTAAGTGGTGTTTTTGATTATTATGTGGTATTTTATGTATATATGTTGAATTGTGTCTCTTTGGTTTTTTTTCTGTTAATCTCGTTTATTCTGTTGTAGGGCACAGAATGCATAAAATTTTAACCACGTCTTTTTATACAATCATAGAAACAACGGATTTTAGTATATCTATCTAGAATGTGGCCCTGAAGACGTTTCTGGCAGTTATACTATTCATTGATTTATTTTCCTTGTCCTGGCCTTTCTGTTTTCTTATTTTCCAGCCCTTTCTCGTTTCTTTTTAATTATTATATACACGTTATTATATTGCCCGCAGTTTGATACTGTGTTTACTGATTTGCACTTCTGCACATTAGTTTTTTTTTATTTTAATTTAATATATATATGTATATATATATATATATATATATATATATATATATATATTCTCAATATGCAGAACTAAATTCAATATATAAACTACAGGTTTTTAACGAAATATGCTCTGATACAAAAATATTTTTACGCACCCATAAATGCAATATAACAATTATTGTTTTACTTTCTAATGAAATTATGAAATTTAAAATAATGTTTAAATAACATTTCCTATTTACCATGATAATGTAATTTAAAAGCTTTCAATTCTGAGTCGCTTTTAATATGAAGCATAGAACGTTCACTTGGAAATTACCATATTAGTGTTGAAACTGGATAATTCATTTTAAATTTGAAATCTGTCATCCAACTTTGACTGCTATGAAAATGAAATTCATAGTGGCATGCTGGTTAATCCGAGAGAATTTAATATTTCAAAATACTTCTATATGCGCTAGAAGAGTTTTTATGTACACAAAATGTGTCTAAATGTTTTATACTTTTGAATTCCAAACATGTGATTCTTTGAGCCGATAAATTAATCTTACGATGTTAAATAATGTGCATTGTGATTTTCCACTTGATTTCTCAATACACTTACCTTTCAACATGCACAGTCACAGTTCCACCTTGACTTGAATCTAATTGAGGGTGTTCCTTCATTTAGACTTCGGTGAGGGAACTTACCCTGGTGTGATAATAAAAGGTTAAACATGGGACAAGCACTCTATCAACGAAACCTGTCCATTTTGACCGGGGTACTTGCTCTGTCTTATCATTGTAGAAAAATAGTTTTTTCTGCAATGAAAAGACAGAGCAAGTACAAACCGGTCAATACTGTTTTAAAGTAAAGGCTGAACCGAATTTTTTTTTTCAGTTTTTCTTACGGCACTTTAAACGCAACAATTTATATTCAATATCATTTAGTTACATTTAGTAGTCCAAAAAGAACAAGTATAGTTTTTGATTTCCTCGACAAGTAATTATTTAAAAAATGTTTTATATTTCCTTTTTCAAGTTGGCAACAAGCCTCTCATGCCAACGAATTCAATTCATGTATCTTATTTGTGGTAATATATATATTATTTTAATAAATTTTACGTCTATTGTGATTCTCAATGTATCAATTTTCTATATTTAATTTATCACTATCATGTTTCATTAACAATATTATTTTTCATAGAAATTAATTCCCTGAACATTCTCTAAAACAAATGTGTCTACTTTCAAAAGACCACATCGAAATCGGTCCATGGATGCAGTTATCTGCAATGGAAGTACCTTCTATATTTTTGGCACTTATAGGCAGGTTTTGTGTTTCATGAACTTTACACTTCCAGCTTAGTATAGCCTGAGCCAAATTGTAAATGTATTTTAAGCCGGCCTCGCGGAAGGACTTTAATTATCAGTCCCCGTAGAAGTTCGTCAAAACTGTAGATTATAGCAAGTATATTGTGACCATTGCAGATATTGGTTATTCAATGCTCATGAGAGCATACAATAAGCACGAAACCGGTTCATGCATGCTGGTAGTTTGTTATGTATCCCAAATTTGGTTGAAGGATAAATAGTGTATATATTTATACACCTGAAAAGATATATATGCAGTAGTGATAATTCTGACGACGTTTTACCCATTCAACAGCGTCCCAACAAACCCAGTTAAACTCATAATTTTTTATTTGTAATGTAACTGCTCCTTGACCGTTTTTGACCTCTATAAACAAGTTTTAAAATTTAGTCTTGTCTTTAGCGAAAAGTTGCAAAGTACTGCGCTCTTTGTGCTGTCAACGCGTCTCCTAATAAATAATTCCATGACTCTGTATTATTTTATAATTTTTATCTTCTTAATTAATATCTTCCTAGTAAATATTTTATTCGTTACATTCAGTATGTTAATTTTCCCAATCGGTAAAATACGTACACTCGAACGTATAGAAATGTAGTATAGATTTCTTGATAAATCTATTTTCTGCACAATAATGCTGATGATATGGTATGGATACTATACAAAGACAGATCTTTTATTATAATAATATAACGGTTACTAATTTTGTCACACTTTCTTTCGGGGTTGAATTGAGATTAATTCAGCACAAAACGGAACAGAGAGTACTGTCATTCTGAATCACTTTGAGTACAGATACAAATTCTCAATCGTTCGTTTTCGATAAAATAGGTATTCTTCAGGCTTCAAAAGAATTCATTTATTTTAATACAGTTAGATATAAAGAAGAAATGGTAAATATTTGCACAATTACAGTTAATCCAATATGATTGGGAAGTGATACAATTAAAGAAAATTGTTTCTGAAAGTAAGCACTCTACATGTAATGAAATGACAATACAAATGTATAAAGATATATTCGATTACTAATATGAAAAGGTTATTATATGCAGTTATCCAATGAAATTATATGGCTGTTAAAAGATAATCAAATAATGTAGTTTCCAATGTAAGTTAGATTTCCAGAGGCCAGTGCGATTAGTCTTCCTCAACTGGGAACTGACAAAAAACTTCCTCACTTTATGTGCCTAATCCCTTCTTAATTGTTTCAGAGAGGGTTTAGTCTCAATCAGGAGGGGAATAATAAGGAAACTCCTCACTTTATGTGCCCATTCCCTCCTCATTTGTTTCACAGAGTGATAAAACTATTGAGGACGGATTAGTAACCAGATACTATAATACATTACTCCCTTCCAAATGTCTTCTGAGGTATGATTTCGGTATATTTCAACTCTTTGGAAAACATTATATAACAGTTTTACCATGATTTTTCATGGGTACCAACTAGCAATATATATTTATCACTTTTGGGCTACCGTGCGGTGAATTCAAACACGTTTTACTCAAAGAATCGCAGACAATCGAGAATCACGTACTTACGACATGACAGGACTATATGGATGGGATTCGGATTCGTATTCGGATAGGAAGTCAGGTCTTCAACATGAAATCGTGATTCGTCGCCGTCAGCTTCGGCTGTTATCTTTATACCGAGAGTGCGCGGGTGTGGTAGTTTTGTTCACTCATGGAAATACGCAGCGAAATTATAGCCTCTACAAGATTATGCATCTACAAGAAAATGCAATAGCCATTCAAAATGATCTAAAATTAGCCCAATTTCCAAACTCCGAAGTGCAAAAAAGTAGAAATAAGGAAGTTATAGAAATCACATTGACGGAAGCAAACAGTAGAGTGAAAGATTTTGAAAGTGAATCGGTGATTCAAAATATCAAGGAGGTTTCTACTGATTTATCTGGTTTAAATTTTACTAACAAAATCGACGTTGAAAAGTTCATAAATTGTGATGATCCGAGTGAAACTAGTGGTACATCGTCAGAAAGGAATGATATTTCTAAAATATGTATATATCAACTGGAATCGAAGCAAAGTATTTCTGATCAATGGGATCATGTTACAGAAAATTAAAATAGGGTACCAGTTCCAAATAGGAAACATCCGGAAGAAATCAAAAAGGCACAAAAAGGAGTATAAACTATTCAGACAGCGAAATTTGAAACATGTCATAAACTCAAAGGATTGGAAACTACTCAGGAAGCGAAACGTGGCACAAGTCAAAAAACGTCAAAAGTAGCGGGAACGAGTGCAACTACAATGCCAATAGGAGCGGGAATGAAGGCAACTATAAATCCAAGAAAACGGAACATTCAAAACGGTGGTCCAGGTAAAAAGTGGTATTGGTAATGGAAAAAACGAACTTGGTCAGAAACAAGTGATTCGAATGAACAACAGATAAAGAAAGGAAAATATGATTTTAGAAAGCGCAAAGGCAGAGGGAGATATGGTACCACCAGAGCACAGAACAATGTACGCTTCAATGAAATTCCAAATGCAAAAATACCAGAAAAGATTGCGAAAACGAAATAAAATTATTTTAGAATCAACACAGGAACGCAGAATGAAAACTGACGGAATCTATAAAGGACCAAAGGAAACCGCAGCAGAAACAGTTTTATCCGCAGAAGAGAAATGTCACCAGTGAGGACAGAAATCATCGATGGACAGAAAGGAACCAATATTCTAGATGGAAAGAAAGGGACCAAAATTCTCGATGGACACAAATGGATCGGCATCATCGATGGGCAGAAAGGAACCAATATTCTAGATGGAAAGAAAGGGACCAAAATTCTCGATGGACACAAATGGATCGGAATCATCGTTGGACAGAAAGGAACCAATATTCTAGATGGAAAGAAAGGGACCAAAATTCTCGATGGACACAAATGGATCGGAATCATCGATGGACAGAAAGGAACCAATATTCTAGATGGAAAGAAAGGGACCAAAATTCTCGATGGACACAAATGGATCGGAATCGGTAATATAATTTTTAAAAGTTCTATTTTGGGGGGAAAAGAAAAGTAAAGAGACTTTGAACTTTATCGTCCTTGGAACTACCAGAAGAAATAAGAGGGAAATAAAAACTGTATGCTATAAATTGTTTTAAAATTAGTAAATCTATAAAATGTTATTTTTTCATTGTTAAGTAATGATAAAGCTAAAATGATGTTTCTTTATATGAAAAGTAATTAATGAAAAACAAGGTTCAAGTAAACTTATGTAATTATAAAAATTGTGTTAAGTTGTGTTTTGAAAAATAATAGAAATACGTGTTGTTGTTTTTTAAAGTAAAGATTATAAATTTTAAAAGTATTATTAACGGTTTCAGTACAGGATAAAATGAAATTAAACTGTGTTAATTGAATAAGTAATAGATCTAATTAAAGTAATATGTTTAACTAAGTAACAATTGTTATGTATATTTCAAATGCCGACGTGGTTGTCGAGTGGTCAAGCCAAGCGTTTCCGTAGCAATCGCTCGACCGCCACGTTGTGGGTTCGAGCCCCACGTAAGGCATGGGTGTTTGTGTCGTGGGCGCAATGTGATCCGCCCCCCTATGGTGCGCCGGGGGCAACGTCAATAGGCGGCTAAATGGTTCACACTCCGGCCGCTGTAATAAAGGCGAATGATGAAGGTCAAGTGCCTGATCATTTGAAATATATATATATATATATTTCAAATATTGCAATTTCTTATATCTTAAAAGCTTATTTCAATGAAAAATTAAATTACTGAACTGAATAGCGCAAGTTTTCCCAGTATGAACAACTGGATGAAGAAAGAATTTTCCCCAGTTGTTACTAGGGAGTTTGGCTGGTGAAAGTTTTGTGTAGGAAAATGCTCAGCGGGGTGCGTTTAGAGGACCCGCGTCCGAAATTTTTTTTAGACTGGTCGGAGTGAGTGTGAGGGTTCTATTATTCATGATTATTGTATGCTAATTTTACTTTGCATTATGCTAATTTATGTACGAAACTCCTCAACTCTGATTTCAAGAATCACGTAATCACGACTGGTCAGGACTATAAGAAGGGGATTCATATCCGTATTCAGATAAGAAATCAAGTCTTCAGCATGAAATCGTGAGTCGTCGCCGTAAGCTTATACTGTTATCTTTATACTGAGAGGGTGCGGGTGTGGTGGTTCAGTTCATTCATGGAAGCATGCAGCAAAGTTATTGCCTCTACAAGATTGTGAGTACAGATATAATGGTAAAATAGTTTGATTAGTATAGATTCAGTTCAGTAGAAATGTAAAGGTTTAGTTTCAGTATAGATTATGATGTCAACAGGTTAAGATATGGTAGTGCTAGCTTTGTAAATATACTGTATATACAATTGTATTTTTAGTTGTCAGAAATGTTAGCTGGAATAAAGTAAGCTGTTTGTTAATATTGTAATTAATTCCTCGAACTCTAGTCATTAGGCTTAAGATTGAAGTAAAAGTTACTGTACAATGGCACCCTCAAAGCAGAAACCTTTACAAATGCCCCCCATCCCCCGAACAGATTAACATGGTAGCGAACTTTACAGGATGTTAGGCATGTTTTAGTCTACATCAGTTGTAGTATGTTTAACTTGCCTACAAGGTTTTCGTACCACTCTCTTAAAAAAAGTTCAATTTTTTCCAAACTGTGACGGTGGATTATAACACGCACTATGGCAGCAAAACTGAAATAAAATGGCGGTAAATATTTCATTAACCAATATGTTATGAAAAATAATATTATGGATTTAAATTCAGAAATAGAGAACACTAATGAATTCATTTATCTCTTGCTATCGAACATCCAGCCATTTTTATTTTAAAATGCATTGAATTGTATTTAAATTAGAAATTTAAATATATCATTCCAATATATTTCTTTCTAAGACTATTCAAACTTAGTTTACCGAGTTTTGAACATTTTTAAGTAAAGCAAACTGTTGGCTTTGGAATTGTAAATATTTTAAGAATGCTTAGAAATACGTAAATGCGTAAGTCTGAAATGTCATTTTAAGTGCAGGTAGTTATGTATTAAAAGAACGTTCTTTAATTAAACATTTAAGTCTCCAAATAATTTGGCTACTCAGAATATATTTATATTTAAATTGAGACAGTTTCTAAGGAATTACTTGATTCATGAAGGATGCATGTTCATATAATACACGGTTATCAAAAAATCTGATGTGGGCAGCACATGACTTTCCCTGCAGACTTATATCCATGTTCTCTTTATTTTAATTAAATTTATTTCACTTTTAATTCAATTTTCGTTCTCATTCGGTAACCGGACTTATTTTCAAAGGTGGCGTAGAGAAAATACGAAAAACTAAAATATCTCGAGAACGGCTAGTCCTAATGTAATAGGGTTGGTCTTATTCTTTTCTTCGCTAAAAATTACGTATTAAACAAGCATTTAATGGATATATTTGAGCATACGTAGTTCTTTAGTTTAGATTTGGACGATTTTTGCGGGCCATTCTGCAAGAAAAGGCAGGTTATTTTTTTCTGAATCGTACCAAAATCTAATCAGCACCAGGGTGACCTATACGTGACTTATCTACCGAATTTTGTGAAATTCGGTCCATTAGTTTTTCAGCTACAGTGGATACAAACTTTTGCGGGCCATTTCACAAAAAAGACGGGTTCTTTTATTCCGAATCGTACCCAAAACTAATCAGCACCAGCCTCGCCCACAAGGGACTTACCTACAAAATTTTGTGAAATTCGGTCCATTAGTTTTTTAGTTAGAGTGGATACAAAATCTGCACAGACAGACACACAGACAGACAGACACACACACAGACGTCACGCTAAAAATGGTTTTTTCGTATTCTAGAGGTCTCGAAACGTGTAGATCCGTCGAAAACTCGAGTTGCGATTTTCGGCATGATTCCAATACTTTCCCTATACATTACCATGTATTGCAGGGAAAGTAAAAGCCACGTACATCAAAATTTAAAAGCAAGGGAGAAATTGGGAATTATTTTCAGATATAATTTTTTCCACCAAAATACCCTAAATAAAATATGATGTAGGTAGCACATGACTTTTCTTATATAATGCAATGAATTTACTTCTTTCACAGTCACAAAATATTGTATAAGCTCCAAGGTATAATGTTATTAACATTGAATTTAACATTTTCCGTTTTTACTTGCCCTGCAAGACATGGTAATGTATAGGGAAAGTATTGGAATCATGTCGAAAATCGCAACTCGAGTTTTCGACGGATCTACACGTTCAAGACTTCTAGAATACGAAAATCCATTTTTAGCGTGACGTCTGTGTGTGTGTCTGTGTGTCTGTGTGTGCAGATTTTGTATCCACTCTAATTAAAAAACTAATGGACTGGATTTCACAAAATTTGGTAGGTAAATCACTTGTTGGCGAGTCTGGTACTGATTACTTTTGGATACGATTCGGGATAAAAGAACACGCCTTTTTTTGCTAAATGGTCCGCAAAAGTTTGTATCCACTCTAACTGAAAAACTAATGGACCGAATTTCACAAAATTCGATAGATGAGTCACTTATGGCTCATCCTGGTGCTGATTAGATTTTGGTACGATTCGAAAAAATATAAGCCTTTTTTTGCAAAATGGCCTGCAAAAATCGTCAAAATCTAAACTAAAGAATTACGTATGTTCAAATATATCCATTAAATGCTTGTTTAATACGTAATTTTTAACGAAGACAAGAATAAGACCAACCCCATTACACTAGGACTAGCCGTTCTCGAGATATTTTAGTTTTCTTATTTTCTCTACGCCACCTTTGAAAATAAGTCCGGTTACCGAATGAGAAAAAAAAATTGAATTAAAAATGAAATAAATTTATTTAAAATACAGAGAATGTGGAAATAAGTCTGCAGGGAAAGTCATGTGCTGCTCACATCAGATTTTTTCCTTTCCCTGCAATACATGGTAATGTATAGGTATAGTATTGGAATCATGTCGAAAATCGCAACTCGAGTTTTCGACGGATCTACACGTTTCGAGACCTCTAGAATACTAAGAAACTAATTTTAGCGTGACGTATTTGTGTGTGTCTGTCTGTTTGTCTGTGCAATGTATGTATCATCTCTAACTCAAAAACTAATGGACCGAATTTAATAAAATTTGGTAGGTAAATCACTTGGATATGACCCTGGTGCTGATAAGTTTTTGGTATGATTTGTAAAAGTAAAACCCGCCTTTTTCTTCGAAATGTCCTGTAAAAATTCCATTTATCCGCTCTAGTTTAAACACTAATTTACTAAATCTCAAAACTTTCATGTGTCCAACCTAGCTAAATTACTAATTGACCAATTTCACAATATTTAGTAGATAAGTTACTTAAGGGACACTCTGGTGCTGATTCGATTTTGATATGATTCGGAAAATGACAACCTGCCTTTTTATACGAAATGGCCCGCAAAAATCGCCAAAATCTAAAAAAAGAAAATAATAGGTATGCTGAAATATATCAATTAAATTCTTGTTTTATACGCAATTTTTGACGAGGAAAAGAATATAACACTCTATTATACTTTAGGACTAAGCGTTCTCAAGATATTTGAGATTTCTTGCATTTTTGTTACGCGGTTATCGGGAAAATGTCCGATTACCAAATAAAAACAAAAATTGAATTAAAAATGCAAATTTAGTGTTATTTGGTGCAATTAAACTCAATGAATTATTAAAGAAATAAAGAAAATATGAATTTAAGTCTGCAGGGAAATTCATGTGCTGCCCACATCAGATTTTTTTCTCTCAGACGCTGGCATGTAAAAGTATTAACTCTAAATTGACAGTTGTCAATATTAATAGTTTACTGAATAAGTAGTATAGTCCATATGTTAAAATACTTTAATAATTAATGTGTCAATTTCGTGTCATTTTTAAAATTTTAACCATATAGTCCTCCTTCTGGGGCTAATTCCTTTTGGTTGTGAAAATATTTTCTGTTACACCCTGTATATAAATGACTTTTAAGAATTGTTAGGCGTCAAAATGAAAAACTATTACTCAAAGTATCTTCTCTCGTGATTGGAACGAGCTAGATCTACGAGAATTATGTTAATAAATGTTTCCCATAATAATACACATGAAAAGTGAACATATTTTAGAATAATTAATACTTATATGATTTTTCTATGAATTTATTTGTAAAATGTGCAATATCTCGAGAACAGTGCATGCTTGCGATCTAAAGAGTGTGTCATTAGGTTTTTAATGAAAACTTACATTAGTAATGATCATTTGTATAATATTATTGAAAATTATGGTTTTTGATGATTTTTTCAGCATTTCATTAGAAAATTTGGGGACCTTCATTCATTTAGAAACATTCAATTGTGATTAAAATCAACAGGATTTAAGTATTCATTGATTGTTATATGCGTGCCAAATTGAATTTGAAACGTCCCATTCGTTCGTGAGATACCGTTTTCTCCGACTCATGGACACGCATGCATACACACACACAGAACCTTAAGCACTTCTGATTCGAGATCAGAGTTGCTTGAAACGTGGTTTGACGGCGAAAACTCGAATTTGAATTTTCGACCCCGCAACATTAATTCTTTATATATTATTCTATGTATATAGAAAAAGTAATATATCATATATGTCAGAGAAAAGTAGTATACCATATATTATATATCACATATGTAAAAATCTGATGTGGGCATCACATGACTTTCCTTATATAATGCTATGAATTTACTACTTTTACAGTAAAAAAAATAGATTATTTTTATAGTAGTTATTTATATTCTTTCCAAAATATTGAATTTTCGTCAATGAGTCGTCATTTTCCATGTCGTCATCATCAATGAGTCGTCATTGATTTAGCATCATTTTTATCCATTTGCCGAGTGTTTCTTTAATTTAGCAACATTTAAAAAAGTCTCCAAGTTGGCGACATTCCACAAAATTCGTCGCCAAAATCTCGTCAAGCGCTATGGAAGAAGAAATAAGTTATTCTTACAGCAGATAAATGACTATTGACGTTCAAATACAAAAGTATTAGTCAAAGTATCTTTTTTCATGAATGGAACGAGCTAGATTCACGAGAAAGATGTCACCCAATTTATCGCATGGTATTACATATGAAAAGTGAACATGTTTCTCAATAGGAATTTTTTTTTATTTTATATGACTTTTTAATAATTTTTTTGAAAACTGTGCAATTTCTCGAGAACGGTTCATGTTAACGTTCTAAAATTTATGTCAATCGTTTTCTAATGAAAAAGTACATACAGAAATGTCTATTTGGGTAACTTTATTAGCGGTTTTGAGTTTTTGACGATTTTTTCAAAATTTCACTCGAAAATTTAAGGTGTTCAGAATATTCGATTGCGTATAAAAACAATAGGCTTCCAGTGTTTACGGATTGTGATTTTTGTACCAAATTTTGTTCGAATCGGACCTTTCGTTCCTCAGTTATCGTCTCCACAGACTCACTGACACACACACACACACAGACACACACACACACACACACATACTTTCACACACACACAGACATCACTTCAAAAATGTTTGATTCGTGATCAGGGATGCTTGAAACGTGCTCTCTCGTCGAAAACTCGAATTCGAATTTTCGACCCCGTCACAATACTTTCCTTATACTGTATATAAGGAAAGTAATGAAGTTATAAATTTTCACTATAAAATATCTGGAGTTTCTAGAGCAACTTGGGAGTTAAATCCTAAGATTTTAAAAGAAATCTACATTAAAGCTATTGAAAAATTCATTATGTATGGTAGCCAAGTATGGTACAGGGATATATATAGGACCAATATTAGATTGGTGCAAATTTAAAGGATAGCACTAATTTGGTAACGAAATGCTACAAAACAGTAGCAAATGAGTCAATACAACTTCTCTCAGGATGTATTCCATTGGATATAAAAATTAGGAGAGAAGCTAAGTATTATAGATTGTACCATTGGAAGAGTGAAATTGAATTAACAAATGGAATGGTTAAGTATGAAGGTGTGGAAAAACCCTATGTATCAGAAATTGCACCTTGGAAGGAAAAAGAACTTAGATGGGATAGAAAAAAAGGAAACTGTGAAACATCAATATATACAGATGGATCCAAAATGGAGCACAAAGTTGGGAGTACCTTTGTGGTTTATGAAGAAAAGGAAATTAGGCGTATGGAACTATACCGGATAAATAACAATATCACAGTTTTTAACGCAGAAATGTATGCTATATGGAAAGCAATTGAATACATTAAATTTAATCAACTTAAAGAAATTGATAATTATACAGACTCAAGCGCTGTATTGATGGCATTATGTTCAACTAGAATAAATAACAGAAATATTTATTGTATGAAGGAAAAAATCTTAAATTAGAAAGGAAATATTAACCTACATTGGGTTAAGGCGCATGTAGGAGTAGAGGGGAACGAAAAAGCAGATGAATTAGCGAAGGAAGAGTATCATTAGATAACAATGAAAACGAGTTTTTGTTAACACAACATCTTAAATCAATGATGTATGAAGACAGCATGAGAGAATGACAGAGAAAATAGGACGAAAGTATAAATGGGCGTCCCCTCAATAATCAACTACCAAAAGTGTCAACTAACCTGATAATGGGAGACTTTTATCTGAATCAAGTCTTGACGAATCATGGGGCAATCGGATCCTATCAAGCAAGATTCTATGGAAAAGATCCAAATTGCCATTGCCAAAAAGCCGTAGGAACTGCAGAATATTGTATTTATGAATGTGAACTATGGAAGGAAATTAGAAAAGAATACTTTCCCATAAACTTCAAAGAAGTTTCCTTGATCAATTTGTGTAGAAGGTATAAAACGCAAGCTGGAATAAAGTTCATTATGAGTAACCTTCTACAGAAAGAAATGGCTTTATAACATTGTAAAAAGTTGCAAACCCATGTTGGAGTTAAGTTTTTAAGTTTCCATGTTTAACATATGTAACTATTTAATTTTAAATAAAATAATAATTTTATATTCATTTCGAAGAATTGTAAGTACGAGTAGATGGTTATGTAAATGGCAGAGCTATGCAAAAAAAAAAAATGAAAAAAATGCAATACATTGATATGTTACAATTGATAAAATAAATATAATATATGTATTAAAAATGGTTTATAAATTGTTAAAATATGCAAATAAAAAAATCTGATGTGGGCAACACATGACTTTCCTTATATAATGAAATGAATTTACTACTTTTACAGTAAAATAAATAGGTTTTTCTTCTAGTAGATACTAATATCCTTTCCAAGATATTGACTTTTCGACAATTAGTCGTCATTTTCATTGATTATCGTCATTTTTATCCATTTGGCGAGATTTTCGTTAATTTGGCAACATTTCAAAAAGTCGCCAAGTTGGCGACATTCCGCCAATTTTGTCGCCAAAATCTCGCCAAGCGTTATGGACAAAGAAATAAGTTATATATATATATATATATATATATATATGTAACTTATTAGATATTGAATTTTCGACATATATTATATAACTATTATTATATATTTATATATTATATAACTTATTAGATATTGAATTTTCCACAATTAGTCGCCATTTTCATTGATTTAGCGTCATTTTTATCCATTTGGCGAGATTTTCGTTAATTTGGCAACATTTCAAAAAGTCGCTAAGTTGGCGACATTCCGCCAATTTCGTCGCCAAAATCTCGCCAAGCGTTATGAACGAAGAAATAAGTTATTCTTACAGCAGATAAATTGGCGTTCAAATGCAAATGTATTACTCAAAGTATCTTTTTTCATGAATGGAACGAGCTAGATCCACGAGAATGATGTCACCCAGTTTATCGCATGATATTATATATGAAAAGTGAACATGTTTCTCAATAGGAAATATTTTTTTTCTATTTTATTTGACTTTTTGATAATTTTTTTGAAAAATATGCAATATCTCGAGAACGGTTCATGTTAGCGTTCTAAAATTTATGTCAATCGTTTTCTAATGAAAAATTACATAAGGAATGTCTATTTACGTAACTTTATTATTGGTTTTGATTTTTTGACGATTTTTTCAAAATTTCATTCGAAAATTTAGGGGGGGTTCTGAACATTCGATTGCGTATAAAAACAATAGGCTTCCAGTGTTTACAGATTGTGATTTTTGTACCAAATTTGGTTCGAATCGGTCCATTCGTTCATCAGTTATCGTCTCCACAGACCCACTGACACACACACACACACACACACACACACACACACACACACACACACAGACATCACTTCAAAAATGTTTGATTCGTGATCAGGGATGCTTGAAACGTGCTCTCCCGTCGAAAACTCGAATTCGAATTTTCGACCCCGTCACAATACTTTCCTTATACATTATGTATATAAGGAAAGTAAAAATTAATATATCATGTATGCGTTTGTTGTTTTTAATACGCCAGGCGACAATTATGGACACGTTTTTGATCAATGAAATATATGATGTGGGCAGCACATGATTTTCCCTGCAGACTTATATACACATTCTCTTTATTTTAATTAAATTTAATTCACTATTAATTCAATTTTCGTTCTCATTTGTTAAGTGGACTCATTTTCAAAGGTGGCGTAGAGAAAATACGAAAAAGCAAAAATATCTCGAGAACGGTTAGTCCTAGTGTAATAGTGTTGGTCTTATTCTTTTTTTCGTAAAAATTAGGTATTAAACGAACATTTAATGGATATATTTGAGCACACGTAGTTCTTTATTTTAAATTTTGGCCATTTTTGCGGGCCATTTTGAAAAAAAAAAGGCATGTTATTTTTTTTCGAATCGTACCAAAATCTAATCAGCATCAGAGTGACCCACAAGCGACTCATCTACCACATTTTGTGAAATTCGGTCCATTAGATTTTTATCTAGAGTGGATAAAAGCCTTTGCGGGCCATTTCGCTTAAAAGGCGGGTTCTTTTTTCCCGAATCGTACCCAAAACTAATCAGCACCAGATTAGTCCACAAGTGACATACCTATCAAATTTTACGAAATTCGGTCAATTAGTGTTTTAGTTATAGTGGATACAAAATCTGCACAGACAGACAGACACACACACAGACGTCGCGCTAAAAATGGTTTTTTCGTATTCTAGAGGTCTCGAAACGAGTAGATCCGTCGAAAACTCGAGTTGCGATTTTCGACTTGATTCCAATACTTCCCCTATACATTACCATGTATTGCAGGGAAAGTAAAAATCTGATGTGAACAGCACATGACTTTCCCTGCAGACTTATCCACATTCTCTTTACTTTAATTAAATTTATTTAACTTTTAATTCAATTTTCGTTCTCATTCGGTAACCGGACTTATTTTCAAAGGTGGCGTAGAGAAAATACGAAAAACTATAATATCTCGAAAACGGCTAGTCCTAGTGTAATGGGGTTGGTCTTATTCTTTTCTTCGTTAAAAATTACGTATTAAACAAGCATTTAATGGATATATTTGAGCATACGTAGTTCTTTAGTTTAAATTTTGACGATTTTTGCGGGCCATTTTGCAAAAAAAGGCGGGTTATGTTTTTCCGAATCGTACCAAAATCTAATCAGCACCAGGATGACCCACAAGTGACTCATCTACTGAATTGTGTGAAATTCGGTCCATTAGTTTTTCATTTAAAGTGGATACAAGCTTTTGCGGGCCATTTTGCAAGAAAAGGCGGATTCTTTTATCCCAAATCGTACCCAAAACTAATCAGCACCAGAATCGCTCAAAATTGACTGACCTACCAATTTTTGCGAAATTCGGTTCATTAGATTTTTTTTAGATTGGATACAAAATCTGCATAGTCAGACAGACAGACATACAGACAGACGCCCAGACAGACACACAGGCAGACAGACAGACAGACAGACACACATACACACACACAGACGTCACGCTAAAAATGGTTTTTTCGTATTCTAGAGGTCTTGAAACGTGTAGATCCGTCGAAAACTCGAGTTGCGATTTTCGACATGATTCCAATATCTTCCCTATACATTACCATGTATTGCAGGGAAAGTAAAAGATGCGTTTACTGAAATTGGAAACGTTTTTACTTTTGAACAAAATATCTTTAGTGATATGAGGGTGCAGTCGTAGTAAAATTTGCCTACGTCAGACAGTTTATTCCGAGTTAAATGCAAGAACGGCCTGTTCTCGGTTTCTGTGCAAAATTTCTGGTTTCTTGAAAACATCTATATATACTAATTGCCAAGTGTCCGTCTGTCTGTCCGTCTGTCTGTCTGTCTGTCACGCTTTTTTTAGGCACTTCCCGAATAGATAGAGACTTGCAATTTGGTACACGGCTCGGTCGTTCGATAAAACCCCCTGGAAAAATCGAATTTTTCGAAAACGTTCTATAGAGGGGGTGTCCCACACCAAAACGTTCGAAAAGTGAAATGACGGGAAAGCATGCTTTGCGATGAGATAGAGACTTCAAATTTGGTATATGGGTAAATCACTCGAAAGAAAGAAAGTGTGCAATTTCAGATTTCCAATATTTTCTACTTAAGGGGGGGTGCCCCACACCAAAACGTTCGAAAAGTGAAATGATATGAAAGAATGCTTTGCGATGAGGTAGAGACTTCAAATTTGGTGTATGGGTAAATCGTTCGAAAGGAAGAAAGTGTGCAATTTCAGATTTCCAATATTTTCTACTTAAGGGGGGGTGCCCCACACCAAAACGTTCGAAAAGTGAAATGATATGAAAGAATGCTTTGCGATGAGGTAGAGACTTCAAATTTAGTGTATGGGTAAATCGTTCGAAAGGAAGAAAGTGTGCAATTTCAGATTTCTAATATTTTCTACTTAAGGGGGGGTGCCCCACACCAAAACGTTCGAAAAGTCAAATGATATGAAAGAATGCTTTGCGATGAGGTAGAGACTTCAAATTTGGTGTATGGGTAAATCGTTCGAAAGGAAGAAAGTGTGCAATTTCAGATTTCCAATATTTTCTACTTAAGGGGGTGCCGTACACTAAAACTTTCGAAAAGAGAAATGATAGGAAAGCATGCTTTGCGATGAGATAGAGACTTCAAATTTGGTGTATGGATAAATCACTCGAAAGGAAGAAAGTGTGCAATTTCAGATTTCCAATATTTTCTACTTAAGGGGGGGGGGTGCAGCACACCAAAACGTTCGAAAAGTGAAATGATAGGAAAGAATGCTTTGCGATGAGGTAGAGACCTCAAATTTAGTGTATGGGTAAATCGTTCGAAAGGAAGAAAGTGTGCAATTTCAGATTTCCAATATTTTCTACTTAAGGGGGGTGCCGCACACTAAAACGTTCGAAAAGTGAAATGATAGGAAAGAATGCTTTGCGATGAGGTAGAGACTTCAAATTTGGTGTATTGGTAAATCGTTCAAAAGGAAAAAAGCGTGCAATTTCAGATTTCCAATATTTTCTACCTAAGGGGGTGCCGCACACCAAAATATTCGATTTGCAGAATAAATGAGAAAACGCTCCTTTAAAATTTGATAGAGGCTTGAAATTCGGTATATGGGCTAATCATTTGATGGAAACACCCAAGACAAATATAGTTTTTCAAAAATGTTCGTTTAAGGGGGTGCTTCAGAGTAAAACGTTCGAAAAGTGAATTGATAAAAAACCACGCTTCGGATTGAGATAGAGATATCAAATTTGGTATAAGGGTAGATAGTTTGAAAGGAAGAAAGTGTAAAATTTCAGTTTACCAATATTTTCTACTTTAGGGGGTGCCACACGCCAAAATGTTCGATTTTCGGAATAAAGGAGAAACGCCCGTTTTAAAACGTGATAGAGGCTTGATATTTGATATATGGGAAAATAATCTGACAGAATTCACATAAAGAATAGAGTTTTTCAAAAATGTATAATTAAGGGGGTGGGTACTCCACACAAAAGCATTCGAAAGATGAAATGCTAGAAAAGTATGCTTCGCGATGAGATAGAGACTTCAAATTTAGTGTACGGGTAAAAAGTTGGAAAGGAAGAAAGTGTGCAATTTCAATTTTCCAACATTTGTTATTGTAGGGGGTTCCGCTCACTAAAATGTTCGATTTACCGAACAAATGAAAATCGCCTCCTTTACAATGTGATAGAGACTTGAAATTTAGTATATGGGCTAACCATTTGACAAAAAAAACCAAAGATGAGTACAGTTTGACAAAAATGTTCTTTCACGGGGTGCTACACAGAAAAACGTTCGAAAGGTGAAGTGATAGAAAAACATGCTTCTCGATAGGATAGCGACTTCGAATTTGATATTCGAGTAGATAGTTTAAAAGGAAGAGAGTGTGAAATTTTATATTTCCAATATTTGCTACTTTAAGGGGTGCGCACACTAATATGTTCGATTTTCCTAATAAATGAGGCACGCTTCCTTTTAAATGTGATAGAGGCTTGATATTTGGTATTTGGGCCAATCATCTGATAAAAAACACAAGACAAACAGAGTTTTTCAAAAATGTTCATTTATGGATGTACTTCATAGAAAAAAGTTCCAAAGGAGAAATAATAATATAGGAGTGCATCGGGATGAGATAGACTTTAATGTGTTGTACGGGTAGATAATTCGAAAGGAAGAAATCAGCAAATTTAGTCGAATCGATTTGTCGAATAAATATGAAACGCGAATTATTAAAAAATTTACCTTTATTCAAAGGTTGCTTATTGCGAGACCGTTGATTTTCAACGGGTATTCGGCTAGTACTTTACTAATATCGTTTTGAATTCTTAGAGTTTTAGTACATCGGTATTACTATTTTTTCTAACTCTTTAATGACACTATAATAAAAATGGCTAGAGAATTGCTCTAAAATAAAAAAAAATCCACTCTGGTTAAATGCCATGTTTTTTTATTATTTCAAAAATTATCGTAATTACTGTATAATGTATCAAAAACAGCAAATAATATTTCTATTAGGCTATATTAGTGCTATCTAACTGGAAGAAGAATCTGCTATTTCAATTTCTCGGAAACTTATATGATTTCAAAATTTAATGTATCCTACTTTTTATCACCTTCTTATATCTATACAATTCTATACTATACACAACAGGTATACACGTATCTCTAACTATCTAATGTCAACTATGCTAAAGGAAATAAATTATTTATATGCTTAAATAAAGTTGTTTTATATGAAACATATTAGAACTAATAATTATTTTAATTGAACTTTTAAGGATTTTTGAATGGTAACATAAATGTTGCCATTTAAACGTAATTAAGTTATTTAGGTAAAAAAGGTATAAAAAAATAAAAAATCTGATGTGGACAATACATGATCCTCCTTATATAATGGAATGAATTTACTACTTTTACAGTAAAAAATAGGTTTTTCTTATGGTAGATACTTATATTCTTTCCAAGATATTGAATTTTCGACAGTCTTCATTTTCATTGATTTAGCGTCATTTTTATCCATTTGGCGAAATTTTCGTTAATTTAGCAACATTTCAAGAAGTCTCCAAGTTGGTGACATTCCGACAAATTCGTCGCCAAAATCTCGCCAAACCTTATGGACGGAGAAATAAGTTATTCTTATAGCAGATAAATGACTATTGACGCTCAAATTCAAAAGTATTACTCAAAGTATCATTTGTCATGAATGGAACGATCTAAATCCACGATAATGATGTCACCAAATTTATCGCATAATATTACATATGAAAAGAGAACATGTTTCTCAACAGTTAATAATTTTTTTTTTAATTTCTGGAATTTTTTGATAAATTTATTTGAAAAATGTGCAATATTTCATGCTAGCTTTCTAAAGTTTATTTCAATCGTTTTCTAAGGAAACATTACATGAGAAATGCCTACTTGCGTAACTTTATAAAAGGTTTGGATTTTTTGATGATTTTTTCAAAATATCACTCTAAAATTTAGGGGGTTCTGGACATTCGATTACGTTTAAAAGCAATAGGCTTCCAGTATTCACGGATTGTGATTTCTGTGATAATTGTAATTTTGTTGTGATTTTTCATTTGAATCGCTCCGTTCTTTAATGTAATATCGTCTCCACAGACTCCCTGACACACGCAAACACACACACACACACACACTTTCACACACACACACACACACACATACTTTCACACACACACACACACACACACACACACAAGCACACATAGACATCACTGTAAAATGTTTCATTCGTGATCAGAGATGCTTGAATCGTGCTCTTCCGTCGAAAACTCTAATTCGAATGTTCGACCCCATCACAATATTTTCCTTATACATTATGTATATAAGGAAAGTAAAAAAAAATGTTCAAATGTACAAATCACATTTGTTTTTTTCTAGAAAGTAATTTTAATTTTACATACGAAACTTCATGAAGCAATTTCTGTATTTAAACAAAGATAAATGTTACATTTTTTTTTGCATTTTACATATGCAAATACACCACCGGAACAGATTTTACGCCTGTAACCTTTCGACTGTGCAGTCCACGGGTAGCTTAGGGCAACGTTTCTCAACCACCAGGCTGCGACACTGTAACGGGCTCTGGCATCAATTATTCCAGGCCGCGATGAATTCGTCTGGGCGTTGTCGTTTTAGATTTCTAAGCGTTTTAATGAATAAATATTTCTTAGTGGAAATATTCTATAGAGAATAATATTTGTGATTGCATCGAAAAACTTAGAACCAGAACGTTTAAATAATATTTGTGTAGCAAATGGCAGCTACCAGGCCGTGTTTAAGTTTTAATATGAATTAAAGATATCTCAACTGACTTCTATGGTGAATTACAATGGATAAATATTTTCTCGCATAGTACCATTTTTTCTTCAAACCAACATCAGTAAAATCCATTTAATAATACAATTACCTATTTTATACTGAATAATATTATATTTTTTTTAATTAGAAGGTATTTACGAGTAAATTTGTTGGGGCCGTGCCCTCATAAAAAATAATTTTAAGCGGAGCGGTCTCATAAGGAATGAGAAATACTGCTATAGGGTGCTCAGTTGAGCAATTTCCTGCTTTTATATACATCGCCTTATTATAAGTTAGAAATAAATCACTTCCCTATAGTTATAATACAACGCTTTTAACTAATTTGAATGCATAACAACATGATAAATTCATAACAGAAAACTGAAGTTGTTTTGAAATTATACATGCATTTTGCTGATCTTCATTAATTTAATTTATTTTGGATTGCATTCGTCTACTGAGACATATATTCATCGCATCATGGTGCTACAATGAGCTTTTAAGGAAATTACATTGTAAAGCTTCCAATATGAGGAATGCAACGCAAAACATGAAAACAAGAAAACGCCTTTTCCGTGTTTCATGCAATTTCATAAAATATGTAAATATTAAAGGAATTCTAATTAGTTTGAAAGACCCTATTTATCAATAGGAAGTCAGAAATACCAGTTTGTCCTTGAGCTAATAGAATGAAGTATTTTTAATCATACCCGTAAACATTCATAAGTAGTAGTTAGTTATTAGCAATGACTTATTTTTACTTTCCCTGCAATACATGGTAATGTATAGGGAAAGTATTGGAATCATGCCGAAAATCGCAACTCGAGTTTTCGAGGGATCTACACGTTTCGAGACCTCTAGAATACGAAAAAACTATTTTTAGCGTGACGTCTGTGTGTGTGTCTGTGTGTCTGTCTGTCTGCCTGTGCAGATTTTGTATCCACTCAAACTAAAAAACTAATGTACCGAATTTCATAAAATTTGGTAGGTAAGTCACTTGTGAGCGAATCTGGTGCTGATCAGTTTTGGGTACGATTCGGGATAAAAGAATCCGCCTTTTTTTGCGAAATGACCAGCAAAAGCTTGTATCCGCTCTAGCTGAAAAATAATGGACTGAATTTCACAAAATTCGGTAGATAAGTCGCTTGTGGGCCACCCTGGTACTGATTAGATTTTGGTATGATTTGGAAAAAAATAACCTGCCTTTTTTAGCTAAAGGGCCCGAAAAATTGTCGTCAAAATCTAAAATAAAAAACTACGTATACCAAATATATCCATTAAATGCTTGTTTTATATGTTATGTTTAATGAAGAAAAGAATAAGACCAACCCTCTTACACTAGGTCTAGCCGTTCTTGAGATATTTTAGATTTTTCGTATGTTCTCTCCGCCACCTTTGAAAATAAGTCCAGTTACCGAATGATAACAAAAATTGAATTCAAAATGAATTAAATGTATTTTAAATAAATAGAATGTGTTTATAAGTCTGCAGGGAAAGTCATGTGCTTCCTACCTCAGATTTTTACTTTCCCTGCAATACATGGTAATGTATAAGGAAATTTTTGGAATCATGCCGAAAATCGCAACTCGAGTTTTCGACGAATCTACACGTTTCGAGACCTCTAGAATGCGAAAAAACTATTTTTAGCGTGACGTCTGTGTGTGTGTCTGTATGTGTGCCTGTCTGTATTTCTGTCTGTGTGTCTATCTGTGTGTCTGTGTGTTTGTGCAATGTATGTATCAACTCTACCTCAAAAAGTAATGGACCGAATTTCATGAAATTTGGTAGGTAAAAACCTTGGGTGTGACTCTGGCGATGATTAGTTTTTGGTATAATTTGGAAGAAAATAACCCGACTTTTTTTGCGAAATGACCCTCAAAAATCTCATATATTCACTCTAGCTGAAATACAAAATTGACCAAACTTCACAAAATTTGGTAAATAAATCACATGTGGGATACTCTGGCGCTGATTAGATTTTGGTACGGTTCGGAAATGAGCAACCTATTGCCAATACCTAAAAAAGACTATGTATGTTCAAATGTATCAATCAAATGCTTGTTTTATACGTAATTTCTGACGAGGAAAAGCCACATTTTTTTTCACATTTTTTTTATTCCGCTTTTGGAAAAATGTCCAATTGCCAAATAAAAGCAGAAATTGAATTAAAAATGCAAATTTAGAGTCATTTCCTGCAATTAAACTCAATTTAATGAGTTCTTAAAGAAATAAAGCAAAAATGAATTTGAGTCCGTAGCGAAAGTCATGTACTGCCCACATCAGATTTTTACTTCCCCTGCAATACATAGTAATGTATAGAGAAAGTATTGGAATCATGTCGAAAATCGCAACTCGAGTTTTCGACGGATCTACACGTTTCGAGACTTATAGAATATGAAAAAACTATTTTTAGCGTGGCGTCTGTGTGTGTGTGTGTCTGTGCAATGTATGTATCCACTCTAACACAGAAACTAATGGACCTAATTTCATAAAATTTGGTAGGTAAAACCCTTGGGTATGACCCTGGTGATGATTAGTTTTTGGTATAATTTGAGAAAAAAAACCGGCCTTTTTTGCGAAATGGCCCTCAAAAATCTCATATATTCACTCTAGATGAAATAAACATTGACCTAATTTCTCAAAATTTGGTAGATAAATCACATGTGGGATACTCTGGTGCTGATTACATTTTGGTACGATTCGGAAAAGAACAACCTGCCATTTTTAACGAAATGCCTGCAAAAATCGCCAATATCTAAAAAAAGAATTCGTATGTTCAAATGTATCAATTAAATGCTTGTTTTATACGTAATTTTTGATGAGGAAAATAATAAGAACAACTATATTACTCTAGGACTAACCGTTCTTGAGATATTTGAGATTTTTCGGATTTTTTTATGCCGTCTTTAGAAAAATGTCCATTTACTAAATAAAAGCAGAAATTGAGTTAAAAATGCAAATTTAGTTACATTTTGTGCAATTAAACTCAATTTAATGAGTTCTTATAGAAATAAAGAAAAAATGAATTTGAGTCTGCAGGGAAAGTCATGTGCTGCTCACATCAGATTTTTACTTTCCCTGCGATACATGGTAATGTATAGTAAAAGTACTGGAATCATGTCGAAAATCGCTCCTCGCATTTTCGATGGATCTCCACGTTTTACGACCTCTAGAACACGAAAAGAACTATTTTTAGCGTGAACGTCTGTGTGCATGTCTGTGAGTCGGTGTGTCTGTGAGTGTGTATGCTTGTGCGTGTGTCCATGTGCATCGCTCTCTCTCTCTCTCTCTCTGTGTGTCTGTGTAATGTATATATTCATTCTAATTCAAAAACTAATAGACCGAGTTTCATAAAATTTAATATGTAAGTCACTTATGTGTGACGCGGGTGCTAATTATGTTTTGGGTTTTGGTATGATTCGGGATAAAAGAACTCGCCTTTTTTGCTAAATGGCCCGCAAAAATCTCATATATCAACTCTAGCTAAAAATACTAATCGATCAAATTTCACAAAATTTGGTAGATAAGTCACTTGTGGGATACCTTGGCGGTAATTAGATTTTTTTGGTATTTTTTGGAAAAGAAGAACTAGCCTTTTTTACGAAATGTCCCGAAAAAATCGCCAAATTGTAAAATAAAAAACTATGTACTCACATGTATCAATTAAATTCTGGTTTTATACGTAATTTTTGACAGGGCAAAGAAAAGGACCAACCCAATTAGTCTAGGAATAATCTTTCTCGAGATATTTTAGTTTTCTCGCATTTTTGTTACGCCGTCTTTTTAAAAATGCCTGGTTACCAAATAGAAAGAAACATTGAATTAATAGTGCAAATTGGGTGTTATTTTATTCAATTACACTTATTTAAATGAATTATTAAAGAAATAAAGAGAACGTGAATGTTGGTCTGTAGGGAAAATAATGTGCTTCCCACTTCAGAGTTTATGATTTACAGCAAATTCCAATTTATTTATTTCATTCATTATCATGAAAGATTTTATTTTGGCATAAAAAGTTTAATTGTGCTCCAAAAATATTTCTTTTAAAAAATCAAAAATATTTGAGGTTCATATACTTTCACAGAAATACGGGAACATTAATTAAATATATTGGGCTTTCCCTACAATATATGGTAATGCATAGTCAAAGTATTGGTATTGTGTCGCAAATCGTAACTTAAGTTTTCGACGAATTTCCATGTTTCAAGCACTCGTGAAAACTAAAAAAACTATTTTTGTGTGACGTCAGTGTGTGTTTGTGTCTGTATGTCTGTCTGAGCAATGTATGTATCCACTCCAGTTAAAATCTAATGAACCAAGTTTCACAAAATTTGGTGGATAAGTCACTTGCGGGTAACGTTTGTGCCGATTAGATTTTGGTACAATTCGAAAAAAAAATAATCTGCTTAATTTTGCTCAATGACCCTCAAAAATTGTATGTATGCACTCTCGCTGAAGACCAGTAGACGAAATTTTACAAAATTTAGTAGATAAGTCACTTGCGGATGACCTTGGCACTGATTAGATTTTATTATGATTCGGAGAAAAAGATCCTGCCCTATGTTTTTGCGAAGAAGCCCTCAAAAATCGTTAACATCTAAAAGTCAAAGACTACATGTACTAAAATGTATCAAATAAATAACTGTATTATACATAATTTTTGACGATAATTCGTTATGTCGATGATGTCTTTATTTCCATTGATTACTCATCATTTTTATCAATTTGACGACACTGTCGCCAATTTGGCAACATGTAAAAACTTTCCAAGAGGGCGCTGCCAAAATTCGTCACCTGAATTTCACCGAGCTTTCCAGATGGAGAAATGGGTTATTCTTATAGTAGATCCAGAAGACCCCATACCGTGCGACTCACATAGTGGATTTAGAGTAGCTAGCTGCACGGCCGGGATATAGTAGATCCTGGTATTATTTCCAAGATATTGAATTTTCACCAATTCATTGATTTGACGAAATTTTTTGCGATATTCCTTTCACAAAACACTATGGACAGAGAAATAGGTTCTCCTTATATTACCTATATTAGAAATGACGTCCAAATACATAACTATTATCTAAAGTATCTTATAGTAAATTCTTATAGTATTTTCAACATATTGAATTTTAATCAATTAGGCGTCATTTGCATTGATTTCGCATCATTTTTATCAACTTGGGGATATTTTTATCAATTTGGCGATATTTTCTTAAATTTGGCAACATTTGAAAAACCGTCAAGTTGGCAATATTCCACCAATTTCGCCCCCGAAATTTCGCTAAGCGTTATACGGACGGAAAAATAAGTTATTCTTATAGTAGATAAACGACAAACGGAGTACAAATACAAACTCTAATATCCAACGTATCTTCTCCCGTGAATGGAACGAACTGGATCTATGACAAAGATGATATTAAATTTATCGCATAATATTACATACGAAATGTGAACATATTTCATAACAGTTAATATTTTATTTTCTTGATTTCATGTGATTTTTTTATACATTTATAGAAAAATGTGCAATATCTCAAGAAAGGAGCATACTAACGTTGTAAAGTTGCTGTGAATCTTTTTCTAATGACAAATTACACAAGAAATGATTATTTTTGCAACTTGAATAAGGGTTTTGATTTTTTAATGATTTTTTCAAAATTTTATTTCAAATTTCGGAGGGCTCTGCCGATTCGATTGCGTTTAAAAACAATAGGTTTCCAGTGTTTAGAGAGTGTAATATTTATACCAAATTTCGTTGGAATCGCTTTATTCGTTCGTGAGATCTCGTCTCCACAGACTCACACACACACACACAGACAGACAACACTTCAAAAACGTTTGATTCGGGAAGTTTGAAAGAATCTCTTCCGTTGAAAACTCAAGTTCGAATTTTCGACCGCGTCACAATACTTTCCTTATGCATTATATGCATAAAAGGAAAGTAATAGTTATCCTTTTTTTTACTTTCCTTATATACAATAATGTATAAGGAAAGTATTGTGACGGGGTCGAAAATTCGAATTCGAGTTTTCGACAGGAGAGCACGTTTCAAGCATCCCTGATCACGAATAAAATATTCTTGAAGTGGTGTGTGTGTGTGTGCGTGTGTGACAGTGGGCCTGTGGAGACGATAACTGACGAACGAATGGACCGATTTGAATGAAATTGGTACACAAACCACAATCCGTAAACACTGGAAGCCTATTGTTTTTATACGTAATCAAATGTTCAGAACCCCACTAAATTTTTGAGTGAAATTAAAAAAAAAATCGTCAAAAAATCAAAACCTATAATAAATCTACGCAAATAAGCAATTCTTATGTAATTTGTCATTAGAAAACCATTGACATAAATGTTAGAACGCCAACATGAACCGTTCTCGAGATATTGTACATTTTTAAAAAAAATATCAAAAAGTCATATAAAATAAAAAAAAAAGATTTCCTATTGAGAAACATGTTCACTTTTCATACGTAATGCCATGCGATAAATTTGGTGACATCATTCTCGTGGATCTAGCTCGTTCCATTCATGAAAAAAGATACTTTAAGTAATACTTCTGTATTTGAACGCCAATAGTCATTTATCTGCTGTAGGAATAACTTATTTCTTCGTCCATAACGGTTGGCGAGATTTTGGCGACGAATTTGGTGGAATGCCGATAATTTAGCAACATTTTAAATGTTGCTAAATTAACGAAAAACTCGTCAAATGGATAAAAATGACGCTAAATCAATGATGACTTATTGATAATGATGACATGGAAAATGACGACTCATTGACGAAAATTCAATATCTTGGAAAGAATATAAATAACTACTATAAAAATAATATATTTTTTTTAACTGTAAAAGTAGTAAATTCATTGTGTTATATAAGGAAAGTCATGTGATCAGATTTTTTTTTGTGTGTGTGCAATCGAAATCAATTTAAAGAATTGTAATAAAAATGAAGATAAAGCGAATTTAAGTCTGTATTGAAAGTTATGTGCTGCCGAAATCGGAATTTTAGGATACATAGATAAATACGCTAGTAGTAATCTAATATTGGCTCCAATATTGGCTCCAATATTGGGCTATTTGGCCAATATGAAAAAGTTGGCATTTTGACAGAATTGGCATGACATTGGCTTAAAATAAGAAGGCAATATTACGCCAATATTTTACATGTAACACCAATATTGGCATTATATTTCGATAAAAATATTAGCCAATATTGGAGACAAATATAACCCCAATATTTGCCTAATATTGGGATTACACTGGAAATATTTTCAATGTACCACCAAGATATCCAAAGTCGAATCAGTTATTTATTAAAATGTCATATTACTTTCCTTATATGCATAATGAATAAGGAAAGTATTGTGACTGGGTCGAAAATTCGAATTCGAGTTTTCGACGAGAGAACACGTTTCAAGCATCCCTGATCACGAATCGAACATTTTTGAAGTAATGTCCGTGTGTGTGTGTGTGTGTGTGTGTGTGTGTGTGTGTGCGTGTCTGTGAGTCTGTGGAGACGATAACTGATGAACGAATGGACCGATTCGAACAAAATTTGATACAAAAATCACAATCCGTAAACACTGGAAGTCTATTGTTTTTATACGCAATCGAATGTTCAGAACTCCCCCTAAATTTTCGAATGAAATTTTGAAAAAACCGTCAAAAAATCAAAACCGCTGATAAAGTTACGCAAATAGACATTTCTTATGTAATTTTTCATTAGAAGACGATTGGCAAAAATTATAGAACGCTAACATGAATCGTTCTCGAGATATTGCACATTTTTCAAAAAAATTATCAAATAGTCATATAAAATAAAAAAATATATATTTCCTATTGAGAAACATGCTCACTTTTCATATGTAATACCCTGCGATAAATTCGGTGACATCATTCTCCCGGATCTAGCTGGTTTGGCGAGATTTTGGCGTCTAATTTTGTGGAATGTCGCCAACTTGGCGACTTTTTTAAATGTTGCTAAATTAACGAAAAATCGTCAAATGGATAAAAATGACGCTAAATTAATAAAATGACGACTCATTGACGAAAATTCAATATCTTGAAAAGAATATAAATATCTACTATAAAAATAATCTATTACTTTCCTTATATACATAATGTATAAGGAAAGTATTGTGACGGGGTCGAAAATTCGAATTTGAGTTTTCGACGGGAGAGCACGTTTCAAGCATCCTTGATCACGAATCAAACATTTTTGAAGTGATGTCTGTCTGTGTGTGTGTGTGTGTGTGTGTGTGTGTGTATGTGTGTGTGTATGTGTGTGTGTGTGTGTGTGTGTGTGTGTGTGTGTGTGTGTGTGTGTTCAGTGGGTCTGTGGAGACGATAACTGACGAACGAATGGACCGATTCGAACGAAATTTGGTACAAAAATCACAATCCATAAACACTGGAAGCTATTGTTTTTATACGCAATCGAATGTTCAGAACCCCCCTAAATTTTCAAATGAAATTTTGAAAAAATCATCAAAAAATCAAAGCTACTAATAAAGTTATGCAAATAGACATTTCTTATGTAATTTTTCATTAGAAAACGATTGGCATAAATTTTAGAGCGCTAACATGAACCGTTCTCGAGATATTGCACATTTTTCAAAAAAATTATCAAAAAGTCATATAAAATGAAAAAAGAAATATTTCCTATTGAGAAACATGTTCACTTTTCATATGTAATACCATGCGATAAATTGGGTGACATTATTCTCGTGGATCTAGCTCGTTCCATTCATGAAAAAAGGTTCTTTGAGTAATACTTTTGTATTTGAACGCCAATAGTCATTTATCTGCTATAAGAACAACTTATTTCTTCGTCCATAACGACAGTTTTCGACAGGAGAGCACGTTTCAAGCATCCCTGATCACGAATCAAACATTTTTGAAGTGATGTATGTGTGTGTGTGTGTGAAAGTATGTGTGTATGAGTGTGTGTGTGTCAGTGAGTCTGTGGAGACGATAACTGACGAACGAATGGACCGATTCGAACGAAATTTGTTACAAAAATCACAATCTGTAAACACTGGAAGCCTATTGTTTTTATACGCAATCGAATGTTCAGAACCCCCCTAAATTTTCGAATGAAATATTGATAAAATCGTCAAAAAATCAAAACCTCTAATAAAGTTACGCAATTAGACATTTCTTATGTAATTTTTCATTAGAAAACGATTGACATAAATTTTAGAACGCTAACATGAACCGTTCTCGAGATACTGTACATTTTTCAAAAAAAATATCAAAAAGTCATATAAAATAAAATAAAAATTTTCCTATTAAGAAACATGTTCACTTTTCATATGTAATACCATGCGATAAATTGAGTGACTTCATTCTCGTGGATTTAGCCCGTTCCATTCATGAGAAAAGATACTTTGAATAATACTTTTGTATTTGAACGCCAATAGTCATTTATTTATATGCTGTAAGAATAACTTATTTCTTAGTGCATAACGCTTGGCGAGATTTTGGCTACGAATTTGGCGGAATGTCGCCAACTTGGCGACTTTTTTAAAATGTTGCCAAATTAACGAAAATCTCGCCAAATGGATAAAAATGACGCTAAATGAATGAAAATGACGATTAATTGTCGAAAATTCAATATCTCGGAAAGAATATTGGTATCAACTATAAGGAAAACCTATTTTTTTACTGTAAAAGTTGCAAATTCATTACATTATATAAGGAAAGTCATGTGTTGCCCACATCAGATTTTTTCTTTTTACTGTAAAAGTAGTAAATTCATTGCATTATATAAGGAAGGTCATGTGGTGCCCACATCAGATTTTTACCGTATTAGCATTTATTATTGAACCAATATTAAATACTACTAGGTTAAATATGACGTTTTGACAAATAGGGGATTCGACTATTCAGGCTAAACATTAGAATAAAGAAAATGTGAGATTGTGAGTCTATATCAGTTTTGTTGATTAAGCGCAACTTTTTACTTTCCTTATATACATAGTATAATGTATAAGGAAAGTATTGCGACGGGGTCGAAAATTCGAATTCGAGTTTTCGACGGAAGAGCACGTTTCAAGCATCCCTGATCACGAATCGAACATTTTTAAGGTGATGTATGAGTGTCTGTGTCTGTATCTGTGTAAGTGTGTGAGTGTGCGTGTATGTGTGTGTGTGTGAAAGTATGTGTGAAAGTATGTGTGTGTGTGTGTCAGTGAGACTGTGGAGACGATATCTCACGAACTAATGGAGCGATTCGATTGAAATTTGGTACAAAAATTACAATCCGAGAGTACTGGAATATTATTGTTTTTAAACACAATCAAATGTTCAGAGCCCCCTAAATTTTCGAGTGAAATTTTGAAAAAATTATCAAAAAATGAAAACCTTGAATAAACTTATGCAAATATACATTTCTTATGTAATTTTCCCTTAGAAAACGATTGGCATAAACTTTAGAAATTAGCATGAACCACTCTTGAGATATTGCAGATTTTTCAAATAAATTTATCAGAAAATCTCATAAAATATTAACTGTTGAGAAAAAAGATTAACTTTTGAGAAACATATTCACAATGTTTTCAAAATTCATATGTATCATATTTCATATGTTTTCATATGTTTTCAAATTTATCGCATGATATAATGCAATAAATTTGGCGAAATCATTTTCGTGGATCTAGCTCATTCCATTCATGAGAAAAGATACTTTGAGTAATACTTTTTTATTTGAACGCCAATAGTCATTTATCTGCTGTAAGAATAACTTATTTCTCTGTCTATAACGCTTGTCCAGATTTTGGAGACGAATTTGGCGGAATGTCGCCAACTTGGCGACTTTTTAAATGTTGCCAATTTAATTAAAATCTCGTCAAATGGATAAAAATGACGCTAAATTATGAAAATGACGACTAATTGAACGAAAATTCAATATCTTTCAAAGAATATTTGTATCTACTATAAGAATAACCTATTTTTTTTTACTGTAAAATTAGTAAATTCATTGCATTATATAAGGAAATGCATGTGATGCCCACACCGGATTTTTTAGATCTATATAAATATACTTGGAATGATAAGATTCGAATCTCAGTAGCTCAATGGATAAATCTTGTCTAGTCTGTCGAATATCGGAAGTTTTATTCTTTGCTGAAACAAGTTTCCATCCGAGTAAATGTTGAGTGGGTGCGACCGGAATCAATTAGAAGCAACCTGTGGAATTTCCCGAAAAATAGTAATGTAAGGTAATAAATGGAATGAATTGCATGACTGGTGGGGTGTAACTAGTAGAATAAATGGGAAATTAAAATGTAAAATAAGATAATTGTCTTATTTTACATTTTACTCTTTACTTTAATCACATTAAATTTTACTTTAATCTAATATTTTGCATTTTACTTTAATCTCAATGAATAGCAAACGCATCAGTTGACCAGCCATTGAGAGCGATATTCCAGTGGCACGAGATTTAGGGCACGGGGATCGCAGTCGGAGGAAATGAGTTCGATCATTTTCCTTTTCAGTTGGACAATTATGTTTTCTAAGCCTTTTTTATACTATACATATTTACGTGCTACTAAATATGTTAACTACTAATATATATTGCTACTAATATATCTTGTATATTAACAATGGCATCATGCAGGTTTTCAGCAAATTGTTTGCAACTTTTTGCTATTTGGCGAACTCTGTTTTCAATTTTTCGTTTTATTGTTAAATATTTATTATTTTTGGATTGGTAACGACTATTATCCAGTGTTATGTGAACATTTTCATATTGCCAGATATTCTTCTGCCTTTTCTGGAGATACTTCTCTGTCTCATTCATCCTGACGAAGGAGGTTATTTTTGTTTCCAAAACCGCTTAATAATTTTATTATTTTTATGTTATGATGTTCTAATAAAATAGTAATTTATTTACAATTAAATATAATATATATATTTTTTTTATTTTAAAACTTTTGGATTCGATTTCTGGTGTCGATAATGAATTATTTGAATTTTTATACCACTTAGAAAAAACATCCTATATAAACTTATTTCGGGAGTATTGCATTCAAATAAATGAAATCTTGAACGATTATGCTATAAAATCTTGTGAGAGAGAAATATATTAATTCTTTATTTTTTTTAAAGCTTTTACGCAATTTGCTTTGGAATGTATTGAATTTGAACTCAAAATAAATTCACAGAATAAAGTAAAACGAAGAACTAAAAGACTAATTTAAATAGTCTAAGTAGAAATTTATATTAAATTTCTGGATGGAATATAAGTAAAACATCATCTGATATCAAAAGATCAAAATTAAAGAAAATTCTGATGTAAGCAGCATATAACTTCCATGCAAACGCATGCGCATTTTTTTCATATATTCCTTAATCCATTGTTTGAAGTTTTAACACAAAAAAAAAGAAATATTTAATTAAAAATAACATCCAACTAGTATTTAAAACTGTCAAATACAGGGAATTTATTTTTAAATAAATTTTGAAGTTTCATTTTAATAATTTATACGTTGTTTAACAATGTATGGCTGTTAGCTTTGAAAATAGTCCTTTTACTCGAAAATTTTCTTAAGTTCTGTCTCGTGTTCGCAGTACCAAAGCGTGAAAAAATTTGACGATGCAGTGTCTACAGTGTCTACAAAAACCACCCCCTACCATGTTACTTTCTCTCTATTCGTCTAAACTAAATAAGTGCATAAAACAATTCCACTTATCTTCTTATATAAAGGAAAACGTGTTTATGTAAGAGTGTTGTAAACACCAAACGTGGCTTTATCTTCCTTAGATGTCGTTCTCGAGGATGGATCTTCGATATGTCCAAATGTCACCTAACTCTAACTTAAAGTACTTGATATTCAAACCTTTCGGCCCAAGGGCAATAACACAAGACGGTACTGTTTCAAATTAAACTCAATTAATTGTGAACTTCACAGAAAATACAGCAGCTGGCTGTTTAAAGCAACTGATAACATATACCATAATTATTATTACACAGGCCCAGAATAAATTACAAAAATATAAGATACTACAATTGACTTGTCTGGTGATAACTCCTAAATGAAGACAATTCAAAAGCTTTTATGCTTACCACTGGCATTATTTTACCTCCCACCGTATTATCGCCAAATCTCGGATACTAAACGCTTCCCATTCATTGTGGTATCTAAATGTATTCCCTTCCACTAGATTGCCTGCCAAATTCCCCACGCATCCACATCTATATCGTGACTTCTCCGGAACTCACACTTACCCACGTACAATTCTTGCTAGAATCATTCAACCTTTTTGCTTACTCCAAGCTTTCCCCCTTCCTCTATCAATCCTCTCTACTGAATCTTTCATAATCCAAAACTTATTCCTATTTCACTTTAGGAACGCAGAAATGCTGATTAGCTAGGTGATTGGTGTAACAAACGAACCACTTAGAATGGTTAGTTTACTGAAACATAAATTATAATGTAAACTTGAGGAGATAATAATCGAAAGTTTATTTAGACCTTAGAGGGTGTATATGCGAGTGTGTGCGTGTGATTGGGTGTTTTTGTGAGTGTATGTGCATTCGGCACAGATACATCTAAGCATCGGAAGGTCATGAAATTTGGTACACAAGTACTTAAGGATATGAATAAGTGCACCTCAGCGTATTTTTCTTTTTAATTTCAATTAAGTTTTTTAGTTATTTTATACTTTAAAAAAAACTGGCAGTTTTATTTTTAAAAATCATACCAACATTTAATACGCACCATGGCATAAGTGACTTTACAACCAAATTTCATGAAATATAATATAGCAGCTGACTTGATGTTTCTTGTGCTATTGCATAGGAAAGCAATTATCGCCCGCACAATGACACCAGAGGGGAACTTCATGGCCCCCAGCTTTATCTCTTCTGGGGGGGGGAGGTTGGGTCCCATCTTGGACCATTTTGCAGATATGGGAAAGTAAATTGGAAAGTTGTAGTAGGAGTTATATGTAGTACTAAAATGTATTAGTTCCATACCAAAATTATATCCGGACCAAGATAAACAATGTATTTTTCCAGCAATGGTTAGAAACAGGAGGTCCCGCAGAATGTCCTCCACATACACCAGATCTTAACCTTCCGGACTTTTTCCTATGGAGGGTCCTCTCAAATAGCAAGCCTGTGAAACACCACCGTCAAATGCAGAATAACTGCAACAACGTATCACAACTGCCCTTGTTGATGTGTATGTGCTGAAATGCATGCGTACTCATCTCGTGGTATGCTTGCAGGCGTGCATCATTGCTGAAGAACAACAATGTGAATTTGCAAAAAGGAAACTTGCATTTTGCACATGGTACTAAATTGTCTGTTATGCATTCACATATTGTCGCCTTGCCTAAATACTCTGTTGTTACTTCTCGATGTTTTAGTTTTCTGAGGGAGGCTCTTTTCATCTTTTTATGGAACTCAAAGATTGTTATGGAACTTAAAGATTTGTACTAAATTCGACTCGCTCTGTGACATTCTAATTGATTGTTTCTCCTATTTGCGGAGATGTGCTCCTAAAACACTATGGTCAATGGGTCCCCCTGGTCCCATTGTGTGTGCTATAATAGTGTCCTATACAACGGTGTGATAAAGTAAATCATCTTTACCAAATTCTAAATATAAGACCTTATCTTTTACATTAACTTAGGGAAATGGGGAAAGAAAATCTCCAGTGGCTCTCGAGTACAAAAGAATGATCTTTCTCCATTTCCCTAAGTAAAGTCATCAAAGGTAATTTTTATATTTGGAATTTGGTAAGGATGATTTACTTTATCACACCGTTGTAAAGGACACCCCTATAGCACACACAATGGTACCAGGGGGACACCTTCACCCTAGTGTTTTAGGAGCACATCTCCGCAAATTGGAGAAACAATCAATTAGAATGTTGCAGATGGAGTCGAATTTAGGGCAAATCTTTAACTTAAATAACAAAAGATGAAAAGAGCAAAACTAAAACATCGAGAAGTAACAACAGAGTATTTAGGCAAGGCGGCAATATGAATGCATAACAGACAATTTAGTACCATCTGCAAAATGAAAGTTTCATTTTCGTAAATTCACATAGTTGCTCTTCAGCACTGATACACGCCTGCAAGCATGAAACGAGATGAGTGCGCATGCATTTCAGCACATGCACATCAACAAGGGTAGTTGTGATACGTTGTTGCAGTTATTCTGCATTTGATGGTGGTGTTGCACAGGCTTGCTATTTGAGAGGACCCTCCATAGGAAAAAGTCCGGAAGGTTAAGATCTGGTGTATGTGGAGGCCATACTACGGGACCTCTTGTTTCTAACCATTGCTGGAAAAATACATTGTTTATCTTGGTCCGGACATAATTTTGGTATGGAACTAATACATTTTAGTACTAAATATAACTCCTACTACAACTTTCCAATTTACTTTCCCATATGTGAAAAATGGTCCAAGATGGGACCCAACCTCCCCCCCCCCAGAAAAGATAAAGATGGGGACCACGAAGTTCTGCTCTGGTGTCATTGTGCGGGCGATAATTGATTTCCTATGCAATAGCATAATAAACACCAAGTCATCTCCAGTGGCTCTCGAGTACAAGAGAATGACATGCGACAAAAAAAAAATATATATATATATATATATAATTACTCATAAAACCCTGACTTAAAATTTGCCTACAAATTTAAAAGTAGTAAGTAGAGAATCAACCATCTTGAGGAACATTAACTTCAACTTGTATTATTTCGAAATTCTCCGGGCTGTTTTAGAAACAAAAATAATAAATTTCCAATTATATATGTGCACACTTATATACATGGAAGATAGTTCGAGCATATAATGTATACAGAATAATGTTTTATAGCATTTCGTCTTCATTTCTCTGTAAACCAAATCTTTTGGGTTCTCTGAAGTTTTTCGAGAACATATTTCCAAATTGTTAAAAATCAAAATTAATATTATTAAAATGAAGTTGAAAATCAATTTTTAAGAGTGTTAGATTAATAAACTTACGTACTATTCTACAATATAAAATTGTATTTTAAATCCATAAAAATTCGCAAAAATATATCCTTTCTCAATTCTCCTGACTATCGGAAAAACAATAAAAATGCATTTTCTATTGTTTGTTTGCACACTTATATGCATAAAAGATAGAGTCACATAATGTATATAGAATGATGTTTCATAGCATTTCATCTTCATTTCTCTGTAAACCAAGTCTTTTGGGCTCTTTGAAGTTTTCCGAGAACATACTTCTTATTTCTTTCAATTTGAATTTTCCGTATTGTCTCGAAGAATGAAGTACATCTCAACCCATACATAGATGTAAGAAAATCCTTTGGGGTTAGGCATTTCAGGATATATTTTAAAGTATCTCAAATCAATTTAATTCCAACAAACTGAATAAAAGCAAATGAATCCTGCAGAGATTCTACTTGAGTGGTATTATGTCAGCTGAGAATTTTCCAAGAAATTCAATTGTTGTATTATTAAAAAATTTGCAAAAAATTTAATGGTTAAGTTTCTGTTATTTGAGCAAAGTGAAAAGATCATGCAAAATACGCATTAATAATGGGAAGTTTTTATCTCTGGAGTGCGAAAATTTTTCTCATGCTTTTACATTCCGTATTATTTCATCTCATTTATAGGACGATCAGAGTTAGAGGTGGTACCTTGTTTGAAGTGAAACATCGTTATAAAGTAAATCACGAAAGAAATGTGACAATGCAAACTTATCACTTTTATTTATCCATGTATTAATATAGCGAAGCATCCGCTTGCATAATTGAGAGTTTTGAAAAGAATAAATTTGATTTTCCTTAAAAAAATCACATATTACATGATAATCGTAGTAAAACGAAAGCAATTGATAATCTTCCAGCCTATGTTTAGCATATTGTTAGTACATGCTATTTAAATGTTTTCATAGTATAGTATTTGAAATAATTAAAATACAAAAGTGTTTAAAGACATTGTTGACTGCAGTGATTTTTAATTAAGCTTACGTTCCAGATTTATTTCTCACCAATTTCCAGTGAACTTCTTGGAATTGTTTAATTTCGTTAGTTCTAACTATTTTTATTTACAAAACTGATATGTTTTTCTATCACTTGCAGATAATATTCTAATATACTTCTACTTCATACATGAGCGCCCTTAGAACTTTCTCCAGAAGAGTGGAGGTCAAACTGAAGCACAAGCTGAACAATATCAACTAGTCTTATGTTTACTTTTGTTATCTTGAAAGTCTAAGGGAGAGTATGAACACCACAATCCACCCACATAGATGACTATGAGTTCACATTTTATTAAATGATTGTTAAAGTTCATCTAATTTAGAAATAAGAAAATTTTATAAATGTTAAATCTTTTATTTATTTATCTTACATAGGTAACACATTTTAAAATATCGTGCATTTTATCCACTCTTTGCATTTTTATGTTAAATTATTTTATTTCACCCACCAAGAAAGTAAAACTTGTTGAATTTCAGTAAAATTTTACTAGTAATACCAAAACCTTTTTCAAGTTAATATCCCAATCGCTCAGCTTCCCCAATCAAAAATCCCACGCTACGCTACTGATCATAATACGAAATAGGAATATGTTTCATAGTCTAATTATTCCAGAAAATCTAAAATAAGAACAGCGACATCAATTTAACATTAGTAGCTTGAGATTTGAAGCAGCCATAACTCTACAATTGCTTGAGTAAAATATGCAAATTTTATGTGAATTCGGGAAAATCTAAATCTGTATTCAAAAGTAGGTTTTGTTCTTTAAAAAAATCGAGTTTGCGCAAATTATAATATAAAGACAACCCCTAATGCAAATTAGATGCACATTTATTTATAGAAGCCATTATTCCGAGTCTAATACAGTACTTGGTTTCACTGTGCAACCCAAAGAGCATGAGAATAAAGAGCTGTGTTCGGATTTTTTTCACTGACTGTACATACTTTAAAAAATAATATAAATTTGATTTAGAATTTAAAACATTGGAAAAATATAAATAAATGACACTCGAATACGCGGAAATTATAATTGTATCAAATATATATAAAATGAGTAATATAAATGATGCGGTATATAATAATTTGCAATGGGTACTATACCATTGTTGCATATGCATGTTGATAAGTACTTTTACAAAAAGCATTAAAATCTCACAAAATCGCCAATTCATGCTAAAACCTGTCAAATACAAAAAACAAAGTATTCTTCCAAAAAATGAAATCTATAAATAGTTCATGGCAAATTAAGCAGAAATTAATGTCTTGATACTTATATTGAAAAAAACATTATTAAAATTATCATGCAATCATCATAAAGACATTGTTATTGCTAAGCTATGCAGTGACAAAAATGCTTTTTTCTTTAAAGCGTCTAGCTTTAAAAGTGTTTAGTTTTTATATCATCTAGTGGATCGCGATTTTAGCAATCTACTTCCAGCACTTAAAGTAAATTCACTTGCATGGATCAGTAAGTGTAGAATTGCAGTTTGAAAGAACTTTGTCAATATTCCAAAAAACTCGGAGTTTTAAAAATAAGTTAAACATTACAGATATCGATGTTCATTGGTGAGAAAAGAAAAACAGAATCAATGAAATGAATAAAAATATTCAGGGGAGTAAAAACATATAAAAATAAAAACTGTTTGAACTTTATCCGTCAATAATTCTAGTCAATACTGAGCTCAATTGAATAAATAAAACTACAGTAAATAAAACTACAGTATATTGGTACATATACATATATAGGTGCACGTTTCTCTGATAATGACGCCTACAGAACTGTTTCCAGGGAGTGGATGGGTAGATTTAAGGATAAATGTGTAAAAACAACTAGTGTGATACCTTCCTTTGTGACCTTAAATGTCCAGTAGGAGGCAACTTCCCCCTTGCTCTACCCCCCTCCATAGATGTTCATGCCTCTGAAGCTCATTAAGTTTTGATACAAATAACAGAAATAGAAGGCCAGAATTGAAAAAAAATTAAATTAACTTTCAAATGGTGTGCAAAACTCTAACACAAATGAAATGAGAGAGTAAATAAAAGAAAATACAAAAATAAAGAGCATTCATTGATTTTAAGAGACTCGCTCTGATTGCAGATAGCAAAATTTATGGGCCGTTGTTCTATCATCTGCCATGGGACAACAGTACTAACATTGGAAACGTCCCATATAGGTGCAATCAGTGAGCATTAAGTAATTTTTTATTAAAATATAATGCATCAACGCCCATTATCTGCACAAAAATTGTCTATATAACAATTGAATAACGTGTTTTTCTACCCAACAGAAGCCCCCCGGTGGACGAAAAGAAGAAATATTTGTTCACGTATAGTATCCTCTGCAAAACAGAATCTAACTTAGAACCTAGCATAATTATTTAATTTTAGCACAGAGGCGCTGAAAAAATGGAGGAGATTAAAAAAAAAGTCTCTGCAGATCATCCAGCAAGCTTTTGATGACGAAGAAGTCCAAATATTTGCAGACATATAGGAATCGTCAGCGTGAGAGAACCTAAAGATATAGAATTTCAGAATCCCACACAGGGCGGATAATTATTTTTCTGTTTTGTAAAGACCTTCCTGACGGTTCAGTGACTTTCTGATGACTTAAAAGGCTGAATCCTTGCACATTTACAGTCTTCAGACAGAACCTAAATGAACCGGATTTTCGATTTATCAAGTGTGAATAAACGAAATGGAAAAGGAGGGGCAATGGGGATTCCAAGATCCTCCAGAAGCGCACAATGATTTAGAAGGCTGAAACTTTGCAGACTTATAGTTTATATTACCAAATGGAATCTGACAGATCCGATTTTTAAATAAGTTCACTATTTTCGAAACAACTTATTAAAATAGTTAAAATTAATCTTTTAACTATTCTCTAGAATAGTTAAAAGATTAATTTTAACTATTAACTCTTTAACTAGCTCTTTGTTTTCAACAGTCTCAAATAGTGGTTTGAGGATAAACTGTGTATTTTATTTTAAAGACATTGATTTTGCTATGTAATTTCATTAAAGAAATTCAAATCACTAATGAAACTTAACTGAAGTGTGGCTCAACTCGACATTCTCATACCAGAATTCATGTTTTTGTATAATTTACACAAAAATTTTTGAAAAATCGGTATAGGGAGTTCAAATGATCACAACTATAGCATGTTACCGTTCACTTTAAAAAGCTTGAAACAATATTTTGATTAATACCAAACTTGACAATACCCCCAGGAAGGTAAATTGCTCCCCAAGTGGACATAATGACGTCATGAACAAAAATAATGCATAGGGGCTATTTGTCACAACGATTGAAACTCTTAAGTCTCTTGATCACTGAGTCAAAAATAAACCATTTTATGCATGATTATGTCAAATTTTGTCCTGTGATGGCATGTTAAAAAAATCTGATGTGGGCAGCACATGACTTTCCTTATATAATTCAATGGATTTACTACTCTTACAGTAAAAGAAAATAGGTTATTCTTATAGTAGATACTTATATTCTTTCCAAGATATTACATTTTCGTCAATTAGTCGTCATTTTCATTGATTTAGGATCATTTTTATCCATTTGGCGAGATTTTCGTTAATTTGGCAACATTTAAAATGTCGCCAAGTTGGCGACATTCCGAATTTCTCTCAAAATATCGCCAAGCATTATAGATGGAGAAATATGTTATTCTTATATCAGATAAATGACTATTGGCGTTCATATACAAAAGTATTACTTAAAGTGTATTTTCTCAAATGCAACGAGCTGGGTCCACGAGAAAGATGTCACCAAATTTATAGCATGATGTTACATATGAAAAGTGAACATGTTTTTCAATAGTTAATTTTTTTTCAATTTATGTGATTTTTGGATAAATTTATTTAAAATGTTGCAATATCTCGAGAACGGTTCATACTACCGTTCTAAAGTTTATGTCAATCGTTTTCTAAGGAAAAGTTACATGAGAAATGTCTATTTGCGCAACTTTTTCAAAGGTTTTGAGTTTTTGATAATTTCTTTTAAATTTTTACTCGAAAATGTAGGAAGATTCTGGACATTTGATTGTGTTCAAAAGCAATAGGCTTCCTGTACTCATAGCTTGTAATCGTTGTACCAAATTTCATTGATGCGTAAAATACATCTATACTCAAACAAAAATGAATAATGATCTACACAGAATAATTTAACGACCTCAGATATATTTCTATGCAGTTGTGTCTTCGTATTCAAGGATTCTGTATCTTCAGTTTCAGTTATCTTTGGTTTCCCGTGGCTCGACAAAAAAATTAGAAATTTAAAGAAATAAAATGTTCATTTAGTATCAAATTAAAACTGGATCTGATTTCTTTGAGTTGAACGGCTGGCATGTTTTCTTACAAATTATTTTATTGCATGTTATGCACAGTGGATATCAGTACGTAGTATATCTATTATGACATGTTGTTGATGTTGATGACCCAGACCGTCCGACCTACCAGAAAGGTGTAAGGTAACTGTATGGACGGCCGGGAAGTGCCACCCAATTTAGACCGGAACCCAGTGGGGGAGGCATCCACAGGGACCGTACCCTCCTTCCCCTACCACCAACCTCTCGGAAGGACTTACGGACCCACATGTTTAACGTGATCGTACTCCGCATGAACACGGCGGCATATGTGGCAGCGTGCAAATCTAGCGCGCAAACCACGGGGATACCGCACCCGAGATGGCCAACAGCACGCGGCGTTCCGAGGTGGTCACCCACCAAGTTACTAACCGCGCCCGATGCTGCTTGACTTCGGTGATCTAACGAGAACCGGTGTTTTCAGCACGGTACGGCCGTTGGCCTCCATCTATTATGACATGTGTAATAATAACACGCTGCTTTATTGTTCATGCAGCACTTTGCTGCATGAACAATAAAGCAGCGTAACCATTGCAGCACTTTGATGGATATGAATGACTTTTACTTTTTTATACTATGTAATATTTTATAGAGAAAGTACTGTTTTCACAAAAAATGTCAAATTCGAGAATTTGATGCCAATATATGCTGTAAGACCTCCTAAATACGTCTGGGCTATTTTTGGAGTGATGTCTGTTTGTCTGTCTGTAAGTATATCAGTGGTCGATTTGTGTATATGATAGCGGCCGCAAATATAAATGTGTTATCGCGAAACTGTATATCCAGCTTTGTCATTAAAATGTCTAGAACAAGATGGAATTCTTTAAAATCGAGAAACATTTATTCGATTTTTTTTATTAATATGGCACTTTAGGAGACAAACTTTCACCTAATCATGCGTAAAAGGGTTTATTTATGGATCTATCAATGATCGCGAGACTTCATAATTTCAATCATTGTTGCGAAAAATAGCTACGATGTAATTTCTTTTTGTTCGTGAAGTCTCTAGACCTTCCCAGGGGCAAGTTACCTCCCGAGTTATATATTGTTATACATTGTCAAGTTATACATTGTCAAGCTAATTATACATTATCAAGTGTTTTCTAGTTATACATTGTCAAGTATGGCTAGTTATACATTGTTGTATGGCTAGTTATACATTGTTGTATGACTGGTTATACATTGTTGTATGGCTAGATATACATTGTATGGTTAGTTATACATTGTTGTATGGCTAGTTACACATGGGCTAGTTATACATTGTCAAGTATTGTATAAATTGAAAGATTTTTTCAAGCCCATGAAAGTTGAGGATAACACTTTGTAATTGCAATCATTTGGACCCACAATACCGATTTTTCAAAATTTTTCTTGTAAAATTTGTAAAACAAAATAATTTTATTAAAACAAATTGGGGTATGAGAAAGTCGAGTTGAATCACACGCCATTTAATCTAGCTTTATAGTCTCTGTTTTTGATCGCTTTAACTACTGGTTCTATGATAAACAGTATATTTTCGGTATATTGACTTGGTTATATAATATTATAAAGGAACGTCATATAACTACTAAAAAATAATATCTTTGATATTGTGTACATTTTATCTATTTCTTTTGGAAAAAATTAAGTTATATGTTATAATTTCAGATGCATAAAATACATATTTTTAAAAAAATGAATAATAATCGAAGCACCAAAATTTAAGCACATCATATATATTTCTAATCAGTTAGGCCTTCGTATCCGCGGATTCTGTATCTTTGTTCATTAGTATCAAACTAAACCTGGGTCTGAATACTTTGAGTAGAACAGCATACATATTTTCTTACAAATCATTTTTATTTCATGTTATATACAGAGGATATCCGTAGGTAGAATATATATTATGAAATGTGTAACAAGAATACGCTGTGCCATTGCACATGTAGAAATTTCTTGGAAATAAATGATTTGTATTTCTTTATTATATCTTGAAATTGCGTACGATTCTGTACAGTAAAAATGTACTGTATTTTTTCATTACTCCACCATCTCTTGAATAATAATCTAAAATGCCAGAATCGCTTACATTCATACGTACCAGAGAGAGAGGGAAAAATGCATTGTAAATATGCAATATGGTTTACAGAATGTAACTTTATTATTACTTTATTTAATGTTGGTAATGTCTAACGGAATTCGTCGATTAAACTTTACCGTATTTATATATGTTGCACGAATATTACGTTATATATAACGTCCGGTAATGTTTGTAGTTTCAGACAAGCAACGTTTATCCTGGATAATTTTATCCGCTTACTGTGCAGCGTCCATTCAAGCTTGCAGTTTTGTCCCATTAGCTCAATGGTAGAGCATCGGCTGGTCAGTTCGAAGATCCAGGGTTCTATTCCTGGTTGGGGCAGTAAGATTATTTTCTATGGCGCCTGAACAAATCAAACCTGTATGTTAGTGCAATAATGGCTGCTGTCTGAAACTGAACCTTATCACGGATTCAGTGGACTCTGGGGTATGTAGTGCTGATTACAAATTAAGACGATAATGATCACGGAAGAAGCTAACCTGGAGTTTTGAAGATCCAGACCGTCCGACTCATCCAAGGATCCGACTCATTCAAGAGGACTCGAGCAACAAATTGGACGGCCGAGCTAACCTGGAGTATAAAAATAGCATCAGAACGCTGACCTGAGATAAAAAATCTGATGTGGGCAACACATGACTTTCCTTATATAATGCAAAACTTAATCCTTTTACCGTCACAAAATTTTTTATAAGGTCCGCGGTACTGTGTTTTTAACATTGAATTGTACGTTTGGCGATTTTCCGGATGACAACATGTGATATGATTTCAAAGTACCCAAATAATTTATATTTCACACAACTCTAAATTAACAATTATCAATATTGATAAGATCCCCAATAAGCGATATGGTCCATATATTAAAATATATAATAATCAATTCATCAATTTGGTGTCATTTTCATGAATTTAGTTCAATTTTTGCAAGTTTGACGAAATTTTCGTAAATCTGTGCAAAATATTCGCAAAATTTGCGATACTTTGCTAGATTATTCGCCAAGTTTGCCGAATACATCAACAAGTATTTCAGACAAACGGAGGGAAGAGCATTTCGTATATATACTAGAATGTATGCCCGTCATATGACGGAAATCAGAATTTGCGAAACGTTATTTCTCATTTGGTGTCATTTTGATCAATTTGGTGACATATTTAGCACTTTGGCAACATTTAAAAAGTCGCCAAGTTGGCGACGTACCGCTAAATTTCTCGTCAAACTGACGAAAGGACGGAGAAATGGGTTATTCTTAGTGTATATTCTTAAGTTATTTCCAAGATATCGAACATTCATCAATTATCCGTCATTTCATTGATTCAGTTTCATTTTCAATAATTTGGCGAATTGTTATCAATTGAGTGTCATTTTTGTCAATTTGGGAACATTAAAAAAGTCACCCAGTTGGAGATATTCCGGAAAATCCGTCACCAAAATTTTATTCAAACGTTACAGTCGGAAAAGTAGCTTATTCTTATAGTAATAGTAGATTCTTATATTCTTTCCAAGATATTAAAGTTCCGTCAATTAGTCATCATTTTCATTGATTTAGCGTCATTTTATCGTTTTGGCAACATTTTTGTTAATTTGGTAATATTTAAAAAGGCTCCAAGTTGGCGATATTCCGACAAATTCGTCTCTAAAATCTCGCCAAGTTTTATGGACGGAGAAATATGTTATATTTATAGCAGATAAATTACTATTGGCGTCCAACTACAAAAGTATTACTCAAAATATTTTTTCTCATGGATGGAACGAGCTAGATCCACGTAAATTATGTCATCAAATTTATCGCATGATATTACATATGAAAAGGGAACATATTTCACAAGATTTAATATTTATGTTTATTTTATATGATTTTTTGTGAAATTTAATCGAAAAATATGCAATATCTCGAGATCGACTCATGCTAACGTTCTAAAGTTTTGATTATTCTTTTCAGAATGCCACTTGGAAATTTAGTAGATTTCTGAACATTCGGTTGCGTTTAAAAACAACAGGCTTCCAGTATTCACGAATTGTAATTTGTGTTCCCAATTTCGTTCGAATCACTCCATTTGTTCGTCAGATATCGTCTCCGAAGTCTTACGGACACACACACACACGCGGACACCACCTCAAAACATGTGATTTGTGTTCAGGGATGCTTGAAATATGCTCTCCCGTTGAAAACTCGAATTCGAATTTTCGTCCCTGTCACATTACTATCCTTATAGTACATTATACTATGTATATAAGGAAAGCAGGGTATAAAATAGCAGGATATAAAATTAGAAGTCAGTCAGATTGTCAGTTGCACGCCAAAATGATATTAGAGAGTGGAGAATGCAGTGTTCACTTCGAAGATAAGAACTTTCAATTTTGTCTTAGCTCAACGATAGATTTTCGGCTGGCCAGTTCAAAGTTCCAGAATTCGATTCCCTGTTGGGGAAGCAAGGTTCTGATAAAACAACATAGACCATTCATTAATAAACCCATATGGTAATTCGGATCTTATTTCTATATATATATGTACTTTATGAAGTCTTTTATTAAGTACGATTTCAGTTAAATATAAATTTCAGTACATTTATAAATTATATCGTCTATGGCTTTTCAGTATAACGTAAATATAAGTACCTCCATCAAAATGATAAAAAATAACAATAAAAACGTTATGAAATAAATATGTGCTTGTACATTACATAGCCACAAATGAATATTTTTACTAAAGGAAGTCGGATGAAAAATATTTTCAAGAATAGAATAAAGTTTTAACTCTTGGTTTTACAGTTCATTTCCTTGATATTTTTCTAAGATAAAAAAAAAATTGAAAACCTCAGTGGATCATTTCTTCTAAATGCCCCATTTCTTTTAAGATCTATTTAACTATAATTAATGGCCTACAACTATGACAAACAAGATTGTTTCTAGAAAGAGGAAAAATAAAAAACTAGATAAATATCTTCAAATTGCTAATCTTCTTGAAATTATTTTTATTCCTTTTTCATGCTACTTAATATTACAAAGATTATACTATAAAGATTGTTCGTAAATAAAAATTGTTGTATTTGAAGTTTGCAATTTATAAAACGTGATAGACATGCATAAAATTGAGATAATAGTTGGTTTGAATTGGAGCATTCACTATTGGGGAAAAATTAAAAGCCGGTTTGTCTAAATTTGTAATTTTCGGAACCGGTAGGAAAGTTGTCGCATAAAGAGGTTAGGGCGAGGAAAAAGCAGCAATATCTGGTGAAATAAACATTATAAAGAAATGTTATTTTAAACTAATTACTCCTTATCTTAATCTTTAGGTTTAAGAAATAATATTTATTTTTAAGATTTTAAAAAATGTATGATTACGTATTTCTGTATAACTCCGTGCATTACATGTGTTCGAAATAATCCACCATATGTGAAATCCGGCATTAACTTGTAAATAATATAATTCTTAAAATATAAACAGTAATATTCAACACTGTAAAATGAGAAGATATTTTCTCTCAAATATACATATTTTCTAAAATTTTACTTATTAAACTTATTATTTGAAATTATTAAAATAATTACTCAATTTCCATTTACAATTTATACGTAATTTCTATCAGTTCTATCGTTCTCAAAATGGAATTTTGAAGCTGGGTGTGATAACAGGCGGGATTTTTGATTGATTTTAGAACAAAATTCATAATTAAAATCAAATATCCTCATGGACGATAAAAATGTAGCTTTGGTTTTGCGTTCAATGTCATCTGAGGGTTTTTCTGAACACAACATCTGTTGACACTTTTACCAAGAATTCCTCGGACCTCATACAGACTATCAACAAGAGCATATTCTAATTTAGTGACATGCCGAACATTTTCTGTTCTGTACCTCACTCGTGTCTGAGTGAAATCTCACTTGATCCTAATCTTAATTCTATTGCATTTTTTACTTGGAATTGCGTCACTCCAACTGATGAGTTAGGGCAAGGACAATTTCCACTGGCCGTTGATACAATGGGCGTCACAGACTGAGGTTTACAGAACCATTTAACCTTCGACATGTGTGGGAAAATTTTTATGGCTCCATCATAAATTATTTAGAATTTAACGGCAAGTTTTGGCAGCAGCAAATATGGTTTAATTTTAGCAGGAGCTGACCCTTTTTTAGTACATACCTCAACTTGGCGTTTATTTCATGGTACCAAAATATCCCAGTTTAAGCTAGTTTACCAGTCGTCGTCTGCCATCACAAAAGTACTAATACCAAGATTTCTGAATTTAAAAAGAAAAAGCTACATAAGTTAAAGAAAATACATAAATCGTATATGCAAATTTAAGGAAAGTTTAATTTTACTTATCTAATTAAACATGGGCACATACAACGAGAATCAGTAACATGAAGATTCTTAAAATAATAAGATAATTCTAACAATATCTTATTATTTTAAAAATTCATAATACGTTTTGATCCTTGAAAAATCAAATCGCTGGCAAAAGTAAAAAATAAAATAAAAAGATTCAAAGAAACACAATCGAAGAACTAGGTCCATAACATACCGTGGTGCTCAGAAAAACCTGATCACCCATTAATTCTATGACTTTATTGGAGTAAAATGGCAATGACACATTGTGCAATTTTCTGCAATCTTCACACAAATCGGTTCCTTAGCTATTGAAAATGCACTCACGGACAATAAAAGTTGCGCATCAAGAAAGAAGCATAGGCTGGACTTGAAATTATATAGATGGAAGGATACAGATGTGTGTGAATGATATGCATGATCACAAAATCAGTGCAGCAGAACACGTACAGAGGGAGCTGTGGAGCACACTCCGATCATCCTCAATAGCGCGTAGCCCCGCCTCATGCTGCGATAGAAGCAGCAACATGGCCGGGCATGGTGTTGAACAGACGCCTGATGTTGTGCTGCGGCAGACTAGTTCACAGCTGTTGAACGTTACGTTCCAAATCCCGAAGATTGCGGCAACGAGACAGCAGACGTTTCAACTGGTCCCACACATGCTGGGTAGGGGACAGGTCTGCGGAGCGGGCAGGCCATGGACGTGTCTTAATATGACTCAGGCAGGTCTGGGCGATCCTAGGCGTGTTTGGCTGGACATTATTATGTGGGAATTGTGCACCTGGAATCCCAGCAACGAATGAGAGCACATGTTTCCGCATAATCTCATCCACGTACCGCCGGCTCGTCCATGTTCCAGGTACCATTACTACAGCGGATCGGCTGTCGTAGGATATGGCTCTTCAGCCCATGATGCCTATAGTGTGGTGCGGTGCTCGATAACGAGGTTGGGACTGTGGCGTTGTGCAGGGGACCTCCACATCCGGACACGCTGATCATCGGTCCCCAAAACGAAGCGGCAGTGATCGCTAAACACCGCACATCGCCAATCTGTGGGGTTCCACATTACTCTGGACCGGTATCACTGCAACCGGAGTCGTTGTTGTTAATGGCAGCACACGTAAGGGACGCTGGGATCGCATATTCGTTCCCTCGGGCGTCTAGATATGGTTCGTGGGCACACGGGAACCGCTACATGTGCCTGTATCGCAAATCGGGTCGCCGCGGGCTCTATACGTGCTTGCCGCACGATCATTCGATCCTCTCCTGGTATGTCTGGTTCGTCCAGAGTCGGTCCTCCGTGTCTGGGTGGCGTCCCGTGGCCAGTGCAACCAACACCGTTGGACGGTATAGTCCGAACGATTCACGTGACGGGCTATCCCACGCGCTGACCACCCTGCGGTTTTCAATCCGATGATCAGGCCTTTCTTGAAGTCCGTCCGTTGCACATATCGACGTTTCTGCCATCTACCCACCATTACTTTCACTTCGTACTCGTGCTTGCGTCTGCAGAAGCTTCTCGTATTGATGGGGCGTCCACTACATGCCGGTTTAAAAGGCCGCTAGTTAATGTTTGCAGCACCACTCACGAATGTACTGTCATGCGCAATTACACCATACTGGGATCATTTGCATACCAGCCTGCCCATAAAATATTTGCATCATTTCGCGGGTGTACCTTTTTTCTTCTTGGTGCGCAACTTTAATTGTCTGTGAGAGTAACTTCACAGGTCCCATCTTGACATCACCGGACAAATTGAAGAACTTTCTTTCCAACGATCTGTGAAATGAATGTGTAAGACAATTACTTAATATTTAACATCATAATGTGTACTGTTTAGGTTATCTGATTCTTATTTCGTCGCATCCGAAAAAGAGAGATTCCCATAATTCCATAGTTTTGCAAAAAGATAGGCTCGTCTTTTCGAATTTTAATAAAAATAAATAAATAACTACTCTTTTTAACACTTTACAACAAAGTTGAAAAGTGTTTCTGACTTTGTTCATTCTGTCTCTCTGTCTGTTCGTCCATTTGGATGATCATTTAAACTCAAATATATTGTAATTGCGTTGTTTCAGTATATAGATGCACAGAATTTAAGCAAAAATAAAGTGGTTTTAGGACGGATACAACACTCAATATGAATTAAATAGAACTTTAAAAATCACGATTTTGAGACAAGATGGATGCCATATTTCATTTTGAAGTGGGTCACGTGATCTTTTCATGTCATGGTCACGTGATCGCTTCATATAAGAGGTGTAATTATTACTTTAATTTTTATTTAAAAAACTACTGAATATAATTCGCTGATTTTTTTTTATATATTTTATGGAAGAATTTGAATATTACCTACAATTTTCGAGGCAATTTGTGAAATTTAAATCCGCTTAAAAAATGTTTGAAAAATTATGTCCCATAGGGTTCAATGTATTTCATTTTTTCAACCCGGGTTCAATCCAAAACTAATTGGGTGATATTATTCATTTATATTCCCATAGGTCCTACAGACCGTCTGAACAACATACTAAAATTTTATTTTGATTAAGTCATTTTTGCGGCAGTTATCGTGCTAACGGACAGACAGTCAGACAGAATGAACAAAGTCATAAACACATTTCAACTTTGTTGTAAAGTATTAAAAGTAACATTGATGAAACATAATGTGAGTTTGATTCAGTCTTTATATATCTTCTGCGATGAAGTTATCATTTTTTTGTATTGGATAAAAAATAATGGTCGAAAGATGCATAGAATAACAGTCATATTTTGAACATTATGACCACCACTTATTCTCACGTATTACTAAATATCCTTTCTTTACGGCCTAAATATTCCTCAAAATAAATATCTGAAATTTTTAAAATACGACTGTAATAAAATTACAACAAAAACCTTTCACTAATTTCCCATACTGAAAATTTAAAGTTTTATTACTACTCTGGTCACATACAAAAAGCTAAGATTTATTTAAAAAGGAAAATTTGCTTCAGAACTGCAAATATTGAAAATACCTTTACCCAAAGGAAAAGAATATTGTGATCATTCCATTAAATATGGGATATGTAAACGGCGGAAAAGCCATCATGCAAAGGCATATCATGTAAAAGCATATCATGTAAAAGCATATCATGCATTGAATGATTTCGCTATACTCATGCTCTCAGTATTTTTGCCGAGTTATTCATCTTACATTTGCTTACTGAGAATGGAATTCCATACATAGCGGAATCATATATTAAACAGGATATTAAAACCTATAGAAACAGCAGTGGAGAAACTTTTCTGCCCATATGTATAATTTAGTTATGACTGAAAATATGGCTACATGTTTAAACTCCGAGAGGGTGATTTTAATTTACTTTTATGTTAGAATATCTGAGTTGTATCACTTTATCTAAAACAACAAGAAAGATCAATCATGATTAAAGCATTGATTATGAAACACTTTCCAACTTCAATGCAATTTTATTTAAAAAAGTCGAAAATGCAATACATTCCTCGGTAATATTTTAAAACTTATCACAATACTACATTAATTTATTATATTTGAAAACTTAAACCTTCATTAAAAAAAATGAACTTCATTCAAATGACGGCATTGAAATATAAATTGCCTGGTTTAAATATCTCTAAAATGCGATACATTCCACGGTAATATTTTTAAAACTATCATAATACTACGATAATTTATTATATTTGACAACTTCATCGAAAACAACTGAAATTAATTCAAATGACGTCACAAAAAAATAACACGCCTGGAAATCTCTATAAAAACAGGATTTCATTCATAACTTTCTCCCATTCATTTCATTCATCACAATACTATAATAATTTATTTTATTTAAAAATTAAGACCATGGAGCTAAAAGTACTTAAACTCTATGCTTAAAACTTCTTCGAAAAAAATCGTCCTTCTCTTTATAAAATCAATTAATATTACATTCATATCCGCCATGCAGACTCCATGGACTAAATTATTTTGTGTTAAAGACATACAGCAATTCTAATACAACTCATTCTACATATTTTGCTGTTTACATTTTACATAAGTGAAAAATAGGCTTCGTTGTACAAATTTGGATAATCATTTAAACTCAAATATATTGTATTTGCGTTGTTTCAGTATGTAGATGCACAGAATTTAATAAAAAATAAATTAGTTTTAGGACGGATACAACACTCAATATGAATTAAAAAGAACTTAAAAAATCGCGATTTTGAAACAAGATGGATGCCATATATCATTTTGAAGTGGGTCAATTGATCGTTTCATATCATGGTCACGTGATCGTTTCCTATAAGAGGTGTAATTATTATTTTAATTTTTATTTAAAAAACTACTGAATATATTTCGCTGAATTTTGTTTTATATATTTTATGGAACAATTTGAATTTTACCTAAAATTTTCGAAGCAATTTGCGAAATTTAAATCCGCTTAAAAAATGTTTGAAAAATTATGTCCCGTAGGGCTCAATGTATTCCATTTTTTCAACCCGGGTTCAATCCAAAACTTATTGGGTGATATTATTCATTTATATTCCCATAGGTTCTATAGACCGTCTGAACAACATACTAAAATTTAATTTTGATTAAATCATTTTTACGGCAGTTATCGTTCTAAAGGACAGACAGACAGACAGACAGACAGAACAAAGTCATAAACACTCTTAAACTTTGTTGTAAAGTGTTAAAAATGCTGCTGCAAGCAGAACGAAAGTCGCATCTGGCAACGAATGAAATTTGACTGATTTCTCACTGCACAAAAAAACATGTATAGATTGATTTCGTTATTATTATAAGCTCGATAGCGTGAAAGAGCCAAAGTAATCCACAATTTATAAATATATATATATATATATATATATATATATATATATATATATATATATATATATATATATATATATATATATATATATATATATATATATATATATATATATATATATATATATATATATATATATATATAAAATAAGGGTTTAAAAGTACAATGATAGAAAGTGAGAAGCTGCAACTCGAAAAACCTAACTATATATCAAACCTACAAAATGAAAGTATTTAACAGAAAATCTTCAATGAAATGGAAAAAAATACAAATTTCGAGTCATCAAGTTAAAGATAATCAATCAATATAAATGGTATGGAAATATAATAGAAAAAAAATAAAATCCAAGCATTAATGCTATACACGTGGACAAAGGCTAAGCCTATATAATGGAATTGTTCGCTTTGCCAAAACTCTTCATCGAGTCCATGTATTTTGTCAAAGCAAACACAAAATATGTATGTTTCTGAAGAAATAGATAGATTATATCTATAAACTATTTCTACTTGGACAACATACATAAAGAAGGAAAAAGAATACCTAAAAGAAACACTGCATATAGCCGAATCAGTCAAATCCTGAAATCCAGAATGAAGAAACCAGTGTTGCCATTCGCAAAAGACAAAAATGATCTACTCTTGCCAATATTAAGAAATAAATAACAGTAATGCGAAAAGGCAAGAAAAATAAATAATATACAATAAGAGCTAAAAAACATGAGGGGTTTATGTTTAAGTGGATATAAGAATAAAAATATTATTAATACAAGGGAATGGTGATGTCTAATACAAGATACTATGAAAAGAATTCATGAAACTCCAGCTAATCTACACTTTTTAATTACACCATTTACTAAACAAGAGGGATATTTATATAAATTGCTGGTAATTTTTAGATTATTTATATGCATAGCATGGATTTTTTTATCAGGTAATCTATAAATTCTAAAAAGCTGATTAAGTATAATATTTCTAAACATTTGAATCGAGTTGAAAGAATTAAATGGTAAGATTTTATTAATGTTAAAATTAAAATAGTATTTTTATTATATAAATTAGTAACAATTCTTTTAGAAGGTTCAATAAAAATATTTAAATACAAAGAATTAATATTATTACTAATAGTGGCTTCATTAGAAATTAATTCCAAATTGTCTGGATAGAAATCTATATCTATGACACAATTTTCTGTTTATACTAAGCAAATCAGATCATCAACATATCTGTGAAATGTATAATCTAATGAAATAAAAGACTATTCATAATGACAAAGATATAAATTAGCTAACATGCAGCTACTCCAGCTACCCTGTGGAACTCCTGAGACTTGTAAGTATAATTTATTTCCTTGAAAAATAGAATTATTGAAAATAACAAAGTGAAGAAATTTAGGAAAATTTATAAATTTTGCTTGAGTTGATAGGTTTGTAATATAAGCATTATATAGAGCTATAATTGCATCATATAGATCTGAGATCTTAATTATTAAATAGATCTTTAAAATCAAAAGTTTGAATTCCTATTAGTTTTCCAAGTGATGAGATAATCAACAGATATCAATGGAGTGAATTCGATTAAAGAAAATCAAATAAAATCCCAGCATTAAATCTATGCACGCGGATAAGCACTAGCTCTAAATAAATTGCTGATTTCGAAAACATTAAGTGTCAATTCCAAGTATTTAATCAAAATGAACACAAAATATGCATGTTTCTAAAGAAAGAGATAGATAATATCTATAAACACTTTCTACTTTAGACTACATAAAGATTGAAAAATTATATAGGAAACAAGAATACCTGAATAAAAAACACGTCATATGTCCTATCCATTGGAGCTTTGAATGAAGAGACCGATATTGCCAACCGCAAAAGATAAAAGTAGAGAACTGCTGTTGCCAATCGTGAGAAATAAATAACAGTAATGTGAAAAGTCAATAAAAGAAAATATTCAACAGTAAGATATACAAAATAATGGGGCGTATAATATAATGGAAAACATAAAAGCTAAAGTATAACGGGAGGTAAATACATTGTGATGTTTATTCAAGAGGAAGTTGATGTCAGGCTAACATAAAATACCAAGGAAAGAATTTAAGAATATTCATTTAATTTACTAAATATGCTGGTTATTTATATAAATTGCTGGTAATTTTTAGATTATTAATATGCACAGCACGAAATTTTTTATCTGATAATCTATAAATTGTAAAAAGTTGCTTAAGTATAATATTTCTATGCATTTAAATCGTACATATATATATATATATATATATATATATAAATATATATATATATATATACAATATAAAACTTGAAAAAATGCTACAATTTTGAGTGAATTGATTAAAAAGCTAGAAGCTAAAAAAATAATTTTTAATACAACTTGTAAAGCGCTATGCTGCAATTTTACATGTGTATACTTATATAAATTCCCAAACAGGACAAGTAGCAATGTACTCGTAAAATTTCTAGATAAGTGACGTAAGTAACGGCCGGGGGGGAGTTGCGACCCCCAACACTCCGGTTAAAGCTTTTTCCGCCATGGCAAACGCTCCCGGTAGCCGATACTCCCTACACTATTTTCTCCATGACTCTTATAAAACCGTAAAAAATTACATACACACATATACACTTTCAAAAACTTGTAAAAATCTAAATGTTTACTATAATACGCTAAAACAATCCAAAAAGGACACACTATAAAAATATAACAATTAATTTAAAATACTAATGTATGAAATCACTTCACACGTGGTTATTTAATATCCCAATATCAATATATTCAAAAATTAATGTTTGAAATCCAAGTCAGAGAGGTTATATTTAAAAATTCGGATACAAGACCAATTGGCAACACTATCGCCATATAAATACTATTGTACGAATTTACTTCACTCGTGGTTATTTAATACTGTCAATACTGTCCCACGGTATTAAATAACCACGAGTAAATTCATATAATAGTATTTATATGGCGATAGTGTTGCCAATTGGTCTTGTATCCGAATTTAATACAAGTCAGAGTGGCTGTTTTTTTAAATATGGATACAAGACCTATTGGCAGCATTATCGCCATATAAATACTGATGTATGAAATTACTTCGCTCATGGTAATTTAATACTTTAAAAACAATATATTCAAGACTAATGAAATCCAAGTCAGAGAAGTTATTTTTAAAAATTGGATACAAGACCTTTTGGCATCATTATCTCCATATAGATCCTAATGTATGAAATTACTTCACACGTGATTATTTAATACTTTAAAATCAATATATTCAAGACTAATGGCATCCTAGTCAGAGAGGTTATATTTAAATATTGGATACAAAACCTAATGACAATATTATCACCATATAAATATTTAAACACATAAATACGCTATAGTCCAGACTCTTCGCAATACACCTTCCCATGGAACAACAGGAAACTTATTGATGCTTTTGATGCTGACCACTTTCACGTATAATCTTCCTAGTGAATATTAAAAGATCGTCCGATATTTCAGAAAACCCTTATATTCCCGAACATACAATCTGGATATCACTTGAAATTATCTACAAAAATTAGCTCCTCCCATAGAATACCTATGTTTAGCCATATAGAGCTATCAGATTTATGCTTCTCAATTTCGCCTAGAACCGCGTCACCTTCTACTTATTTCAATACCGCCACTAGGCGATATCTGAAAAGTCGTATGTTGTTATTTTTCCAAAATATCTCTTTCTAGTCAAGGCTGCAGTTAAACCATTATAATTGGAAACCAATCTAATTAGAAAAGCGGGTGGATAAGCCTCCTTGATTGCCTCTTTCAGAGAACGGCAATCACAAATGTATCTATCGTTATTTGTAAAATTCAACAACTTATGTCGTTTCATTTGATTTATAATCAGATTTCTAAATATGTTACGGTGTGAACAAGTTGTCCATGACGTCAAATATTTGATATCGAATTTAAAGGTGTTACGTTTATCGTACATACGATAACACTGCAAGGTTGTAGGCTTCATAATAGTGAGATCCAAAAAATCCAGACTATTATCCCCATTACATGCTGTTTCTATTAAACTTAAACATGGAGGATAAAAGTCAAACTTCATTGTATAACTACAATCCTCAAATCCGCATAGGAGATCGTCCACATAACGTAGGAATAATATATCATTTAAAATATGTGTTCCCCTTTCATATTTATCTAAATAAATATCTGCCAGAATTGAAGAGCAGTTACCTCCCAAGGGATTCCCTTAATTTGTTTATAAAAGTTTTCTCCATTATATAGAACTGTCTCGAGTAAAACCAATTCCACCAAAGCCTTGTACTTTCCAATTGTTATATATAGTTGCAAATCACAACTATAGTATGATTCTATGAGGATGTTATGTAGATCCTTAATGTCTATATTATTGAAAAGGTCAGCAAAGTCATAACTCCTGATGTTAGGTAATTCTTTCAGCCTTTTAACCACTTCTAGGCTGTTTGTAATAAAATAGCTACCCTGGTCATATAGTTTCCGTAAAACCAATTTTAAATGATCCAAAAATAATTTATTGGCACTGGTTAAATAAATTTTAAAACCGATGGTAACAGGTCGGAATTTAACGGGATTTTTATGCAGCTTAGGTATTAGCGTTAAATAGGGAAATCTAAAATTTCCCACACATATGCCAGATTTTTTGTATAATGCTTCTATACGGTTACTGATTTCCAACTGAGATTGATTCAATAACGAGTACATACTTTTATCTTCGTGTGCTTGTCTTAATAGACTAACATAGTACCATTTACAAGTCATTGCAAAATTCGACGTTACCTTGTCTGCATACGTAATTATATACAGATGTTGTAGTTCATCCAGCTCTTTTTTATTATATTTTGGTTCAATCGCCGTTGCATTACTGCGTAAGTTCCTGCGATACCATGAAATGCACTCATTTATCACTGAGACCTTCCATTCTTCAAAAGTCTCAGTGTGCAAACTGAATTTTACTGCCGTTTTTTGAATGTAATGTGTAATATCTCTGACTTGGATTTCAAACATTATGTTTTGAATATATTGGGATATTAAATAACAACGTGTGAAGTGATTTCATACATTAGTATTTTAAATTAATAGTTATATTTTTATAGTGTGTCCTTTTTGGTTTGTTTTAGCATATTATAGTAAACATTTGGATTTTTACAAGTTATTGAAAGTATATATGTGTGTATGTAATTTTTTACGGTTTTATAAGAGTCATGGAGAAAATAGTGTAGGGAGTATCGGCTACCGGGAGCGTTTGCCATGGCGGAAAAAAGCTTTAACCGGAGTGTTGGGGGTCGCAACTCCCCCCGGCGTTACTTACGTCACTTATCTAGAAATTTTACGAGTGCATTGCTACTTGTCCTATTTGGGAATTTATATATATATATATATATATATATATATATATATATATATATATAAATTGAAAGATTTTAATTGAAAATTATGCATAAACTACTGTATGTACAAAAAAACCCATCTTTAGCATATCTGTTACTAATGAGTAACTATAGACCAGGACTAAGGATAAAAATAGAAGGTAACATATAACTACAATGGAAAGGGGGTGATTATATATATATATATATATATATATATATATATATTTAAAACAAAAGAGAATGAAGAACGAACGACAATACATCAACATTTCGCCGGGGGGGATTGTGACCCCCACTTCCCGGTAAAGCCAGATTGATGTCATGACGACACTCCCGGAAGCGGACTTCCCGGTCGTCCAAATGGTTACTCAAGTCCTCTGGATGAGTCGGACGACCTGGGGTTTCCACTCCCGGAAGCGGATACACTGTCGTAAACCAAGTACACTATACTAAAACTAAAAATGGTTACGTTGGATTTAAACTTCATGATAAAAGAAAAGTTTTCAATTTTAAAATAAATTACGTAATTCAATGGAATCCATGTTTACATCGTAATGTATTCAGAAACAGTATATTAAACTTTTTGATCACAAGCAAACGATTAAATAGCAGTGAGGAAAATCGATCTGGAAGCGATCTAAGTTACCTAAATGAGACTATTGCAAAGGGTTACCCTTTGCGTTTTCTAAGTAACATTATACGAAAATTCTACAACATAACCGTAACGGAAAGTTACAGCTTATATTTATATAAAAGTACACTTGCAGTTTGAACAGGAGACATGATGCTACCACGGACGTAATAGTTGAACAGTTAAAAGGTGTTTTATACCAGCACAGGTAGTGTCAGTTACAATTTTGATGCTTGGATGGTGACGTGTGTACGAGGTTTGTTTGTCTTGTAATATATTTTATTTTTAAACAGTCATATGTGTTACTGTTGTGTTGTAATGGAACTTAAAGATACAGTTTTTGTTGTATAGTCAGTATGATTCTTTCACCTTTTTGACTTTACATTTTTAGTTTTAGTATAGTGTACTTTCTTTACGACAGTGTATCCGCTTCCGGGAATGTCATCATGACATCAAGCTGGCTTAACCGGGAAGTGGGTGTCACAATCCCCCACGGCGAAATTTTGATACATTGTCGTTCTTTCTTCATTCTCTTTTGTTTTATATAAATGTACTTGGTTGAGCAGCATTGCGCCCAAAGGTATATTTTCAGTTGGTTGATTTCGATGTTCGATTTCGAAAAAGTCGATTTCGATATATATATATATATATATATATATATATATATATATATATATATATATATATATATATATATATATATATATATTTATATATATATATATATATATATATATATATATATATATATATATATATATGTTGACATTCGGACAGACCAAAGTAGCAGTCAAATGAAAAGTGCATGTACTATTACTTTAAACTTCGAATATTTAAAATACCTTATCGAGACAAAATGTTTGGGCATTCCATCAAATGCTGGATAAGAAAAAGTTGAACATTTAAAGTATCAAAACCGTAGGGCAGAAAATATTGAAAAACTTCACTATGAGCCGACGAATCCTAGGAAATATTTCGATTTTAAGTTTATGTTCATTTTCTATGACTAGTTCTAAACGACGTTCTAAAATATTGGGTTTATGAATCAATAATTCTGTCAAAGTTACTGAAAATGAAAATATACTGTTCAAAATAAACCACCCGAAGCTTAACATTTGTCTAAAATATATTAATTCCATAATCAAAAGAGAGTTTTGTGTTTTATCTGTTTAATTAAAAAAATGATTTTAATTGAAATAATAAATTTTACATTTTAACTTGTATTATATATTGTTAATCAAACTTACATAACGATGTATACTCACAGCAAAACTAACCTGAATACATTGTTGACGATTTGGCAAGCAAGTTGCTTTGATATGTTCATGATATAGATCACATCACACTGGCATTATAAGAAACTCAATAGAATTTCCATTCACACTTCAAAATTTATAAATGGTATGAAACAGGATTTCAACTGTTTTATAGCAAATGCATCTATTTCAAACTATCCAAAAATCTAAGCGATAGCTGAAAAGTTTATATTCATTCAATAAAACAGTGAACTTCAAATATCGAAAATAACGCTTTCACCAGTAAGGATATATTTTGTGTATTCTAAAAATATACTGGTAATGTCAAATTTTAGCATTCAAAATGACAAATGCGTATAGCAGAAAAATATTGAAAGGTTTCACTATACATATGAAAACCAGGGGATTTTACAATATTATTCATTTTTTTATATTCTACTTTTCCTGAAAAGTGAAGTTTCAAAATATTGAATTCATAAATCAGAGAATCCTTCAAAACCATTGCATACAGCCATGGCGTAGAAAATATTTAATCTTTTACTTACAGGCTGGAAGAACATCATTTTATCTGATTTACAACAGGAAAAATTTCAACATCTAATATCCAATAAGAGCGCTTCTAACTTAAATATATTTTGAACGAGATGAACTTTTATCATTTTTATTTCAAGTAAAAGGGCTAAGACTGTTTCTTTCATTTAAGGAGCATCCTGATGTAAGATTTATTGTGCTACAGCAGAGGAGTGCTTAAAAACCTTATTATGTATATACGTCTAACATCACCGCTTATAACTAAAAAAACTCAACGTGTTTACATATTTTTCCATTGACTTGTTAAGCTTAATACAGACCAAGTGCGTGGCTACAGTATTTCAAATTTTTCGGTTTATTTTTGCATATTTTTGCATATAATCTATATTGCTATTATACATATTGCTTTACTTTTGTATATTACCTGTGCATCTAAATTGCATATAGTGCTTTTTATGTTATATAATATATACTATTATATATCATATATATTGCTTTATTTTTTAATATTATCTGTGCATCTAAATTCTGTGCCCATCCAATTACAATATATTTTATTTAAAATGATCACTAAACATTAATTATTTCTGCAACGACGCCTAATTTTAACGTATGCAGAATGTAAACAGATTGAGTGACTGTAAGATGAGTTTATAAGATTTGTTGATTCTTTTTAACGTAAAATTATTTAGCTCTTGTGTCTAGAATATAACTGATATTAATAAAATATCCATTGATTTTACATAGAGAAACAGACGATTTTATAGCATTGCCCTTTCTGGGGAAGTTTTAAGTTCCCAAATAAAATAAATTATTGCAGTACTGTGATAATTTAAAAAAGCTGATGTAGGCAGCACATGACTTTCTTGATATAATGCAATATATTTACTCATTTTGCTGTCCAAAAATAATGTATAAGATCCACGTTTCTGTGTTTTAAACAATGAATTGTACATTTGGAGATTTTCCTGATGACAACATGTAAAACTATTTCCAAGTACCCAATTAATTTATATTTAGCGCAACTCTAAATAAACAATTATCAATATTGATTGCATCCTCAATAAGCGATATCGTCCATATATCAAAATATTTTAATAATTAATTCATAAATTAGGCGTCAATTTCATTGATGTAGAGTCATTTTTACCTATTTGGGAATATTTTCGTTAATTTGGCAACATTTCAAAATGTCGTCAAGTTGGCGATATTCTGCCAAATTCTTAGCCAAAATCTCGCTAAGGGTTATACACAGTGAAATAAGTTATTATTATAGCAGATAAATGGCTATTGGAGTTCAAATACAAAAGTATTACAAATACAAAAGTATCTTTTCTCATGAATGGAACGAACTAGTTTCACGAGAATGATGTCATCAAATTTATCGCATGATATTACATATGGAAAGTGAACATATTTCACAATAGTTAAAATTTTATTTTATTTTATGTGATTTTTTGATACATTTATTTGAAAAATGTGCAATATCTCGATTACGGTTCATGATAGATTTCCAAAGTTTGCTTCAATCGTTTTCTAATAAGAAGTTACATAAGAAATGATTATTTGAGTTATTTTGTTAATGGTTTTGATTTTTTGATGATTTTTTAAAAATTTCTCTCGAATATTTAGGGGTTTTCTGCATATTCGATCGTGTATAAAAAGAATAGGTTTACAGTGTTTACGAATTGTAATTTGTGTGCTAAATTTCATTCAAATCGCTCCATTCGATCGTGAGATATCGTCTCCACAGACTCACAGACACACACACACACACATCACTAAATGACTCTCTACACACCCAACACACAGACACCCCATCCCCAAAAATGTTCGATTCGTGTTCAGAAATGCTTGAATCATGCTCTTCGGTCGAAAACTCGAATTCGAATTACCAACCCCGTCACAATACTTTCCTTGTACATTATACTATGTATATAAAGAAAGTAATATTATTTGATACTCTCTTCGAGCAAGACTCTGAGCTCAAGGCTAGTTTAAGTAAAATACTATTTTATGTTTACAACTATAAATATTATTAGTGCACAGCCAACTCCAATAATTGCAGTGAAAAGTGAATTAAATTTAAAATAATATAACTTTAGTTATTTACTATTTGAAGATAATAAGAAAAAATCTGATGTGGCCAGCACATGACTTTCCCTGCAGACGCGAATTCATTCTTTCTATATTTCTTTAAGAACTCATTAAATCGAATTTAATTGTACAAAATAACGCAAACTTTTCAATTCTAATTATATTTCTGCTTTTATTTGATAATTGGACATTTTTCCAAAAGCGGCATAACAAAGATGCAAAAAATCTGAAATATCTCGAGAACGGTTAGTCCTAAAGTAATATAGTTGTTCTTATTCTTTTCCTCTTCAAAAATTACGTATAAAACAAGCATTTAATTGATACATTTGAACATACGTAGTCTTTTTTATAGATATTGGTGATTTTTGCGGGACATTTTGTAAAAGAGGGCAGGTTGTTCTTTTCCGATTCGTACCAAAATCTAATCAGCACCAGAGTGTCCCATAAGTGATTTATCTACCACATTCTGCGAAATTTGGTCAATTAGTATTTCAGCTAGAGTGGATATATGAGATTTTTGCGGAGCATTTCGCAAAAAAAAAGCGGGTTTTTTTTTTCGAATAATACCAAAAACTAATCAGCACCAGGATCACGCCCAAGAGTTTTATCTACCAAATTATATGAAATTCGTGCCATTAGTTTCTGAGTTTGAGAGTGGATATATGCATTGCACAGGCACACAGACAGACAGACACACATGCACACAGACAGACAGACACACATGCACACAGACAGACACACAGGCAGACACACACACAGACGTCACGCTAAAAATAATTTTTTCGTATTCTATAGGTCTCGAAACGTGTAGATCCGTCGAAGTCTCGAGTTGTGATTTTCGGCATGATTCCAATACTTTCTTTATACATTACCATGTATTGCAGGGAAAGTAAAAACAGTTTCTGTTTTAAAAACTATTCTTCTACATTCTTCATTTATCAATAAAAGATCTTGACAATTTATGACAATCGCCAATGTGATAATCCTTGCAATATAACTTCCTTAAATTTACGTACAAACTGCTGCTACTCTAATAAATCTAAAATAAATTCGTTGAAATCAGCTTACAATAGAAATCTGACACTATAAGAAAAACTTGAACAACGTATAAATACACAAATAATGCAATAATGTAACATAAAGCTGTTTCGAGGATACGCTGGATTCCCTTATAGGACGTTTTAACCATTATTCCTCTTTTTCGTCTAATTACTTTCTCTGCAATACATAGTAATGTATAGGGAAAGTATTGGAATCATGCCGAAAATCGCAACTCGAGTCTTCGACGGAACTACACGTGTTTAGACCTCTAGAATACGAACTATTTTTAGCGTGACGTCTGTGTGTGTGTCTGTCTGTGTAGATTTTGTATCCACTCTAACTAAAACACTAATTAACCGATTTTCATAAAATGTGGTAGGTAAGTCTCTTGCGCGCGAATCTAGTGCTGATTAGTTTTGGGTACCATTCGAAAAAATCCTGCCTTTTTTTGCAAAATGGCCTGCAAAACCCGTCAAATTCTTAAATAAAAAACTACATATGGTCTGTGACGAACCCGTCACTTTTTCAAGCCTATTTCAGCCATTTTCAGAACAGTTTCAGAGTTCATACACCTTAGGACCGCCTGCATTGCAGTTTTTGGAAAACAAGGCTATAAAACTCTGTCATCACAGTCTGATTTCGGAGAAATCCATCCAATTTGAGCCGTCATCAGAGGAGGGAGAACTAATCCCAGAAGGGAACGTTAGGTGGTCTATGAGATGCAGAGCTTGGAAAAAGACATTCCAGAGCTTTGTCAGGGTGGTCCTCAGATTTTGGACCAGAATATATACATGAAAGAGACGCTTTTAGGGGGAGAGGCGAGACAATTTTCGTAGAGAGAGGTCGCACTTTTGGTGCTCCTGATGCACAGGTTCTCGCCCTCACCGGAATGTTTTCTGTAACCTTTTTGATATTACTTGTCATGCTTTAATAAAAGCTTATTTTCTTTAACAACGATGCCTGTTTTATCCAGACTTGGAGAAAGTCGATATTTTCATGATATTTTCACAGATTCGAACTCACGAATTCAGAAGGAAACGGTTACTGGTATTTAGGTCGGCACATTCCATTTTATGTGCGCGGACCGGAATAACGCTACTGAGTCAACAACCATACAGAGTATCCAGCAGCAGAGAATGGTAAATTCATTACAAAAATGGTATCCAGCGACGGCATACGTTACAAAATGATGGTGAACGGAGGGATTCGTTATATGGTCAAATATAGCCATTAAATGCTTGTTTTATACGTTATTTTAACGAAGAAAATAATAACTCTATTACACTAGTACCAGCCGTTCTGGAGGTATTTTTGGTTTTTTGTATTTTCTCTGCGCCACCTTTGAAAATAAGTCCAGTTACCAAATGAGAACGGAAATTGAATTAAAAGTGAGTTAAATTTAAGTAAAATAAAGAGAACGTGAATATAAGTCTGCAGGGAAAGTCATGTGCTGCCCACTTCAATTTTTTTATTCTTGTTCTGATATGATTCATCTTGACTGGATATTCCTGTTGTATTTTAACGCACGCCATCCTTGTTCATTACTTGTGTCGGATTGGCTGGGTGGTTTTCATGTTGATTTTTGATTGGCTCTCTCTTCATCCAGAACTATTCACCCCTGCTTGCTCCTTTTGCGCTCATTCCTCGTTTGGACTTCGAGTTTATTAGTTCTGTTGCACTGATGAAGGGAATCCAGAGTATCTTCAAAACACGTGTATATTGCAATATTGTACTATTTGTGGAGTATATGTTCCTCAAAATTTTCTTATCCTTAGCACAAAGAGTATTATACTAAGTTACTGATACTATTGTTTTTATGTTATATGCTGATTTTAACGAAGTTATTTCAGTTTTATCCCTCAGATTTACTGTTAATGAAAAAATGAACTAACAAGTAGGGTGATTGAGCAATAAACTGTTTCAAGTTATGCATTTTATCTGTTTACTTCGTTAACAGTTAATGAGCATATTTCATTGCAAAAGTTATGGAACTTTGCTGCAAGGCATCTTTCTGTGATGCACTGAGTGTCGATGTCGAAGGCCCAGACCACACAGCCAACCCTAGGGCTTACGGCAGTTTAAGATGCACTGTCAGATGCTAAAACTATACCAACTAAATTAATATACATTAAAGGCATCCGAACTCTTGAAAAATCTCACTTGCGACTTGTGTATCATCCAGTTACTGCTTGTGTGAACTAGATTAAATTTGCAATCAGATTAAAATCCGGAAAAGTGGCAGATTTAACGAATGGACTATGTCCTTCAAACAAAAGTGCCACACAATATTTTTCGAATTCTACAGATTCAATGTTTGCATCCCTATGCAATTGTTTTCTAATTCCCATGAAAATAAAATAGAATTTTGTAGGAATACGTTTCTAAGAAAAATTTAAAGTAAAGATAAGAATTTAAAGAAAAATTTAAGTTTTAAGTTACTTTTTAATAATTTCAGTACTCTCTATTGGGGATATGAGTGCAGGGGAAAAGTTACAGTGAAGTTCTACAATACATTCTATCACAGAGTAAATATCTGATGTGGGCAACACATGACTTCCCTTATATAATGCAATGAATTTACTACTTTTATAGTAAAAAAAATAGGTTTTCCGTCTAGTAGATACTTATTTTCTTTACAAGATATTGGATTTTCATCAATTAGTCGTCATTTACATTGATTTAGCGTCATTTTTATACATTTGGCGAGATTTCGTTAATGTGGCAACATTTTAAAAAGTCGCCAAGTTGGCGACATTCCGTCAAATTCCTCGCCAAAATCTCGTCAAGCGTTATGGACGGAGAAATGAGTTATTCTTATGGCATATAAATAATTATTGGCGTTCAAATACAAAATTATTACTTAAAGTATCTTTTCACATGAATGGAACGAGCTAGATCCACGAGAATGATGTCACCAAATTTATCGCATGATATTACATATGAAAAGTGAACATGTTTTTCAACAGTTAATAGATTTTATTTAATTTATGGGATATTTTGATAAATTTATTTGAAAAATGTCCAATATCTCGAGAACGGCTCATGCTAGCGTTCTAAAGTTGATGTCAATCGTTTTCTAAGGGAAAATTACATAAGAAATCTCTATTTGTGTGATTTTATTAAAATTTTGATTTTTTTCAAAATTTCACTCGAAAATTTATGGGGGTTCTCACATTCGATTGTATTTTAAAACAATAGACTTCCAGTATTCACGGATTGTGATTTTTGTACCTAATTTCATTCAAATCGCTCCATTCGTTCGTGAGATATGGTCTCTACAGGCTCACTGACACACACACATACTCTCTCTCACACGCACACACACATACTTTCTCTCTCTCACACACACACATCACTTCAAAAATGTTCGATTCGTGCTCAGGGATGCTTGAAACGTGCTCTCCCGTCGAAAACTCAAATTCGAATTTTCGACCCCGTCACAATAATTTCCTTGTACAGTATGTATATAAGGAAAGTAAAAATATTGAATAGATCATACAAAATGATCTATTCAAATTACAACCTGTAAAAGTATACGTACTTCTTGTTCTTTTTATGCATTTAAAAAGAAAAATATTATAGCTTTTAAACAATATTCTTCCGATTTCAATTAGCTTAATATGTGGCATTGTAAGGAAAAATGTGATAACAATTCAGAAAGTTTGTTTTATTTATTAATACGATTAATTTTCTATAAATTTCTGAAATATAAATAATTTTTCTTCAAATATAAAAATACCAATTATAACGAAATTCATCAGCTAATCACTCCAGATATTAATATTTTGCTTTTACTGACATGGATCTGATACTAGCTGTACTCCATCATAAGTTCTAGTTGCCAGAACGAAATTATTTTGACTTATAATCTCAATTCATCATCATGACATATGTTACGAGTTCAAAACGTGAATTAAGAATATTCATTGATTCCAAACCGGCATATTAAATGGCTTTAAATCCATGCGATTGGCTCACCTTCAACATTCCCTTACTAAATCACTAAGTAAGAGCCATAAATTGTTCGTAATGACTTATTGGAACACGGATTAATCTCCTCTTTTTTAGGATACAGGAAAGTATAAATCATTTAAGAATAATTTATTGACTAATAGGGATACGCATTGAACTGAAGTAAACTGTTTGAATTTGAGTAATAGACGGATTTAAACGTTTGGCCATTTGATATTTACAAATGAACTAACTCTCTATTTGATATATCTGTATTTATCCCTAAATATTTATGTGTGTATGTGTGTGTGCGTGTATGTTTATGTATGTGTATATATGTGTGTGTGGGGGCTTGTGTGTTTGCACGAGATGATGCATTTACATGTAACCTACAAAAATACTTATTTTTCTAATTTTTACTTTCTCTTACGTAGTATTGAGAAAGTATCGTTTTCATGAAAATTCTCTATTTCGGGGGTTTTATGCCAATATATGCTTTAAGACCTTCTAAACATGTTTTGACTATTTGTGGAGTGGTATCTGTCTGTTTGTCTGATGTCTGTGTTCGATGTCTTGTGCACACAATAGCAGCCACGAATATTAACGGATTTTCACGCATTTTCATATCCAGTTTTGACATCAAGAATCAAGAACTACTAAGAATTTTTTTTAAATTCCAGCGAGAACGTTGAATTTTTTTCTAAATTGCATATTTTTTAATGTGACAGCATAGGACAATATTTGATGTAATCATGCATAAAAGGCTTATTTGTGTCTCAATAATTATGAGGCTTAATAGTTTCAACCATTGTTGTGAAAAATAGCTGCTATGCAATGTTTTTGTTAATGACGTCATCATCCCCCTCGGGAGATATGTTATCACTCCCCCCCCAGGGTGCATGTTGTCAAATAAGGTATCAATAGAAAGATTTTTTCAAAACTGACCTAAAAGTAACATTTTGAGTACTGAATATAATTTCAAAGATCTCGTCAATTACTTAGACTTCCACGAAATAGACATTTTATGCAATGAAAATTAATTCAGTGCCATTCTGTTTCAAGATTCTCTGGGAAAAATAAACATGCATCTGGCGTGATGGAGACAAACTAATTACGAAATCGTCATAAAATCGTCAAAGTAGCACGCCCCAAAATCTCGCTAAACCAATCCGACAGTGAGAAGTGGTGATACTCGTATATGAAGTTTCCCTTCAGGGTGAGATGGGAGGGGGATGCATTTACTAAGAGAAGACTGTTACCAGTCAATTTGTCAAATATTATACTTCGTATCATCAATATAGATTATATGCAGAAGTTCTATACTAATTCAGATATAGATACACTTCGCAACCATTTCATGATAAGTGAACAGGTACACTTTAAAAATGATTTTACTGTGCAAAATTGCGTTCACCTCGAAATGCAGTTACGTTCGATTTTTGTTCTGAAATACATGAACTGGCAAGTTTAGCAAAATGATATGAAGTTTGAGCCCAATTTTATTTTATATTTTTAAAAAGGTGCTGCTCGGGAATGATTTTTCCACAGCAGAGGACAAGATATCTTCACAAACTTTGAACTCCATGCTAAGATAATGTGACCAATAGCAATTCACTAGTGAGGGAAATATATTTTAGAGAATGCTAAATATTCAGTTTTTATATTGCATTGTACTCGGTTTCAAGTAGTATGATCTTCATTGCATTTGCCCCAATGCGCTCATAACGTCAAATAGGATTTGAATCAATAACAAAAAATTGTAAAATTCTATTTGACATACAATAAACATTCTAAAGGGAATTTTGAAAACCTAAATTTTGATTTTCAAATTAATTTTGCTTCCCAAAGTTTTGAGTACATAATTTAAAATTCTAAAAAATATTTGTTATTATTTGGACTCCTAAATTAATGTTTTGGCTTTAAGCAATTTTAGATGCAACAAAGCAACTTACAGTTTCAAGTAAGTTATTATGGGTATAAATACATCGCAAAATCATATTTAGAATTCAATTTGCACCTGTTAGTACCATTTAATTTTTAATTTTGTATAGTCACATAGGGCTAACCTAGGCAATAAGATCTAATTATTCTGTTCCAATAGCTCGCGACTAGTCTGTTCGAAGCTCCGTGGTTCGACTCCTTATTGAGAGAGTGATTTGTACTTTCCTTACATACATAATGTATAAGGCAAGTATTGTGACGGGGTCGAAAATTCGTATTCGAGTTTTCGACGGGAGAGCACGTTTCAAGCATCCCTGATCAAGAATCAGGCATTATTGAGGTGATGGCTGTGTGTGTGTGTGTGTGAAAGTATGTGTGTGTGTGTGTGTGTGTGTTTGCGTGTGTCAGTGAGTCTGTGGAGACGATATCTCACAAACAATAGAGCAATTCGAATGAAATTTGGTACAAGAATCACAATCCATGAATACTGGAAGCCTATTGTTTTTAAACGTAATCGAATGTTCAGAACCCTCCTAAATTGTCGAGCGAAATATTTAAAAAAATCATCAAAATATCAAAACCTTTACTAATGTTACACAAATAGACATTTCTTCTGTAATTTGTCCTTAGAAAACGATTAACATAAACTTTAGAACGCTAGCATGAACCGTTCTCGAGATATTGCACATTCTCTAAATAAATTTATCAATAAAATCCCATAAATTAAAAAATATATATATTAACTGTTGAGAAACATGTTCACTTTTCATATGTAATATCAAGCGATAAATTGCGTGGCATCATTCTCGTGGATCTAGCTCATTCCATTCATGAGAAAAGATACTTTGAGTAATACTTTGGTATTTGAACGCCAATAATTTATCTGCTATAAGAATAACATATCTCTCCGTCCATAAAGCTTGGCAAGACTTTGGTCCAGAATTTGGCGGAATCTCGATAACTTGGCGACTTTTTTAAGTGTTGCCAAATTAACGAAAATTTCGCCAAATGGATAAAAATTACACTAAATCAATGAAAATGACGACTAATTGAAGAAAATGCAATATCTTGGAAAGAATATAAATATCTACTATAGAAAAAACCTATTTTTTATTGTAAAAGTAGTAAATCCATTACATTATATAAGGAAAGTCATGTGTTGCCCACAACAGATTTTTACATTGGTTCGCAAACAACTTAACCTTACGGGAGAGATTCAGTTGAGTTGTTTGGAATATTCAGCTAGTGGCAGTTCCATAATTATAAGTATTGTGACCACACAGGATCCCTGTATAGAAATGAAAAATAGAGGCACTGTCATTCACATAATCTGTTTTAAGTCGATCTGATATCTAAGGGATGAGATAGTATGGTCCATTTCTACCGTAAGAGCTAAGAATCCAATCCCAGTGGCAGGTTTGTTCGAATGTCCGTAATTTGACTATTTTGGTATAGTGAGTTTACTCCTTACAGTCTGCAAAACCTCATCGGAAATGCAGTTCCTGAAGTTTAGTTACTCATAAAATATTTATTTCTGAGGAATTATAATTAAAAATAGCAAATGCTACAATGTAATGATAAATTCTTAAGATTTTATATTTGGAAAGTAAAATTAAGATGTTTTCTGTTAAGAAATATAAAGCTTTCCGAAACAAAGGTACCGTTTAAAAGGATACTGATGGATTTTCCGACAGAAGAATCAAGGATTGTATGTGACCTAATAGTTTGCACTCTGGTTTTCCAATTCATTGGGCTGGGTTTGAATCAAGAGTGCGTTTTATTGAGTTCTCATATGTGATTAGAGTGTTTTAGGATCAACTATCAAGTGCAGGTTAGGGCGAATATATCCTTGTGTGCTAAGAACATAGAAGAAACAAACAAGATAATAAAGTTCAATCAAAGAACTAAACGTCAACGACAAAAACATCAATTATTTATTTGCCAATAAATATTACTTACTTTTACATACGCAATTGAAATTTCTACGTAAAAGTAAACGTTCATACACAAACGAACTTCTTACGTAAACGTGCTTCAAAACGCACTACTGTAATTCTAACTTTATTTTATTCAAAATATGGATCTTGGAACTGCATTTTTTGAATTTTTGGATTTGTCTTCATGATAGCCATAGCGAATTTAAAACTTTATTTTTACTACAACATTGAATCATTATGCCTCAAACTCAACAACTTATGTCAGCGTTGAAGCAATGCTGACATCGTAGCAATGTTGGCATTGTAGCAATGCGGACATCATTGTAGCAATGCAGATAGCTTAGAGACAATTTTACAGTTCAACTACTGTCACTATATAAATGGTTTTCCAAATGTTATCGATGTTGGAATGTAAGTGAAATATTTAAATAATTTGCAATGTTCAAAATAGCATTCTAAATATAAATATAAACTAACTACTAAGCAAACAAAATTTTAATTGTATTTATTACTTCCAACTCTATTTAACAAAGGGGAGAATTGAAAATATAGCTGAATAGAACAGAAGAAATCAATAAAAATTTTAAAACAGTGTCTATGCTACAGAATGTGTTAGTCATATATTATTTTATATTTTGAGCCAAAGCTTATTTCTGCTATTCTAACTGTATTACAATAAAAACAGGAATGCTAGAACAGAGTTTGTTTTTATACGCTTAATTTGTCTTCATGATAGTTATTGCAAATTTAAAACTTCATTTTTATTACAACATTTAATCATTCTGCTTCAAACTCATCGCAATAAAAGTGATATGAATTGATGTGATAACCTCACATTTGAATTTTCCGTTCTAAATCATATTATACAAGATATTAAATTGATTTATTGTAACGGGGATAAAAATGTAGTTTTGTTTAATGCTGTAGTAAGATATAAATAGTCTAAGAATATCGCAATGCGTTTTTACAAATATTTCAACGTTTTAACAGTCTGATTAGATTTACGAATGAAATTATTGACTGTTCAATAACTTTGTATTTTTATTTCTCTTAAAATTTAATTAATAAAAAATAATGATAAATAAGAGCATTTTGTGAATCCAGAAATAATATGGACATGAAATCCATAGTTTGTGTGGAGTGCTGTATGCCACATTGTGCACCTTTTCAGACAAAACGATTTTTCTCCGTTAAAAAATAATTAGTTAGTTCAAATATCATAATTTAAAGTTAATAAACATGTTAAAGGAAAATTTCAAGCGAATAGTCTTTAACAAATGTACACACATATCCATTTGAATGGACAAACAGTCAGGATGTTTTAAAAGTCAAATACGTAAGTTAAAATTTTTTTAGGTATTTTTGTTTTAAATGCTGGTTTGCAACAAATATAGAAAAAGAAACTATATCATTTATTTTAAAAACATCAATATAATTTCTTATTCTATCTATGAAGTTTAGGTACATAAAGAATAATACACAACTTCAAATTCCATATTCAAGTTTTACATACAAAACATAGATGGACATTTACATTATTTTACATATAAATTATAAAAGCAATTTCTACCATTACACAAGCACAAACGTACAATACATTTACCAAACCAGACGTGTGTTTTACCACTGAAACCATAACTTTCAACTGGACCATTACATTACAACGATTTACATTTGTCATCAAATTTTGATAAATGATATTCTGAGTCTGTGAGACCACATTGAACATCTTGAACATGGCCGTAATATCATATAGTCGTAAAACATTGCATTGCGCTGCATTAAAACCCTCCATTAAATCTTTAGTACGAGGTCCTGGAGTAAAATATATAAACATAATACCACACAATTAACTTTCCCCATTTTTACTTTAAAATATATATTTATGAAGCACCTTATAATCATAATTAGACTAGGGTTTATCAAAATCATCTAAACCAAGTTTTTCGACTAGGGTTATGGACGGATGGGTAGAGAAATGGGTTATTAAGATATTAGATTAATAATTCCTACAAAGTGACTTTGATTATCAAGGAAATTGGACTAAATTTTGCAAAATATTAAATTTTCATCAATTATGCGCCATGTTTATCAAGTTAGGATCACTTTATCAAATTGGGGACAGTTTCGTTTGTTTGCAGATATTTTATTCCATTTGGAGACATTATAAAAAGTCGCCAAATTTGTAGCGAAGTGGGACGATTGGATTGACAGACAAACGCTATCGAAACATCATTATAGTAATATCTCCTAACAAAACACATACAATTGATTTGACGACATTATTATCGATTTGGCGAAATTTTTTATCAATTTGGAGACATTTTTTATCGATTTGGCGATATTTTCAACAACTTCGCAACATTAAAAAATTTCGCAACATTTTAATCGCAATATCATTAATCGCCAAGTGGGCGATATCCTGCTAAATTTGTTACCAGACGTTTCAGAGACGGACGGATGGAGAAATGGGTTCTTAAAGTAAATTTTAAGTAGCTTGTGATATTTTTTTAGCAAATTATTTAAAAAGAATTTGCAAAAAAGATTTGAAAAATCTGGATTGTTTCTTCAAATGATCACAATTATAACATGTTATCATTTTAAAATACTTTTTCAATTGATACTATACTGATATTTTCAAATTGATACTATACTTGAAAATGAACCTTCCGGGGGATAATTTCCCTCTTCCCCCTGGGGAGGGAGGTAAAGACGTCACGAACACAAAAATTGCATTGCGGCTTATTTTCGCAATGATTGAAACTAGTAAGTGTTGTAATCATTGAGCCATAAATAAACCCTTATATGCATGCTTATGTCACATTTTATCCTATGCTGTCATGTTGAAAACATATAATATTTCGAACTTTTCATTCATAAACTTCGAACATTTCGCTCGAATTAAAAAAAAAGTCTATCTAGTTCTAGATTCTTCGATCACAAATTTGGATATAAAGTTTCGTGAAAATACGTTAATACTTGCGGCAACTACAGTGTAAATAAAAGAACGACCGCAGACAGACAGACGGACATCACTCCAAAAAGAGTCAAACCGTGTTCAGGTGGTCATAAAATATATATTGTTATCAAAATTTCGAATGCAAAAAAAAATCATATATTCTTGAAGAATCTCAACTACCTAGAAGAACTAGACGACTCAAATTTGGTTACTATTGCCAACTTGGCGATACTTTTCCCCAGATTGGCGGAAATATCGTTAAAATCGCAAAAATGACGTCAAGTTGATGGATTAATGATTTCAATATTTCAAAATATGGAATATATTACTAATTAAGGATGCTATCAATAATGTTAATTTGTCAATTTAAAGTTGAGTGAATTATAAGTTCATTGTGTATATACATTTCAGCCATAAAAGCATTATGCTGTAGATCTTATACATATTTTTTTTACTATAAAAAATTAAATTATATAGGGAAATTCCCCCATCATATTATTTTTATCTCATAAATTATATTTTTTAAATCATTTTTAAAGAGTACGTAACTCGTTTGGAATAAATTTCATAACTTTCTATGAAAAATCAATTTTTTAGCATTTTAAGATCTAAATGCAAAACGCTTAATCATTTACTTATTAGATTCCGTCTAATGTAAGAATTTTTTCCATATCTTTTAAGCTGATTTACAATTTTGCATAGAGATTGAATGAAAAATACGTGACTCAAATTCTCAATATGTTAGGCTAGAATAATTGATTCTGGTTTATGTTATTAAATCTTTATTAAGAATCAAATTCTTGACACGAACGGGAAATTTATATTTCAACGTCAGTGACGATTTTAATATTTTTAAAGCTATGATAAGAAAATGGAAATTTATAATTGTTTTGCTAAAATCTATTTTTTCCCCTATGTTATGCAGTAAGTATATAATAAATTTTTTATGCACTTTATATATATATATAATTAAAAATGTAACTTTTGTCAGTATTGAAACTACGTTTTGAGCGCCCTTATAATGGTGTATAGTGGCATTCTCGATTATCCAGTTTTCCTATGAATTACTTGTTTAGTAGGAATTTTCATCTTTGATTCATATTCATATTCAGTTCTGCTTGTTTGGGAAGTTGTATTCTGAATTGCTTGTCCAGTCTCCAGCTTAGACTCACTGGACGGGTTTGAGAGTATTTCCGTGAACGTTCGTACTGCCTCCCTGGTAGAATTTCGACTTGTTCATTCCGGTGCTTCTAGATTAAGCTGTTGAGGTTGATCGTGTATACACGTGGTGGAAGTTACCACAGAAACTCGTAAACAACTAGACAGAAAATAAGAAACCAATATATAATACGCGCATAATGCAGCAGACAAGTATATGGATAAATATTTGAAATGTAATAATAAGAATTATGTAAAAATAAAAAAAAATAAAAATACAATTCAAGTAATATTAACATCACCATAGAAGCAAATTCACGCCCATAATGCCGATAAGAGAAAAGAACAGAACCTTCCCAAATTCGATGATTAATCAGAATAAAATTCATCTTCAGGTCTGAGTATTTAATTCTAATTAACCCAAACAAATGCCTGTTTCAGTTTAAGCAATAGTACATTACTATAAATGCTTAAACTCAGACTACAGGCATCAAAAAATGAGAAAATGAAAAAAGGATACATTAAGAAAATTGTATTACCATGCGGCATGAACCCTTCCTCTTCCACCACGTGTATACACGATCAACCTCAACAGCTTAATCTAGAAGCACCGGAATGAACAAGTCGAAATTCTACCAGGGAGGCAGTACGAACGTTCACGGAAATACTCCCAAACCCGTCCAGTGAGTCTAAGCTGGAGACTGGACAAGCAATTCAGAATACAACTTCCCAAACATGCAGAACTGAATATGAATATGAATCAAAGATGAAAATTCTTACTAAACAAGTAATTCATAGGAAAACTGGATAATCGAGAATGCCACTATACACCATTATAAGGGCGCTCAAAACGTAGTTTCAATACTGATAAAAGTTACATTTTTTTGCAAAATAAAATTCAAAACATTAATGTTAATGCATCTTATTTTCCGATTTTTTGATTTTTCTAATGTTTTTGACTTAGTTTATTATTTTTCATTTTTATTTATTTATATAATTAATAAATAATTATATATAATATACACATATACATACATACATATATACAATTTTCTTAATGTATCCTTTTTTCATTTTTTCATTTTTTGATGCCTGTAGTCTGAGTTTAAGCATTTATAGTAATGTACTATTGCTTAATCTGAAACAGGCATTTGTTTGGGTTAATTAGAATTAAATACTCAGACCTGAAGATGAATTTTATTCTGATTAATCATCGAATTTGGGAAGGTTCTGTTCTTTTCTCTTATCGGCATTATGGGCGTGAATTTGCTTCTATGGTGATGTTAATATTACTTGAATTGTATTTTTATTTTTTTTTATTTTTACATAATTCTTATTATTACATTTCAAATATATATATATATATATATATATATATATATATATATATATATATATATATATATATATATATATATATATATATATATATATATATATATATATATATATATATATATATATATTCCTGACTAGACAACGAAGTTCTATCCACATTGTGCTATGAAATGGTGTTAGATATGAAACATGTTTGTATAATGTAAAATTTCCACAACCATGGACGTTAAGAAAATGTCAAATCTTAGCCATCCAGTGAACTTATCGTTCAGCTCGGTATTTTATATAAGGTTTCCAGGAAATTTCTGAAGCACAACCAGTAAATTTGTAAGGAAAAGCCCATGGGTGTACACGTTAGATCTGTATACATTAAATTTACCTTGTTGCATACACTAAATTTATCGTGGTGACCGAGTCTGTCCACCCATGTTAGACCGTAACCCAGTGGAAAAGACATTAATGGGGTCCATAAAATCCTTCCCCTGCCATCAATCTCTCGGTGGGACTTTCAGAACCACAGATTTATCGTGTATGTACATCGCGTAAACACGATGATAGTATGGGTAGAGCTGGGAATCGAAATCGTTTCGTCCGACTTCAATCCCCGTGATTTAGCCACTGTGCTATGCCGCCCAAATCGATGATTTCATTAATAGTTTCGTTGTCGATTCTGACACTTTAGAGACAATGTTCTGTGAATTTGTTACTGGCTTCTTTGTGATATTAACTTTGCTGTCGATTTCATCATCTTAAAGTTTCAAATCCTCTACCACGGGCAATGTAATCACTTTTATATGGTCCGTCATGGTCACTTTAATACAGATAGATCTGACGTGCACTCACACGGATTATTCTTTGCAAAGTTACTTCAGTGGCAGCTAGTGACTTCAGGAATATGTGATATAGATTCAGCGATAGGATAGTCGCTCCTTCTCGACAAGGAACGTTCTCAAAACACATCAAGCCACTGATATAAGTGTTGTCAATATTATCTAAAATAGCCGAATGAGTCTGAAAACTTATAATAATAATAATAATAGTAATAATATTAATAATAATAGTAATAATAATAATAATAATAATAATATAATAATAATAATAATAATAATAATAATAAATCAGTTAGATGATAACTTTAAGTGAAGCAGCGCATATCTCACGTCACCTGCTCACCTTATGAGTCGCCACTGTGTAACTTAAGGACGTATTAGAGAAACGTAGAAACGTATTAGAGCCTAGAAACGTATTAGAGATATAAAATTCTTAAATTTTAAATTTCATGAATATCGCTAAGTTACTATTATTTCAATAAATAAAGATATATAAAAATAATTTCGTTAAATAACGACACATTTCGATTCCCTGTCGGTTATAATTTATATATGTTAATTTGATGTCTAAAAATTACGTAACCTAGTTCGAAATAAATTTTATGGAAAATTCATTTTTGAGCATTTTATGATCTTAATGCAAATCATTTAATCATTTATTAGATTCCGCCATTTTATTTATTTATTTTTGTTTTTCTTAAGTTGATTTATAATTTTGCATATAAATTGAACGAAAAATGCATGACGTGTATTCTCTACTTTTTTAGCTAGAGTAATTGTATCTACTTTACATTATTAAATCTTTATTCATATCAATAATTTTGTCCCGTATGGTGAAATTTTTATGTATGGCGTCACTGACACTTTTAACTCAGAAATTGTAAAACCTTTTAACTCAGAAGTTGGAAAACCAGTGCATACACGCACTCACTTGCAGATGTAAATATGTAAAGTCTAGTCAATGTATTAGTGTTATTACACAATATTCATAACCCACAGGTTCGTTATCCCTGATGTTGAGCGCCAGGGCTCAACAATGGCTGACACAACAGTTAATAAAAATGGCAAGAAAGAGACATGTAAAATAATAAGTATCATCTTGATATTAAACAAAATCTTTAATTTAGATGTTAAGATATATAGTAACACTCAGTTCAAATACTTTTCAACACAATACTTGCAATACTTACTTCATATTCAGAACAAACTTGTAAAATTATCACTATTTTAAATCATTTCTTGGTAATTTAAATGTATTTCATCAAAATTAGCAATATTAGATAATATCAAACTAAATCATTTGTACTTGGCAATTTACTGGACATTTTATTTTATTTTGGCTGATTTCGAAGTCTTAATATGCTATAAAATATATGGATCAAGCCAAGCATTTGGATCTTAATAATCCTTTTCTTTTGAAAATAAATGTACTTGCAGTTGATTGCTATATCAATAGCTGACGATTATAATACAAACTCCGGGATGGAAATTTAAACTTATTTTTGGATTTAGACATGATTTAGATTTTCTTTGAAAATATCTATATGACTGTCATATTCGCCACCTCTGTTCCATCTCCCCTAATCAGGCAGCGTTCCTTCTCAACCGCTACCAAAATCTGACGTCACAACTACATATACCTTCATCAAGCATTCGCTTTTATTGGCGAGTCGAAAAAAGACAGAATTATACAAAAACAAAGGTAATACATCTACTTCCAACGGACTCTCCAAAGCGGAAGTCCCAGCCGCGCAAAATGCATGTACAAGAAAAAGTGCTGTTTCATCTTTGCAGACGAATTTTAACACAGAATATTTTACACTTACATTCAATACTAAAAACACATTAAAACAGGGAAATTAAGAACTCATAGAATACCGACACTACAACGTTAAGAAACTGGAAGTTATAATCGTTTTGGAAAAATGTATTTTTTGAATATGTTATATACTTTGCAATGAACTGAAATTTCGTATTAGATTCAAACCACAGTTTCCAGGTCGCCAGACGATATCCCATAAACTGAAACACGAGACGATGGTAAAAATATGAAACATCTAACGACTTTCCATACTTTCCAGAAGCTTTTCCGGCAAGCTAAAAAATCTGATGTAGGCAGCACATGACTTTCCTTATATAATGCAATGGATTTACTCCTTTCCAAATAAAAAATAATGTATAAGATGGCACTGTGTTTTTAACGTTGAATTGCACTTTTGGCGATTTTCTAAATGACAACATGTAAAACTATTTCAACCTAACCAATAAACTTATATTTCGTGCAACTCTGTATAAACAATTATCAATATTTATAACATCCCCAATAAGCGATATATTCCATATATTAAAATATTTTAATAATTAATACATCAATTAGGTGCCATTTTCATCAATTTAGCGTCTCTTTTTGCGATTTTGGCGATATTTTCTTCAATATGGAAACATTAAAAAAGTCAGCAAGTTGGAGATAATCCAACAAATTCGTCACCAAAATTTTGCAAAACGTTACGGAAGAAAAAATCGGTTTCCCTTATAGTAGATTCTTATATTCTTTCCAAGATATTGAATTTTCGTCAATTAGCCGTCATTTGCATTGATTTAGAGCCATTTTTATAAATTTAGATACATTTTCGTTAATTTGGAAATATTTAGAAAAGTCTCCAAGTGGGCGACATTCCGCCAACTTCGCCAAAATATCATCAAGCGTTATTGATGGAGAAATAAGATATTCTTATAGCAACTAACTGACTATTGGCGTTCAAATAAAAATGTATATTATCCAAAATACATTTTCTCATGAATGGAACGTACTAGATCCACAAAAATGATGCTGCCAAACTCATCATATAATATTATATATGACAAGTGAACATATTTCACAATAGTTGATAATTTTATTTTTATTTTATGTGAATTTTAATATATTTATTTGAAAAATATGCAATATCTCTAGAACGGTTCATGTTAACATTCTAAAGTTTTTGCCCATAGTTTTCTAGTGAAAAATTACATAAGACATGATTATTTACGTAACTTTATTAAAGATTTTGATTTTTTGATAATTTTTTTCAAAATTTCACTCGAAAATTTAGGAGGGTTCTGAACATTAGAGTACTTTTGAAAACAACATGCGTCCATTATTCACAGTAATTGCTGTACCAAATTTCGTTCGAATGGCTCAGTTCGTTCGTGAGATATCGCCTCCACAGGCTCACTGCTACACACACACACACAGAGATCACCTCTAAAACGTTTGATTCGTGTTCAGAGATGTTTGAAAAGTGCTCTTCCGTCGAAAATTCGAATTCGAATTTTTGATGCCGTCACAATACTTTCCTTATACATTATACTATGTATATAAGGAAAGTAAAATTTGAACCTTTGCTCAATGCTCATTTATAATATCACAGGGGGATAGAATCCGAGACCAATAGGTTCCGTGACCAAAAAAGTTGAAGAACGCCGCATTAAATAATACTCCACAACTCCATTATATTAACGAGTTAGATAAGTTGGCATTTATCAAACTCGCTTTGTACCTAACTTTATGAATTCACCGCTAGAGGATCTGCAATCAATTTTATTCGATCGATCATTGTAATCTTATTAGAGACAGACCAAATGTGTGAACACACATTAACCATTCCTACAATGTTATTGGGGTACTTAAGGACTTTTCTGGGAAACATGAATTTTTATAAAAATATTATAGTTCTTTAAGGGCCTATAGAGGAATCAGAAAATACACTCCTCGATTTATTTATTCTATTTGCACATCCAATTAATTCTTACCTTCATTTGAGATACAGATAGGATGAGCAATATCATTAATGTGAAAAGTAATGAAACTGCGGCGTTATATTTGCTAGTTAGTCGATTTCTTTCAATCGATTCAAATACCGATATCTTTGTAATTCTTATTAATCGAATAGTTAATGACATTTCTAAGACATATGGCATTTTTACCGGCTACAGCAATGAAGATCGAAAATAATTATTTGGTTTTACACACATTCAATTAAATCCAATTTGTTGAAATTTCTATCAATTTACGAACTCAATGTTCGATAGAAGTATCTTGCAATACTGAAGACAGTTCTAAATAGAACTTCATTTGAAGCTTAAGTTTGTGAAATGTACTTTGTTGAGATAGCGAACCGTAGTTAATTGATATCGATTTTGAATGAACTATTTATGATACATTTCGGTAATATATGACTGATTCCAGTATGTAAAATAACGTTATGTTCGTGATTAATATGCTTTTTCAAATCCTGTTCCATTAATGAAAGGATATCTTACGATGACTACTGCAAAATAATGAACGTTTCTGGTTTACTATTATAAATACACGTGAACTGCTAAGTGAGGAATTTACAGCTCAGACTGCTAATGGTCGAAACTTATAAATTTGCATACGCGATAGGCTTGACTTAAAAGTATTGATGAAAATCTAAGATCTCGGAAATTTATACGAAAAGTTATTAAATCTTTGAGTTTTTCATTGAGCACTGTTCCAGATGTAATTCAATAACATTTACATACACAGGATGTTCCGTTGTGTCTTTGGATAAATAACATTTTGTATGATGTATAATTCAGTCAAATTGTTTATTTTACTCTTTAACTGTATATCATTAGTTAGTTTATCGAATAACTAGTTATTTCATAGAATAACTAGTTATTAATGTGTGGAATTATAAATTTATAGAACACTTTTACTGACTTGATCAGTTATTTCAAGTAATTACAATGTATTCTATAAAATAACTAAATTCTACATATTAACGGTAAGACACACACACACACACACACACACACGCACACACACACACACACACACACACACACGCACACATATATATGTATAGAGAGAGAGAATGTCATATAACAGAATCTACCATAGTGCAAACAGTACAAAAACAGTTATCTAGACCAATAAGCGCAATGCAGCTTGAAGTAGTCTAGAAAAGTATAATAGTAAAAATTGAAAGATTGGACATGAAGTCAGCCAACAGGTAATACATAAAAGGCCTAGGGGGATTGTGACCCCTAGTTCCCGTTTACAAGTCAACTTTTCCACCAATGGCAACACTCACGGAGCCATGCATTACCTGCGGTTAAATTCAATACAACGTCGAAACAGAAGACGCCCATACGAAGTATATATCAAACGTAAAAGGAAAAAATCCCCCAACATAAGAGCAATATAATTGAAACGACACAAGACTAAACCTACTTAAAATATACGAACTACAAACACAAATACCCTGCCTCCATCCAAATCACTCACGTCAATTTTACACGCTTAAATAGTTCCTCGCTGTATCGATGCCATTTTGTTGCTCTTATGTTGGGGGATTTTTTCCCTTTACGTTTGATATATACTTCGTATGGGCGTCTTCTGTTACGACGTTGTACTGAATTTAACCGCAGGTAATGCATGGCTCCGTGAATGTTGCCATTGGTGGAAAAGTCGACTTGTAAACGGGAACTAGGGGTCACAATCCCTCTAGGCCTTTTATGTATTACCTGTTGGCTGACTTCATGTCCAATCTTTTTTACTATTATATATATATATATATATATATATATATATATATATATATATATATATATATATATATATATATATATATATATAAAGAGAGAGAGAGGGGTAAACTTTTCGATTTTTGAAAAAAAAATTTTTTTTTGAATAATTGATAGCCTTAACTGTTCAACCCCAAAATCAATGGTCTTCTGGCATTCGCACAGTAAAAAAAAAACCACCGTACCAAATTTCATTCAAGTGCATATATGTATTCGAAAAAATATCCCTCCTACAACTGTGCAGAGATAAAGCAGACATACGTGCACACTATAGTATTGAAGCAATCGTTGATTCGTATTTATACATTTTTAAATCCCGTAAATCTATCAAAATTCTACAGTTGGATTTTTGATTTGTAAGCAATACTTTATCAGTGTATATATTACTTAATGCAGAAAAACGAAATGTGAATTTTGCATACCGGATGTTGCACGAAGAATGCCAGAAAGGATAAAAAATCAACAAATCAACGGTTGATCGCAAAATTAAAAATCAAAATGAAAAATGATCAACAGACGGTGGAAGATTTATCTATTATAATTGCATCCCCCCCGGAAGTGATAATTTAATTTTTATAAGGATCGCCCAATAATAAATTGTCAGTTAGTAAAATTTGCAGAGCCCTTAGTTAGAGAGAAAAGAAATACAAACACATATGTAAGAAAACTTCGCTAATATATGGATCAAAATTCCTGACCAATTTAATGTTTACTCAACTGTATATGTGAATAGATATATTTCCATTTATTTGATTAAGGATAACATAAAAAACTAAATTTCGTATTTTTATAAAATTATCATTTCCAGAAAATTGCAGCTATCACAGTTATATTCTCTTGTGGTTATTGATTATTTATCACATTTCACTTTACTTCTACGAGGAAGAGTTTATTTTATATTCATCTCGAAGAGTGTTCGTGTAAACCCTGAATCAATAATAATGGTAAGCAAAAGAAAAAAAAAAGACTTTTATATTTATTCTATCTTATTTAAATCTATAATATTATTAAAACATCTATGCAGTGTAGATTTCTTAAAAACCCCAAAGATAAATTTATTCTTGATGTGTGTTCTTTAAAAATATTTTTTGCAATACTTTGCTGTGAAATTATTCAATATATAAAATATTTCACTATCGCAACTATATTTTTCAATATATAATCACTCTATATTAAGATTTGAAAACTGATTATATAACCATTAAAACAATACGAACATGAATGAATAAATTTTCAGATTGTCCTTTGAAACATCTAAACCAGAAGAAAAAAAATGTTTTCTATAATTATATATTTAATTCTTTTTGAAATTGGAAAAATAATTGGAAAAATAAAAATTGAAAGACATGCTTCTTACGCATTCAAGCGTAATTTTTAATTAATGCAAAATAAATATTAACTGATATTCAGTAACTTAAATAAAATATATTATTTTTAATAGTAGGATGTTGAGCCTTGGAATTGTTTTTATTTACCTATCGAACAGGATTGCGAATTACAATATCAAAAATAGTCAGTATACTTAAATCTAAACCTATTAATTACGATTCCTTTTATTATGAGTAGATTCAAATATATATTTTTTGTTTTTATATAATTTTCTGATGCTAAAAATGCTGACCAAAATACATAGATTAATTATGAAGGCTGTTAATTTTTATATTTTGAAAATTTTTACCTTTTGTCAATGTAATTCTGGTTTTCCCTATTGACTTTTTGTGATGACTGTTGTATAAGAGTTGCGTTATAATTATCACAAGCCATTTATAACAATCCTTAAATATTTTTAGTTCATCTTTCAATAGTTTTTGAATTTGTCATAAATGCATGTAAAAGTAAGTCATGTAATAGTCCTTGACATGAAATTTTAAAATCATATAGCGGACCGAGAAATTGAAATAAAAGAATTTTTTAGTTAGGTGGCACTCTCAGAAATATATCAGAAATACCGTCTTCTGTTTATCATACGTTGGAAATATAATTCAGGACCTCTTTTAAATAAATCGAAAACCATGGCGCTCCTTCAAATTAAAATAATTTTAATTTAAAATAATATTTCTCTACCCTTTTTTATGAGAGTCACATTAAAAATTTTCAGAAAAAATATCCATGCACTTTATACCTCCCAAGGTTAATAGAATAATAATGTAAATCAGATATGCTATATATAATTAATTAATATACATAAAATATTCTACGCACCTTAATACTCCCTAACAAATAAACAATTATGAGGTTAGTACAACTATTTTCAGAAACTGAATCGGTTTCAGGTAAAGCAAGAACAGACAGGTTTTCTTTTTTCACTAGGATAAACTATCTAAAATAGTGTTTTTGAAACTCGTCAGTGACAGACTTACAAGAATGGCTGAATGGCTGGCGGCGTTATATTTGCTAGTTAGTCGATTCTTTTCAATCGATTCAAATACCGATATCTTTGTAATTCTTATTAATTGAATATTTAATGACATTTCTAAGACATATGGCATTTCTACCGACTACAACGATGAAGATCGAAAATAATTATTTGGTATTACACACATTCAATTAAATCCAATTTGTCGAATTTTCCATCAACTCAATGTTCGATAAAAGTATCTTGAAATACTGAAGATAGTTAGTTCTAAATAGAACCTCATTTGAAGCTTAAGTTTGCGAAATCTACTTTGTTGAGATAACGAACCATAGTTAATTGATATCGATTTTGAATGAACTATTTATGATAAATTTCGGTAACATATGACTTATTCCAGTTTTAAAAAACTTTATGTTAGTGATTAATATGCTTTTTCAAATCCCGTTCCATTACTGAAAGAATATCTTGCTATGACTACTGCCGAATAATGAACGTTTTTGGTTTACTATTCTAAATACACGTGGACTGCTAATTGAGGAATTTACAACTCAGACTGCTGATGGTAGAATCTTATAAATTTGCATACGCGTTGGGCTTGACTTAAAAGTATTGAAGAAAATCTAAGATCTCGGAAATTTGTTCGGCAAGTTAATAAATCTTTGAGTTTTTCATTGAACACCGTTCCAGATATAATTCAAGAAATGCTAAACACTAAAATTTGTTTTTATACCATCATCCGCAGAATTATTTTTATTACCTTTTTCATTAGCTTATTTTTATATTTTTATTTATCTGTGGTGAAGTACTATGGACATTTCTTGAGATATTTCAATTTATATATATAGCAAACGCTTTTTTAATTCGATTATATGATTCAATGCTTTATGCAGTTTTTGAATACATTTGTAAATATAGTAGCATAGTTACACTTCAAATACCGAAATCGTCTGCTGGTAATTCTTCTAATCGAATTATAAAAAATATTGCTATAGTTAATCAATTTTTTAATTAAAATGTCTAAAATCGTTGAAAATAATGGGGCATAACATTGATTGAAGTCACTATCGCAATTTGTGAAAAGAACTTTAAGATTGGCGTCCTTTTGTATGTTGAAATTTGAAACGTTTCTTAATTCAGAATATTTATTTAGTGTGCACATGAGTTCAGAATACTTATTTAGTGTGCACATGAGTTCAGAATATTTATTTAGTGTGCACACTGAGTGACCAGTGGTCATGTAGCCTGCGGAAAGTGGGCACAAGATGACTAGTTTGATAGCATTGTGTCTCTATGCATTATTTATAATATATTAGCATATTTGAGTAAAAACATGCTATATCATGAAAACGGTGTATATAATGGTATCATGTAATTTAATTTCATTATCATACAATGTTATTTTTAATTAACTAATAAATTACATATAAAATATTTATTTCAGTAATCTTCTATAGCAATATTACCTATATATATATATATATATATATATATATATAAGATTCATATGAAAAAAAAGGGGGAAATGACCAAATGCAAGGCATAAAATGGTAGATGGGGATGGCGACCCCTCTTTCCCGTTTAAAAGACTGCTTTTATGCCCGGGCAACACTCACGGTACCAATGGCATTCAGTAGCCATACTTCCGTAAATGTGTCAAGTCAAAAACACTCGAAGAAGTGCAAAGTAAACAAATAGGAATCAACCAGGATTGCAAGGGAAAGGAAAAGAATGGAAATGCAGCAAATGCCAGAGTGCATTATATATAAAAGCAGTTTACGCATGCGTAATTCGCTATTTTTACTTTCATCGTTCTATATCTCTGCCATATCCTTTATGTAAGCATTTTCTCTCCCTTTTTTGTATTAAATATGGAATTATAGTAACATGTCAGAAAGCCAATTGGATAATTCCGTTTTATTGCCTCCTTCCTAATATACCTATTATGCATGATGCAATTGGTCATTTCCCCCTTTTTTTTGTCATATGAATCCTGTATGCTACTTTAGGAGACTGTGCTGATTTGCGCCAACTTCTGGAGGAAAATTGGATAACTGTGGAATTAATTTAAATTTTATATGTTTACTATGATATATATATATATATATATATATATATATATATATATATATATATATATATATATATATATATATATATATATATATATATATATATATATATATATATAATTCGGTTATTTTCTGAACTCTTGGGTTTACCTTACGGAAAATATGTAAAACAACTTCCACTCCCTCTGGTCTGGTCCATTCTATCGCGGTATTTGGCGTGGTAAGTATTCAAGTTGGATCACGTGATGGACTCCCATGAAGATTATTCTCGCTGTCGGCTTTCAGACTTGTAAGTTGCCCTTTGTTTGCATGTTTGTGAATTTGAGCGCTATATTTTGTTTGACTATGTGGTATTTTATGTTTTAAGTTGAATTTTGTCCTCTGGTATTTTTTCTGTTTACGCAATAATAGAAACTGCGGATTTTAGTATATCTGTCTAGAATGTGTCCCTGAAGACGTTTCAGGAAAATATACTATCCATTGATTTATTTTCCTTGTCCTGCCCTTTCCGAGCTCTACGTTTCCAGCCTTTCCTCGTTGCCTTTTACTTTCTATTTTTGAATGCACTTTATTATATTGCCCGAGCTTTGATACTGTGTTTACTGATTTGCACTTCTGCACCACTTTCGTTTTTATTATTTTGTGATGATTTTTGTGATGACTGTTGTATAAGAGTTGCGTTATAGTTATCACAAGCCATTTATAACAACACTTAAATGTTTTTAGTTCATCTTTCAATAGTTTTTGAATTTGTCATATATGCATGTAAAAGTAAGTCATGTAATAGTCCTTGACATCAAATTTTAAAATCATATAGCGTACCGAGAAAATTGAGATAAAAGAATTTTTTAGTTAGGTGGCACAAATATACTCTCAGAAATGTATCAGAAATACCGTCTGCTGTTTATAATACGTTGAATGATAACTCAGGACCTCTTTTATATAAATCGAAAACCATGGCGCTCTTTCAAAGTAAAATAATTTTAATTTAAAATAATATTTCGCTACCCATTTTTATGAGAATCACATTGAAGATTTTCAGAAAAAATATGCATGCACTTTATACTCTCTCAAGGTCAATAGAATAATAATGTAAATCAGATATGCTATATATAATTAATTAATATATATAAAATATTCTACGTACCTTAATACTCCCTAACAAATCAACAATTATGAGGTTAGTACAGCTATTTTCAGAAACTGGATCGGTTTTGGCAAAGCGAGAACAGACAGGTCTTCTATTTGCACTTAAGATAAACTATCTAAAATAGTATTACTGAAACTCGTTATTGCCACACTTACAAGAATGACTGAAAAATCCTGATCTAATATGAAAAAAAAATCTATCCATGTCGAAGAGCAGTCAATATTTCTGATATAAATTTAAGGGTATATTAGTGCCACCTTACTGAAAATAATTCCATTGTGTTGACCATTCGGTACATTATACGAATTTTAAATTCAATGTGAGCGATTTTACGATCAGATTGTAGTTATATCAATTTTTGGAACATTTATTAGAACATTTGATTCAAATTGAAGTATTGATATCACACCTATAAGTTCATTGTATTTACTATTACAGTACAGAATAAATCCTTCAAATGAACCTTGTTGCCCCAACAGGCAATCGAACCACAAATTTTCATACTAGGCTGCAGACGATCTACCATTGAGCTACAGGGACGGTACATCATTTATCGTGAAATTGGACTCTACATTCTCCACCCTCTAATGTCAGATTGGCGTGCAATAATATGACTGACCACCTCCTGCTATTTTTACCTCAGGTTAGCCTCCTGATGCTTTTTTATCCAACACATTAGCTTCCTACGTGGTCAATGTGCTCCCGATTTAAATTCGGCGCTCAAAATCGCTGAGTCCGCTGAATCAGTGGTAGTCGCACTAGGATCACTTTCGGAGCTTCGACATCTTTGCACTGACCTACAAGGTTTATTTGCTTGGACGCCATTGCGAAAAAACCTTGCTGTTCCAACCGCGAATCGAAACACGGAATTTTGTACAGGTCAGATGAAACTCTATCGGTGAGCTATTTGGATGGAATTGCAGGCTCTTATTGTTGAAGTGAACTCTGCATGTTCCACCCTCTAATTCCAGATTGGCGTACAGCTGATAATATGAAAGACCACCGCCTACTAGTTTTACCTCAGATTAACATTCTGATGCTTTTTATCCGCCAAGTCATCTTCCTACGTGGTCATTGTCCTCCCGATTTAAAATCGGCGCTCAATATCTTAAGAGTTCACTGAATCAGTGTTAGTCGTACTAGGGTCCTTTTCGGATCTCTAATATCTTTGCACTAACCTACAGGGTTGATTTGTTCGGGGACCATATTCGAGATATTTGCATCCGCAACCGGGAATCGAACCACGGATCTTCTTACTAATCACCCGAAGCAATACCAATGAGCTGATGCGAAGAAATCGAAAACTCTTATCGTCAAAATGAACTCTGTAATTCGTCTTATATTTACATTATATTAAATTTATAGATTTGTCATTTTAACTTTTTTGCAAATTCCTGCTTTCTCACAAGATTTGCATGAAATTATGTAAATTCATTACAAAAAGCTATCCCTCTTATTTTAAAATCCACGGTTTTTTTAATTGTGGAAAACATCGCTTTTCTAAAATAATAATTATCATGTTTTTTCACCATCTCCATATTCAGTTGCATAAACTGAAGATAAATTGCCTGCAGCGTTAAATTTTATTTTCTCATTTTTATAAAACTCAATTACACACTTTGAATTTTTTCACTTTGATGTAAATACCATTAATAATTTATGATGAGTTTAATTTGCTTCGCTGTCGTTAATTTTCAGCTTTTCAAAAGATTTTGCAATCATACGAAGTTTAATTTCAGCATATCTGAAAAGAAAATGTAGTCGTGATATAAATTAATGAAAAAAAATTTAATTTTTTCAGAGATTACAAATCATTGATAAAATCCAAATGCTCAGAGTCTCAGGTAAACTCTAATTAAATCGTAAAATGCCACTATAAATCAGTTGGCGAAATTAAGCATATGATATACAATAGAATGATATACAATAATGTATAAAGAAAGTATTGTGACGGGGGTCGAAAATTCGAATTCGAGTTTTTGACGGCAGAGCACGTTTCAAGCATCCCTGATCACGAATGGAACATTTTTGAAGCGATGTCTGTCTGTGTGTGTGTGTGTGAGTGTATGTGTGTGTGTGTGTGAAAGTATGTGTGTGTGTGTGTGTGTGTGTGAAAGTATGTGTGTGTGCGTGTGTGTGTGTGTGTGTGTGTCAGTGAGTCTGTGGAGACGATAACTAACGAAGGAATGGAACCGATTCGAACGAAATTTGGTACAAAAATGATAATCCGTAAACACTGGAAGCCTATTGTTTTCATACGCAATCGAATGTTCAGAACCCCCCCCCCCCTAAATTTTCGAGTGAAATTTTGAAAAAGTCGTCAAAAAATCGAAACCTCCAATAGAGTTACACAAATAGACATTTCTTATGTAATTTTTCATTAGAAAACGATTGACATAAATTTTAAAACGCTAACATGAACCGTTCTCGAGATATTACACATTTTTAAAAAAAATTATCAAAAAAATCATATAAAATAAAAGAGAAATATTTACTATTGAGAAACATGTTCACTTTTCATATGAAATACCATGCGATAAATATGGTAACATCATTCTCGTGGATCTAGCTCGTTCTGTTCATGAAAAAAGCTACTTTGAGTAATACTTTTATATTTAAGAGCCAATAGTCATTTATCTGCTGTAAGAACATCTTATTCATCCGTCCACAACGCTTGGCGAGATTTTTGCGACGAATTTGATGAAATGTCACCAACTTCGCGAGTTTTCTAAATGTTGCTAAATTAACGCAAAACTCGCCAAATGGATAAAATTAACGCTAAATCAATGAAAATGACGACTCATTGACGAAAATTCAATATCTTGTAAAGAATATAAGTACCTACTATATTTTTTTTTTACTGTAGAAGTTGTAAATTCATTTCATTATGTAAAGAAGGTCATGTGCTGCCCACATCAAATTTTTATTTAACGCTTTATAAAATGAAATATTTTTTCAGCTATTTTAAATAAGGTGTTTTCTTTCTAATTTTGGAGTAAAATTCTGCTATGCAAATTGCTTTGTGGATACTAATGTGTTTGTTCTGTATTATTTATGTCTTACATTCAGCAATTTTATGTATAACAAGCAATAAGCAATTTACATTCATATTTTGCAATCAACAAATTTCGTATAACAGCAATTTGAAATCATATTTCTCAATCAGCAATTCTTATATAACAGGCAACAGCAATCCGCAATCATATTATTCAAACAGCAAATTTTTTTATAACAGACAATCAGGAGTTTGCAATCATATTTTGCAATCATATTTTGCATTTAGCAATTTTTGTATAACAGGCAAAAAGAAATCAGAAATCAACAATCGTATTTTGCAATCAGCAATTTTTGTAAAACAGGCCATTAGCAAATTGTAATCATGTTTTGCAATCAGTAATTTTTTGTATAGTAGTTTTTTAAGTATGTATGCACCCCTGGGTAAGATATAAAATCTCATGCAATTCCTTAAATTCAAACTTTTGTTTGCCATGCTAGTTAGCATATTAGAACTTCTAATTTCATATGATATTCGTCAACAGTTTTTGACCAGTGTATTGAACAGATGTTGAAATTTTAAATCTAGACCAGCACATAAATAAATTTTTATTTGATATTTTTAAGGACTTTATGAATGCCAATCAATTTACTTTTAGCTTCCACATTCCAACAATGCATGCATTGACTTATGCATATATTGCAATGCATGACTCATGCATTGTACTGGATGTATACATAACTGTCAACTATGAAATTTAGCTATTATATGGAATATATATATATATATATATATATATATATATATATATATATATATATATATATATATATATATATATATATATAGTTTGTGTAAAATTTATGTTATGACGCAGGTCAAATTTTATTGTTTAAAGTGTGGACAATTAATCGTGTTTTAGACACGCTTGAAAACACAAATAGAATATTATTTTTAGATAACGTATGTGTAGGTGAGTTCATGAACAATAAATACTATTTTTAACATATTAAGCTCAATTTAAACATATTAATCTGAATCAAAATTACTACGTAATTATTACAATTAGTGTAAATGCATTATTTTTGAACGTCCACTGCTTTATAATGTAATATAGATGTTGTGATAATCAATAACATTTAATAAATAATCATTCGGTATATTTATTTTTACTACACAACGCCGACCCGTTGGTCGAGCGGTCAGGGGCATGCGTTTGACTATTGCGCTGGATTGCCGGGTTTTTGTTTTCGGATCCCGCCAGCGGGGATGTTGTCATGTAGAGGACAAGTCAGACTTCCACCTTTCGGTGGGCCTCTATAAAAGTGAAGCTGCAAATCTCCTTCCCTTCGCCATCGGACACCTTGGGGGGTCTTGTGGACGTGGTGCGTAGGCGCCCCTTCACCACGGGAGAGTTAGTACACAAACATTACACAACAAAATAGAACTTTCTAACCCCTGGTTTGAACTAATTAAGAGAAGACGTGGGTATTTTTCTTATTTTTCCTAATAAATAGATATAGTCTGAAATATGTAAGCAGTACCTGATTTTTCCCTGTATTAATTTGTGTCTAGTTCTCTTTTTGTATTCATGTTAATTGAGTCAATCGATCTGTAATTTTTTATATAAAATTCAATTTTTCTTAAAATTGTGCCAAATTTCAAATTTGTTAAAATGAATAATTTGATAATTTGATGTTTTTATCGATTTGAAATCGTTAAAATTTTCATTAACGGGAATCTTCGTCAAAGGGGATTTTTTGCATATCACAATTAATTGCTTAGAATTTTTCATGAAAAATTTCACAGAAGACAATCTTCTAATAAATATAGACTTTCGCTCTTGGGGAGCCTCAATAAAAGTGAAGCTGCATATTCTCTCCCCTTCGCCAAGGGCCAGTGATCTAGTGGACATAGGTGCTTCCTCACCACGGGATTGTGACCTCCCCGTTCCCGGTTAAAGCGTGTCTAGAAATGTGATAATTAGAAATTTTTGTGATAATTAGAAATGCGCTATTTATAAATGTGATAATTAACCATTTAAATCGATACAGAAGACTTAATACAGAGAAAGAACAGAAACACTGTATTAATAAATTAATGAAAGAAGCAGATAAAAACCATTATCCAATTCATAATCTGAGGCACTACGAAATACTGGTATTTAAGAGAGCAGGAGTTGGTGAAGCATGATATATGTGTGCTGTTATATTGACTGACTATTGTGTTGGCTTAGGCCGTAGAATGTCCAACTTATGAGTATGGGTTAATTTCATTTCCTTGGCTCCTTTATGCATTCTGGTCTCTTTTCTCTGGGATGTTTCATTGACTTCATCGGACGGAGGGATACTTCAGGAAGACAGAGGTACCGGGAGGGTTTCCAAGGAATAAAAGCGCTTTGACCGGGAACGGGGGGGGGAGTCATAACCGGTCTTTTTACTGTCATTCCTGTAAGTACTGTCTACTTTTTCTCATTTTTCCTTTTGGGATCATTTTTTTTTGTATATCTTGTTTTGTATTTGCAATTTTATATCTGCTTCAATTAAAAGTGCGACATTGCACCTTAAATTAAGCAGCTTTATGTGTTTTCCAATAAGTGACTTGCATTTTTATAATATATATATATATATATATATATATATATATATAACCTAATACCATAGAAAATAAGTATATATATATATATATATATATATATATATATACTTATTTTCTATGGTATTAGGTTCCTGATATTTGATGGAAATCCTGGAATCTCACTGAAAGATGACTTTTCTGAGCAAAATATTTCTGCATGATAGACTTCCAATCTATCTCCATGCCATCGGACGAGACGAAATATAATTTCAAATGATGACACAAAGTTGTTCCGGCATTCCTTTGGGAGGAAATTGTTGCTATATTACATGTATATTCATATAATGAGAAAAATTTACTTACACCCACAATGAATAATAAATAGAACTTGAAACACTGTAATTAGTAATTTTAACACTCAAGTGATGTACGGGAGTATTTCAAAGAGTTTGCTCGATTAAATATATATGGAACATAGTTACTTCTGGACTGCAGGTTGCATTTGAAGAAATGTTTCAAATAAGATAAATTTTCAACTGGCCATTTGGGGTTACGAGAAACATTTTAGTAAGAAAAGTAATAAATTTAACTATATATACGAAACCTTCTACCAAAAAATCTCCAATAGAAAATATTTAGTTGAAAATTTATGACTGTTTGTATGAACTTCAAGCTTTCTGTTATATATATTACTTTAAAGATCTTTTGAAAAGACCTGGTTCTATAATATACACAATGGGCCGTGCAAAAAATTATCAAATGTATAGGATTTAAACAATTTTCCCTATAATATGAAAACGATGACAACATACGTTGGTGGTATAAAAATTTTCTTGGGTAAAATTTATTTTTATAACATAGCAAAATTTTAGGAAATGGTTTTATAACTCTCCTAATTTTTCGTTGGAAATTTTGATCAACAATATTTCGGGTAAGTTAGAAAGTTTTTACCTAATATTTCCATAATTCAAAATGAAGTGCATAGAGACAGTCATAAATTTTTAAGTTTTAGTAAAACTCAATTTTTAAAATTGTGAATTTTCTCTTTACTATTTAATAATTAATAAAATTTAGTTAAGATATAGTTACAATCCAGCTTTTAATTACACCAATGATTTAGATTTTGGACCGAAAAATTTCTAATAATTAGCTTGTTTTTTCTTGTTCGCCACTAAAAGCCTCCTGTTTAATATACATTTCAGAAGGATCACAAAAATGTCAAAAGTTGTTTAACTTTCTATTTTCCTTACATACATAGCATAATTTATAGGAAAAGTTTTTAAACGAGGTCGAAAATTCAAATTCGAGTTTTTGAAGGGGAGAGCACGTTTCAAGAATTCCTTACCTCGAATTGAAATTTTTTGAAGTAATGTTAGTGTGTCTATGTATATTGGTGTGCATGTGTATTTACGTTAGTGTTCGTCTCTGTGAATCTATGGATGCGATATCTTCCAACAGAATGGAGCGTTTATAAAGAAAATTTGGTCCGAATATTGCAATCGGTGAAATCTGAAACTTTATTGTTTCTAAACATGATCGAATGTTATCAAAACTTCCAATTTTCGAATGAAATTTTGAAGAATCATTAAAATTCAGGACATTGTTACATAAGTAACAATGTTCTGAATTTTAATACATAAGACATTGTTATCATTCTTGTGGATTTAGTTTGTTCCATTCACGAGGGGAGATACTCTGCTTAAAATTTTTGTATTTTAACTCTCCACAATTTGCCAATCATTTATTTCTCTCCGTTTGAATGTAACACTAGGCGATAAAATTGGCAAACTTAACGACAAATTTGGCAAAATGTTACCAACTTAAAGACTTTTTTTTATTTGTATCAAACTAATGAAATTATCACCACAATTTTAATAATATCTCTAAACTTATGGAAATGACGAGAAATTGTTGAATTAATTTTCAGTATCATTTAATACACATTAAAATCGAAGACAACCAAATGAGTGGTTAAAAAGTCATTTATTAAAATATCCTTATCGTGCAAAACCACATAGAAAAATCGCTTTCGGGCATTATCTTGCGCTTCCTTCATCAGTAACGAAGGAAAACAGTGCTAACAATTGCTTATATATAGGCCATACCCGCTAGGCAAAATTTACATACACCAACTACATACAAAATGCATACATCAATTTATATTTTTAATCTTTTAAAAAACAACGAGGTAAAATAAGTAATCATAATAATGCTTATTACAATAAGAAATAAAGTTTAATAACCAACATGAATGTCGACAAAAAATGTAAAGCAACTAGAACGGGGTCAAAATTACTAATAGAATTACGGTAAATATAAATAAAAATAGATTCATAAAGTAAGATATTACGGGGGTTATTGCAGCTAATTAAAAGAAAATTTTTATCAAATATAGGCTGGAGATTATCGTTAATAATTGTGGTGAGGTGAATTTTACACATAAATACGAAAATACACAACTAATATACCTTACTACCACTTACCACTAATGCCTTCCAGCTCAGCCTATGAGTTTGTATAGTGGGATCCGAACGGATTTAGTACATTGCATAATGCTAATTAAAAAGTCCAAATTTTTGTGGCCACTCAACAATTTATTAAAAGAACACATGAAATACTCAATTTGACACTAAATATAAAATTTCACAATTACAATTACTTCCCATCTACGCAGCTTGACCTCGGGGTGTACGTTTTCAATTACTTCATACTTTTCAAAATTTCTAAAAATTTGCATATAACTACTTTAAAATATGTTCAGTGGGCTAATATCCCTTAATCAATCACGCTTAACACATACATATAAAACATTAAAATCAAAGATAGATCACAATACCTTCATTACAGAAGAATCTGAGCGGCATATGGCTGCTGGTAGCAATACGTCTGCACACTGGAAAAGGGTGGCGATTAACTATTTGGATTTCAGTTCAGTCAATGAAATTTCGTAAAATAATCACCGTCAGTCGGATCAGACCGGTTGAGGCGAAGACAGGGAACGATATATCAAACAAGAATTATTCCGGAGATGGGCACACAGTCCTTGCACTCTCCTCCTCCTAACGTCGACTTTATCCCAGCGATTCGTATGAACCTGCGTACAGGCCGCTGCGAGTAGGTCAAGAGCAATTTCGTAAAAAGATTATCGTCAGTAGGATCAGACCAGTTGATGCGACAGGGAACTCTCCTCCTGCTAACGTCGGCTTTGTCCCAGCGATTCGTATGAACATACGTACAAGCCGCTGCCGGTAGGTCAAAAGCAATTTCGTAAAAAGATCATCGTCAGTAGTATCAGGCCGGTTGATGCGAAGACAGAGAACTCTTCTCCTAACGTCGGCTTGGCTCAGCGATTCGTCAGAACATGCATACAGGCCGCTGCCGGCAGGTCGTTTCCCGACTAAGTAAAAGCCAACTCCTATGGATCGCACTAGCTCTAGTAGATGCCACCCAGTGGACGCGTGTCGTGCACAGAGGCCCAGCATTGACGCCCCGTAAACATTCCGTCTGCGTACACTCTTTGTGAAGGAGATATACGTTGCGCTGTCACTACCGTCCTTGCAGTACCCACAGTTACTACGGCTTGGATGTAGTTAAGGGAACAAAGTGTCCCGTACTACGCCGTTTAGGATTCACCGCTGTGTTGCACTGTGAAACAAAAAAAAGTGGCGTCTTTCTCAATGCTTCAATGTTCGCCACCGCCCGAAGAATGCACGCTCGGTCTGATTCGGTGCTGGCTCGATTTGGCTACGAGCCGCCATAACATAGATTGTTGAAGGTTCGCACCTGACCACTTGCTACGCCTGGGTGTGCTTGCTCGCACAATCGGACACCAGATGTCGGTTCCTAGCGTATGCATTGGCCGCCCTAAATAGGGGCCGCGGATACCGTGCCTGAAGATGCATCACAATGCATGCCGGATCGGTCTTCCAAAAACACAAGTGCCACGCACTTGGAGTGCTATTCTCTAGAGATCAGAAAGGCACCTAAAATTTTTACATTCAACAAAATCCCTCCAGAATTTTTAAAACGAGGGGAACGAAAATTCAGGGAAGAAGCCCCCCCCACTTTCCCATTCGATGAAAACGAAGTACCATAAAACCAAGGCAGTTCAACTTCAACACACTCTTTTGGCTCCGGCCATCCAATAAGCTGCTCTAAGTCCTCGGACGAGTCGGGTGGTCTGGGCTTTCGACACTCTTTTGGCTTGCGAAGAGACGCTCATTTTCTAAGCGCTCCACTAAAATCCGAGAACCAGAGGGCTTTCTATATACCGGGTGGTCCCACGCAGAGAGCCACACCTAACAGGGCCTATAAATTTCAAGAGATTTGGTGCTCTAACTTCGACATTTTGTTAACACAAATCTCCGAATATTTACAACCCATGTCAAATGCGCATACAAACCAGGGCGCCATCAACTCCCCTTTTATCTGTGCTGTGCAAAGGCATCGCTATACATCACACATACATATTATATGCATTTCAAGTAACATTACACCTGCCCCTTTTCATCCCAGGGCTAAGTACAAACATGTGGAAATGTCTCATGAGAATAACATACTGGGCAAGAGCCGTGGATAGTTAACCATTTTTAACATCGCGAGCATGTTCAGTTAAACGAATACCGACAGTACGTGTAGTGTTGCCAATATAGAACTTGAAGTTATTATCGGGAGATAAAAGGGGGGCAACATACACCCCAGCCTATCCTTTGAAATTGTTATTAACCTTATATTTATCTGATAAGATAATATAACGTAGAAACAGAAGAATGAGCAGGCTTGAAATTAAATTTATGGCAAAAATGAATAAGACGATTGAAAATCGTTGGGTGATAAGGAAGACTATATTTATACTACATACGATAAGAAACTGGAACACGCTCAGTATTCGGATTCATGAAATTATTATGAATATGAGAAAATATTTAATATAAGGTTAATAACAATTTCAAAAGTCAGGCTGGTGTATATGTTGTCTCCCTTTTATCTCCCGATAATACGAGGATCACGCTGAAATTCTTGAGACAAGGGCAGACGACAGGCGCTAGAAAAATATTCTTGGTCGGATATTTGTGACAACAATTACAATTTAGCTATCATGGAATAAATTTTGAAAAACAATAAAATTGAGTTGATGAGATAGCATTATCGAGCTATGATTTCCTATGATTTTAAAGTGGGGCTAAATCAAGAAAAATGTCTACAACGTCTACAATTATTATATAAAAACAATGCTCCATCTCGTGCTACTGTATTCAGATGGTTTGCAAAATTTAGAAAAGGTTGAAATTCTCGTCTGAATGAAGTACATACAGGAAGACCTTTGCCATCTGCAGTCCCAGAAAATATGTCGGTCAATCGAAAAATGTTAATCAATGATAATCACCATACCTTCCAAATGATACAGAAAAAACTTATGCGTGTATCAGCATCTATACATAAAATTATTCCTGAAGAACTGCATATGAGAAAATTAGTTTGACTTTGGGTCCCTTATAATTTAACAGAACACCAAAAACCGGAGTTTATCAGAATCAGTAAAAAAAACCTAAAATTACTTAATGATGGTAGAAATTATTTCTAAAATCATAACTGGTGATTAAGCGTACATACCATTTTTTGAGGTTTCAACATGTCAAGGAAATAAAGTATAGGTCTTTGAAGATAACCCCAAATCAACAATAGTGAAAAGACAACGATCAATGAAAAAAGTAATGTATGTCGTGTTCTTCAGAAGTGCAGGTCTGAACAAAGCTATAAAGCTAGAAGGACAGAAGGCACTAGCAGCTAACTGGTACACCGCTAAGTGCCATTCAGAATTTCTTCAGGAAGTGACTGTTAATGAACTCATGCTTCACCAGGACAATACATGTTCTCATTCAGCAAGAATGACAGTCGAATTTCTTGAACAAAAACACCATCAAAGTGACAGAATATCCACCTTGTTATCCTGATCTTGCTATGTATGATTTTGGGGTAATTTTAATTAATAAAAAAAATACTTGGGCTTCGTTTTCATACCAAAAATGAATGAGATTGATGAGGCTATAAAAGCATATTTTTCATCGATTCCAGGAAATGGATGGATTTAATCTTTGAAGCATTCAATCTTTGAGAAATTCGTCCACAAAGTTCAGTGATGTTGTAGGGGAGTACCTTGAACACTCCTAAGAGTTGCTAAGTTTAACTTGTACCACTTAGCCGTATCTCAAAAATTTCAGTGCGACCTTTAACTTCAAGTTCTATATTGGCAGTACTAAACGGGTTGTCTGTATTCGTTTAGCTGAACATGCTCCCGATGTTAAAAATTGTAAATTACCCATGGCTCTTGACTAGTATGTTATAAACGATAATATTGTCAGCCTATGTTTGATAAAACTATTTTTAATTAGCTGCAATAACCCCCGTGATATTTTGCTTTATTCATCCCTTTTCATTTATATTTACCGTAATTCTATTTGTAATTTTGACCCCGTTCTGACCCTTAGTTATACGTGGCGACTCGTTCTCGACTCTCTGCGGGTCAAACCTTTACGTGATTTTTTAAAAATTCAATAATTGCTTTTCATTTTTGTCGACATTGATGTGTGTTATTAAACTCTATTTGTTATTATAATATGCATTATTATGATTACTTATTTTGCCAGTTGTTTTTTAAAAGATTAAAAATATAAATTGATGTATGTACATTTTGCCTGGCGAGTATGGCCTATATTTAAACACTTGTTCCCACTTTATTTTACTTCGCTAGATGAAGGGCATGATAATGTCCGAACGAGCTTTGTCTATGTGACTTTAAAAGTCATAATCAGGAGATTTTGATAAATGACTTTTAACAACTTATTTGGTTGTCTCTGATTTTAAAGTTTATTGGTTGACGTGTTTACCATGTTGTTTATCGTTTAATATAGACTATGTTGTAATGTCGAGATTCGAACTCGCATTACTTTTGTGTAAACTGTTTACATTCATATAATGCATTTCTGACCATCTAATTTTATATACATATCTTTGACTATTTTAATTCTGCCTTGAACCCTCCCCCTTGTCATTTCATGTAATTGGTATTTTAGAACATTTATACTTCTAAAACTGCAATCTGAATCCATTTTAAAGTATTATTTCTAACGCGCGAGCACACGGAGGATTATTTGTTCCGTTAAAGTCGAGGGCATTATTTTGGCTGATGTAATAGGAAAGTGAAGGTTTGGTTTAATACAATGTATATGTTTCTGCAGTGAATAATGGATAGAGGTTGTTTTCGCTGCGATAGCTTGGGCGTTTCTTGTGTCTGGACTGTCTTGCGATAGCTTGTGTCTGGACTGAAAGGCATCTGGTTTGATGCGTGAGAAATGTTTTTGGCGGGAAGATCGTTTTGGAGGCTGCATAAAAACTGACCGAACCACTTTGCTGGCCGCACCACCTATTATCGCAGCCTAACATCACGCTGCTGTCCGGATCTTTCTTCCGGACAAGTTCTTCGTTTATCTCGGATCCCGGAAGCTTGCCTTAATCGGCCAGTTCTTTGGGGATCACGGATGGATGTTTTTCATCGATTTGAAAGTGTTCCTCTGAGGTGCTCTGGATGAACCGAGGCCTACCGGATCGATGACTTGCATAGTTACTCCGGTAGGAATGACTTGAGGCCCATGCCGGGTACGACTGCGTGCCTGATGAAACCCTGGTAACGACCGAAGGATGACCCGAGGCCATACCAGGTCGATGAGCGTCGAACCTCTCTGGGTCAAGATTCTCCCGTAGACCCTCTAGTGTGCCGGATCCGTTTTATACGGAGCGTCAATTTTGCCGCTAGGATTCTTCGATGATGTCCTTTTTACTTCTTGACTCAAGGTAAGCCCTTGATTTCTGTTTTCGAAATCAACCCTGGCGTCTTAGACTAGTTTTGTATCACATGAAGTTGACTCCTATAAGAACTGCGAACCGAGCATGATTGGTAGCCCTTGCCGGTTCGACGAAATAGGCCTGCTCTTATATCTTCTTAAAAATAATATTTAATTCTAATCTATTAATTTATATTTGAAATCCGAAAATCTTATTTGTAATGCTCTTTGAGTGCTCGCCCCAGTTTGTCTGACCATACCAAACGTCAGTATGAAATTTATAATTATTTTGTTTGCCGCTGATTTAATATTGAATCATTACTGTTTGAAGCGTGTGACATTGGTTTAGTGAAGTCTGTGCGCCTGAGTCCAGTGGCGTACTGAAAGATTCAGCTTATGTTTTTGATACTCCTTATATAACTTTAATAAATGATATTATTTTAACATTAAAATCCTGTTTGCTTATTTTGCGATTTGATTTTGTTTTACTTAATGCTTGTGGCTGAAGAAGAAGTTTATTAAAGGTGAGGGTTTTGGTTTTAAATGTTTTGTTTTTCCTGTGTTTCGGGCAAGTCATATTTACTTCGGTCATATTTACTCGGATATTTACTTCTCCGGACAGGGGGTGAACTTTTGTGGTTATTTGCGGCTTTTTCGATCACGGGTTTGTAAGTGGTGCTGGTGCTTGCGTCTTTTAAATTCTAAATTTGGGAGATCACGTTCGCGCCTTTACAATTTTGCTTATTGCAAATGCTATCAATGTTGATAATTGCTAAGTTACATTTGAGAGAAATATAAGTTAAATGTGCATATCGATATAGTTTTACAAGTTGACATCGAGAAAATCGTCAAATGGACTATTTAACATTAAAGATGTTGTGTCTTGGTTTTTGTACATCAATTTATTTCGCTGTGAATGACGTAAATTCATTCACTATGAGGAGAATCGTGTGCTCCCCCTTCATATATTTTTAACCTTGAGAACACGAGATTTTAAATTTACAGATCCATGTAATCGTCTGTTAACCATAATTATATAAAGGGAAATACATAAAAATGCATTTAATTTAGTAATGGTCATTTTACATTCTGTTATATGCTTAAGTGGCTGCTAATTAAGAGTGTTATTAAGCTGTTTTACTGTATTTTGTAATTATTTCATAGAGAAGCTAATAATAATATACATTTTTCAAACAATTTTTAGAAGCATATTCAGCAGCAAGGAAAATATTTCTTCGTAACGTCTCAACTGCTTTTGAAAGTAACTTTTACGTATGATTTGGGCCCGCACATTCCTCCTTTGAAGTTCGATCGAATACAGAAGTTGCATAAAAGTGCAAAATTTAGAATTTTTGTCGAAATGAAACTCCTAGAACTTCGAAAGCATAAAATACTTTCATGCCATACGCTTTAGATATTTTTTATTCCAGTTTTAAAGATATGTAATGTTTGCTTGACTGCTGTATAACATTTTGTTCTCCATTGAATAAATATGTCTATGCTTTATTGCCTGATCATCTAAAAATATTTGATGCTTTAAGGAACTTTCGTAAATTTTGGTTGTTTTTGTCTATTTCACGAAATGGTATATTTCAAAAGTAGAGAAAACACGTTTATTTTGGAATTTATAGAAAAACATTGCATGCCATTGAACTGGATTTGTTTAAGATAAATTAAACTCAATACAACATCATTTGTCTAGCATTTTATTTTATGCTCAACTCTATGTGTATGACAACTTTATGTATATTTTGTAGAAAATTAGTTATTGTAAAAGATGTATTTATTACTTTCTCCTTTATATATTGAGAAATAACTGTTTCCACCAAATTTTCAATTTCGAGATTTTGATGCCAATGAAACCTCCTGAGCACTTTTTGATTATTTTTTGAGTGATGTCCGTCTGTCCGTAGGTCAGTGGTCGATTTCTTATGTACACTATAGCGGCCACAAATATTAATGGATTTTCACGAAACTTGATAGGCGACTTTGATATAAAAAATCTAGAACTGGATAGATTTTTTTTTAATTTCGGTCGAAAAAGTTTTGAAATTTATTCTAAATATTATATTTTTTTAACATGGTAGCATAGGACAAAATTTGACATAATCATGCATAACAGTATTTATTTATGACTCACTGCTGACCAGATTTAACAGTTTCAATTATTGTTGTGAAATATAATCGCGATACAAATTTCTTGCCCGTGACGTCAATAGCTCCCTTGGGGACAAGCTATCTCCCTTCGGGGGGTACATTGTCAAGTATGGTATGAATCGAAATATTTTTCAAACCCTTTAAATTGAACGGTAAAACGCTATAATTGCAATCATTTGAACCTACGATATATATTTTTGTAATATTTTCTTATAAATTAAAATTTGAAAAAAAAAGGTACTAAAAATGGATTCTAGTTGGAGTTGAGCTAAACTTCAATATTTTTTTTTCTTTCAAATGCTATGTTTTCATCACCTTAATAAGTTGAATTCTGATAATAGTTTGTGTATAACTACAGGAAAGTCCAAGTGCAGGAGTTTGTCATTTCCTTTAATCTTCATACTCTATCTGTGATAAGGAGGTGATCGCTATTTGGTAGAGTCGATTGAAAACGTTTTACTGTAAATTATTTAATGACAAGCATATCTTTAATGAAGATATTTCTATATCTCTGACGGTTTAGAAATAATTTTTCCCGCATATATTAGTTAGTGGTTCAATAAAGGAACGTATCTCATCCACTCTTATAAATTCAGCAGAATGAATTACTTTTTACTTTCTTTATATACATAATGTATAAGGGAAAGTATTGTGACGGGGTCGAAAATTCGAATTCGAGTTTTCAACGGGAGAGCTCGTTTCAAGCATCCCTGATCACGAATCAAACATTTTTGAGGTGATGCTTGTGTGTGTGTGTGTGTGTGTGTGATTGTGTGTGTGTGTGTGAAAGTGTGTGTGTGTGTGTGTGTGTGTGTGTGTGTGTGTGTGTGTGTGTGTGTGTGTGTGTGTGTGTGTGTGTGTGTGTGTGTGTGTCAGTGAGACTGTGGAGACGATATCTTACGAACAAATGGAGCCATTCGAATGAAATTTGGTACAAAAATCACAATCCATGAATACTCGAAGCCAATTGTTTTAAAACACAATCGAATGTCCAGAACCCTCTAAATTTTCGAGTGAAATACTGAAAAAATCATAAAATCAAAACCTTTAATAAAGTTACGCAAATAGACATTTCTTATGTAATTTTTCCTTAGAAAATGATTGACATAAACTTTAGAACGCTAGCAAGAACCGTTCTCGAGATATTGCACATTTTTCAAATAAATTTATCAAAAAAATACAATAAATTAAGAAAAACTATTAACTCTTGAGAAACATGTTTAGTTTTCATATATAATATCATGCGATAAATTGGTTGACATCATTCTCATGGATGTAACTCGTTCCATTCACGAGAAAACATACTGTAAGTAATACTTTTGTAAGTGAATGCCAATAGTCATCTATCTAATGTACGATTAACTTATTTCTCCGTCCATAACGCTTGGCGAGATTTTAGCGGAATGTAGCGGAATGTAGCCAACTTGGTGACTTTTTTAAATGTTGCCAAATGAACAAAAATCTCGCCAAATAGAAAACAAGAAAGATCAATCATGCATAAGCATTGATTATGAAACACTTTCCAACTGCAATGTAATTTCATTTAAAAATTTCTAAAATGTGATACATTCAGTGGTGATAACTTTTACATTACCACAGTACTACAGTAATTTCTTATACTTAAATATTTAAAACTGTATCGAAATATAAATCATCTTATTCTTTATGCAAAATCAATGAATATTTCATTCATATAACTTGTATTCCAGACTCCAGAGCTAAATAATTTTGTGTGAAAAAAATTCAGCAATTCTTATGTAATTCATCTTACAATCGCTTGAGATATCTGCATTCTGCATATGTTAAATTAAGCTTTGTTGAAGAAATAAAAAAAGTTTAAGGATCATTTAAAATCACAATTATTGTAATTGCATAGGCACGGAATTTAGATACACAGATAATACACAGATACTCAGGTAATATATGTGTGTATGCGTATGTACTCAAAGTATTGGAATAGTGCCGGAGATCGGAACTCGAATTTTCAAAGGATCTACACGTTTTGGGACTTCTAGAACACGAAAAAACTATTTTTAGGAAGACGTCTGTGTGTGTAAGGGTGTATCTGCGTATGTTTCTGTGTGTCTGTGTGGATATTACGTCCACTCTAATTAAAAAACTAATGGACCGAATTTCATACAATTTGGTAGGTTTGTTTTTTGTGGGAAATCCTGATGTTCATTAGATTATAGTACGATTCGTAATAAAAGAATCTGCCTTTTTTGCGAAATGGCCGGCAGAAATTGCCTTTATCCACTCTAGCTAAAAACTAATGGAACAAATTTAACAAAATTTGGTGTATAATATTTCAATAACCTACAAGTGATTTATATACCAAATTTAACAAAATTTTGTATATAGGTTATTCTAGTACGATTCGGGAAAACGGAACGGGCTATTTTTGCGAAATGGCCGCAAAAATCGTTATATATAAAAATAAAAGACTACGTATGCTCAATTATATCAATTAAATTCCTATTTTATACGTTATTTTTGACAACAAAAATAATAAGACTAACCCCATTACTCTAGGACTAGCCGTTCTTGAGATATTCTAGTTTTTTCGCGTTTTCGCTACGCCACCTTTGACAATAAGTCCAGCTATCAAATGAGAACCAAATTAAAGTTTAACGTGTAAATTCAATGTCATTTAAAATACTTATGGTTGTTATTTTGTGCAGATAAACTCAAATTATTATCGAAGAAATAAAGAGAACGAATATGATTCTGCAGGGAAAGACATGTGGTGTTCACATCAGAATTTTTAACAATATTACAACAATGATTTATAGAAGTGAACGGGGATTATTTTCAGGCCATTTCGAAAAAAATGTATGATCTATATTTAAAAATCCATCAAATTTTTGTCGTATAAAATGTTCAACAAATTTAAGCCGTGTACCAAATTTTAACTCTCTAGGACGTAGGAAAGTGCATTAAAAATGTCATCAAATAAGTAAATTATGAAGAGTTATATAAAATTAAAAAAAAATGAAAAATTGTTATCTACCAAATTTATTTTAAAATGTGAAGCCTCTCTCATATGCAGAACGTTTAAACACTTGGAAAGATATTTATTATATATTATATTAACATATTTTACTGAATTTTTTTTATATATTCTATGGGAAAATGTGAATATTTCCTGAAAATTTCGAAGCAATTCGTGAATTTTAAATTTACTTAAAAAATGTTTGAAAAATTAGGTCCCATAGGGTTCAATGTATTTCATTTTTTCAACCCGGGTTCAATAAAAAACTAATTGGTTGATATTATTTATTTATATTCCCATAGATCCTACAGACCGTCTGAACAACATACTAAAATTTCATTTTGTTAAAGTCATTTTTACGGCAGTTATTGTGCTAACGGACAGACAGACAGACAGACAGACAGACAGACAGAATGAACAAAGTCAGAAACACTTTTCAGATTTGTTGTAAAGTGTTAACAAGAAAGATCAATCATGCTTAAAGCACTGATTATGAAACACTTTCCAACTTCAATGCAATTTCATTTAAACAAGTCCAAAATGTGCAATACATTCCTCGGTAATATTTAGAAACTTATCACAATACAGCATTAATTTATTATATTTGAAAACTTAAACCTTCATCGAAAAAAATGAACTTCATTCAAATGACGGCATTGAAATATAAATTGCCAGGTTTAAACATCTCCAAAATGTTATACATTCCTCGGTAATAGTTTTAGAATTATCATAATACTACGATAATTTATTATATTTGAAAACTTCATCGAAAACAACTGAAACAAGAAAGATCAATCATGCTTAAAGCATTGATTATGAAACACTTTCCAACTTCAATGCAATTTTATTTAAAAATTCGAAAATGCAATACATTCCTCGGTAATATTTTAAAACTTATCACAATACTACATTGATTTATTATATTTGAAAACTTAAACCTTCATTGAAAAAAATGAACTTCATTCAAATGACGGCATTGAAATATAAATTGCCTTGTTTAAATATCTCTAAAATGCAATACATTCCACGGTAATATTTTTAAAACTATCATAATACTACGATAATTTATTATATTTGAAAACTTCATCAAAAACAACTGAAATAAATTCAAATGACGTCATAGAAAAAATAACACGCCTGGATCTCTCTATAAAAGCAGGATTTCATTCATTTCATTCATCACAATACTATAATAATTTATTTTATTTAAAAATTAAGACCATGGAGCTACAATTCATAAACTCTATGCTTAAAACTTCATCGAAAAAAATCGTCCTTCTGTTTATAAAATCAATTAATATTTCATTCATATCAGCCATGCAAACTCCATGGACTGAATTATTTTGTGTTAATGAAATACAGTAATTCTAATACAACTCATTCTACATATTTTGCTGTTTACATTTTACATAGGTGAAAAATAGGCTTAGTTGTAGAAATAATCAAATTTGAATGAGAATTTAAACTCAAATATATTGTCATTGTGTTGTTTTAGTATGTAGATGCACAGAATTTAAGCAAAAATAAAGTAGTTTTAGGACGGATACAACACTCAATATGAATTAAAAAGAACTTTAAAAAATCACGATTTTGAAACAAGATGGATGCCATATATCATTTTGAAGTGGGTCAAGTGATCGTTTCATATCATGGTCACTTGATCGTTTCATATAAGATGTGTAATTATTATTTTAATTTTTATTTCAAAAACTACTGAATATATTTCGCTGAATTTTTTTTTATATATTTTATTGAATAATTTGAATATTACCTAAAATTTTCGAAGCAATTTGTGAATTTTAAATCCGCTTAAAAAATGTTTGAAAAATTAGGTCCCATAGAACTCAATGTATTTCATTTTTTCGACCCGGGTTCAATCCAAAACTAATTGGGTGATATTATTCATTTATATTCCCATAGGTTCTACAGACCGTCTGAACAACATACTAAAATTTCATTTTGATTAAGTCATTTTACGGCAGTTATCGTGCTAACGGACTGACAGACAGACAGACAGACAGACAGACAGAATGAACAAAGACATAAACACTTTTCATCTTTGTTGTAAAGTGTTAAAAAATTCGACTATAAAATTGATTATCAGGACTATAAAAATGAGCTGAAAACGCATGAAAATTAAAATAAAATATCTGTAAAAACAGAAGAAATGCATCAACTTCTTTCGAAAGAAAAGAAGAGATTTCGTCGTCAGGATGATATAAAAGTAACAGTAAGATAATAGCAAAAATGTGAAAATTTCTTCTTTTTACTTTCCCTGCAATACATGGTAATGTATAGAAAAAGTAGTGGAATCATGCCGAAAATCACAACTCGAGTTTTCGACATGATACGAAATAATCTGCCATTTTTTACGAAATAATCCGCAAAAATTCCATGTATCCATCCTAGCTAAAGTACTAACTGACAAAATTTCACAAAATTTAGTAGATAAGTTACTTGTGGAACACTCTGGTTCTGATTACATTTTGGTACGATTTGGAAAAGCACAACCTGCCTTTTTTTACGAAATGGCCCGCAAAAAACGCAAAAATTTAAAAAAAAATAAAGACTTCGAATGCTGAAATGTATCAAATAAATTCTTGTTTTATACGCAATTTTTGACAAGGATATGAATTTAACACACCCCATTATGCTTTAGGACTAACCGCTCTTTAGATATTTGAGATTTCTTGAATTTTTTTACGCTGATTTCGGAAAAATGTCTAATTACCAAATAACACTAAATTTGAATTTTTAATTCAATTTTTTTTATTTGGTGCAATTAAACTCAATCTAATGAATTATTAAAAAAATAAAGATAATATGAATTTGAGTCTGCAGGGAAAGTCATGTGCTTCCCTAATCAGATTTTTATTATTACTTTCCATGTAATGTAATGTATAAGGAAAGTATTGGAATCATGCCGAAAATCGCAACTCGAGTTTTCGACGGATCTACGCGTTTCGAGACCTCTAGAATACGAAAAAAATATTTTTAGCGTGACATCTGTGTGTGTGTCTATGTGTCTGTGTGTCTGACTGTGCAGATTTTATATCCACTCTAACTAAAAAACTAATTGGCCGAATTTCCTAAAATTTGGTAGATAATTCATTTGTGGGCGAGTCTGGTGCTGATTAGTTTAGGGTACGATTCGGGATAAGAGAATCCACATTTTTTTGCGAAATGGCCCGCAAATGTTTGTATTCACTCTAGCTGAAAAACTAATGGACCGAATTTTACAAAATTCGATACATGAATCGCTCGCGACTTACCCTGGTTCTGATTTCATTTTGGTACGATTCGGAAAAAAATAACCTGTCTTTTGTTACAAAATGACACGAAAAAATCGACAAAATCTAAAATAAAAAACTACGTATGCTGAAACATATCCATTAAAGGCTTGTTTTATACGTAATTTTTAACGAAGAAAAGAATAAGATCAACCCCATTACACTAAGGCTAGCCGTTCTCGAGATATTTTAGTTTTTTCATAGTTTCTCTTCACCACATTTGAAAATGAACTCCAGTTACCAAATGAGAACGAAAATTGAATTAAAAGTGAATTAAATGCAATTAAAATAAATAAGTCTGCAGAGAAAGTCATGTGAATTTAAGCAAAAATAAAGTAGTTTTAGGACGGATACAACACTCAATATGAATTAAAAAGAACTTTAAAAAATCACGATTTTGAAACAAGATGGATGCCATATATCATTTTGAAGTGGGTCAAGTGATCGTTTCATATCATGGTCACTTGATCGTTTCATATAAGATGTGTAATTATTATTTTAATTTTTATTTCAAAAACTACTGAATATATTTCGCTGAATTTTTTTTTATATATTTTATTGAATAATTTGAATATTACCTAAAATTTTCGAAGCAATTTGTGAATTTTAAATCCGCTTAAAAAATGTTTGAAAAATTAGGTCCCATAGAACTCAATGTATTTCATTTTTTCGACCCGGGTTCAATCCAAAACTAATTGGGTGATATTATTCATTTATATTCCCATAGGTTCTACAGACCGTCTGAACAACATACTAAAATTTCATTTTGATTAAGTCATTTTACGGCAGTTATCGTGCTAACGGACTGACAGACAGACAGACAGACAGACAGACAGAATGAACAAAGACATAAACACTTTTCATCTTTGTTGTAAAGTGTTAAAAAATTCGACTATAAAATTGATTATCAGGACTATAAAAATGAGCTGAAAACGCATGAAAATTAAAATAAAATATCTGTAAAAACAGAAGAAATGCATCAACTTCTTTCGAAAGAAAAGAAGAGATTTCGTCGTCAGGATGATATAAAAGTAACAGTAAGATAATAGCAAAAATGTGAAAATTTCTTCTTTTTACTTTCCCTGCAATACATGGTAATGTATAGAAAAAGTAGTGGAATCATGCCGAAAATCACAACTCGAGTTTTCGACATGATACGAAATAATCTGCCATTTTTTACGAAATAATCCGCAAAAATTCCATGTATCCATCCTAGCTAAAGTACTAACTGACAAAATTTCACAAAATTTAGTAGATAAGTTACTTGTGGAACACTCTGGTTCTGATTACATTTTGGTACGATTTGGAAAAGCACAACCTGCCTTTTTTTACGAAATGGCCCGCAAAAAACGCAAAAATTTAAAAAAAAATAAAGACTTCGAATGCTGAAATGTATCAAATAAATTCTTGTTTTATACGCAATTTTTGACAAGGATATGAATTTAACACACCCCATTATGCTTTAGGACTAACCGCTCTTTAGATATTTGAGATTTCTTGAATTTTTTTACGCTGATTTCGGAAAAATGTCTAATTACCAAATAACACTAAATTTGAATTTTTAATTCAATTTTTTTTATTTGGTGCAATTAAACTCAATCTAATGAATTATTAAAAAAATAAAGATAATATGAATTTGAGTCTGCAGGGAAAGTCATGTGCTTCCCTAATCAGATTTTTATTATTACTTTCCATGTAATGTAATGTATAGGGAAAGTATTGGAATCATGCCGAAAATCGCAACTCGAGTTTTCGACGGATCTACGCGTTTCGAGACCTCTAGAATACGAAAAAAATATTTTTAGCGTGACATCTGTGTGTGTGTCTATGTGTCTGTGTGTCTGCCTGTGCAGATTTTATATCCACTCTAACTAAAAAACTAATTGGCCGAATTTCCTAAAATTTGGTAGATAATTCATTTGTGGGCGAGTCTGGTGCTGATTAGTTTAGGGTACGATTCGGGATAAGAGAATCCACATTTTTTTGCGAAATGGCCCGCAAATGTTTGTATTCACTCTAGCTGAAAAACTAATGGACCGAATTTTACAAAATTCGATACATGAATCGCTCGCGACTTACCCTGGTTCTGATTTCATTTTGGTACGATTCGGAAAAAAATAACCTGTCTTTTGTTACAAAATGACACGAAAAAATCGACAAAATCTAAAATAAAAAACTACGTATGCTGAAACATATCCATTAAAGGCTTGTTTTATACGTAATTTTTAACGAAGAAAAGAATAAGATCAACCCCATTACACTAAGGCTAGCCGTTCTCGAGATATTTTAGTTTTTTCATAGTTTCTCTTCACCACATTTGAAAATGAACTCCAGTTACCAAATGAGAACGAAAATTGAATTAAAAGTGAATTAAATGCAATTAAAATAAATAAGTCTGCAGAGAAAGTCATGTGCTGCCCACATCAGATTTTTTTTATGTAATTGTTTTGAGGAAATAGTGCTTACTCCATAGTATTAAAAATATAAAATATTCCAGAAAAGGAGAAATAATTACATTTTGCATTTTACTGAGAATACTTGAAGAGTATAATTACAGAGCACCTTTCAATACAGCGTAATACAAACAGAATCAAACATGTCACACGTGTCAAAGCTAAGAAACTTATTGTTGTCCTCAGCTCCTCCGAGAAAAGGCCTAAGTAGTAAAACACAAATTGTCTTTGTCTCGGAAAGAAGTAAAGAAAGCGTTGAATGCTTCGTTTTCAAGAAAAAAACGTTAAATTAAATAAATAAATTTAGAGAAAATAGGTGCTTGTCTCTGTCTCGAGTAAAACGAAATCAACTGTCGCAAACATTTCGATTATAGAGTCGAAATGTTTTGTCCGCAAGTAAATACTTTTCAGAGAGCTTAGAATGTTTTTTAGAATTTCTTTGGAAATAAATGGCAGCTAATAAGATAAGTTACTTTAACATTTCGTACTTTTAATAAATTGAAATGTGAGTAATTCTGAATGTAAGTTGTGGGATGTGAAACGTATATTTATGTTAATATATAGTAAGAAATGTTTTGACCGCATGTAAATATTTTTCAGAGAGCTTGGAATATTTTAAAATTTCTTTTGATATAAATGACAGCTAATAAAATAAGTTAATTTAATATTTCGTACTTTTATAAATTGAAATGGAAGTAATTCTAAATGTAAGTTTTGGGACGTGAAACGTATATTTATGTTAATATAAAGCACAAAATGTTTTGACCACTAATAAATACTTTTCAGAGAGCTTAGAATATTTTAAAATTTCTTTTGATATACATGTCAGCTAATAAAGTAAGTTAATTTAATATTTCGTACTTTTATAAATTGAAATGGAAGTAATTCTAATGTAAGTTTCAAGATATGAAACGTATATTTATGTTAATAAAAAGCAGGAAATGTTTTGACCGCAAATAAATATTTTTCAGAGAGCTTATAATGTTTTTAAAGTGAATTTTATTTGAGATAAATGGCAGCTAATAACCTGAATTACATTAACATTTCGTACTTTTATATATTGAAATGTGAGTATTTCTGAATGTAAGTTATGGTATGCAAAAAGTATATTTACGTTAATATAAAACACTAAATGTTTTGTTCGCAATTAAATACCACACAGAGAGATTATTATGTTTATAAAGTGATTTCGTTTTTAGATACATGATAGCTAATAAGGAAAGTTACTTTATCATTTTTTATTTTTATAAATTACAATTTGAGTAATTATGAATGCAAGGTATGGGATTTGAAAAGCATATTTATGTTAATAACAAGAAAGCTCAATCAGACATGAAACATTGATTATGAAACACGTTCTAAACTGTAGTGCAGATTTATGTAAACATCTCTAAAATATAATACATTCAGCGCTGATATATTTTGAATTATCACAGTACTACAGTAATTTATTATACTTGAAACTCAAAACTCCATCAAAAAAGGCAATGCTAGTTAAACAAAAGGAATTTTATTCAAATGACGTCATCGAAATATGAATCGTCTGCTTTTCTATGTAAATTCAATGCATGTTTCATTCCTATCAGTTATATTCCAGACTCCAGATAAATAATTTTGTGTGAAAAATATTCAGCAATTCTTATGCAACTCACCTTACAGTCATTGGATTTTTTACATTCTGCATGATATATTATGGCAATAAATTTAGATTTCGTTGTAGGAATAATCAAAGTTTATTGACCATTTAAAATAAAAAATATTGTAATTGCGTTTGGCGTCTAATAAAGCGGTTTTATGCCGGACGCAACAACATAAATAAAAATTTTAGCTATCTTTAAATATAACAATCTTTACACATTGAAAAATATGGATGCCATATTTTATTTCGCAATAAGTCACGTGATCTATCTATGTATCATAGGTCTAATTATTACCTCAATTTTTATTCTGAAACAACCAAACATAGTTTGCTGAATTATTTTTTTTCAGCAATTATATTTTTATTTATAATATTTACTATAATTTTCAAAATAATTTATGAACTTTAACTTTGCTTAAAAAATGTTTGAAAAATTAAGTCCCGTAAGGTTCAATGTATTTCATTATTTAATCCCGGGTTAAATCCGAAACTGATAGGGTGATATTATTCATTTTCATTCCCATATGTCCCACAAACCGTCTCAAAAACATACTAAAATTTATTTTTGATAAAGTCATGTTTACGACAGTCATCATGCGAACGGACAGACAGACAGACAGAATGAACGAAGTCATAAACACTTTACAATTATGATGGAAATTGTTAACAAGTACTAGGTAGCAAATGTCTTTCCCTGCAGCCTCATTTTCACTTGCTTTTATTTCTTCAATAATTCATTATATTAAGATTAATTTCACAAAATAACATCCATAATTATTTATAATTAAATAGAATTTTACTTTTTAACTTAATTTTCCCTCTCATATGTTACCATGCGATATTTTTAAAGGTAACGTGGAGAAAATGCGAAAAAACTAAAATATATCGAGAACGGCTAGTCCTAGTGTAATGGGGTTGGGCTTATTCTTTTCATCGTTAAAAATACGTATAAAAATGTATTTAATTGATATAATTCATCATACCTATTTTTGTATTTAAGATTTTGATGATTTTTGCTGTCCATTTCTAAACAATAAGTCGTGTTATTCTTTTCCGAATTGTACCAAAATCTAACTAGCACCAGGGTAACCCACAAGTGAATTATCTACCAAATTTTATAAAATTTAATCTATTAGTTTTTCAGCTAAAGTGAATACAGACAATTTTTCCTGACCATTTCGCAGAAAAAGCAGAGTTCTTTATTCAGAATCATACCAAAAACTAATCATCACCAGGGTGATTGACTTACCTACCAAATTTTGTGAAATTTGGTCCATAAGTTTTGGAATTAGAGTGGATACATACATTGCACAGACAAACGTACAGACAGGCAGACAGATGCACACACGGACGTCACGCTAAAATTAATTTTTTAGTATTCTAGAAGTCACAAAACGATCAGTCGAAAACGCGAGTTGCGATTTTCGGCATGATTCCAATACTTTTCCTATACATTGCCGTGTATTGCTGGGAAAGTAAAAGTAAAAAGAAAACAGACATTTCTCGCGCATAAAATTTTCGAGTGGATAAAAATATCTCCGGAAATAATAGAATAAAACGCGATATATTTTCAAATAACAACAACAGCAACAAAAAAGATATCATATTTTTCCCTGGAGTACTGTGGAGCAAAGCTCGTAAATGATTCGAGTGGAGATGACGTGCAATTTGAGACGGCAAAACACTTCAGATGTCCCTAAATTTATATTTTAAGAAGAATTTATTAAAAAAAATAGTCAAATTTTAAGTTGCAATTGTGAATTCTTTGAAGCGGAAGCCCATATCATATTTAAAACTGGTATTTTAAATATAAAAATTTTGCATTTTTCTTTTATTTTTTAAGCGATTAGTAAACTTTTGAATACATTAATTTTTTGAATCTCGCTGCTAATATTTTTGACTACTGTTGGTGGACTGTTTTTTATATACTCTTAAAGTTATTCAGCAAGTAATGCTCAATAACTATCAGAAATTATAGGGCAAAGACTTTTGGGAACTAGCCAAGCACATTCATATTTTGATGATTGTAAAAACATATACTTACTGACTGACTTTGTCAGTACACAATATTCTAGTGCGTATAAAGTTTTATTTCTCACAGTACTGTTATTAGCTATTCGGTGTTGAAAAGTATTAACAATATGAAATCAACCTACCGATGTTAATTGTTGCTCTGAAAGCGTGATTTTAAGTTTTCGAAGCAACTCATACTGTTAGGTTTTGTGAATATATAAATTTTAACACTTTCAATTCTTTAAAGAAAGCAGACATATGCAAATTTCATGATAATTGTTTCAATGGAGTTTTGATCCCTCTCAATCAGGTGAAAATCATGTCTACTTAACGAATGCTAAGTAAGAAATGTAAGAGAAAAGATAAACATTGTTTTACATATATTTGGAACAGTCAAAGCGCGGATTCAGATCGGGAGTAATAGACATTGGAATGATACCGATATATATATATATATATATATATATATATATGTGTGTGTGTATGTATATATATATATATATATATATATATATATATATATATATATGTATATATATGTATATATATATATATATATATATGTATATATATATGTATATATATAAGTACATATTACTGTTTATATAATGTTGTAAAGAACTTTTAGTGTTACAAGACAATTTCAGATTTGTCTCAAGTGTATCAGGGCAAAGATCTCTTAGGGGGTCAAGGCTTAAACAAAGTCACATTGAATAATCAAGTAGCCAATGAAAAAATTTTGCTACATCGCTCTGAAAGCAACCACTGCAATCACTGAGAGGTACGGAGTGTGTATCTGGACCTCAGGCAAAATGATGTGGCAACAGAGAAACTTCAAATGTAAAATCTATCAATGATAAAGCAGTAGTGTGGACATTCAAGCAATGACTGTCCAGTAGCGTTGAGATATTCTGGCAATGTTTGTCCAAGAGACCGTTTGATAAGAATGAGTTTCCAGAAGCGAGAGAGAGCAGGCATAGAATTCTAGTAGTATTGTTCATAAGCAGACGCGTTGAGATAAGCAACAAAATTAATTATCCAAAAGTTCAGAGAGAGTATTTTCAAGCAGTGTAGTGGTTATGTCAAAATTTGAGAGTGTCTTTGAAATGAGAAAGCTGGACCCAAATGTCAGAAAAAAAACGACCAGTATTCCAAGCATGCTGAAAAACAGCCCGGCAGAGATATGTGCCAATCTTCGTATGTGTTAGATCAATTAATGATTTTGGAATTACATTCGAAGTCCTGGTCTCACACATGCATTCTCACCCCATTAAACGTTTATTAAAATTAATGTAATTTTAATCATAACTATAACATGTACGAATAAATAATATTTATTTTAAAAGTTAAAAATGTGGAATTTAATGTGTAGTGTTTTAACTAATGATTTTATTTTAGGAACTCGTGAAAAGAGGTGGTGGTGGGTTATTACTTCTTTTTCAAATTATGCGCTTTAGCTTTGTTTTCCCCCACCACACTTTTCATCACTTTTTCACCGAAGAACTAAATTCATTGCATTATATAAGGAAAGTATTGTGTGTTGCTCACATCAGATTTTTTTGTATCTTTAATGTATCAGAGATGCAATACATCTTGAATTCCATATTTTTACACCAATTGGCTTTGGTTATAGAAATAGAAGTTAACATTATGAGTAATATTGTTTAGAAGTTATTATTTTGTTTAGTAAAAAATAAAACAACACAATGAATTCTAAATTTTGTACGTTATTTTACGGATTCTTTTGCATGTGTTCCTTTACACCCAAGGGTGAGTTTTTTTTTTTTTTTTTCCTTCTCTCTTTTTCTTTTCTTTTTTTCTTTTGCATATGTTGACTTTACATCCAAGGACAAATATGTAGCTCAAGCGTTGGAATGAAATTTCTCAAATATGTTATTTAAAATTTTGAAACAAATTCTTGTTTTATTATATATAAAATAGTTGTACAAGCAATTTTTAAATTTGTATCTGCATTGAATCTTTAATTAATATCACTTTTATAGCATTAAGAACTTTAAAAGACTACGAAAAAGTAAAACAAAGCTGTAATAATTCATAATTTATAACCCCAGGTAAAATAAATATTACCTGGGGTTATAAATGGGGTTATAAAGTGTGATTACTGAGAATGTAAATATAAAAAGAAACATATTTATGTGTTTGTTCTTGAAAACTATGTACTTGTATCACTTAATGTTTAACAATTGCAATAGACTAATTAAGCTATATTAACGTATACTCCTCTTTTGTGCATTAAATAACACAAGAACATTAGAAGATTAGAATATCTGTAAAGAACAAAACAACAGTTGCACTTATCACTCTGTTCTAATTAACGGTTACAATGAAACTCGTCAAACAAGCGTCAGCAAATTAACGAATTTATCGAAAAGGAATGTCGTACTTTCGGCAACAAATTAAGAACATGTTACCTTCTTTAAATTAGTAATGAGTCCCAATATTTTGATTCTGAGAGAACCAAGGTTTTACTTTTAATTACTCAATATTTTTATTTATATATTCTCAGCATTCAGATGATATAATTGAAAGTGCACGTAAAAAAGTTACAAGCTCAATTAGTTCTTAAATACATGTGTATGAGAAAAATTATGATGTGGGTAGCACATGACTTTCCCTATAAAATGCAATAATTGTACTTCTTTCAAAGTAAAAAAAATCTGATGTGGGCACCACATGACTTTCCTTATATAATGTAATGAATTTACTACTTTTACAGTAAAATAAATAGGTTTTTCTTATAGTAGATACTAATATTCTTTCCAAGATAATAAATTTTCGACATTAGTCGTCATTTCATTGATTTAGCGTCATTTTTATCCATTTGGCGAGATTTTCGTTAATTTGGCAACATTTCAAAAAATCGCCAAGTTGGCGACATTCCGCCAAATTCGTCGCCATAAATCTCGTCAAGCGTTATGGACGAAAACATAAGTTATTCTTACAGCAGATAAATGACTATTGGCGTTCAAATGCAAAAGTATTACTCAAAGTATCTTTTTCATGAATGGAACGAGCTAGATCTACGAGAATGATGACACCAAATTTATAGCATGGTATTACATATGAAAAGTGAACATGTTTATCAAGAGGAAATATTTTTTTATTATTTTATATGACTTTTTGATAATTTTTTTGAAAAATGTACAATATCTCGAGAACGGTTCATATTAGCGTTCTAAAATTTATGTCAATCGTTTTCTAATGAAAAATTACATAAGAAATGTCTAATTGCGTAACTTTATTAGTGGTTTTGATTTTTTGACGATTTTATCAATATTTCATTCGAAAATTTAGGGGGGTTCTGAACATTCGATTGCGTATAAAAACAATAGGCTTCCAGTGTTTACAGATTGTGATTTTTGTACCAAATTTCGTTCGAATCGGTCCATTCGTTCGTCAGTTATCGTCTCCTCAGACTCACTGACACACACACACACATACACACATACTTTCACACACACACACACAGACATCACTTCAAAAATGTTTGATTCGTGATCAGGGATGCTTGAAACGTGCTCTCCCGTCGAAAACTCGAAATCGAATTTTCGAACCCGTCACAATACTTTCCTTATACATTATGTATATAAGGAAAGTAAAAATGATGCAAGGTTAAAATAACCTTTTGCTATTATTTCTCTCAGATACATTATAACGTACGTTTACTTTATATTAACAGTTGTTGACTGGTTTGGTTAAATAGGCCAATCACCTGGTCAAGTAAAATTTTGTGGTCATGTAATGGAGACAGAATAAGTTTTGGATATCGAGTGGTTAGAAAGAAGTGGGTAAGAAAGTTGATAAAAGGTCAACTAGATGAGTAGACTGTGAAAGGTACACTGAGAAGGCTGGCGTAAGCTGATGCTGACTGAGCTGGTGAAACTGGGTGATTCGTAAGGAATACAGTCGCCGGATGCGTGAGAAAAGGAATAGTGATTATGTCGTGGAATCCGCACTAATGGATACTACAATGACTAGTAGGGTCTAGTATCCCTGGTTAGCAGAGACAAGGTGTAGAAGCAATAGGAAGGAGTTGCGTAAGCAGTAAAGCTTTATAACTAGTTCACTCATTACTTAATAAGCACTAGGCGCGCCAAAGTACATTTAATGATATATTTGTGTTAATTAAAGGACAAGTGCAATATTGGCTGCTTTGGTATATGCACCCACTTTAGTTGAGCAGCCAGTTTATTTAATTTGTTGAAAACACAAATGTGTATGATTTAACTTATTCTATCTGTGTGTTATTGCCCCTGGCCGCAAGGTCCTGTGCATACCAGGTTCAGAGGTATGCCATTTTTTTGGCATATCTAAGTAAGGATATGTAATCCGCTACCAAAGTCGAAAAATCCGTACAACAGAGTTCTAAGCAAGGTTCATTAAGTTACAATGAAGCCGAGAGAGGCTCAGAAGTCTACATATATCTATGGCACAATGTTTTTAATGTTGAATAGTCTTTTGTGTTTTTCCGGATGACAACACGTAAACCTGTTTCGCCAAAGTTATCACCAAGCGCTACAGACAAACGGCGAAAAGAGCATTTCTTATATATAAGTGATTGTTGGCAAATTGTTAGAACTCAACATATAAAACTATTCCTCAAAGTATCTTCTCTCGTTCATGGAACGGACTACATCCACGGGAATTCTGTTAACAAATTTGTAGCATAAAATTACATATGAAACGTAAACACATTTCATAATTGTTGATATTTTTATTTTTATGTGAGTTTTTCATAAATTATACGAAAAGTGCAATATATCGAGAACAGCTCATGCTAGCAATAAAAATCTGATGTGGGCAGCACATGACTTTCCCTGCAGACTTATACTCACGTTCTCCTTATTTTAATTACATTTAATTCACTTTTAATTCAATTTTCGTTCTCATTTGATAACTGGACTTATTTTCAAAGGTGGTGTAGGGAACATACGAAAAAAACTACAATATCTCGAGAACGGCTAGTCCTAGTGTAATGGGGTTGGTGTTATTCTTTTCTTCGTTAAAAATTATGTATTAAACAAGCATTTTTTGGATATATTTGAGCATACGTAGTTTTTTATTTTCGATTTTAACGATTTTTGCAGGCCATTTTGCAAAAAAAGGCAGGTTTTTTTTTTCGAATCATACCAAAATCTAATCAGCACCAGGGTGTTCCACAAGTGATTTACCTACCAAATTTTGTGGAATTCGGTCTATTAGTTTTTCAGCTGGAGTGGTTACAAGCTTTTGGGGGCCATTTCGCAAAAAAGGCGGGTTCTTTCATCCCGAATCGTACCCAAAACTAATCAGCACCAGATTCACCCGCAAGTGACTTACCTAACAAATTTTATGAAATTCGGTCAATCTCTTTTTTAGTTAGAGTGGATACAACATCTGCACAGACAGACACACAGACACACAGACACACACACAGACACACACACAGACGTCACGCTAAAAATAGTTTTCTCGTATTCTAGAGGTCTCGAAACGTGTAGATCCGTCGAAAACTCGAGTTGCGATTTTCGGCATGATTGCAATACTTTCCCTATACATTACAATATATTGCAGGGAAAGTAAAAATTTATGTCAATCTTTTCAAAATGAAGAATTATTATTCATGTAACATTATTGAAGGTTCTGATTTTTGATGATTTTTTTCAACATTTCATTCGAAAATTTGAGGGTCTTACAAATATTCGATACCTTGTAAAATGGATAGACTTTTAAACTCTGAACGAAGTAGGATTTTTAAACTCTGAACGAAGTAAATTCAATGCGTTATATAAGGAAAGACATGTGCTGTCCACATCAGATTTTTGAGGTAATGTTATGACGTATCCTCTAAAATTGTGTATGTAATCCTAAGATACAGGAAGGAGTCCCTATTTCCGAATGAGTAACACGTTTATATAAATGCACTAATAAGTGTAAGCAAGAATTATATATCAAGTTTTCGGATGAATAATATTTTTATTTAAAACCGCTAAGAAGTATAAACAAGAACAATATATAGCGAATAGTTCGACGACTATCTAAGAGCATCACTAAATAACTGTGAAATACAATACAAAGTTCTAGTACATTCGAAAACTGCTAATTTGGGGATAGATCGCCAAATCTGGCAACCCTGCCTCAAAATTAGTGTGACAACCCTATATTCACATGATAGGAATGGTAATAGGAGTGATATATGTGTGTTATCCTTGAACAGATCAAAAACCTTGAATGGAAGCAAATATCAGCTACGTTTTATTTGAATAGAAGCAAAAGACAATTACACTTTTTATATATTTGTAACAGAAAAGCAACAAATTTACATGTTTGTAATATCAAACAGCTAAAGATATCTCGGAATCCCAATTTTATCAGAATTATAGAACAACCGAGTATAAACACTGTGCTATACTTAACTGTATAATTAAATACATCAAACAAGAGACAGTGGGTAAAATACCTTATCTGAATACAATGTTTCTCTGTAAGTAACAAATTAGGAACATGCTCCATCATTTGGATAAAATACAGTCGCTTGAAATTTACCTGAGAGAGGAAAATAGAACAATAAAAGGAAATGTTCCTTCCTTACTGTCAATGCAAGTAGCTGATTGTCTTCGAACTCAAATGAAAAATTTGAAAACATTCCGACTGACATTAAACAGGGGAGGCAATTCTTAGATCTGCAATTTTCTTTTCATTAGATGGTTGAAATTCACAGTATAATTTTTTATCTGCCTCAGCTTCAATATTATTCTGTCTGTTAAGAGTTCAGAAATTTAGAATTATCTTTGAAATAAACTTTGCAATAAATTTTAATATACGGTTGTTTTTTAAGTATAGAGTATCGTCAATTGAATAGGATGTGTTTCATAAAACCTTAATCCGTTTAATTGCTACTGATTGGTGATATATCTCAATTTGTTACTAGACCAAAATATTTACAGTTACCCTAATATGTTTGTTTTCACTTTAAGTTACTAAAATAATTAAATCATTGTAATTATTCAATTATGAATTGAATTTAACGCAAGGAAATATAGAGTTACTTAATTCTTTAAATAATTTATTGGATGTATCTAAAAAAACATATTATCATATTTTCGCAACAATTTAATGTTCTTAACTGTGATATATGGTATACACATATAATTCACAAGTATTTAAGGGAAACTAACACACTTCAAAAATAAAATGCCACTTTTAACTTTGTCTAAATACACAATATAATCTATATTGAAAGTATTATGATGGTGGAGAAAATTCGAATTCGAGTTTTAGCCGAAGAGCGCGTTTCAAGCATTCCGAAACTAGAATGGAACGTTTTGAGGTGACGTATGTGTGTATATGTGTGTGTGCGCGCGACTGTGCATGCGTGCGTGCGTGTGTGTGTGTGTGTGTGTGTGTGTATGATTCTGTTCTTAGGTATCTGCCTCTTTTAGGACACGCTAGGTAAGAGCGCGAAAATATAACAAGGCCGCATGCACTTTAACAAATACATAAAAGTTATTTACAAAAACAATATACATATATTTACAAGTATATTTTAAACATTAAATTTGTATATTTATAATCCATTGGATTGAAAAACAATATAAAAAAATTTAAATGAGTCTTATAATCTAAATTAGAACTGAAGGTAACCAAGCATATAAGTTTACTTGCCTAACTTTATCTTGCAGGTATTAAAACGGAAAGAGAGAAAATAAAGTATACATATTAGTAAAATAGCCCAAAAGGATACCTCATCGACATCATTAGCAGTGGCATGCCTCACACCCTTCTGTTTTTCACACTTTTCATCATAGTTCTAAAGTGTTTATGACTTTGTTCATTTTGTCTGTCTGTGTGTCTGTCTGTCTAGCTGTTTGCCCGATAACTACAGTAAAAATAACTTTATCAAAATGCAATTTTAGTATGTTATTGAGACGGTATGTGGGACATATGATAATGTAAAAGAATAATATCACCCAATTAGTTTTGAATTTAACCCGAATTGTAAAATGAAATACACTGAACAATATTGGACCTAATTTTTCAAACATTTTTTAAGAGGATTAGGAACTTACAAATTGCTTCGAAAATTGTAGAAAATGTTTAAGTAATCACATAAATTGTGTAAACATAATTTAATCAAAATATGTTAAGTAGTTTTTAAAATAAAAATTTAAATAGTAATTACACATATGTAAAGGGATCACGTAGCTCATTGTAAAATAAAATATGCCATCCATTATTTTTCGCTGAGTGAAAATAATGATTTTTAAGGAACGCTTTTATTTATATTTAGTGTTGCATGCGTCCTAAAATTGGTTTATTTTTTGCATATTTTCTGTCTATCTAAATTCTGGGCCTATGCAATTATAATATTTTTAATTTAAATCATCATTAAACTTTGATTATTTCTACAACAAAGCAGCCTAATTTTAAATGTACGCAGAATGTAAACAAATCAAGTGATTTTAAGATGAGCAGTATAAGAATTGCAAGTCTATCATAAACTTGATTTTGCCTTTTAATACTAACACAACTAAAACATTTTAACTTAGTAAAAATAATCCCTCTAAGTATATAAAGTTGTTTGGGTTTGATTTTTTGTCTGTGGTCATATTTTTTGTTCGTAAAGTGTGATTTTGTGCTTTACTCCCTTTTACAGTCAAGTTGTATACTCAAATATTTTTAATGACAGAAAATAACCAAAACAGGTAAAAACATTTCAAATTAATAGACAAAATTAAGCACTGTCATTGTAGTTTTGATATTGAGTTCTCAAAATAAATCTATCAATTTTCAGAGGTCGAATTGTCACCATCAAAGTTGCAGACATCAGCAATATGCACACATCCTTAAAATATAAATCATCCAATGTAAAAAAGAAAATAAAGTTGAACATTATTCGTGTATAGATGTTTCATCTGTGTCTCAGTATTTAGTTTATTTTAAGTGCATTTAGATAAAATGAAGTTTATATACATTTTATTCCAGCATAGTTATATGATCAAGTACTAAAACCTTGAGATTAACTTAAATTCACTTATTTGTTGTCAGTTTTAATGGACTTTAGCGAATCCAATTATATTTTAATTACTTTGTAAATCGCATTGTTTAAGTTTGAATTCCTAATTGTTCTTTGCAAAGCTCATCCAAATTAATTTAATTCCTATGTCACACTATTTCTATGAATGAGGAATCAAAAGATTTCATTAAACGAACACGGATTTATATAGATTTTATATCGATAACGATTCTATTCGTAAAGAAATTCTACGTTTTTCTGCTATTTTCAGTTCCAGTTGAATAACTGGAACTTTTGCATAACATGGCAGGAGCTCTCTTCTTTCCACATTTCTTTTCTTTTTCAAAGTTCAAGTTGAATAACTGAAACTTTTTCACAACGTGACAGAAGCTTTCTTCGCGTCGTAGATATAAAATTATTTACATTATATGTTTTAAGGAAAGGCAAAACAATTTAACTAAACCTAGAAATTATTCATTCTAATCTGAACAAATATCTGACAAACATGATAATGCATGAATATCATGTAATTTGTCACACTTTAATATATTGTAGTTATTTGAAAGGGAAAATCTTATCCCTAAAAATATTTATCGTCTGAAAATATTTAAAATGATAGTCATTTTCGAATGAGTGACAAAGGAGAAAATGGGGAAGTGGAAGGTGAGAAAATTGGTGACAGTATAAAATATATAATTAAAAGACCGAATTGATTAAAGCAAAGATCCATCATTATTACTTAGCATTGCATGCTATTAATATGTATCGTTCGCGTCCTGGATAGACTAACAATAGCAGGGCCACAAATTTTTGCAGGCACGTATCTTTTTAGGTGATTTTTGCAGGACGGAGCCAATTTTTTTAGTTCCGATGTAGTTTTTGAGATATTTTACTTTTATGCACTTCTGAAGTGAACATTTATTTTGATGTGATTATATGTGAACATTTAGAGCGATTTCTCTGTCTCATACCACAAAAACTATAACATACAAAAATATAAAATGTTGTACCTCTATAGAGAAATAATAGGGTAATACGCTGCAATAAATCGTTTATCGGTTTAAACTTTAGTTTGGCATGAAATAGCTCGCAAAGCGAGCTCATGATCAAAGAATTCAGTTTTTGGATTCCCTGTGCTAAGAAAAATACCTGCTTTCTTTTCCTGTGGAAAATAGGCAGGGATAGAAAAGATATTTTTGAAAGTAGAATATTTAGGAACGGTCTATATGAAGCGAGCTCTGCGAGCGCAGTGAGTAGGAGGCGAGGCCTCCCGAAGGGAATTGCACGAGCTGAGCGAGTAGGGGGCAGAGCCTCCTTGTATCCTAAAATTTCACATTTTGCTTTCTCCTACTAAAGAATATAGTTATAGAGAAAGTATTATTTTCACAATAATTTTTGATTTCGAAACTTTGATGCTAATATATGTTTTAGAACCTCCTGACTACGTTTTTATTATTTTTAGAGTGATGTCCATCTGTATGTAGTTGACTTCTTGTGTACATCCCAACAAATAGCAAAATTAAACCCACATCCATAACAGAAAGTTTTTATTTCACTTCCTTAGGACGTACAAAAGTTTAAAAAAAGCCATAGCGCTTTCCAGCATAAGCATGCCCTTCATCAGTGGCTACACGGAAATAAAGTTTGAATCGTTCATATATAGACCAGATATAGCGACAAAATTTGCATAAATGCAATTTACAAAAGAATCTACGTTAAGACAAGTACAGTAAACAATTTTTCAAAAAATTTAACAACACAAGAACAGCATATTAAATTCCAATTTAATCACAGAAATCGAAAAAAAAAGGGGGGGGGGCAATCAAGCATATTCCCAAAGTGCAAGACGTCAAAGATAACTTTGCAGAGACTTGAATTGCATGGAGTCGAGAATGAGTCGCCAAGCGTAACTCAAATTCATAACAGGGTCAAAATTACAAACGGACTCACGGTAAATATAAATAAAAAGGGATTCTAAAAGGAGAATATCACGAGGGTTATTGCAATGCATCAAAATGAAAGTCTTTTCAAAAAGAGGCTGAAAATTATCTTTAACAACAAACTGAGCAAGAGCCGTAGAAAGTTTGCTATCCCTGACATCCCGAGCATGTTCTGCTAAACGGATGCCAACGGTGCGTTTAGTACTTCCAATATAAAATTTAAAATTACCATCGGTGGACAACAGGGGAACAACATGCACCCCAGCAAAGCTATTAAAGGCATCCCTATCACCCAATTTATTAGACCGAATACGGTTAAATAAAGAAGAAATATTAGAATGTGCAGGTCTGAAACCAAACTCAGAACAAAACAATTAACATCAGATGTGATGCCAAATTAATTATTTATCCCCACAAATATTATTGAATTTTTATGAAACTTTTTAGGTGGCTATGTTAACTAAAAATCTGGAACCAGATAGACTCTTTCGAAATTCGAGTGAAAAGGTATTCGAAATTTTATATTTTAACTTAGCAACAGGCGGCAAAATTTGATATAATTATGCATGAAGGGTGTTATTTATGGCTCAATTATTTTGAATCCTAACAATTTTAATCATTGTAGCGAAAACTAGCCTCTACACAAATTTTGTGTTCGTGACACCGTTAGCCCTTTCTCGGAGGAGCAAAAGTTACACCCCCAGAGGGTGCACATTTTCACAATTGATAGCAATCGAAAGATTTCCAAGGTCCTTTAAAATGAAGGGTAACATGTTGTAATTGTGATCATTTATAAAAACGATGCAGATTTTTCAACGTTTTTCTTACAAAACATGCACAAAAAATAAAACTGCAAGCTACTTAAAATTGGATTCTGATATCAGAAATATCGGATGAATTGCACTCTAGTTAATTACATTTGTTTAAGTGTGTTTCTCTTAGATTTTTATGTACTGTTCATTTTTACTTTCCTTAGATACATATTATAATACATAAGGAAAGTATTGTGACGGGGTCGAAAATTCGATTTCGAGTTTTCGACGGGAGAGCACGTTTAAAGCATCCCTGAACACTAATCAAACATTTCAATGTTGCTGTCTACGTATGTGTGTGTAAATGTGTGTGTATGTGTGCGCGTGTCAGTGTGCTGTGGAAAAGATATCTCACGAATGAATGTAGTGATTCGAATGGAAGTTGGTACAAAATTTACAATCAGTGAATACTGGAATGGTTTCTAAACGTAATGGAATGTGCAGAACTGTTCCAAAATTTTGAAATGAAATTTTAAAATAAATTAAAAAAATACAAAAAACCTTCAATAAAGTTACGTAAAATCATTTCTTATTCAATTTTTATTAGAAAACGATTGACATAAACTTTAGAACGCTAACATGAACCATTCTTGGGATATTGCACATTTTTCAAGTAAATGTATAAAAAAATCACAAAAAAATAAAAATAAATATATTAACTATTGTGAAATATGTGCACTTTTCATATATAATATTATGTGGTAAATGTGTTATCGTTATCTTTATTCTTGTGAATCTAGCTTGTTCCATTCACGACAGAAAATGCTTTGGGTAATAAATTTATATTTGGACCCCATTATTCGTTTATCTACTATAAGGATAACATATTTCGTCGTCCATAATGCTTGGAGAAATTTTGGCGGAATATCACGAACTTGGCGGGTTTTTTATATGTTGCCAAATTGACAAAAATGTCACCAAATTCATAAAAATGTCACCAAATTAATAAATATAACGCGAAATCAATGAAAAGGATGACTATTTAATGAAAATTCAATATGCTGGAAACAATATAAGGATTTGCCATAAGAGAAGGTACTTTGGGTAATAGTTTTGTTTTTGGATGCCATTAGTCACCTATCTAGGTACTGCAAGAATAACATATTTCTTTATTATACGTAGACCTAGCATGTAAACTAATAGACATCGCCTTACAAAATTATTAGCATGCTTTAAAACTTTTCTAAGAAATTTTTATAATTTTTTTTCCAGAAATATGTATATAGAAAAATAATGTGAACTGGTCTAAACTGGCTTATGCTGGATGCAAAATTTGACTGATGATTCCCACCCAAACCTATGATTAACGTGCATATAAACTATAAATTGCATTGCTATACAACATCAATACTGAATTATCTTTCTTATTTAGCTTTTTTACAGATCACTTCAGGAGTTATATGTGAAGTGAGATGTCGATGTTTTTCATCCAGTTTAAGCCACTGGAATAAAAATTCTTGGGACTGCACTTGATGAGCCCTACAAACTTATTCTCGCCTTCTTCTTTCTGTAATGCACTAAAGTGAATATATTCTGCAATTGCGCAAAATAACAAGGATAGTTATAATTTTCCTTAAATACATAGTATAATGTATAAGGAAAGTATCGTGACAGGGTCGAAAATTTGAATTCGAGTTTTAAACGGGAGATCACGTTTGAAGCATCCCTGAACAAGACTCAAACGTTTTCGGAATGTTGTACCTCTGTGTGTGTGTTAGTGAATCTGTGGAGATGATATTTCCCGAACGAATCGAGCGATTCGAACCAAATTTAATACAAAACATTTCAATCCGTGAATACTGGACGCCTATTGTTTTTAGATGCACTCGATTGTTCACTCCTCCCCCCCCCCCTAAATTTTTGAGTGAAATTTTGAGGATATCATAAAAAAAAATAAAACCTTTGATGAAGTTACGTACTAAATAGTCATTTATTATGTAATTTTTCATTTGAAAACGATTGACATAAATTTTAGAACACTAGCATGAACCGTTATCGAGATATTGCACATCTTTCAAATAAATTTATCAAAAAATTACATAAAATAAAAAAAAAATATTAACTATTGTGAAATATGGTTGTCTTTCGCATATAATATCATATGACGAATTTGGTCTCATGGATCTAGCTCGTTTCATTCATGATAAAATATACGTGGGTACTACTTTTGTATTTGGATGCCAATATTCATTTATATGCTACAATAATAAACAAACATACCAAATTGGCAACTATTTTCTTATACCAATACATACCAAATTGGAGACAATTACTTTCCTTATATACATAATGTATAAGGAAAGTATTGTGACGGGGTCGAAAATTCGAATTCGAGTTTTCGACAGGAGAGCACGTTTCAAGCATCCCTGATCACGAATCAAACATTTTTGAAGTGATGTCTGTGTGTGTGTGTGTGTGTGTGTGTGTGTGTGTGTGTGTGTGTGTGTGTGTGTGTGTGTGTGTGTGTGTGTGTGTGTGTGTGTGAAAGTATGTGTGTGTGTGTGTCAGTGGGTCTGTGGAGACGATAACTGACGAACGAATGGACCGATTTGAACCAAATTTGTTACAAAAATCACAATCCGTAAACACTGGAAGCTTATTGTTTTTATACGCAATCGAATGTTCAGAACCCACCTAAATTTTCGAATGAAATTTTGAAAAAATCGTCAAAAAATCAAAACCAGTAATAAAGTTACGCAAATAGACATTTCTTTTGTAATTTTTCATTAGAAAACAATTGACATAAATTTTAGAACGCTAACACGAGCCGTTTTTGAGATATTGTATATTTTTAAAAAGAAATATCAAAAAGTCATATAAAATAAAAAAAAAAATTCCTATTGATAAACATGTTCACTTTTCATATGTAATACCATGCGATAAATTGGGTGACATCATTCTCGTGGATCTAGCTCGTTCCATTCATGAATGAGAAAAGATACTCTGAGCAACACTTTTGTATTTGGACTTCAATAGTCATTTATCGGCTGTAAGAATAACTTATTTCTTAGTGCATAACGCTTGGCGAGATTCTGGCGGCGAATTTGGTGGAATGTCGCCAACTTGGCGACTTTTTGAAATGTTGCCAAATTAACGAAAATCTCGCCAAATGGATAAAATAGTCGCTAAATCAATGAAAATGACGACTAATTGTCGAAAATTCAGTGTCTTGGAAAGAATATTCGTATCTACTATAGGAAAAACCTATTTTTTTACTGTAAAAGTAGTAAATTCATTACATTATATAAGGAAAGTCATATGTTGGACACATCAGATTTTTTTAAATGTTGCAAAAGTGACAAAAATATCACCAAATAGATAAAATCTTCGTCAAATGAAAAGCATTGTTTCGCAAAATCTGATTTCCGTCATATGACGAACATACATTCTACTACATAAGAAATGCTCTTTTATCCGCTTGTCTGTAACAGTCGCTGATGTATTTGGCAAACTTGGTTGACAATCTAGCAAAGTACTGCCAACTGGGCAATATTTCGCCCCAGATTGACAAAATTTTCGTCAAAATTGCAAAAACGACGCGAAATTAATGAAAATGGCGACAAATTGACGAACAAATCATTAAAATATTTTAATATATGGACTATATCGCTTATTGAGTATGCGATCAATATTGATAATTGTTTATTCAGATTTGCGAGAAATATAAATTAAATGTGTACTTTGAAATATAATTACATGCTGTCATCCGGAAAATCGCCATATGTACATTATCAACTCTAAAAACACAATACCGTGGACCATATGCATTATGTTTTGACTGTAAAAGTACTAAAATCATTGAATTATATAAGGAAAATCATGTGCTGTCCCTATTACATTTTTTTAAAATTACACTGAATTTGCAGTTTTAATTCAATTATAGTTCATTTTTCGACTAGACGTAGGGGAAACCGGGATAAGAAGACGATATTAACGAATTTTATTTTTTTAATTCGTAAAACTTATAATGCATATGTTTTGCAACATAAATAAATTATTCATACTTCCCATTATTAATAAAGAAATTATGTCGGATAATTTCCCAAATTAAACCATACAAAAACATGTTTTAACATATTGTAAAAAAAATCATCTTGCCCCAATGCTGGGGCAAGATGACTTTGAATATGGGGCAAGATCACAACTCGCAAATTTTGACCTAACAAGTTTTTTGAGGTATTTAAAGAACATGCAAAACACTAATAGAGTTTAAAGGTGTACAATTATTAATGAATTATGTTATTTACAAAAGTCAGCAATGAATTTCCGTCCTTCGTATCCAGTACAGTGTTCATGCCACCAAGTTACGCATTGAGAACAAACACAGTATCCAGTCTACGTCGGGTCGATCAATATAAAGTTCACCACAAGCTGGGCAATTACTATCCTTGCTCTTTTAATCTGCGCTTAACTCGAAACTCAATTGTTTAGCAATTTTCTTCTTATTTCTCTGCGTTTTCTTTTTTTTCCATTTCATCCTTTGAATTGTGTTTCTCAAGCAACAAATTTCTTATTAGTGAACTTGTTAAAACACTGGTTGACATTTTTCTTCTCTTTTTTGTTAATTTTTTAACTTGTAAGGGTTTGAAGTTAAAAATTGATGGACGAGGAGAGAATCTTAATCCCGAAATTTGTTCACAGTTGGGATTATCTACACTTACAGTGTGATATCATTAACACCTAAAGAAATAGGCGTGTTTTCATTTGTGGAAGATGACGAACTTCGTCATCTTGCCCCCGCCGAATTTCGTCATCTTGCCCCGAATGACTAAAAGAAACAACATGGCTTGTGTACAGTAAACGATGCATCAGATTAAAACTATGATAACTTATCTGAGTATTTAATACTATAAAGTGTGACCATAAATTATATCAAAATTTTATGACTTACCTTTAAGTAGCTCAAGCTTATTTAGTGCAAGTCGAAAATAGTTTCACTGCTCTTAATAAAGTTTGACTAAGTTGTATGTGTAGCAAGAATGGGGCCTTCCGCATGCGAATAGTTGCTCTGATACAGGAGATTTTACATATACTCGTCAAGTGTTGCCACCTAAGAATAAAGTCGTTAAAACTATGATTCTTCATCTTGTCCAGCTCGTCATCTTACCCCGGTCTCCCGTTTATTAAAAAGGGACGTGGCGTGATTTAAAATTAAAGTATCTAGAGCGTGGTCAGTCTTGTTGGGACTTGTTTTGGGGTCTGTCTTATATATTTCGTCGTCAAAAATGAAGTATAAAACAAGCATTTACCTGATACGTTTGAGCATATTATTCTAGATTTTGATTAATTTTGCCGTCCATTTTGCAATGAAACTACATGTTCTTTTCATCGAATCGTACAAATTTCTAATCAGCACTAGGGTAACCCACAAGTGACTTACCTAGAAAAATGTTGCGAAGTGTGGTCAATTAGTTTTTCAGCTAGAGTGGATACATACGATCTCTGCGGTACATTTCACAAGAAAGGTAGGTCTTTTTTTTCCAATTCATACCAAACATTAATCATCTCCAAGACATCGGGATACAAGTCACTTAGTTACCAAATTTTGTAAAATTTGGGACAATTAGTTTTTTGAGTGGATATATGCATTCTTTTACAGACTGACAGAGGACACACAGACAGACAAAAACACAAATATACGTTACTCTAAAATCATTTTTTCGGATTCTAGAGGACTCGAAACGCGTATATCAAGTGAAAACTCGAGTTCTGTTTCTCGCCCATATTCCAATACTTTTGCATTACCGTATATTGTAACCTTATATTGGACCATGTATTTTACCATATATGGACTAAAGCAACTTTAAATTGCATTTTTCTTTGAAATTATATGTTTCTGACCTCATAGAACAAGAGGCGTTTATTTTTGGCTTGACATCTATGTCTGTGAGAACAAGCTCGAATAAAATCAATGATAGTTTCAAAGTTATTTGGCGAATATTAATCAAAATTGGCACTTTGCTGAAATACTTGTTAATTTCGTACTGAATAATTTTTGTACGCAAACGAAAAGGTTAGTGTGACGTTGTATTTTTGAAATAGGATGCAAAAGTTGGAAAATCTATGTTAATTAAGCTCCATTAAATGTACATTAAATCTTCTATTATATCTACATTAGAATCTCTATTAAATCTACATGCTTATTTGTCTTTGCCATTTGTGGTGGATAATCCAAGTGATATGCAACCGTAGAATGTGGTACAGGTGTACCTCGAATTCCGAGATATAACGCCATATCGAGGTTTATTTTGTTTTTAATTCGACTTAGCTAAAAAGTCACAAATTAAAGTTTGAAAGTATCCCTTTTGGATTTGTGGCGCGATCTTCTGCTCTTTACTCAATAATTTCTTCGATTTTAAAACGATTTTTTTCAGAATTTTATTAATAACAGAAATGGCTTATTTATTGATAAAAAAAATCTTTGATCTAACTTTCGGACCCTTTATTTACATTAAACAAAATAAAATAAAATTTTAAAAAAATCCCAGATGACAGATTTCTATAGAAATCGTTGAAATTTGGATTGGCGGTGTAATCTGTCAATTGGATTAGAGGCACAATCTATTGTATTGCCAGTTGCTAAAACTAAAACAGAGTAGTTTTATTTATTTCTTCTTGTCGCCTTTTGAAAATATGAATCAATGAATTCTATTCATCCCTGATGCAACACCTAGATATCGACCGGACACATTTACTAGCGTTAAACAAACAGGAAAGATCAAGCATGGATAAAGCATTGATTATGAAACCCTTTCCAACTTCAATGCAATTTTATATAAACATCTCTAAAATGCGATTCATTCCTCGGTAATATATTTTAAATAATCACAATACTACATTAATTTATTATATTTGAAAACTTCATCAACGAAAATGGACTTCATTCAAATGACGGCATTGAAATATAAATTGCCTGGTTCAAACATCTCTAAAATGCGATAAATTCCTTAGTAATATTTTTAAAATTATCATAATGCTACAATAATTTATTATATTTGAAGACTTCATCAAAAACGAATGAATTTTATTCAAGTCACGTCATCGAAATCGAAATCGCCTCTATATAAAAGCAGCATTTCATTTATAAACAGTTTTCCAATCGTTTCATTCATCACAATACTATAATAATTAATTTTATTTAAAAATTTGAAAAATTGTTATCTTCCATACTTATTTTATAATGTGAAATCTATATTATATATAAAATAATTTAACTCTTGAAAGATATTTATTATATAATATATCTATTTTTTTCTTTCTGGAGGCTATAGCAAGAGTCAGAATTTCATTGAATTTGTTTTTCTCCCTATATTAAATAAGTTTTATTTAAAAAACTACCTAACATATTTTACTGAAATTTTTTTTATATATTTTATGGGATAATTTGAATAATTCCTTAAATTTTCGAAGCAATTTGTGAATTTTAAATTCGCTTTAAAAATATTTGAAAAATTAGGCCCCCTAGGGTTCAATGTATTTCATTTTTTCAACCCGGGTTTAACCCTAAACTAAATCGGTGATATTATTCATTTATATTCCCGTTGGTCCCACAGGCCGTCTGAAAAACATACTAAAATTGAATTTTGATAAAGTCATTTTTACGGCAGATATCATGCTAACGGACAGACAGACAGATAGACAGACAGACAGAATGAATAAAGTCATAAACACTTTTCAACTATGTTGTAAGGTGTTAATAAAAATTTTAAAATATTGAGTATATTAGTTTAAATGTTTCATTAATATGCAACTTTTTGTAGCAATATGATTACAATCACTTACACTCAGATATAATAAAACTATCTCAATATTTTTGCTTTTATCTCAAATTTGGCGAGTTTTGAAAATTTTACACTACACCATCTTGCCTAATAAAAAAGTAAAATATTTATGTACTTCAAAAACAAAAGAAATACGTATCTGAGTCTGTAGAGGAAAAAGTCATGTGCCGCTCATTTCTGATATTTTTATCCTTAGAACAGAAATTATCAATTTAACACGAAAGACCAATCACGCATGAAATATAGATTATGAAATACTTTCCAACTGAAATGCAATTTTATTTAAACATCTCTAATTTGTGATACATTCAGGCCTGGTATTTAAAAATCTATCAAAGTACTACAATAATTTATTAAACTTGGAAACTTAAAACTGCATCAAAAAAGTCAATGCTATAAATCGTCAGCTTCTCTATGTAAAATCAATGAATATTTCATTCATATCACGTATATTCCAAATTCCAGAGCTAAATAAGTGTACATGAAATAATTCAGCAATTCTAATACAACTCAACTTGCTTGATTTGTTTCCTTGATTTGTTTGCTTGATAATTGCTTGCTTTGTTTAAATTCTGAAACAGAACCTAACTTCTGTTACAGAAATTAGGCTTCCTTGTAGGAATAATTAAAGTTTGTTGATAATTTAAATTCAAAAATATTGTAATTACATTGGCACAGAATTTAGATTCGCAGATATTATGCAAAACTGAAGCGGTTTTAAGACGGATGCAACACAAAACATAAATTTAAAAGATCTTTTAACATCGTGATTTTTACACACGGGAAAATAAATGGATTCAATTTTTTATTTTGAAGTGAGTCATATAAAATTATTATTTAAATTTTTATTTAAAAAATTACCTAACGTATTTTACTGAAATGTTTTTACACATTTTACGTAATAATTTGAATATTTCGTATAATTATCGAAGCAAGTTGGGAATCTAAATTGCGGTTGGAAAATGTATGAAAAATTAGGTCCTCTAGGATTCAATGCATATCACTTATTCTACCTGAGCTAAATTCAAAACTAATTGGGTGATATTATTCATTTTCATTCCCATATATCCCACAGACCGTCTAAAGAACATACTAAAATTTCATTTTGATAAAGTCATTTTTACAGCAGTTATCGTGCGAACGGACAGACAGACAGAGTGACAGACAGACTGACAGACAGAATTAACAAAGTTGTAAACACTTTACAACTGTGTCGGAAAGTGTTGAAAAGCGATTTGAATGTTTTTCATCAATTTGAAATATTTTTGTCAACAGTTTTATTATTATTGTACTTTTTAAAATTTCCTTATTTATGTCTGAATTTTTTACTTGCCCTGCAATATATGGTAATGTATAGGGAAAGTATTGGAATCATGCCGAAAATCGCAACGCGAGTTTTCGACGGATCTACACGTTTCGAGACCTTTAGACTACGAAAAACTATTTTTAGCGTGACGTCTGTGTGTGTGTGTCTGTCTGTCTATCTGTCTGTGTATCTGTCTGTCTGTATATGTGTCTGTCTGTCTATCTGTGCAGATTTCGTATCCACTCTAATTAAAAAAGTAATTGACCGAAATTCATAATATTTGGCAGGTAAGTCACTTGTGGGCGAATCGGGTGCTGATTAGTTTTGGGTACGATTCGGGATAAAAGAACCCGCCTTATTTTTGCGAAACGGCCCGCAAAAGCCTGTATCCACTCTAGCTGAACAACTAATGGACCGAATTAAACAAAATTTCGTATTTGAGTCACTTGTGGGACACCCTAATGCTGATTAGATTTTGATATAATTCAGAAAAAAATAACCTGCCTTTTTTTGCAAAATGGCCCGCAGAAAATGCCAAAATCTAAAATAAAAATCTATGTATGCTCAGATATATCCAGAAAATGCTTGTTTAATACGTAATTTTTAACAAATAAAAGAATAAGATCAACCACATTACACTAGGAGTAGCCGTTCTTGAGATATTTTAGTCTTTTTGTATTTTCTCTACGTCACCTTTTAAAAGAAGTCCAGTTATCAAATGAGAACAAAAATTGAATTAAAAGTGAATTAAATGTAATTAAACTAAAGAGAACTTGAATATAAGTCTGCAGGGAAAGTCAAGTGCTGCCCACATCAGATTTTTAATAATTGCGTCGAAATCAATGTCTTCCCAGAGCCATTCGATTATTAAGTATTAAAGCACAAATTGACACAAGTAAACTTATTTGTTGATTGCATCGATAGTCTTTTACGAATCCAATTATATTATAATTGCTTTGCAAATTGCTTTGTTTAGATTTAAAAGCTTAATTGTCGTAAATTCTTTGTGAAGTCCATTCAAATTAATTCAATTCTCTAGTGACTTCTATCAAAGGGTAGTGAAATGCTTTCATTAAATCTACTAGGTACATTTGGGATTTTATATATATCATTGCATTTAAAGAAATATATACATTTATTCAAAATAATGTTATACTTATTGAAAATATTATATTCTATATAATAAATTAATTATATATATTAAAAATAAGAATTATTTATCTGTCTGCACATTGTGAAACAAATTATCCTTATAGTAAAGTTGAAAAGCATTGCTCTTTTATTTTAAACACTTATTTACAACACATTTACATATCCCTTTCTTATTTCATCTAAATGGTCACAGTTAACGTTGCAGGCCTCAGCGATTCTCTACATATATTTGGAGATATATTTCAAAGCAATTTTTGATGTTATCTAAATCAGTACTAAATCTCCTAAATCAATTCTTTCTAAATCAATTTCGGTTTCTTTGGATTCAACAGCCATATTATCATAGGCAAATGTAGCAAACACTGCATTAGCGATCTTTGTGCTTCTGTTTCAACACAATCATTACTTGCAGTATAATAAACAAGAAAGATCAATCATGCTTAAAGCATTGATTATGAAACACTTTCCAACTTCAATGCAATTTTATTTAAACATGTCTAAAATGCAATACATTCCTCGGTAATATTTTAAAACTTATCACAATACTACATTAATTTATTATATTTGAAACCTTAAACCTTCATCGAAAAAAATTAACTTCATTCAAATGACGGCAATAAAATATAAATTACCTGGTTTAAACATCTCTAAAATGTGATACATTCCTCGGTAATAATTTTAGAATTATCATAATACTACGATAATTTATTATATTTGAAAACTTCATCGAAAACAACTGAAATCCATTCAAATGACGTCATAGAAAAAATAACACGCCTGGCTCTCTCTATAAAAGCAACATTTCATTCATAAATAATTCCCCCATTCATGTCATTCATCACAATACTATAATAATTTATATTATTTAAAAATTAAGACCATGGAGCTACAAGTAAGTAAAACTCTATGCATAAAACTTCATCGAAAATTATCGTCCTTCTCTTTCTAAAATCAATGAATATTTCATTCTTATCAGCCATGCAGACTCCATGGACTAAATGATTTTGTGTTAAAGAATTACAGCGATTCTAATACAACTCATTCTACATATTTTGCTGTTTACATTTTACATAGGTGAAAAATAGGCTTAATAGTAGAAATAATCAAATTTGTATGAGCATTTAAACTGACATATATTGTCATTGCGTTGTTAAAGTATGTAGATGCACAGAATTTAGGCCAAAATAAAGTAGTTTTAGGATGGATACAACACTCAATATGAATTAGAAAGAACTTTAAAAATCACGATTTTGAGACAAGATGGATGCCATATATCATTTTGAAGTGGGTCATGTGATCGTTTCATATCATGGACACGTGATCGCTTCATATAAGAGGTGTTATTATTATTTTAATTTTTATTTAAAAAACTACTGAATATATTTCGCTGAATTTTTTTTTATATATTTTATGGAACAATTTGAATATTGCCTAAAATTTTCGAAGCAATTTGTGAATTTTAAATCCGCTTAAAAAATGCTTGAAAAATTAGGTCCCATAGGGCTCAATGTATTCCATTTTTTCAACCCGGGTTCAATCCAAAACTAATTGGGTGATATTATTCATTTATATTCCCATAGGTCCTATAGACCGTCTGAACAACATACTAAAATTTCATTTTGATTAAGTCATTTTTCGGCAGTTATCGTGCTAACGGACAGACAGACAGACAGACAGACAGACAGACAGACAGAATGAACAAAGTCATAAACACTTTTCAACTTTGTTGTAAAGTGTTAACAAAGTCATAAACACTTTTCAACTTTGTTGTAAAGTGTTAACAAAAGTAGGATCTCCTGACAAAACTATTATTTCTCCTTCGGATTCGAAAATGGTTCTTCATACACAGGTTTGAAAATGAGATACTTTTGGATTTATTCAAAAACTCAACATGTTTCCATCAGATTTTCTCCTTTTCCGAATGCACATTACGACAGGTACTATCTAACATTTCGTATGTAATTTTCATATGGCTATCGTTATGTGTGTGGTCGAATCTTTGTTATCAAACTAATTGTTGCTCTTTGGAGTTTAATTTTAATCCAAAATGTCCGATGAAAATATTTTTTAACCCCTACCACACTAAAAATTTCGCAACATCTGATATGCATGTATCTAATATATTCAATATAGGAGATACGTTACACATTATGCAATTATTGCACAACTAAAGTGGAAGGAAAAAAACATAATAACATATAGTTCACTACATCCAACCTCGTTATAAGTGGGCTCAACTATATACACTCCGTTGCAAAAAATATATGTACCTGTAAGAAACTAAACATGTATGTACCATTTGAGGAGATATGCAAATGATTAGAATTTCTGAGCAAAACACGTTTTATTAAGACATGGTGGCAATAAAATGATGACATTTCAGTAAATGGAAAATTATCCACTGGCAACTATACCAGCCTATATTTTGTCTGGCATAGAGACAATTAAACTACTTATATCCCTTTGCGGAAGATTCTGCAACAAATATTGCAATAGTATCAGCAAATTCAGTAGTATTCTGGGAAGGCTGATTTTGCCGTCTGAGCATATCCCAGACGTGTTCTATTGGTGATAGGTTTAGGGATCGAGATTGCCATGTGGGGTATTAAATCATCGAAGACATTGTTGAGAAAGTCATGCAATATGTGGTCAAGAGTTGTCTTGTTGGAATATGGAACCTGGGCGACTGTATAGCATAGGCAGGACATCCGGCTGCAAAATATAGTCGACGTACAAGTGAGTCGTCATATTGGCTTGCAGCACAACTGGAGGAAAAATGCCGTCCCTCGAGATGGCTCATCAGACTGTCATACCCCATTTGATGGCAGTGTGCCGCTCAGCAACAAATACAGGATAGGAAAACTGATCAGTCTTCCTCCAATCCCGTATGTGATAGTCATCAGCGCTGAGAGAGAAGGAGGATTTTTCGCCAAAGAAAATTAATATCCAATCGGGCACTGTCTAGGTTGCCTAAGCTCGGCTCCAATACAGACGGTTCCACCCATGTTGAGGGGTGACTGGTAGCTCCTTAATTGACGTTAACACCTAATCCCCCATCCTTTTAGTCGTCTCCGAAGAGTAGTATTTGATATATGACTATTGATATATGATCACTATTTGATATATGGAGCACCACAAATACTTTTGAATGATTGGTGGAGACGCTATCTGTGTGGACGTGACTCCTCTTCACGATCTGCACGATCCTCTCTAGTAATTGTTTGTCTGGGTTGGTATCTACGGTGGTTATATGTACCTTCTTTGATCTCCGCCAAAGAACTTCCATAACAATCCGACCAAGATGGTGACATATACGTATATTAGACTAGCTTAACTTGGGCCTATGATGCGACCTCTTGCTAAATCTGACAATTGTTCCTAGCTTCGTCGAATACGTCTCAAAGGCATCTTTCTGTATAACATTCAGTATCAAAGCAGAAAATGTAGTTCCATTGCCCGTCAATTTTACATGATATGCGTCAATCTCACTAGTGCAGTTTCAAATTGCAAACTGATTTTGGCGGTTAAGTGGCAATTTGGCAGTCAAGTTGAGACCAAGTTGACTAATTTTGGAAATCAAGTTGCAGACTAATTTTGGTGATCAAGTTGCAGACTGATTTTGGCGATCAATTTGCAGACTGTCATTATCGAAATGTACTCTGAGTTCAGTTTTAAGTTGCAGACAGATTTTAGTGGAGACAGATATGGAGAGCACAGAGAACATGCTACACAAATAAACATTGCGTAAATAAGGCAATTTACCAATGACGGAATATGAGTATGTGCATGGTATTGAACGCGTACATTGAGCTTCATATTTTCGACATAAGCTCTGTTATTTGTAGGAGGTAGAGAGGCGACATAATGCAACCTCATGTTCTGATTTTAGGATTCATTATCTGTCCAGATTTATATCCATAGACAACGTGCACTGCACTGATCTATGCCGGCTGATCGTTCTCTTCAAAGTTGATATATACAGCGAATGAAATGCCAATTTATGTATTTGTATATTGATCCCATTGATCATGCGTGAGATAAAATAAGCAGAGAATTCCATCGGATGAGTCTCCAAGTAGCATTCTGGAGATAAAAACAGCTCACCATTAGGAGTGGGTGGATTTTTCCTCCATATCTCGCGAACAACTTCATAGAAAGCTAGCAAAATGGATGTGCAACTGCAAAGAGTCACCATATCACTTCATATTGCTCATGTATCAGAGTTGTTTACGTTTTTATCAACGAAAAAATACCTTTTAGCATTTTTAATGCATAATCCCTGCATAACATTCAATTTTGTTCTTGTATGTTATGTCGTCGTCCTTGCATTACCTTTTTAAAATATTTTTACCTTACTGCATGCACACAAACCACGTTTCGTTGCATTCCTATTTTGGGTTCGAGAAATATATAACAATGATACTTAACTTTTAAACTTCATTGTTTTTGCTTTAAATATTTTATCCATTGCAATATAATTATAGCAATTATTGAATCCTAAATGTATTATGTAAATATTATTCAAAGATAAAATTTGCAATTATAGTTCCACATGTGAAACAAATGCATATAATCTGCTCATATGGACGTTATTAATAAAGAATTGCTCAATGAATAACTTAATCCAGTTCAAAATTAATGTTTCAACGATTGTGAATAATTAAATATACATATATCGCATAATTTAGTAAAGTATAATGTGCTGTCATTAAATATTAAAATATACATTTAATTAGTTAATTCTTTGAAAAGCGGCATGTAAATTGAGTAACACGAATTTGAAGATATATATCATTTTGTTTCATTTGTAAACTAGCTGGAATTATATAAATAATGCTGTAATAGAATACAGGGAGTATTCATGGACGTCACGTTGCCCTTAACAACGATAGCAACGAGTAACGTGTAACAACGATAACTACGAGTAACAACGATAGCAACGCGTAACGTGTAACAACGACAACTACGAGTAACAACGATAGCAACGAGTAACGCTAAAAAGCAAACGCAATGACTGCACTGGATACTATGACAATGATTTACAATTTATGTTACTTTCCATCTAATGAGAGAAAATTACAAACAAATGCTTAGATTTTGCATCGCTGAGGATATTTTCGCTATAGATCGCAAACTTTGAAGTAAAAGCATTAATACGTATAGCCGAAAATTAGATAGAAACTTTGGCATGACTAATGTGACTGCATTAAAACGAAAACTTGACTTTGATATATAGCACAAATGTAAAGTTTAAGTTATTTTGTTTTAAGAAAACATAGTTTTTACAAATGAGGACATAATATTTAATGATATATCTATTTCTGATAACATGTGCTACATTATGAAATTTGAGAACATAAATGAGTTCAAAGAGATCTACTGCTAATTGTAACGCAAGAAAATAATTTATATATTTATTTTTGGTAAATGGATACTCTTTAAAAAATCTGATGTGGCCAGCACATGACTTTCCTTATATAATGCAATGAATTTACTACTTTAACAGTAAAAAAAATGAAGATTATTTTTATAGAAGTAATTTATATTCTTTCCACGATATTTAATTTTCATTAATTAGTCGTTACTTTCATTGATTTAGCGTCATTTTTATTCACTTGGCGAGTTTCTCGTTAATTTAGCAACATTTAAAAAGTCGCCAAGTTTGCGACATTTCACCAAATACGTTGCCGAAATCTCGCCAACCGTTATGGACGAAGAAATAAGTCATTCTTATAGCAGATAAATGATATTGGCGTTCAAATACAAAAGTATTACTCAAAGTATCTTTTCTCATGAATGGAACGAGCTAGATCCACGACAATGATGTCACCAAATTTATCGCATAGTATTACATATGAAAAGTAAACATGTTTCTTAATAGAATTTTTTTTTTATTTTATAATATTTTTTGATAATTTTTCTGAAAAATGTACAATATCTCGAGAACGGTTCATGCTAGCGTTCTAAAATTTATGTCAATTGTTTTCTAATGACAAATTACATAAGAAATGTCTACTTGCGTAACTTTATTAGAGGTTTTGATTTTTTGACGAATTTTTCAAAATTTCACTCGCAAAAATGGGGGAGGTGGGTTTCTGAACATTCGTTTGCGAATATTCACAGATTGTAATTTGTGAACCAAATTTCCTTCAAATCGATCCATTCGTTCGTCAGTTATCGTCTCCACAGGCTCACTGACGCACACACACACACACACACACACACACACACACACTTACACACAGACATCACTTCAAAAATGTTGGATTCGGGATCAGGAATGCTTGAAACGTGCTCTCCTGTCGAAAACTCGAATTCGAATTTTCGACCCTGTCACATTACTTTTCTTATACATTATGTATATAAGGAAAGTAATATGAATTAAAAAGAACTTTAAAAATCAAGATTTTGACGCAAGACGGATGCCATATTTTATTTTGAAGTGGGTCACGTGATCTCTTCATATAATGATCACGTGATCGCTTCATATATAAGGAGTAATTATTATTATAATTTTTATTTAAAAAACTATTGAATATATTTTTGCTGAATTTTTACTTTCCTCATATACATAATGTATAAGGAAAGTATTGTGACGGTGTCGAAAATTCGAAATCGAGTTTTCAACGGGTTTTCCGAAATCGAGTTTTCAAGCATCCCTGATCACGAATCAAACATTTTTTAAGTGATGTCTGTGTGTGTGTGTGCGTGTGAAAATGTGTTTGTGTGTGTCAGTGAGCCTGTGGAGACGATAACTAACGAACGAATTGACCGATTCGAACGAAATTTGGTACAAACATCACAATCCGTAAACACTCGAAGCCTATTGTTTTCATACGCATTCGAATGGTCAGAACCCCCTAAATTTTTGAGTGAAATTTTGAAAAAATCGTCAAAAAATCAAATCCGCCAAGGAAGTTTCGCAAATAGATATTTCTTATGTAATTTTTCATTAGAAAACGATTGACATAAATTTAAGAACGCTAAATTGAACCGTTATCGAGATATTGCACATTTTTCAAATAAATTATCAAAAATCATATAAAATAAAAAAAATGACTTCCTATTGAGAAACATGTTTACTTTCCATATGTAATACCATGCGATAAATTGGGTGACATCATTTTTGTGAATCTAACTCGTTCCATTCTTGAAAAAAGATACTTTGAGTAATACTTTTGGATTTGACGCTAATAGTCATTTATCTGCTGTACGAAGAACTTATTTCTTCGTCCATAACGCTTGGAGATATTTTGGCGGCGAATTTGGTAGAATGTTGCCAACTTGGCGACTTTTTAAATGTTGCTAAATTAACGAAAAACTCGCCAAATGGATAAAAAGGACGCTAAATCAATGATGACTCATTGATGATGACGACATAGAAAATGACGACTCATTGGCCAAAATTCAATATCTTGGTAAAAATATAAATAACAACTATAAAAATAATAATTTTTTTAATGTAAAAGTTCATTGCATTATATAAGGAAAGTCATGGGCTGCCCACATCAGATTTTTTTTTATATACTTTCGATAATTTGAATATTTCCTAAAACTTTCGAAACAGTTTGTGAATTTTAAATCCGCTTAAAAAATGTTTGAAATATTAGGTCCCATAAGGTTCAATGTATTTAATTTTTTAATCCAAAATTAATTGAATGATATTATTCATTTATATTCCCATAGGTTCCACAGACCGCCCGAACAACATACTAAAATTTCATTTTGATAAAGTCATTTTTACGGCAGTTATCGTGCTAACGGACGGACACACAGACAGAATGAACAAAGTCATTCTACAGAAATCGCTACAGAACCCATTGCCTACAGAGACCCGTTTTACGAGCTGTTTTTCGTTTCTTAAGACACGTGTTGTTGAAGAGATTCCTGTCCGATGACACCGAAGTCCGTTAAAGCATTTAATCAATTGTTCGTGTGGAATCATTTTAGGCCTACGCACGGCTGGATGGCCGTACCGGAGCATCGCTGATAAAATGAACGTAGATGCGTCCACTGTGCAAAGGACTTGGAGAAGATGGATTGAAGAAGGATATGTGAATCGTCGCAGTGGTACACGTCCATCCAGACGTACGTCAGCACGCGTTGATGGACGTATTCGAAGGCATGCGTTGGCGGCCCCATAAGCGACAATTGTCGACATACTGCAGAATTTCCAGGATACATTGGATGTTCCTATATCAGCGAGAACAGTTTCTCGACGAATTACCGAAAGCGATTTGAACCCAAACTGTCCTTTTCGAAGACTGCCATTGACGACAAGACACCGACGGGAGAGATTGCAGTGGTGTCGAGACTGAGCCTCTTGGACAACTGTGTGGCAGATAACAGTCACCGTGTGAGAGTCTTTAGGTGACTTGAAAACATATTCAATCCTTTCTGTGACTATTGATCGCCATACTGCTCGACAGCGCTGCATCATGGTTTGGTGTACCATTGGATTTGATAGCCGGTCACCTTTGGTTCATATCAAAATCACAATGACTGCACGACGGTATGTGAATAAGCTGCTGCGGCTGGTTGCACTGCCCTAACTTCAGTGATTACAAAATGTTTTCCAGCAAGGTAAGCCGCGACCGCTCAAGGCAACCATCAGCAGACAAGCCTCGCAAGGTATCCATTCGCTTTATTGACCTCCGCTGTCTCCATATCTCTCGTGTATCGAGCATATATGGGAAGTGATAGGCCGTTGCTTGACGTTTGACTACCCTGCCACAGCCTTAAATGGAGAATGTCCTGTGGAGAATGGTTGAAGGCGTATGATCAGCCATCCCTCAGGAAACTATATGCACGCACATTGCATCTGTTCCTCGAAGGTTTGATGCTTGTATAGCCGCAAAAGATGTCGTACTGCCTATTGAATATCCTGTCTTTGCCATTACTGTATTACATTATCCTTCTGAAATTAACATCACTTATTTATTTATGCCATCTCTGTCTGTGTGTCATTTATCCTCACAATAAATTCGCTCTTTCATGGTGTTGCATTTTCTGTGTCGGATAGTATAAATTTTAGACTTTTTCATTAGTTTCAAATGATAGACAGATGTAAGAAGACCATGTATTTATCTATCTACAATTTAAATACTAATGACGAATTAATGTTATCTCCAAGTGGATGTATTATCCAAGTAAATATACCCAACGGAAGAAGAGAAATTGTAATACAGGAAATTAGTATGCAGTCAGTTAAACGAAAGCAATTTCCACTATGCACACAAAATAAAGAGATTAAAACAAACACTCTACTAGCTTAGAGTTCAATTGTTTATATGTATTGTTTTATCAAATGCGATTGCATTTTCAGGATTGTGAAAAAGGATTTGAAGTTATTTATCAGTTACTGTGAATGTGGGTAATTATTAATTCGGCATAACCAATTGTGGTTTTCTAGAATCCCTAATATGTTTGATAAAATTTGTGAAAAAATATATATTTTTATGCACTTCAGCATTTGCATACAGTATCAAAATATGGATGGTGGATATAGTACATGTATAGTCTTCTTCATTTAAATTAAAAATTATTTCAAATTTGCAGGTTTTGTGTTTGGAAATTCTCATCCGACTATTATCTTCGATTATTTTTCTCTTTAATTGAAATTGAATATTATATCTGGTAAGATAGAAACAAGCTAATTAAATGTAAACATAATGTCAAAAGAAGGTTTTTGGTAAACAAAAGCTTTCATTACCCACGGAACTAAAAGTATATTTAAAAGTCATATTTCTATTTTTTTTTCAGATGCAAGTAATGCAAAGGTTCAATAATTTAGCATTTTGCATCACGATTTATCGGAATTAAGCAAAACAATATTCTTTTTTCATACTAGTCAACTTAAAATAAAAAAATGTTTCTCCGGCTAATGATTAACCCACAGTAGTTGAAAACGCTATTGCTTCAAAACAAAATAATTATATTGTTAGTTGGTTTGTAATAAAGCTAAAATTAAATAAAAGTTATTTCTTTGGCAAATTATCATAATACTTAAATATATAAAAAATATTTTGAATGTAAAAAATAATCATGATCTTCATATTTAAAATGTTTGTAAAAATTTATCAGATTGAATCAAATTTATTAGTCCTTCTAGAGGATTTGTAATAAAAATATATGAATGAACTGAGCTTTTGCACATCAGTTAAGTTAAGCGTCTCTTAAGTTATTTAACACTTAAAACAGAAAAGGCAAATTGAAGATAAAAGAAGTACGTTTGAATCCTGTATCCCAGACTTAAATCTCATTATGCAGAAAATCAACGTTTACAGTCAGTTACATTACAATTACAAAATTATTTCCGAATTCAGCTAGTTATTCATGCCCTTCTGGCCACTCGTTTTAAAGTATTGCCGCATTTTAGTTTTAAATAGAGTTACAATATTCACTCTATTCATCATTTCAAATACTCATGCAATTTCCAGTATGAAGAAACTACGGTGCTGGAGAAAAACAAGGAAGGCCATTCATGCTTAAAGCATTAAGAAACACTTTCCAATAGAAATATAATTTTATTTAAACATCTCTAAAATGTGATACATTCAGCACTGATAATTTTTAAATTATTAGAGTACTATAGTAATTTATTATGCATTAAAACTTAAAATTTCATCAAAAAAGCCAATACTAGTTACACAAAGTGAACTTTATTCAAATGACGTCATCAAACTATAAATCGTCTGCCTCTCTTTGAAGCATCAATGAATATTTTATATCACTTATATTATAGACTCCAGAGCTAATTAATTTTGTGTGAAAAAAATTCTGTAATTCTTATACAACTAACTTTTCAATAGCTTGAATTATTTACAATCTGCATGCGTTGAAGTTAGACTTCGTTGTAGAAATAATCAAAGGTTAGTGATGATTTAAAATAAAATATAATGTAATTGTGTTGGCACAGCATTTAGGTACACAGATAATACGCAAAAATAAACCCTTTCTTATGACGAATGCAATACTAAAAAATCTGATGTGGGCAACACATGACTTTTCTTATATAATGAAATGAATTTACTACTTTCACAGTAAAATAAATAGGTTTTTCTTCTAGTAGATACTAATATCCTTTCCAAGATATTGAATTTTCGACAATTAGTCGTCATTTTCATTGATTTATCGTCATTTTTAGCCATTTGGCGAGATTTTCGTTAATTTGGCAACATTTAAAATAGTCGCCAAGTTGGCGACATTCCGCCAATTTCGTCGCCAAAATCTCGCCAAGCGTTATGGACGAAGAAATAAGATATATATATATATATATATATATATATATAACTTATTAGATATTGAATTTTCGACATATACGTATTATATAACTATTATTATATATTTATATATTATATAACTTATTAGACATATTGAATTTTCCACAATTAGTCGTCATTTTCATTGATTTAGCGTCATTTTTATTCATTTGGCGAGATTTACGTTAATTTGGCAACATTTCAAAAAGTCGCCAAGTTGGCGACATTCCGCCAATTTCGTCGCCAAAATCTTGCCAAGCGCTATGGACGAAGAAATAAGTTAATCTTACAGCAGATAAATTGGCGTTCAAATGCAAAAGTATTACTCAAAGTATCTTTTTTCATGAATGGAACGAGCTAGATCCACGAGAATGATGTCACCCAATTTATCGCATGATATTATATATGAAAAGTGAACATGTTTCTCAATAGGAAATATTTTTTTCTATTTTATATGACTTTTTGATAATTTTTTTGAAAAATGTGCAATATCTCGAGAACGGTTCATGTTAGCGTTCTAAAATTTATGTCAATCGTTTTCTAATGAAAAATTACAAAAGACATGTCTATTTACGTAACTTTATTATTGGTTTTGATTTTTTGACGATTTTTTCAAAATTTCATTCGAAAATATAGGGGGGGTTCTGAACATTCGATTGCGTATAAAAACAATAGACTTCCAGTGTTTACAGTTTGTGATTTTTGTACCAAATTTGGTTGGAATCGGTCCATTCGTTTGTCTGTTATCGTCTCCACAGACCCACTGTCACACACACACACACGCACACATACTTTCACACACACACACACACACACACACACACACACAGACATCACTTCAAAAATGTTTGATTCGTGATCAGAGATGCTTGAAACGTGCTCTCGCGTCTAAAACTCGAATTCGAATTTTCGACCCCGTCACAATACTTTCCTTATACATTATGTATATAAGGAAAGTAATATAAATTTAAGCTATATTTAAACATCACGATCTACACCCGGTGGTAAAAATGAATGCCGTATTTTATTTTGCAATGAATCACGTGATCCCTTAATATATCATAGGTGTAATTATTATTTAAATTTTTATCTACAAAAACATTTTTTTACACATTTTATGTAATAATTTGATCATTTATTATAATTTTCGAAGCAATTTGTGAATTTTCACTCCGCTTGAGAAATGCTTGAAAAATTAAGTCCCGTAAAATTCAATGTATTTCATTTTTTCAACCCCTGTAAAATCTGGAACTAATTGGGTGATATTCATTTTCATTCCAACATGTCGCACAGACCGTCTCAACAACACACTAAAATTTAAGTCAATTTTACGCAGTTATCGGGCAAACGGACAGACAGACAGACAGAATGACCAAAGTCATAAACACTTTACAACTATGTTAGAGAGTGTTAAACAACAAATTTACTAATTTTCTAATATTAATTAGTCATATGTTTACGATTTCAAACACTTTCTACTCATTTATCTATTATCATAAACCACATGCTATCTGAGTTGTTTCTTTGATCAAAACAATCTATCTGCTTACATTAACTGGAATTTCCATACACGCGTTTGAATTCGTGTCATTAAAAATAATAACGCTGCTAATTGCGAAACTTATGCTTAAGTGCTTACTTTCAGTAATAGGAATATTTTCGTAAGTAATTATTTTTAAAGGAGTTGCAGGTAAAAGAAGTATAAATCTCTCTATTTTCTCTTATTCTAATGGCTAAGTAAGTTAATCCCTTTGACTATGTAGAATTAAAGTAAATATTTCTATAAAAACCAGAGAGAAAGTTTAATGCAGGTACTTTGTACTCTATCAATACTTAAAGGAAATTTACATAACAAAGCCGCAAAATCAACAGCAAATAAAATTTAAGTTTATTCGTTTATGATTTATATATTAATTTTTTCTTTCATTTTCATGCACATTTTTTATATTAAAGGTATTTATATACAATTACGTGCATTGATCACAAAAGGAAGGAATGTGTCAAACGGTAAAATACGCTTATTGTAATATGTAAATAAACCGGACGATTATGGTAAAATAAAAATGCCAATTTTAATGGTGCACTTGAATAATATTATATGCATATCATCTTGCGATTTCATTGACAATCGCAGTGACATCAGCCATATAAATTATGCTTACTATGTGTTATGATGAAATCAAATAGAAGAAGCAGCCAGTTTTTATCACCCAATTTTATTAACACTTTACAACAAAGTTGAAAAGTGTTTATGACTTTGTTCATTCTGTCTGTCTGTCTGTCTGTCTGTCTGTCTGTCCGTTAGCACGATAACTGCCGTAAAAATGAGTTTATCAAAATGAAATTTTAGTATGTTGTTCAGTCGGTCTGTAGGACCTATGGGTATATAAATAAATAATATCACCCAATTAGTTTTTTATTGAACCCGGGTTGAAAAAATGAAATACATTGAACCCTATGGGACCTAATTTTTCAAACATTTTTTAAGTAAATTTAAAATTCACGAATTGCTTCGAAATTTTTAGGAAATATTCACATTATCCCATAGAATATATAAAAAAAATTCAGTAAAATATGTTAAGTAGTTTTTTAATTAAAAAAAATATTTAATATAGGGAAAAAAAAAAATTCAATTAAATTCTGACTTTGGGATATCTTCCAGAAAGAAAAGAAAGAGATATTATATAATAAATATCTCTAAATTTGTTTAAACGTTTTGCATATGGGAGTGGCTTCATATTTTAAAGTAAATTTGGTAGGTAACAATTTTTCTTTTTTTTTTAAATTTTATATAACTCTTCATGATAAATTTATTTGATGGCATTTTAAATGCACTTCCCTCCGTCCTAGAGAGTTAAAATTTGGTACACAGCTTAAATTTGTTGAACATTTTATTCGACAAAAATTTGATGGATCTTTAAATATAGATCATACATTTTTTTCGAAATGGCCTGAAAATAATCCCCGTTCACTTCTATAAATCATTGTTGTAATATTGTTAAAAATTCTGATGTGGACAGCACATGTCTTTCTCTGCAGACTCATATTCGTTCTCTTTATTTATTCAATGATAATTTGAGTTTATCTGCACAACATAAGTATTTTAAATGACATTGAATTTACACGTTAAACTTAAATTTGGTTCTCATTTGATAGCTGGACTTATTGTCAAAGGTGGCGTAGCGAAAACGCGAAAAAACTAGAATATCTCAAGAACGGCTAGTCCTAGAGTAATGGGGTTAGTCCTATTCTTTTTGTTGTCAAAAATCACATATAAAATAGGAATTTAATTGATATAATTGAGCACACGTAGTCTTTTATTTTTATATATAACGATTTTTGCTGGCCATTTCGCAAAAATAGCCCATTCCTTTTTCCCGAATCGTACTAGAATAACCTACAAATGACTTATATACAAAATTTTGTTAAATTTGGTATATAAATCACTTGTCGGTTATTGAAATATTATACACCAAATTTTGTTAAATTTGGTTCATTAGTTTTTAGCTAGAGTGGATAAAGGCAATTTCTGCGGCCATTTCGCAAAGAAGGCAGATTCTTTTATTACGAATCGTACTATAATCTAATGAACATCAGGATTTCCCACAAAAAACATACCTACCAAATTGTATGAAATTCGGTCCATTAGTTTTTCAATTAGAGTGGATGTAATATCCACACAGACACACAGAAACATACACAGATACACCCTTACACACACAGACGTCTTCCTAAAAGTAGTTATTTCGTGTTCTAGAAGTCCCAAAACGTGTAGATCCTTTGAAAATTCGAGTTCCGAACTTCGGCACGATTCCAATACTTTGAGTACATACACATACACATATATATTATCTGTGTATTATCTGTGTATCTAAATTCCGTGCCTATGCAATTACAATAGTTGTGATTTTAAATGATCCCTAAACTTTTATTATTTCTTCAAGGAAGCCTAATTTTAACATATGCAGAATGCAAATATCTCAAGCGATTGTAAGATGAATTACATAAGAATTGCTGAATTTTTTTCACACAAAATTATTTAGCTCTGGAGTCTGGAATACAAGTTATATGAATGAAATATTCATTGATTTTGCATAAAGAATCAGATGATTTATATTTCGATACAGTTTTAAATATTTAAGTATAATAAATTACTGTAGTACTGTGATAATGTAAAAGATATTACCACTGAATGAATCACATTTTAGAAATTTTTAAATGAAATTACATTTCAGTTGGAAAGTGTTTCATAATCAATGCTTATGCATGATTGATCTTTCTTGTTTTTATTAACCAGTTATGTGCTGGGGTTCCGCTGCTGTTCGTAAGGGCTAGTTACTACGAATTTTATTTGGATAGTTTGTGTAATTGCAGCATGTACTAGTTTTGCAGTCCATTTAATATGTAATTTACATAGAACAAGCAGTATATACGAAACGTGTGGACTCCTTCTAGGTGCTGGGATTATGTTAATAAATAGTGAATTCATTTGCATTATTTTAACCAGGCTTTCCTTCTATGGCCGTTACTTGGATGAATATTGGTTTTAAGAAAGTCAGGTAGCAAGACTTTATAAACGACCAAATATGGGCATGTTTGCAAAGTAGATATGTAATTCATGATGGTCTTTCTTCAAAAATATGCGCAGTAATTACATTATGCACTGATAAATCGCGGAAACTAACGCTCGAAGTCAGTTAGGATGGTTTAAATTAGGGTTCGAACAATTAGCCCTGGATTTGACTTTCATTGTTTGATAGAATATCGTTATATTCTCTACATCATGATAAAATAGACGATGCATAAAACACTAAGATAAAAGAAATAACGTAAAAATGGCATAATCTATAATAATAAAATTAGATATCTGTGTGCTTGTCTGTGTCGTCTGCATGGGAAAATCTAACCGACGTACAGTCATGAAATTTGGTATAGAGATACATCGCTTCTCGAAATGAAACACATCGTTTAGTATTTATTTCATTGAAATTTAAAATTTATGAAGTTAAAATTGAACATCCAGCCGAATGGATTGATGGTGTCATTAGGTACACGTTAGGTTGCTAAGGAACATTTTCCCGCTGAAATAATTTTCCTAAGTATTTTATCGAAAAAAAAACGAACTGTGACGTCTTTATAAAACTTTTGATTTTTTTATCTATCTCAAACAAAGAAACTGTAAAAAAACTAGCAAGTGTCAAGTTTCTACAGAAACTGCCGTAATTTGATCAATTGGATAAGTGGTGTTACCTATGCCATTACATGCTGCTAAAACTGAGACAAAATACTGTATTTCTTTATCTGTTTCTTCTCCTTCTGAAAACAATTTGAGTGAATGAATACAATAAATCCCTGCTTTAAATCCCGGAAAACGGCAGCTGTATTTTCTAGTTTAATATAAATATTCAATTTAAGTGCTTATAAAACATGTGTGGTACAGCCTACCCTTGATATTTTTCTATGGTATGAGTTATTTCTTTAGTAAAATGCCTGCATCTAGTTGGTCTTTTACAAAATATTTTGTCTTTGAACTATTTCCAATCCTAATATAAACAATTTCCTTCATAATGAGACAATCTTAAAATTCTGCAAAGAAAACAAAATAACTCCATTGTACTAAATAGCATTGTTTTGTACATTAACCACTTCCACACTTGCACTCTGCCTTTGGATAACAAAATCAATTTCCTTAATGTTCACAAAAACCGCCCTACGTATTATTAAAATAGACTTTCACCTAGAATAAAATATCTTAAAAATAAAACTACTTTAAGAGTTTTGCTTTTTGATTAGACTAGTTTCTTAAAATAGGTTTTAAGCAAGTTTAGGATGAAATAAGTACAAAAAAAAAGTGTTCTATCGATCATGCTAATGGCAATGTAAGCTAATCCCCAATAGCTTGTGAAATCAAAGCAAATATTTCTGGAGAAATCTCAAGGGACGATAAAGGTATTTCCCATGCAGTTAGTTCAATTGATGAAATATATAATGATGTAGTTAAGATATGAAATATAAAGAAATAAGAAGAATCAGTAAAGCAAATGTTCTTAAAGCTTTACCAAGCCCAAATTGATATATAATTTATTTAGCAGTATATTCTATACATCTTTCAGTCTGAGAGAAGTGCTTGAAATTCTGAACATCTACCATACAAGCAATAGGTCTAGAGTGAAAGTACTAAGTTAAACGGAAATAACTACACTAGTGAAAGTGCTAGTTAAAGGGAAATAAGTTTACAATGTTAAAGGGAAATAAAGAGTAAACACAAATATACTAATACTTGTTAGTTATAGCATAGGGAATTGATCAAAAGTAATAGCCTTTTTTGAAGATCAGAAGCCGTATATTTATTCATTAGAAAACGGCAGAGAGAAAACTATCATAACCAAGAACTCGCTAGTCAATAAATAGTTACATCACGTGACTTAGATAGGAATACGTTTTTAGAAGAAAAATTGGAAAATAAAGAGACAAAAACTTAGAAAGAAGAAAATAACAATAGAAGTGCTTATAAAAATGTTGCGAACTTTATCTGCTATGAGAGCCAGGCTTCTCTTATGGGTTTGTGGAGGTCTGCTATGACTTCTTCTCTTGTCGGGGAAGGCTATACTGCACTTTATAACATTGCCAGCAGCAATAAAATTATCCTTTACTGGATGCCTGGACATTCAGACATTCTCGGTAATGTAATGAAATGGATAATGAGTTGGCTAGAAATGGTACAAATACAATCTTTGTTGGTCCAGAGGCAGCTTTGTGCATCTCTGATGAGTTGATCAGACGAAATGTTCACGGCATATACAGGAAGTTGCAGTGCAAGAACTGGTGCGACATCAAGGGCCAGAGGCAGGTGAAGGAACTGAACTATAAGTGCCCTATTGCGCGTCATGGGGAGCTACTCAAATTCAATCGAACTGACATTAAAAATGCTGTTGGGATCCTTACTGGGCACTGCACCTTTAAAAGACACTGCAGCATTATGTGTGTTACTAAGGACCCGATTTGTAGAGGTTGTAAGTTTAGTGAATAAACTGCCTCATACATACTTTGTGAGTGTGAGGAGTTTTCTGTCCGTACGTTCAAGCACTTGGGACGGCATGTTATCGAACTCTGGGAGTTGCAGGATATTCCTGTCAAGTGCTTGCTTATCCTTGCATCAGTTACTGGTCTCTTCTCTTAGGGACTGTACAACTTTTAGGAACAGTACAATAAACCTCTGTTTGCTGTGCTAGGCTCTCTCTGATCCATCCACCTCTAAACCATAAGTCACAAGCTACGAGCTTTATGCCTTATGTTAAAACAAATCGGAAGAGAATCGGTTTTGAGGGATACATTAGCAGCAGCATCAGTTAACTTAAAAAATTATGTTGCAAAAATACTTGCAAATGACAGGCTACTAATTTATATTGCATCTAACAATAACTGAAGAAACAAGCTGGTTTTGGAATGGAACCTGCTAATTTGATGAACAATTTTAAAGCATTCCTTCAAATTTCTATAAAAATATCAATTTCTCAAAAGTCACGAAAAATTAAAAATACAATGTACGAGGTTGTATATTAAGTTAGGTGACAGGGACTGCGGTAGAAATACACGTCACAACCCCGTCACAGTCCGCCTGATCTCTTTGCAGCATGAGGGCAATCTCGTATTGGCTTGCTGTTGGGCCAATCTCGTATTGGCTTGACACTTCGACATCGTTTACTCATGCACGACTCAGCTGATGCAATTTCTGAACGAACAATTATGCTAATACAAGGGAACTCGTGCCGGTTACAACTGGTACTGCCAGGCATAGTACAAAAGTCGGCGTTCAGTCGAGCTAGAAGGGATGAATCGGATGTCACTAGAGTGTGTGTGTGTGTGTGCTCTGATGCAAAGTCTTAGTGGGTAGCTACTGAGCCTATACGATTGTTCTGCATCAGACACTTTTGCCAGGCGCCTACTTACCACATGTTTTGTGTGAATGTCCACGTTTGCTTTGGATCTCATGTTTTCTCAAGATGCCATGATGCTTGATGAGTCCAAGAGGGTGGCTACTAAATATCTGCGATCGTTCTACATCAGGCACTCTTACCATACAGCTACTTGGCACGTGTTTTTGTGCGAACGTCCACCATATCTTTGGATCTTGTGTTTTCCCGTTATCTGTGGTTTTGGCTGAGTGTTTCACGAGGCGTTATTTCTGGTATCAAGAAGCGTTCCTGTTGTTTCGCTCATGGTCTGCATCGTTTCCATCGATGAGTATTCTTTATTCTACATTTTTACTGCTATTGCTATAAAGTTAAATTATCAGTATAAACTAAGTTGCATTCTAATAAATCCAATGTCGTTCTTTTAATTCTGTGTTTATTTTGACCCATATATCTTTTGTAGACATCATTCCGAAAGTATTTTAAATCCCGGAACGTTGCAATTGAGTGAGGTAACAAGGCCTGCGGTATGAATACATTCAATTTTTATAATAAGATAACCTGTAAATTATATTGATACATTTTTGCGTAATCGCCATACTTATCAAGGCATTTGTCCCATTGTTACACCAAGCTATGGATCTCAGACCTGAAGTAATCAGTATCAAAACCCTGCAGTCAAGCCGTTACAGCTTGATGAACATGACTGGTGCCTGCACGTGGCTTTCCAGGTGCCTCTTTAACGATCTGAAGAGATGCAAATATGTTCCAATTCAGAACTGTAAGGTGTGTGTTCAAGTACCTCCCAATGGAAGCCTAGAAGCAGTTTACTCGTACAGTTGGCAGTTTGGGACCTGGCATTAACATGAAGAAAATACATTAATAGTTGACGGTGGATTTCAGCTAGTTTTTGCAGAAATCTAAGGATTAATTAATATTTTGCGGTGATTTAAATGGAAACTCCTTTGGTGATTTAGAAGGAAACTGATTTGGTAATTTGGACTGAAACTGATTTTGCGAGTTGGAAACTGAATTGCATTATTTAAGTAGTGGGCCTTTATTTAGAACCGTATGAAGCCAAATGTCATGTTCTAATTTAAAATATATCCCATTCCATTCTCCCTTTAGATGATTTATCCCTTAATCTTTTAGAATATTGAAGAGAAGTCAAATTGACAATGTTCTAATATAAGTCTGACCCTTGTTCTAGAATCCAACTTCATTTTAGATTTTATCAATAACTATTCATCATACAGTCTAAGATATTTTCTTTTGACTAGCACAATATTTTTGCTTAATACTAACCAAAATCACCTTACACAAAATAAATGCATAAATCATTAACGATAATAGTTGATCTATACAACACTGGCTTGATTATTATCTTTTCTTAATGAGAATATTTCCTTAAGTAATTATATTTAAATGAGTGGCAGCACAGACGTTTTAAAGCACTCTTTTTTCCCCACGCGGATGGATATTATAATCTCTAAAACTGTCTAAAAAGTAAAGTAAATATTCCTGGAAAATCAGAGAGGATCTTTAATGTTGTTACTTTGTATGCGATAAATTATTCAAAGAAAATTTCCATTATAGACATCACAAGGTCAAGAGGTTTCAATAAATAATGGTTTAGTTTATACAGATATTGATTTATAAATCACGTAGTTATGAAGTCTTTGGACGAACTGAAGACATGTACATGGGTTCTATATATATTTTTTTTAATTTGACAATACAATTAAATCAATGAGTAAGGTAAGTTGCAACACACATTAGAACATTAGTGGATCAGAACAAGGTTGCTTAAAAATAACCATGCAATCAGTTTGAAACAAATATATAACCATTATAAAAATATCTCGTAGATAGTGGTGTGCTTCCAAGCTGTCAACAATCAGCATCTGTGGACTAGTTGCTTCACTGAACAACGAATCCAAAAGACCCCGTTCCCTCACACCTATCGGCCTCATACTTATAAACTGGATCTCTTATTATCAACCTGACCATTATAAAAAATCTGATGTGGGCAGCACATGACTTTATCTGCAGACTTATATACACATTCTCTTTTTTTAATTAAATTTAATTCACTATTAATTCAATTTTCGTTCTCATTTGGTAACTGGACTCATTTTCAAAGGTGGCGTAGAGAAAAAAACAAAAATATCTCGAAAACGGCTAGTCCTAGTTTAATGGGATTGGTCTTATTCTTTTCTTCGTTAAAAATTACGTATAAAACAAGCATTTAATGGATATATTTCAGCATACGTATTTTTTTATTTCAGATTTTGTCGATTTTTGCGGGCCATTTTGCAAAAAAAGGCAGGTTTATTTTTTCTTTTTAATCTTACAAAAATCCAATCAGCACCAGGGTGTCCTACAAGTGACTTACCTACCAAATTTTGTTTAAATCGGTCCTTTAGTTTTTCAACTAGAGTGGATAAAAGCTTTTGCGGGGCATTTCGCAACAAAAGGCGGGTTCTTTTATCCCGAATCATACCCAAAACTAATCAGCACCAGATCCGCTCACAAGTGATATACCTACCAAATTTTATGAAATTCGGTCAATTAGTTTTTCAGTTAGAGTGGATACAAAATCTGCACAGACAGACAGAGAGACACATACTCAGACGTCACGCTAAAAATAGTTTTTTCGTATTCTAGAGGTCTCGAAACGTGTAGATCCGTCGAAAACTCGAGTTGTGATTTTCGGCATGATTCCAATACTTTCCCTATACATTACCATGTATTGCAGGGAAAGTAACAAGTGCATTCAGATTGAAATCTTATTTAAATGTAAATTTTGCGGACACGATAAGTTTTGTCTGTCATCATAGCTTTCAAAAATTGTAGCACGTAGAGAATTTGGTTATATGCAGTTCAGTTTTATTTATCTGTTATTTGGTAATGAAGAGCGCTACCACGTTCTACCAATGGTGGAGAAAGCATCAGCGGGATTCGAAAAATAAAAATGTTGAAGTCAGCTTAAGGGGAAGGTGGACGTTGAAATGAGCAAAAATCGACTAAAATTTTTTTAATATATAACATTATTTTACAAATTTAACATTTACTTACGGGTGGGACAGCGTCAATCTCAAACAAAGAACCTACCAAAAAGACAGGTATTTGACATACCCTATCCCAAACTGTTCGATCCCCCTTTGCAGATATTGGCGTCCATGGAAATCGCTGACAGAAACATTGCACCTGCTGCATCAGGTGCAATGCAGCAGGTGCAAATATCTATCTTTTTGGGAGGTTCTTCGTTTGGGATTGATGCTGTTGCACCTGTAAGCAAAAAATTAAATGCATTTTTTTCGAAACTGAATTTTCAAAGGTTTTACATTTTTAAAATGCTCCATGCGTCTTAAGTTTTGTCTGAGATGCAGGAGATTTGGCAAAAAGACACCTCTCATACTTTTTAATGAAACTGGGTGTGGATTTTATAATTGGATTTTATTAAGGTAATTAAAAGTGAATAAGAACCTAATTAAATGATGAAAATTAAGTTTTAATGCAGAAAAATATTTTTATAAAATTAACTTTCTAAGGAATTTAAAAATGAATTCCCAAATGTGTTCATAATGTGCTTTTGAGTGATCATAATGTATAAAATGAATCAAAAATGTGAATAAATTGCATGCAAGGAGCATTTTCAAATTTTCGTTAAAAAAAATTAAATTAAACAAAATACAAAATTATAACAAAATTGAAAAAAAATTGAATGATATTGTATATAGTAATGTTAAGAGGAATATTCATACAAATATTCACGTTTCTAAGTCAATAAATAAATAAAAAACATTTCAACGTCCACTGTTCCCTTAATAAGTGATTTCGTCTCTAGAGGACGAGATTATATAAGAAGATATTTGAAAATTTTAAAATACTACTTTAGTACTTCATTAAATTCGCAATTTTACTGTCTAACTGAGTATGAGGTGCAGAGACGATAAAAATCTAGCAGTTCTATTGGGGGGGAGCTTCGGCTGGCCAGTACTAAGTTTCGTGGTTAGAGTCCCAGGAAGGACTGTTGTTGTTGTTGTTGTTGAGACCCAGACCGTCCGACCTACCAGAAAGGTGTAAGGTAACCGCTTGGACGGCCGGGTCGGGAAGGACTGTGAGGTTCTTTACAATGACGACCGAAGAAATTAACCTTTAGAGTCAGTTAAGTGATGCGGGGGGGGGGGGGGGCTGAAAATAACACTAGTAAGATTAGTAAAATATTCAGAGTACTCTGAGAAAGTGAGCACGGGTTTCAAACGATCACGCAGGAAGCTCACATAATAGCATCTGGATACAAATTTTAAGTAAAATTATCAGGAAGTGTCCAACAGTTTGTCAGTTGGACTTCAATCTGACGTTAGATTAAATAGAACCCAAAGTTCACTTCAGTCAGAGCTTGCAATCCCATCCTATTCCAAGAAGGACAGCGTCTGCTGGCCAGAACTTTTTTGGATAATAAATTTTCTCTGAGATACAACTACTGCACTATTTGAGTTACACTTAACAATAAGTTCCTTTTGCTTTCGAAATCTGCCGTTACATTTCATTTGATTCTGCTGCTAAAAAATTAGCTTTATTACCATTTTTCATACTTTCTACACTTTCATCATCTGTTACGCATTCTGTATTTTTCACTTAGTTTGGAATAACACAACAACTGCACAAACGTTCGATAAGCGACTTAGCAATCAGAGGAATGATGCCTTAAAATAACATATCATCAAAATTAATGACTTAGAAAGATAAACTATGTGTAGTAGTTTTGCTTACTTAATCAGACTATTTTCTGAAGTATTAACTCTAACCGAGAGTGAAGGTGAAATAAATAGAAAGTAATTTCATCCTATCATATTAACGGTGCACCAAGTTAATCTCCAAAAGCATTTAAATTCAAAGTAAATATATCAGGAGAAATCAGACACAGAGTTCAATAGATAATTTGTATGCAGCCAGTCAAATGAAAGGTATTTGCACTGCAAACAACTCCGAATAAACAGATTTAAAGAAATTAATTTCTTCTACAAATGCGTCACATGCTTGGAGATTTAAAAGTAATATACATTTTATATTAAACAATTAAAATTTTATAAATTTTTGCGTTTTGTAATAGGATTAATGTTCAGAGGTAAGACGTAGTTGTTCTTCTTTCTTTTATGTTACTACGGTAAATGCATATTATTTTAATAGGTGTATTTCTGTGTTAAAAGTTATATGTTACTAAGCATAATAAAAAAATATAATAATACCAACTAGTGATGCATCAACTATGCTCGCTGGACCTGCAGTGCAAGGAGCCATATAAATGGAAGACTTGCATAAGGTAAAATTTAACTGAATATCCCTTTAAAGATCAATAAAGTAATGAAAAGTTGGTTTGAAATTAAATCTTACCTTAGTTTACTCCGTTATGCCTCTGAGAACAACCATTTTCGGAATCAGAGCAATTTTCCTAAATCAGGCCAGGGAAAGTAAAGTAGTTAAACCAGAAATAAATTCAGTCGATCATGGCCCTACTCTATAACGCGACAAAACACGCCTGCTTTAACGTGACGGGTCGGGGTTCACTAAGAATTTTCAATGCGGATTCTGGAGATGCCTTTTCTGGTTTTTCTGAAAATTTCTATGACTGTACGAAATTATTATACAAAAGACAATTAAAATGCTTAATATTTGCGTTAAAAATGAAGTACCACCATGTGAATGCTCCTTCACTCATTTCTTATTTAAGTTTATATGTCAGTTAACATATATTTACTAGAGAGATTTTACGTGCTCCTAAAATACAACTTTTTCTGTCATGGAATGGTCTTTTTTTTCAATAAATAATCCCAATTATCCGTTACTAAGGCGAATATATTTAGTTGCACGTATGAACGAAAGTGTAGACAAGAGTTTAATCTCCCCTCTTTGTCATTTTAACATACCTACATAGTATAACATACTTTCTCTACATAAATAGTATAATGTATAAGAAAAGCTGTGTAACTTGGTCGAAAATTCGAATCCGAGTTTCCGACGATAGGGCAGTTATAAGCACCCCTCAACTCAAAACGAACGTTATTGTGATGATGGTAGTGTATGTTTGCATTTTAATGTGTGCGTGTGTGAAAGTATGTTAGTGTGTGTATGCTCGTGTATGCATGTTAGTGTTCGTATATGCTAGCATGTGCGTATCCGTCCGTAAGTTTGTAGATGCGATACATTAACGATCGAAGCGTTTCTAATACAACTGGACACGGTTATTAAAATCAGTATAAACGGACACCTAATTGACTTTAGAACACAGTCGAATATTCGGATTCCACTTCCCTCAGATTTCAAATCAATTTTTAAAAAATCATTACATATCTGCAATTTTTTTACAATGATAAAAACTAATCATTTTAGACGTGCTTTCTCATTATAAAACGATTGATACAAACTTTAAACGATAACTTGATCCTTTCTCGAGATTTTGCATGTTTTTTAACATAAATTTATCAAAAGAGTTATGTTATATTAAAAATAAGTAAGTATTATTAAATATGATCACTTTCTATATTCAAAATCATTCAAATTGGGTTTAGATTGTTCTATTCACTAGAGAAAGTATTATACGAGTATGCAATAATTTCGTATTTTGATGCGCAGGAATTCAACAATAGCAATTTATTTCATTCAATTCATATAAATTAAATGTTAATTACATTTTTATGAAGATTCTGTATGTCAGTATACTAGCAAGTTGCTAAAAAAGTCAAATTTCACAAAACGTGCTGTTCATTAAATGACGGAATCATTGTTCGGTGGATCTGGTACATCATTATTTCACTGAGAAAGAAGTAAATGCATAGCATAGGGAAAGTGATGTGAGGTCCACGTCATACTTTTATAATACAAATTGTTCTGTGCCATAATTTGAACAATGTCTACTTCAATAACAAAATCTATTAGCGCACTAATATCTAGAAATATCCTATATGCCTTTAAAATACTATATCATCAAATATAATGGCTACTAAAGCTATAACGGCTTAAGAGCTATTCCTCCTGAATAAATTTATTTTCTTGAACGATTATCTTTATGGAAGTAGAGTGCAAAATAATCATAAAATGATCTTCACCATACTAATGATGAAGTAAGCTGAATATAATGAAGTGAGCTGAATGAAAATTGAAATTTAAAAGATCAAACTTAAAAGTAAATAATACTTTAGAAATCCGACAATGCCATACAGGTAATTTGCTTGTAGTCAGCTATCTAAAAAAAGTTTCATTATAAACAGCGCAGAAAATAGTAAGACAAATTTCATGTGTGTATATATATGATTGTATATATATATATGTATATATATATACATATATATATATATATATATTTGTATATATATATATGTATATATATATATATGTATATATATATATACATATATATATATATATATATATATATATATATATATATATATATATATATATATATATATATATATATATATATATATACAGAGTGTACATAAATTGATGGTCAGAACTGTAAGGGATTATAGAACTGATAACAGATTATAGTAATGTAATAAGATAATTGTAACATACATAAATAACATAATGTAATTATGCGTTCTTGTTTAATCAAAGAGAAGTATATTTTGAACAAAAGATAGTATCTCGAGTTTAATTTCACATACATGTCATCAAGTTTTAGGTACAGCAGAAAACATAAGAAACTAACAGTATGTTATTTAATATTTATATCCATAAGTAATAAATAGCATACGGTTAGTTTCCTATGTTTTCTGCTCAGCATAGAAAGTCATCGTTACTCGATAGTTTTTGGAGACATTGTACCATTTGGAATGTAAATCGTGATTAAGCCTTCTGTTTCGCTTCCAGCGAGAGAAGTATCTGAACTTATTTACGAAACAATAAATTATCTCTTTAAAATTATTATTTTCAAATGTACATCATTTCAGATCAATTTACAATGTCTGTGAAATGGAATTTGATGTTGTACAATGTTTTACTACCTTCAATGCATTATCTAATGCTATACCATTATCTACTCATTATAATATTATTTAACTGAATTTCCTAACATCACGGTGCGAACTGTTGTAAAACTGATTTGAGTGAAATTGCACTCTTTTTGAAGCAAAGGTCACTGAACACAGGAAAGAGGCTGTCCGCCGCTGTTGCCCTCAGAGATCATGTTTATATCATCTTTCAAGAATTAGTACAGTAAGTAATATTTGCGAGTGTTATATATAATATATGTAATGGAGTTTCTAATGCTACACCATTATCTAGTCTTTATAATACTGTTTAATTAAATTCCCTACCATCACGTTGAGCACCGATTTCCGATTTAGAACTGATTCGAGTGTGATTGCACGCTTTTTGAAGTAAAGGTCACTGAACACAGCAAAGAGGCGGTCCGCGTCTGTCGCCCTCAAAGACTATGCCTATATCATCTTTCAAGAATTAGTACAGTAAGTCATATATTTGCGAGTATCATGTATAATATATGTAATGGAGTTTCTAATGCTGCACCATTATCTAGTCTTTATAATACTGTTTAATTAAATTCCCTACCATCACGTTGCCCACCTATTTAGAACTGATTCGAGTGTGATTGCACGCTTTTTGAAGTAAAGGTCACTGAACACAGCAAGGAGGCTGTCCGCTGCTGTTACCCTCAAAGACCATGCTTATATCATCTTTCAAGAATTAGTACAGTAAGTAATATTTGCGAGTGTTATATATAATATATGTAATGGAGTTTCTAATGCTACACCATTATCTTGTCTTTATAATACTGTTTAATTAAATTCCCTACCATCACGTTGAGCACCGATTTCCGATTTAGAACTGATTCGAGTGTGATTGCACGCTTTTTGAAGTAAAGGTCACTGAACACAGCAAAGAGGCGGTCCGCGTCTGTCGCCCTCAAAGACTATGCCTATATCATCTTTCAAGAATTAGTACAGTAAGTCATATATTTGCGAGTATCATGTATAATATATGTAATGGAGTTTCTAATGCTGCACCATTATCTAGTCTTTATAATACTGTTTAATTAAATTCCCTACCATCACGTTGCCCACCTATTTAGAACTGATTCGAGTGTGATTGCACGCTTTTTGAAGTAAAGGTCACTGAACACAGCAAAGAGGCGGTCCGCGTCTGTCGCCTTCAAAGACTATGCCTATATCATCTTTCAAGAATTAGTACAGTAAGTCATATATTTGCGAGTATCATGTATAATATATGTAATGGAGTTTCTAATGCTGCACCATTATCTAGTCTTTATAATACTGTTTAATTAAATTCCCTACCATCACGTTGCCCACCTATTTAGAACTGATTCGAGTGTGATTGCACGCTTTTTGAAGTAAAGGTCACTGAACACAGCAAGGAGGCTGTCCGCTGCTGTTACCCTCAAAGACCATGCTTATATCATCTTTCAAGAATTAGTACAGTAAGTAATATTTGCGAGTGTTATATATAATATATGTAATGGAGTTTCTAATGCTACACCATTATCTTGTCTTTATAATACTGTTTAATTAAATTCCCTACCATCACGTTGAGCACCGATTTCCGATTTAGAACTGATTCGAGTGTGATTGCACGCTTTTTGAAGTAAAGGTCACTGAACACAGCAAAGAGGCGGTCCGCGTCTGTCGCCCTCAAAGACTATGCCTATATCATCTTTCAAGAATTAGTACAGTAAGTCATATATTTGCGAGTATCATGTATAATATATGTAATGGAGTTTCTAATGCTGCACCATTATCTAGTCTTTATAATACTGTTTAATTAAATTCCCTACCATCACGTTGCCCACCTATTTAGAACTGATTCGAGTGTGATTGCACGCTTTTTGAAGTAAAGGTCACTGAACACAGCAAGGAGGCTGTCCGCTGCTGTTACCCTCAAAGACCATGCTTATATCATCTTTCAAGAATTAGTACAGTAAGTAATATTTGCGAGTGTTATATATAATATATGTAATGGAGTTTCTAATGCTACACCATTATCTTGTCTTTATAATACTGTTTAATTAAATTCCCTACCATCACGTTGAGCACCGATTTCCGATTTAGAACTGATTCGAGTGTGATTGCACGCTTTTTGAAGTAAAGGTCACTGAACACAGCAAAGAGGCGGTCCGCGTCTGTCGCCCTCAAAGACTATGCCTATATCATCTTTCAAGAATTAGTACAGTAAGTCATATATTTGCGAGTATCATGTATAATATATGTAATGGAGTTTCTAATGCTGCACCATTATCTAGTCTTTATAATACTGTTTAATTAAATTCCCTACCATCACGTTGCCCACCTATTTAGAACTGATTCGAGTGTGATTGCACGCTTTTTGAAGTAAAGGTCACTGAACACAGCAAAGAGGCGGTCCGCGTCTGTCGCCTTCAAAGACTATGCCTATATCATCTTTCAAGAATTAGTACAGTAAGTCATATATTTGCGAGTATCATGTATAATATATGTAATGGAGTTTCTAATGCTGCACCATTATCTAGTCTTTATAATACTGTTTAATTAAATTCCCTACCATCACGTTGCCCACCTATTTAGAACTGATTCGAGTGTGATTGCACGCTTTTTGAAGTAAAGGTCACTGAACACGGCAAAGATGCTGTTCGCTGCTGTTACCCTCAAAGACCATGCTTATTTCATCTTTCAAGAATTAGTACAGTAAGTAATATTTGCGAGTGTCATATATAATATATGTAATGGAAATTATAATGCTATATCATTACCTAGCCATTATAATACTGTTTAATTAAATTCCCTACCATCACGTTACGAAACTTTTTTGAACTGATTTGAATTTGATTGCACACATTTTGAAGTAAAGGTCACTAAACACAGCAAAGAGGCGATCCGCCTCTGTCGCCCTCAAATACTTGTTTATACCATCTTTCATGAATTAGTGCAGTAAGTCATGTTGGCGCGTGTTATGTATAATATATGTAATGGAGTTTCTATTTATAACTTAGGGCTGTATTATATATAATATCTTGCCCATGTACTTTCTAACGTGAGTTTTTCCAATGGGAAAACAGGGCGTGTAATAGGATAAACACATAAAGGGGAAAGTTGTTGCATGTGATGGGACCTTTACAGTCACTTCTTTTCGATAAAAACGTCCATGACATAAAACACATATGTAAGTTGCTGCGTGTAATACAACCATTAATATTATGGTTTTATAAGATACTGGAAGCAATGGACAGCTCCATGTTAGATTCGGTAGCCCACTGAGGTTTCAAACAGAGCAAGAGTACTTTCTTTCTAAGGACAATATTATATATGCGATATTTTATTTATTATTGTTACAACTGACAGAATTCTACTGTATATAAAAAAAAGCACAGGATGAAGGTGTTCGACCAGATGAGAATGAAGTATACCTAAAATTAACTCAGCAAATCTGAAACAAAATTTAACTTAACACAGCATCTAAATGATGAATAAAGATATCAACGGGTTCCAAATGAATAAAAGAGCATCTATGCGCGAACCACAGGATCAACAAAGAAAAAAAACGCATCTAAAACAAAGTTGTATCATAGTTGTATATGAGTGCATGATACAAATATATTTAGACATATGCCTTCTTGTCTTTATTGGTACTAGCGCTATGGCGGCTGCTGACTTCAGGAATGGATAAATCTCATTGGCGAGATTCCCCACCCTCCTAGAAAACGATTATCATCACATAACATCACGCTACTGGCACAAGTGTTGTCAAATATTATCTAAATACAGCAAGACCAGTCAAAAAATTCGCCACATAATAATAATAATATCCTATTTAACCAATAACTTTAAGTGAAACAGCGCTTATCTTGCTTCACCTGCGTCATATCACGATCGCCACTGTATTGACGTTCTTTCTCAATTCAATAAAGGATTCTTATTGACCTTGAAATTGATTTATATCTTAATTACCCTTCATAAGGTGTATAATTTAAGGTGTATAATTTAACAATATAAAGTGCATAATTTAATAATATAAAGTGTATAATTTAACATAAGGTGTATATAATTTAAATTTCTATTTTTTAGAGTTGCTCAGTTGATTTTAAAAACATTTCATTTATGTTTTTCATCTTTATTGTATTGTCGAAATTAAATTAGTAATTAACATCACTTGGATAAATTTACTTTATTATTTACGACAGTGCTTTTTATTTCACCTTTTCGCTTAATTTTACATTTTCATTTTGAGCATGTTCTTTTAAAACTGATAAAATGCACTTTTTAATACTCCCTCAAAAAGAAAAATAAGATCATAATATTTCAAACTTGGTCATAAGATGTTATACTTTTCAACTGTCATGTCAGCAATTTTAATAACTTCAACAAATTTCCATTTGATTCCCTAGTCGCAGAGAGACTTATGCAAATATGTAGAGAGATATATATTCCAGAAAATGTTATTTAATATTTTCAGCTTGAAGTAAATATATTCTCAGAGTATTAGTGAATCTTTCTTCGCAAGCATTGCTTAAAATGATATTTCTGATATGCACAGAAGATTATGTTGCACTTCAGACTTTGGTATTTAACTAAGGTTCGTTTCAATACCGAGTAATGTTTATCTTAACATTTTGCCAAAGACGAAAGTTAAAATGGTGCCAACAATGGCACCAAAAACGTCAAGTAGATAAACGTAGGGTTAGGCATCGCTATCGAAAGTCATAAACTGAAAAGAGGATATTGGAAAACTAGAGCAACATATTTAAGTACAATTAAAGTAATAATGTAGCATATAGCTGATTCGAGGATATGACGCATCCCCTTCACCATGACAAGTGATCCAATACACCGTATGTAAACAAATCGAAAATTGAAGAAACAGAGAGGTTTATAAACCCAAGACCTGGAATAAGTGTCCAAATGAGAGAGCCAATCAGAAAACATAATGAAAAGTAATCCTGTCAATCCGAAACAAGAAGTAACACACAATATTCGCTTGCATCAAAAAACAACAGAAATATAACTCTCAGATGGATTATTAATCCAGGTCTTGGGTATACAGGGTGTCCCAAAAAGATTGAAACGCGCTTTAATTCTTTAACTGATGGAGATAAGTGGGCAATGTAAATTGCAAAAATGTTGAAAGTAAGTTAGGAAATAAGACTACGTTAATGAAATAGTCCTCCCATTAATTAAAAAAAAATACACTTTTTTAAATTTTTATAAAAAACTCCTTAGACAAATTTGGGCAATCAGAAAATTTGCATTTTTAATGCAACAAGATCATTAAAAAAACCACATATCTGTATTTTTAAAATTGAATTTGAAAAGGAAATTTTAAATTTGAAAAGGAATTTTTTCTTTGTTCAATTTTCAAAAATTTGCTTCCGAAAATGTTTAGAAATCTAATATGTTTAGCAGTTCAGTAATTACAGTAATAATAGAAAACCAAAATAAGCAAATACGTGCTGCTTTTCCTTTGTAGTGCAAAATATTGAATATACATACTTTTTGATATACAGGGTCTTTATAATTAAAGTTCCACATTGAAATGACTATAAAAGAAAAACTACTGGACAAAATGTTACCAAATTTGGTAATAGTTTACAGGAGGTCATGGGATTTCATTTTCCGCAAAAAACAAAAAAAAGTTCATATAATATAATAAAAATATAATAAATTAATTTAGTAGTGTGATAATTTTTAAAATATTACCGAGGAATGTATCGCATTTAGAGATGTTTAAATAAAATTGCATTGAAGTTGGATAGTGTTTCATTATTAATGATTTATGCATGATTGATCTTTCTTGTCATACATCAGCCAGCTGTGTTTGTCTCGCAATTTTCATAATTCTACAGCCAAGTCTTCATGGTGTTGCATTTTCTATGTCTGGTAGTGTATTTTAGAAGCTATATTTTGAGGCTACACTGTGTATACGCAGTGTAAGATAATTCTGTGAATAATAGAAAAAAAATAATGTCTCGATTCATGAAAAATGTTCACTGAGCTTCCCACGTTCACTGAACATTTCTGGGTCGTCAGTGAAATGGTCACTGACGACCCATATCGTCTAATCTATCCGAAGGTGTATAGTTTCTGTTCAGACGGCCGGGAAGTGCCACCCAATTTAGACCTCGGATTTAATCCTGGTTGAAATACATTTAACTCGATGAATGAAAAATGAAATACATTGAACTCTATGGGTCCTCATTTTTCAAGCATTTTTTGAGCGAAATTAAAATTCTCAAATTACTTCGAAAATTTTAGAAAATATTCTCATTATCACATAAAATGTATAAGATAATTTTCTGCAAACTATGTTTGGTAGATTAAAAAAACATTGAAAAAATAATTGCACCCATGACATGTGATGATATTATATGTGACTCAATAATATAATTCTTGTAATTGTTTCCTTTGTATTACGACAGTGGTTTTAAGTCACGATGAGTTGAGACGAACATGTCGCATGATGTGTAACATGTAGAAGGATTATGAAGTGTTTGTTGTTGTTCCTAATCCCTAATTGGTCCAACAAATTTAGACCAATTCCATCAGTCCATGAACTTCTAAAAAGTCTAAAAACAAAAGAGGATTTGAAAACACCTCATCCAACTTAAAGTCAATACAATTTAAAAAAATCTGATGTGGGCAACACCTGACTTTCCTTATATAATGTAATGAATTTACTACTTTTACAATTAAAAAATGTTATTCTTATTCTAGATACTTATATTCATTCCAAGATATTAAATTTTCGGCAATTAGTCGTCATTTTCATTGATTTAGCGTCATTTTCATTTATTTGGCGAGATTTTCGTTAATTTGGCAACATTTCAAAAAGTCGCCAAGTTGGCGACATACAGTCAAACTCGTCACCAAAATATCGCCAACCGTTATGGACGAAGAAATCAGTTATTCTTACAGCAGATAAATGACTATTGGCGTTCAAATACAAAAGTCTTACTCAAAGTAACTTTTTTCATGAAAGGAACGAGCAAGATCCACGAGAATGATGTCACCCAATTTATCTCATGGTATTACATATGAAAAGTGAACATGTGCCTCAATAGGAAATATATATTTTTTTATTTTATTTGACATATTGATAATTTTTTTGAAAAATGTGCAATATCTCAAGAACGGTTCACATTAGCGTTCTAAAATTTATGCCAATCGTTTTCTAATGAAAAATTACATAAGAAATGTCTATTTGCGTAACTTTATTAGCGATTTTGCTTTGTTGACGATTTTTTCAAAATTTGACGCGAAAATTTAGGGTGGTTCTAAACATTCGATTACGTATAAAAACAATAAGCTTCCAGTGTTTATGGATTGTGATTTTTGTACCAAATTTCGTTCGAATCGGTTCATTCGTTCGTCACTTATCGTGTCCACAGGCCCACTGACACACACACACACACACACAGACATCACTTCAAAAATGTTTGATTCGTGATTAGGGATGCTTGAAACGTGCTCTCCCGTCGAAAACTCGAATTCGAATTTTCGACCCCGTCACAATATTTTCCTTATACATTATGTATATAAGGAAAGTAATATGCTCAGACGAAGCCTGAGTTGTCCTGCACTTAGTGCAGAGCTTAAAAACATTCCGCCCATGCTCATAGGTGAGACTCCTCAAATGTCCACTAACAAAGCGAGACAAGCAGGTCTGCCAGGATCTCTGACTCTCAAAAGAAAGGGCACCACCAGGGCGCGTTCCAGAGTACCAGCCATGTACCGGAGGGACATTCCAGATATCGCTGTAAGTCCTCCTGCACTCTGAGAATACTTCACTAAAAGTAAAAGGCATATCATGCCGGGGAGATTCCATAGAAGCAACCCTCGCCAACGAGTCCTCTTTCTTGTTTCCCACTACACCCACGTGAGGCGGAATCCATTGAAAATGCACCTCAAATTTCTCAGAGAGCCTATTAATTAACATTGAGATGGAAATTCCTCCTCTGTCACCAACACTCCTCCAGTTCCTAAGGTGTTGAATTGAATATCGGCTGTCGGTTAATATCCAAATGCTGACAAAGTCAGGCTCTGCAATTTGCTCAACATAGCTAAGGCCTTTTTCAATAGCTATCAGTTCCGACCTGAAAACCAAACAGGAATTTGAATTTATGTATTTAAAACTTGAAGTAGTAGTGGGAGTCCTGATGAATACACCACTACCAGAATAACCATGATCACTCTTGCTGTCGTCTGTATACACCTGAAGAAGGATTATGAAGTTCTACAAACCATGAGTTTACCTTTAATCTGAGTTCCGAAGCAAGATAATGTAGGGATACCTTCATATTATGGAATGCAATTGTCTCAGTAAATAATTAAATGATTAAGGGCATTGATTAGACAGTTGGTGATTGGTGGTTTTATTTCTTGCTGAGATCATATATGATAACAAATATAGCGACTACATTTTCTCAATAACTTCATTTTCTTATGGTCAAATCAAGCGTAATTACTATAGAATTGATTCAATCCTTAATTTAAATATTCATGCAAAATACTTCAAAATAATTTTCTCAAATTGGTTAATGATGCATTTGAAATTCCAGGAGTTTATTAAATATTTTGCCCACGCGGAATGCCTAAGTCTAATGGAATCTGCTAATGAAATCTAAACTAATTCTCAAAATTTAATCATCAGAATAAGAGGAAGCTGAAATGCTAAGTAAACATATTTAGAAATACTTTCCTTCATCCGTATTTAACTTTTGTGGCTGTGAGAATGGCATGAGTTATAGAACTTGTCAATATAGAATTTCGAGGCAATAAACAGACAAAAGTGAACAATTTACTGTTAAATCAACAATAGAAGAAACCCTCAATGGAAAGGTTTTCATAGGACACAGAAGTGTTTCCACATATTTCTTACCCTTTGATGTTGACTTTAAAATTAAATCTGTAAGTACTGACAATTTAAAAAGTATAAAAAATTGTTATATGTCATTAATGTCACGTGATTATTCAACAAAAGTCAATTTGGTGATTCCTTACAATTTGCAAACCGGAGGGAAATTGCGTCTTATTCTATTTTATGATCCTTAAAACTGCAAAACTCTGCAAATTGACTCAAATAAACAACCATATTTAGCAACTCATCGTTTGAAGTATTACTCATCTTTGATAGGCTGCCCACAGAAAAAGCTACCAAAAGCTTTTTGTGTAATACTTCAAACGATTTAGCAACTCGTCGTTTGAAATATTACACATCTTTGATAGGCCCGACCGTCCAAACAGTTACATTACACCTTCCTGGTAGGTCGGACGGTCTGGGTTTCAACAACATCTTTGATAGGCCTGCCACACAAAAAGCTACCAAAAGCCTTCGGGTTGGTCGTGTGGTCTGGGTTTTCCACATCTTTGATAGGGGGCGCGGTAGTCCAATCGTTAGCGCGCTGTAATTGCACTCGGTATGCCCGGGTTCGATTCCCCCCGCTGCCAAAACAGCTTCCTTGTCCACGCTGAGTACAATCACGTTAAACATGTGGGTCCGCAAGTCCTTTCGAGAGGTTGGTGGTAGGAGAAGGAGGGTACGTTCTTTGTGGATGCCTCTCTCACTGAGTTCCGGTTTAAATTGGGTGGCACTTCCCGGCCGTCCAAACAGTTACCTTACACCTTTCTGGTAGGTCGGAAGGTCTGGGTCTCAACAACATCTCCGATAGGGAGAGCATCTATTGGGACCCATTTGAGATTTCTTATGCGAAATTACGTAGGTATTATGCACATAAAATATCAAGATGAACGCAGATGTGTAGGATTGCGTTATTTAGTGATTCCTTCCAATTTGGAACGCGATGAAATTTGCATCCTAGTCTCCTTTAGGATCCTTAAAACTGCAGAATTCTGGAAATTGATTAAAAGAAACAGCAGTATTTAACAGCGCATCATTTGAAATGTTACACATCTCCAAGAGGCCAGGGCGCGGTAGCCCATTGGTTAGCGCGCTGGAGTTGCACTCGGTAGGCCCGGGTTCGATTCCAGATACTGCCAAAACTGCCGCCGTGTTCATGCGGAGTACGATCACGTTAAACATGTGGGTCCGAAAGTCCTTCCGAGAGGTTGGTGGTAGGGGAAGGAGGGTACGGTCCCTGTGGATGCCTCCCCCACTGGGTTCCGGTCTAAATTGGGTGGCACTTCCCGACCGTCCAAAATGTTACCTTACACCTTTCTGGTAGGTCGGACGGTCTGGGTTTCAACATTCAACATCTCCAAGAGGCCGGCCGTCCAAATAGATACTCAAGTCCTCTGGATGAGTCGGACGGTCTGGGTCTTCAACATCTCCAAGAGGAAGATTAGCTGCTGGGGCTCATTTGAGATTTTTTTGGCAAGATTTGGCAGGTATTGGACAATTAATGGATTAGGACGAACGCGAAAGTGTATGATTGCGTTATTTGATGATTTGCTCCAATTTGAAACCCTGAGAGAATTTGCATCCTAGTCTCCTTTTGGATCCTTAAAACAGCAGAACTCTGCAAATTGACTGAAACATACAGCCGTATTTGGCATCGCATCATTTGAAATATTACACATCTCCGATAGGCCCACCGCTCAAATAGCTGCTCAAGTCTTCGGATGAGTTGGACGGCCTGTGTCTTCAACATCTCTGACTGGAGGGCGCGATAGCCCAGTGGTTAGCGGGCAGGAATTGGATTCGGTAGGGCCGGGTTCGATTCCCGCCACTGTAAAAACTGCCGCCATGTTCACGCTGAATACGATCACGTTAACCGCGCCCTCCTATCTCCGATAGGAGGGCGCGGTAGCCCAGTGGTTAGCGCGCGGCAATTGCACTGGTAGGCCCGTCTTCGATGCCCACCACTGCCAAAGTGTTCACGCAGAGTACGATCTCGTTAAACATGTGGGTCCGTATGTCCTTCCGAGAGGTTGGTAGTAGGGGAAGGAGGGTACGGTCCCTGTGGATGCCTCCCCCACTGGGTTCCGGTCTAAATTGGGAGGCACTTCTCGGCCGTTCAAACAGTTACCTTACATCTTTCTGGTAGGTCGGACGGTCTGGGTCTCAACAACAACAACAACAACATCTCCGATAGGAGGAGAAGCTATTGAGGCCCATGCGAGAGATTTTTTGGCGAAATTCGGCACTTATTTGATAATCTGTATATCAGGACAAAAGATAATGTTTACGAATACGCTATATTAATGATTTCGGAGAGTTACACTTACTCCTGACGCTTTCTGTTCGGACATGGAAGAACACTTTTTGGGGAGGTTCTGACTTTTTCTCGGTCTCTGTTATTCTTTGGTTTTAGTTGAGGTAATTGTAAAGAATATTATCCTTAATATATATTTGCTGGATACCAGTTAAATTTTTATTCCAGATACGACACGATTCTTATATTTTATCCAATTAACTGGAAAAATTCGAAGCGCATTAGTTCAAGAAAAACATTTGTGTTCTTATATTTTAAGCCCCCTGAAGCAAAATTATCATATTATATGACAAAATCTTGTTTTTAATAAAACAGTCAGGTTAATTTGAATGTCAGAGACTTTAAAAAACAATTTTCGTTTTACAAAAGTCAACATGACTTCATTATTTATATATTATTTAAGTATTATACATTTAAATATACTATTTCAAACTAATTTTACAAAAGCTGTAATGATGCATTTTTTTTTAATCTTAAAGGGTTATTAAATACTTTTCCCAACGAAGTTCAGTTTACGAATGACATAAACAAGTTTTCAGAATCTAATTAACAGAATGGCTAAATGTCAGTTAAGTAAATATCATTGGAAATTATTTTCGCTGTCTATATTTAACATTCATGAAATTGAGACTCGCACGAATTATAGAAATGGACTATTTCATTCATAACAGTCAACTAAGAAAATAAAATTGTTTACTGTTAACATTTAAAACTTATTAATATTGTTGCAGCAATAAATTAATGATTTTATTGATTTTATTGTTAAGCAGTTGCAATAAATTAATGATTTGAATGGTTTAAAGAATATGGTTTATATAGTTCCATTACTGAAAAAATTAAAATATAGATATATGAAATGTTTACATTCTTATAAATTTGTAATACGACCGTAATATTTACGAATCAGCTTTGAACTAATGTAACTTTAAAACAAACAAGAAAGATCAATCATGCTTAAAGCATTGATTATGAAACACTTTCCAACTTCAATGCAATTTTATTTAAACATCTCTAAAATACAATACTTTCCTAAGTAATATATTATAACTTATCACAATACTACATTAATTTATTATATTTGAAAACTTGAACTTGCATCGAAAAAAATGAATTTCATTCAAATGACGGCATTGAAATATAAATTGCCTGGTTTAAACATCTCTAAAATGTGATACAATCCTCAGTAATATTTTTAAAATCATCATATCACTATAATAATTTATTATATTTGAAAACTTCATTGAAAACAACTGACATTCATTCAAATGACGTCATAGAAAAAATAACAATGGCTCTCTATAAAAGCTCGCTATAGAAACAAATGGCTCTCTATAAAAGCAGCATTTCATTCATAACATTTTCCCATTCATTCCATTCATCACAGTACTAAAATAATTTATTTTACTTAAAAACTTAAGACCATGGAGCTACAAGTAATTAAACTCAATGCTTAAAACTTCATCGAAAAAAAAATCGTCCATCTCTTTGTAAAATCAGTACATATTTTATTCATATCAGCTATGCAGACTCCATGAACTAAATGATTTTGTGTTAAAGAAATACAGCAATTCTAATACAACTCATTCTGCATATTTTGCTGGTTACATTTTACGTAAGTGAAAAATAGGCTTCGCTGTAGAAATAATCAAATCTGGATGATCATTTAAACTCAAATATATTGTATGTGGGACGCATATAAAAAATTCAACTTAAAATTGAACTTTTAATTCTTAAATTCATTAAAGATAGGACTGGCCGCTAATTCTCATATAGTGGATTTAATATTTGAATCGTACATTGCTTGTTGTGCCGCTATAAACCCTCCAATTATTTTACCTTTCGTGTGAGTCCTGTAAAGGAATAATTAATTAATAAAATGCTAAATTGATCACACCATTTAAACAATAAAACATTTATTAACAACATTTATTTTCATTACTTATTTCAGCGGAGGGGACATATGCGACCAGAATTATTAAATTTACTATTGTGTCTAGGACCTGTGATTACTGTTGAGCACATACCTTCCACTTCGTCTTGGGCTTTATATCATGTCTCAAATGCTCGCATCAAAGTACTGACCATAACTCTTTGGTGTGTGGCTCCTCCTCGTACTCTGATTGCACTCACACATTAATATATCTCCAATATTTTGGAACCTCTATGGGACATTCTACAAGTCTGTTAGGTTTTTCATTCTTATCTAGTCGTGCTCTTAAATCAACATCTTGATCGTCTCTACTGGTATGCTCTTAAGTCAAAATTCCATAGTTGTCTCTTGGTATGCTCCTAAGTCAAAAATCCATATCTCTGGTATGCTTCACAGGTCACAGCCTGTGGTTCCCTCGGTGTGTGGGGGGGGGGGCGTAACTCCGCCTTTACATCTTTTTGGTGCTTATTGGTTACTCCTTTACCCAATGGCACCATTGTAGTGGACCGGCCGTAGGGGCACTACCGCTGCGGTTCCCGCAAGTCAAGGGAATCACAACTGACGATGATCGACATACGTATGGCCGCTGGGTGGTGGTGGAACATGGTCGATCTTCTTTTGCGTTGTGTATTATGTACTTGAATCTACAACTGAAAGGAGAATTCGGTCGCTTCGGGATGGGTGATCACTCTGGAGGTAGAAGTAGACGATGAGAAAGCTCACTTGATGAATGCCTCGGGCTGCATGGATGCAAAAACTCACGAGTATGTATCCTGGAGAAACGGAAGTAGTGGATGTCATGCCTGGACGAATTTGAAGAAAGATGAAACTAACCACAGTTTCTAACTTAAATATATTTATTAGTTTCCAGCATAATTTACTTTAGGATCAGGATTACCTTCATTCATCAATTTATTACATGGAGTCAGAATGGAACAGAAGATCTGATTACGGAATTCAAACTCATTGACAAAATCCTTAATAATCAAATTACAATAAAACATTCCGAAATCACCATCTCATCACTGAAGTGACTCAGCTCGCTAAAGATCTTTAATTACATATTTTAGAATATCTTAGAATTTTACTAATAGAATTTTCATTTCGTTGCCCTCGTAGGCAAAGCGCGACCTACCCCGTCCGCGTCACATCGCCAATTAAATTATTTACCAAAAAAAGACTTAAGCATCATTTGTATAATTGCGCACATTCATGACGGGATGAAAAATAACACCGGTATATTTCTATATAAAAATATTTCGCGGGAAGAGCGAAAGTACGTCATATGTATAAATGCGCGAGGGGTTGTCGTTACAGACCGAACGGCTCCAGAACGAAGGAGTGAAATATTTGGCTTTTTATCAAAATGTATAAATTTATTCTTAAGAACAAAGTTCGAAATCGAAAGTTGAATTTAGAATTTCCGAAGCGATGGAACAAACTAGATTTTTGAAACTGCGTTTCCGAAACATGAATTTTGAAGAATTTAATTCAATAAAAGAGGGGGGGAGTATTTCACTACAAATCCCCGCCGGAAACGAGAGTTTGTTCTGGCACAGAACAAAGACTAACAAAAAAAATATAATGTATCTTGCCAAAAGTGCCTAAAAGGAGTGACATAAAAAAAAACCAACAATTTTTTTTGGATAAAAAAAAATGTCACAAAAAAAATTTAATTTTTAAAATAATTTTGGATCTGATATGCAGCTACGTTCATTAAATGCATTTATGTAATTCAAAATTTCTAAACATGTGTAATTCTCAACCCAGAAAATATGAAAAAAAAATTTAAGGACAGGCGTGAAAGGTTGATACATACTTCATTGCATTTGCTTCCCATTCATACACACTTTTTCACAAAAGAAGTCCTTACATACAAGTTGAAAGATAAGGGGGTTGAGTTTCTTAATTTTCCTCAATGTTTAAGTTTAAGATTAGAAATGTATTGACACTGCTGCATATTAGAATGCATGAATGTGGCTTTAAAAAAAATATCCTAACCTAACAGAGTGAGATGATTTCACAAAACAAATATATACATTGCACATATGAATAAAATTTACAATATTCAATATTCACATGTACTACTTACATCCAAAGAGCTTGTATTCTTCTTCAAACATAAGATATACTTACTCCTGAATATTAATTTTTATCTACATTTGCCATATAGGATATATAATAACATTCATACAATATGTTTACTAAGTTAACACAAAAATTTTTTGTAAATATCATAAAAAGAAATGAACTGGTAAATTATGTATGCATACAAAAAAATAAAGAGAAAAAAATTCTGGCTTTGGCCAAAGTTCATGAAGAAAAAAAGAACTGTGAATTCACGAAATACTTTCGAGTATGGAGTTTTCTTCAAGTTACTCCAACAAAAGTTTTTGACAGTGATTCGAATCAACTTAATATGAAATGAAGTGGTACCATTTTAGTCGTCAAACTTGATTACTTCCATATTATTATTGACATATAATAATAAAAAAAAATATACAAAAAATGCAAGTATGGAAAAAGAAAAAAAATGTTCAGTGCACTATTATTTTTCTTGATGAAGACAAATGCTGAGACAGCTGCGAGAGTTGTGGCGTCACATTGATTTTTTCTTTTTTTTTTCTTTACATACATGGTGCATGCTCCTACATAAATTTGAAGAAAAAATTTTAATTACTGTAATTGACTCTTGCACGAGGTCTCAAAGAATATGGTTGCACTGTTGGTGTACTTTGAATACTTTGTGTACTCCTGATGTTGTTTGATGGTAGTGAAAAACTCGAATTTTGAAATTGGGGTATACCTTTCAAAAATCTGAAATTCTGACTTTTGAGAATTTCTTGTGCTCTTTTGATTTTAATTAAATCCACATAGTCATCTGGACACCAATGTGGGGTGTTGGTTGGTTCATGTTGTGCAATTATAATTTCTGATGAATTTAGTCCGTCAAAAGGATCCACGGGTGGTAGTGTGTCCTCAACCTCAGGTTGGTTCCTTTCTGGTATTCCAGGGACGTGAATTAGTCTGTCCACGTGTACTAGTTGAATGTCCTTGGGATTGTCAAGAGATGCAATCCTAAAATTGACTGGTGAAGTCTTCTCAATTACACGATATGGTCCCTTATTTGTATATGCCAGTTTTTTAGACAAGCCTGGCTTTATGACTGATGATGGGTAATGTAAATAAACAATCTGACCAATTTGTATGTTTTTATCTTTAGCAGTCCTTGATCTCAGGTTTTCTTGTTTTTCTGCAGCTTGGGTCAGATGCTGAGAAATGGATTTATATGTGTGTTGCATTTGAGATTCTCTATATTGGATGGATTGGCTATAGGACTGAAATGAAGGACCAGTTTGATATGTCATCAAATTATGTGGTAGTAGAATGTCAAATCCATATAAAGCAAACGCAGGTGTATCTCCTGTGCTTGTATGGGGCTGAGATCTGTATGCCATGAGTGCATATGGGAGACATTCATCCCAATTTGTATGGTTTTTGTTGACTAAATGAGAGAGTGATTGAAGGAGTGTTCTGTTATATCTCTCAACAATGGCATCTGTTTGAGGATGATATGGAGTAGTGAAGTATTTCTTGATACCAAATGATTTTTATATCTCTTGGATTGCCTTAGAAGTAAAATTTAAACTAAGTCTGTAATGAGTGTTTTCATTACACCAAATCTGGATATATATTGTTCTAATATGGAAATTATGGTTGATGTTTGGATGTTAGGAACTGGGAAAGCTTCACACCAACGTGTTGTTGTTGAAACCCAGACCGTCCGACCTACCAGAAAGGTGTAAGGTAACTGTTTGGACGGTCGGGAAGTGCCACCCAATTTAGACCGGAACCCAGTGGGGGAGGCATCCACAGGGACCGTACCCTCCTTCCCCTATCACCAACCTCTCGGAAGGACTTTCGGACCCACATGTTTAACGTGATCGTACTCCGCATGAACACGGCGGTAGTTTTGGCAGTGGCTGGAATCGAACCCGGGCCTACCGAGTGCAACTCCAGCGCGCTAACCAATGGGCTACCGCGCCCTGTCACACCAACGTGTGAAGTAGTCAGTTAAAATCCCAATGTAAGAGTTTCCATTTATTGTATTTGGTAACTTTCCCAAACAATCCATGCCAACTGTTTGAAATGGTCTCTCAGGTATTGGAATTCTTTGCAGTTGTGCTAATGGAGATTTCATGTGACCTCTCTTGGCTATACATTGATGACAAGTGGAAATCATTTTATTGATGCCCGCTTTCAAATTTGGGACAAAAAAGTCTTTTACAATTTTCACCATAGTCTTGGATAGTCCGCAATGGGCCGAATAAGCAGAAGTATGAAAAAATTGGAATAATTTTGGTATAAATATGCTCGGTACGACCAATCTGTTTTGGAGAGATGTTCTAGGATTTTGGATACTTATTTTATTTTGAGCATATAAGATATTATTATGTATGTAGAAAAACACTTTTTTGTAGGTTGTAGGTTGAGCATTATTTTCGATTAATTTCTTAATTTCAATACAATGTGGATCAATTTTCTGTTGTTCAATTATTTCTGGTATCCAGTCTGCTGGTACCACATAAATTTTTGAATTGTTGTTATTAGGAGTATTCATTTCATTGATACTAATGTCAATTGAGTTTATGGGATGATCCATTGCTTCTTGCTTTGACATTTTTGTTTCTTGTTTTGACATTTCAATGACTTGTTCTTCCATAATATTTTGTAAATCATCGGCCATAGCGTTTAATTTGTTGACATGATTTCTTCTGAAATTTTTCAAATCCTGATTTCCTTGCAAATCGAGAGCATCCAAATTACAAAGTAGTTGAGTTATTTCCTCTAATATATATACTGTCAAAGCAAAATTTCGTGTTTCGTACATCCTCTCAATTTTTTGATATAATGTGTCAATTTCCAGTTCAGCATCTTTGATGCGGTTCAAATTTTTTAATTGATTTTCCACTGATAATTGTGTTTCACAAGCATCTTCATATAAATCTTCTGATTCAATGGATTCATCTGGTTCGTTATTTTTTTCTTTCTCATTTTTATCATTACTTGTACATGTTTGTGGGATTTGTTGTTCTTTGCTAATTTCTGAATTACAATTCCTTTGTATTTCTTGAGTAGGCAATTTGAAATTCGTATTAGCTTTTAATGTGTTAGATTTACAAGTGTTTATGTTCGACTCGGGTG